>OY728152.1:1918696026-1919958883 GCA_963277665.1 Viscum album
TGTATTCTAAAAGTAGTCTCATGCAATGTTATTTCCCACGACCAGCCACAGTCAATAGCTTTTGTATGTAATCAAATGTATGATCAAGAATAGACCTCAACCAGTTCTCATCATAATCAGGCCCAAAGAAAACAAGTTGTTGAATTACTTCTACATCAAGCCTCTGAGAATTTTGAGCAGGCATCCTATTTAGAAGATTTCAGACGTAAAAGGATGAAAATGTCTGAAATAGTACAATGGTCTTATGAAACAGGTGATTTAAGTAATTGTCAGATGATGCACCCAGCTAATGTCCGAACCAAAATACACAAAATCATAAGATAAGTTGCACGAATTTTAGCTGTAGCAGTTCAAGAATCACCCCAGCTTGCTAGGATGGGGGATCATTTAATGAAACCTTCAAATTCATTAAACAATGTTTAAAGATTTGAAGAAGAAGAACATGATCAACCTCATCCTGCAAGGTTGGGGGCTTTTCGCATCTACAATCCCCTCTTCAATGGAAGTCAATTTTCTCTTGATTAGGGAAGAAGCCACAAGGAAAGCGTACAACTGAACTATCCAACGATTCTCTTCATGTTACTATCTTCCAAATAGTTCTAGGGAATTATTCATATAGGATAATGGAGTTTCAAGAAAGACAAAAAGTGAGACTATCTGCCAGAAACACTGACAGAATGCCACTAATGTGTTATGCTTCAGTGAATGTTATTAATACCATTACCAAAGATCCTCTAGAAAATAAGTCCAGTTCAGGGGAATTAGAAGATGAAGTTCTGGTCCACAATATGGTACACACTGAGGAAAATGAAGAAGGTGTGTGTACCCAAAATCATAGGCTTACCCAGAATCTAAGTATACCTTCAAATAACCAACTCCCCCTCTATAAAAGGCATCCAACAAGGGGAAAGGGAAAAAGTCAGATGACATCTCACTTTTCCGCTAGAGAAGGTCAATCTCTTTCACTTGAAGAGATATTTTCATAGCAAGAAGAGGAAATGAAGGAGTTAAAAAGACCCAACACAGAGTTACTTCGAAACAGCATTTCTGATAGATGGTATCCCCAAGAAATCCCTCAACTTGCAAATCCTATAGGAGCTCCTCAGTAAAAAGGATTTTTAGTAACTCCAGAGGTAGATAATGAATTCCCTCCATTGGGTACACAATCAAGACAGGCTCATATACATCCTGATGGACCTATTTCTATGGGTTATCCAAGACAGATATCAGCACCACCATCAGTGGTCTTACCGTTCGTTGCACCAACTCAAGTTTCTGTTTCAATACCTACACAAAATACAGCTCATCCAGATATTCCCAAAATACTTATGAATACAATTGAGGCATTAATGACTCAGTTGGAAGTTATGGAGGAATGATTCACACCAGTTCATCTGGAAAAGAGAGGTTACCCTGAATGGGTGGATGCAATTCCCCCCCCCCCACCAAATTTTATGAATCCTAGATTCCCAATTTTTAATGGTTTGGGAGATCCGAAACAACACTTAACACATTTTGTTTCTCATTTTGATCCTATGATGGGAACTTCTCAACAACAAGAAGCAGTTATGCTTAGGTGTTTTGTGCAGTTATTATAAGGACCAAATTTTTTCTGGTATAAAAGTTTGCAATCTCGATCAATTACTGGGTGGGGAGATCTCCGTCAGAAATTCCTTCTTCAATTTAGCTCAACATTACCAAAGATGATAGTTTTTAATCTCACCAATTGTAAAAAAAGGGAAAATGAAAGAGTTTTAGATTTTATTTCTCGCTAGAATAGATTAACATATTCCTTAAGTTTAGTACTCCCTCAAGAAGTGTTGTTGCCAATCTGTGTGGAAAATTTTCATGATGAATTACACACACCATTAATCCCTATGAAATACAAATGAGGGTTTCGAGATCCTAATTCAATAACTCAACATATAGAAGACTCTATTATAGAGACTAGGGCTAAAACTCATGTAATTCCATCAGTTCCAGGAAGTATAATAGGAAAGTCAGAAGCTATTACAGTTACACGCAAATAGGAACCTTTACTTGCTTCTACCTCAAGACCTTCATCATACCAAAGGGCTCTGCTTCCTGAGCATCAGCAGCAATGACCACCTCGTCAAGATGATCAAAGAGATTGAATGTGGAAATAGTTTGAGGAATTAAAGAATAAAATTTATTCTTTTAGGAATGATCATGATCCTGGCTACTTCATCTCATCCTTAGAAAACAATTTGGTTTATTTTACAAGGTCAATGGAGCCAAATAAAGATGGAGATGAAGATCATCCAAATTATTGTCCCTTTCATCAGATGTTGGGACACCCCATTCAGGAGTGATTTGTTTTCAAAGTCCTTATACAAAAGCTGGTAAACTCTCAACAAGTGAAATTGAAAAGTTCATCAGCTCAAGTATCATGTGTTACTGCCACCAATCTAGAGGAATAAGGAGAATGGAAATAGGTTAAAGGTAAAAATGTACAAAAATATGATGATAGGATGATCAGGAAAATGATCAACCGAACTCATGCTATTTTACGAACATAGTTGAAACAACCAATAGTTTCTTCTACCACTCCTGCCACAGCAAAACCATCTTCATCAAAGGTCCATTATTCAAAGAAACAAGGTGGTAATAAGGATAAAGAGTAGTTAGAAGAATACTAGCTCACATTAAGGCCAAAGTTGTCCTTAACCCTGGCATATTTCATGCGATCTGTTTCAAAATCATGGGCACCACCCCACCAAATGGTACAACCAGAAGTAACCTTTCAGGTAAAATCCTCATTAGACAAAGAATTAATCTTTTGTTCCATTAATGTTATCCACTTAACAGATCCTTATGCCAATGGTGACTGTAATTGTATTGAGCCAGAATTCTTTATGCCTAATTGGGGAACTAGAGGAAGAAGCCAAGGTTGAGGATATAGGAGAAGATGTGGGAATTCTAAAAACCATCATTTTAACTCTACCCCTGCTCAAACCATTTATACATCATAAGCTCGTGGAAGATCTCTTTTGAGAGATCAACAAGAACAAGGAGTTTCTTCCATGAAAAAAAAGTCTAGTTCTTGAAAAATTATTCTGGAGGACAGATTAGAAGCTACACCATCTTCTTCTTAGCAGATGAATAGACTAAGTCAGTCTAATTTACCAAAGTCAGTGGTATTTTCCACTTCTGTTTCAATACAACATACATCTACAACAGAAGCATCAAATTCTAATGCACCTGCAAAACCACATCTCCATGCTAGGAAACACATACCTTTGGACCAAAAGTATGATCTCTTAAAAGAATTGGCCCAAGTACCAACCAAGTTATCAATTTTGGATTCATTGAATTTGTCAAAAGATATTAGATAATCACTCATTAAGGCCTTGTTAAGTCCTCAAGAATGTGAAACTAAAGTTGCTTCTGCTGATGTTTACCGTATAGAGAATTATTCTGCAGAATGTCATGCAGTCATATCTTTTATAAATGAAGATGAAGACCATGTGGTACGTGGACACATCAGACCTTTGTATCTATCTGGAAAGGTCAATGACATGGATATCCGACAAGCCTTTATTGATAATGGCTCCGGGGTCAAACTCATTTCTTTTCATACACTTCGTCGATTGGGCCTGACTGAATATGACTTATCTCCTTCGACTTTAATGTTGCAAGGATATGACATGAATGAATAAGAACCTCTAGGAAAAATTACACTCAGAACTCAGTTTGGAGATCTTGTGTCTAATTCATATTTCATGGTTGTTCGTCAGGACACAACCTTCAATATTCTTCTTAGAAGGCCTTGGTTGCATCAACATGCATCCATACCTTAATCATACCACCAATGTATGAAATACTATTTCAATGATCAAATTGGAACATTGTATGGTGACAAGACTCCATTCAAAACATGTGAATCTCAATAAATCGAGGAAGATTTTTATCACACAAAAGGAATGAAGTCCATGACCTAGAAGATAACCAGAGTTAATGCTCCAAATGGACTAGAAAATATTGCAGTAAATCAATTAATGCATTTGAGTACAGATTATGTGTTACCCATCAATTAGGTTAAAAGGGTAAACCCAAATCCATGCACTCATCCAAAAATTCCCATAACGTCAAATGCGGAAATTAAGCCTAATAACATGGGATAAATTATTGATACACCAAGCAATGATGGAAGCTTGAATAGAGATGTTTTTATGTCATATGCTGAACTCTAATGAGCCTCTACTTCATCAATTAGAATAGAAGAAATTTTAGCAATATTAGAGGAAGACAATGATGTTGATTCTCAATCCATCAATCCCTCCTTACCACAGGAAGACCCTTCGTCATCAGTAGGGTAAGATATGGTGTCTTCTTCTTCGACATGCTCAAAAACTGATTCATCACCTAACATTGGGAGTTTTTCCTTGTCATCTACCATGCAAATGGAAACAGAATAAGTGGCGCATAATGAAGAAGAAGAGGAAGTTCTCAGGGATGCTCCTCTAGCATTTCAAGAAGGTGTTTCTACCACCACGGATGAACTTAGAGAAATAAGTCTTGGTATAAGAGAAGATCCACGCCCCACCTTAATTACTGCGGCCATGACCTCTGAGGAGAAAGAGGTATATACTTCCTTTATAAATAAAAATCGAGATATATTTTCTTAGAATTATACAAAAATGCTAGGTCTTAATCCTGATGTAGCCACCCATCATTTGGGTTTTCCAGAAGAACATCATGGGTTCAAGTAAGCAGCAAGGAGAACACACCCATCTCATGCCTCTAAAATTGAAGCTGAATTTGATAAGATTATAAAGGATAACTTTGTTAGGGAAGTTCAGTATCCCAAATGGCTAGCCAATATTGTCCCAGTGAAAAAGAAGAACGGGAAAATTAGAGTCTGCATTGATTTCAGAGATCATAACAGGTATTGTCCTAAAGAAGTTTTTCTAGTCCCAATTACAGAACTTCTAATTGATGCAACAGCTGGCTATGAATTTCTTTCCATCATGGATGCATATTATGTGTATAATCAAATTCTAATGGCCCCAGAGAATGTAGAATCTATAGCCATTAAATCTCCTCAAGGTGTGTTTATTTATCAGGTAATGCCCTTTATCTTAAAGAATATAGACGCAACATACCATCGTGTCATGCACCATATCTTCAAACCCTTCTTAGGGAAATTTTTTGAATGTTATGTGGATGATTTGGTAGTCAAATCCAAACAACATTCCACTCACTTGGCTGATTTGGAAACCATATTTTTCAAACTTTGGTAACATAATTTAAAGATGAACCCCTTAAAATGTTCTTTCTGGGTAACCTTAAGAAAATTACTTGGCTTTATTTCATGCCATCATGGTATCAAAGTTGATCCTGTGAAAAAAAAATCAATCCTTAGTATGTCACATCCTCGAAATTTTAAAGAATTGAGCAGACTTCCAAGACACTTTGCCTATATTCGGCGCTTTATTGCCAATTTTGCAAGAAAATACTTACCTTTCACCAGATTAATGAAGAAAGGAATTAGTTATCAATGCACTGAGGATCTCCAAGAATCATTTGATATACTAAAGAAATATCTCTTGAGACCACCGTTATTGATGCCACCTATTGAAGGAAGACCACCCATTCTCTAAGTGACATCTTTAGAGTGATCACTAGGTGCCTTCCTCACCCAAAAGAATGATGCTGGAAATAAAAACAACCTTTATTATCTCAGTCGCAATATTATTGATGTGGAAGCTCAATGTTCAAGTATTGAGAAGTGTTTCCTGGCATTAATCTTTGCTATTCAGAAATTGAGACATTACCTGCAACATCATGAGGTCCAATTGGTATCTCGCAATAACCTGCTCAAATTTATCCTCAGTCTCCCTATGCTTACAAGACGTCTAGGATGGTGGGTGATTATTTTGCAATAGTTTGATATCCAGTTTGTGCCTCAAAAGGCAATAAAGGGCCAAGCTCTGGCTGATTTCCTTGATGAGCATCCATCAGAGGAAGATACATCATTTAATACTGAACATCCTGATGAAGAGGTCTTCTCTATTCAAGATAATTACCAAACATGGGAAATGTATTTGGATGGTGCTTCTAGAAGTCCAACAGGGAAGAGATTAAAAAATCCTAAACTCAACAAGATTAGATTACGAATAGTTCTTATTTTCCTAGAAAAGGTAGTATTGCCTTATTCTTTTCTATTACCAGTAGGTGGTACCAACAATGAATAAGAGTATCAAGCTCTCATCGTAGTTTTGGAATTGGACCTTCAGGTGCAAATGGATCATTTAAAAGTAAAAGGTAATTCAAAATTGGTAATCAAACAAATCAATGGGTAATACTCTATCAAAAAAGAAGAGTTAATCCCTTTCTATGATTACATCAGAGAGTTAATGGCTGAATTTCCCTCAAAGCTGACATTTTCCTATGTCCGGTGATCAGAAAATTCCCAAGAAGATGCACTGGCTAATGAAGGTACAGCCTTGGTATATCCAAATCGGTATGAGACAGTTATCAATATAACCCATCGTCATGTGGTTTCACCTTTTGTTCAAACCATAAGGGAAGAAATTAGTTAAATTAGACCTATTTCTGAACTATATGGTCATACCTTGGGATGGAGAACATCCATCATGGAATATCTTAAAAATGGGATACTTTCATTAAATAGGGCTGAGAAGGAGCAGATCCCGTGATGAGTGGCCAATTTTACTCTTTATGATAGTTCATACCACCAAAATATTCTTTACAAGTGAGGATTTTAAGGAATTATTTTAAGATGTATTGATGGAGAAGAGACCGCAACTATCATGAAAGAAGTACATTCAGAAACTTGTGGTTTCCACCAATCTGGGCACCGACAGTCCGATCAGATCCAATGAATTGGATAGTTTTGGCCTTCAATGACATAGGATTGTAAAGACTTCACACAAAAATGTCATCCATGTCAAGTTCATGCCAACTTCATTCATCAACCCCCAGAGTTGCTACATACAACTAAATACTCTTGGACATTTTCCACATGGGGAATGGATGTAGTAGGGCCTTATCCACCAACCATAGCTAAGCAGTTCAAGTATATTCTCACTACTACGGATTTCTTCTCTAAGTAGGCTGAGGCAATACCTCTCATGGAAGTTAGATCCAAAAGCATCATTAGTTTTTTAAAAACTAATATCATCACCAGATTTGGAATCCCTCATACTATTTTGATGGGCAATGGCACCAATTTTAGTTCTGATAAAGAAAAAAAAGTTATATCAGGAATATAAGATCAAATCCAATCATTCATCTTGCTATCATGTAGTGGCCAATGGACAGATAGAGGCGTTCAACAAAACCTGATCAAATATACTCCAGAAGATGGTGGATAAAGATAAGTAATCATGGCCTGATAAAATTTTGAATTAGTTATGGGCTTATCGAACAACTATCAGTACTGCCACCCAAGAAACTCCTTATTCATTTGCATATGGAACTGAAGAGGTTTTTAAAATTGAAGTACAATTTCCTTCACTTAGAGTTACAATCTGTGATCAGTTATCTACATATGAAAGATATCAGAAATGGTTTAATGAGTTAGAATAATTAGATGATAAAATATTACATACTTTGCATCATATATAAGTCTATCAGAATAGAATAGAATGAGCTTTTAATAAGAAATTTCTCCTTTATTCATTCCTCCCAGGAGAATTGGTATTGGTCCTTAGGACTCCAATGATACTAGGAAAGAAACCTCCAAAACTTGAACCAAAATTAGATGGACCTTATTCTATACATAAGGTCTATTCAAATGGAGCCTATGATTTAATCTCAATGAATGGAGAGTGAATTACATCTCCAACCAATGCGAGATTTTTGAAGAAATACTTTGTGTATTTATACCCATTAGTTCTCAATATAAAAGTTTAAACTTCACAATAAAATGTATTTGCTGCAAGACCTAAAACCACAAAACAACCAATTTCCTAGTTGCTAGACATTAAACTGTATAACAACCATAAGCATCCATGCTTCATGACATTAAAGTTCTTAGTATCTTCGTCCTTGTTGCATGACGTTAAACTGCATGACATCATATGTACAACTAATGTTTTCTCTATTTAACGTTAGAAGCTTCCATAAGAAAATGTTGTTAATATCATCACTACTTTTTAGTAGTACATGAGTCCCTCTATTTCTTATGTAGGAGTCAGATCTAAATAGAGACCAAGTTTCAAGAACTATGTATGTCTTGATTCTCATTTTCAATGAGATACATAGAGATGCCTGAATCTCCAATTCTGGGCCCAGCCACAATCACAAAATTTTCTTATTTTCTTTTCTCCTCCTGAATATGAATCAGATCTATACAGAGTATTTCCTTAAGATATATTATTGGGTACTTATACCATTTAATGTCTTAATATTTATCTTTCTTTCAGAACATATCAAAATCCCCATTTCTCATATCAAACATAGCGTGAGGAATGATTGTTTAAAGAACTATGTATGGCTTTATTCTCATATATTTTGAGATACGTAGAGACGCCTAGATCTCCAATCTTGGGTACAACCAAAATAACAAAAAAAACCCTTTATTTATTATATAAAATCAAATCTTCATAGGGAATGTTTTAAAAAAACTATGTATGGCATGATTCTTTCCCCAGCAAGACATATAGTGATACTTGGGTTTAATCCCTTAATCAAATTCCAATATGTATTTCCTTTCATATAAGTTCATTTTCTTCCTTACCTTATAAAGTTACACTAAATGAGAATCTAATACCCCTATTCTTCATTTGCATCACCTTTTCATTATAAAAGAAACCCTTACTGCTCCTTGTTTCTCACACCGAGCATAACTCATGTGGGATTATGAATTGAGTAAATGGCTTCTACATATAAGGTGTTATAATTTCTTATGGGGTTACCCTTGTCTTTACATCATGACTTAAAACTACACAGTACCAATGTCCTTACTGCATGACTTGAAACTGTATTTTATAATGTCCTTACTGCATGACTTAAAACTGCACATTACTATATTCATTCAAAGGAAACAAAGAAAGTCTCCATTTTACATATGAGTTAGATCTATGTAAAGGATATAAAATTCATGGGGAATATTGATTCAAATGTTTCTCATATATGTTGGGCATAACCCGCTAGTGACAAGGTTTCCAATATCTGAGAGCTCTTTTGCCTGACTATGTAGCACGTGCCCTTAGGCAGCCTTGCATAAGTTGCATACATAACAAACCTATCATCCAAAAGATTCCACTATTTGTCTATGCAGCATATGCCCCAGTTGGCCCTGCATATTACATCCCCCATCACAGGTTTTTCAAATAATGATAACTTTGTTATTTTTTATAGTATCTTTTTCCCCTTTAATCTTTGATGACAATATACAAGAATCTGTATTTTAAAACAGTCATTCAAGTAAACTTTCCCATTATCTTTCTCACAGTCTGAAAGACTTCAAGAGCATGGTTTACACATTTCTTTCATCATGTGTTTGATACACTATGAAATAATCTTGAAATCACTTGGCGACATGTTATATATTGTTTCCATTTCTGGTCCTAGTTGTATGACCTAAAACTACAGACACTATATCTTTTACATTTGGGTCAGACGTTTGTAAAAGTCATATTCCTCTGATTCTATGGATATCTTAATTGGAAATACCCTTTCCATATTTAGGTACGTTTCTCCATAAACCAAACTCTATGGTTTGGAAAATTTGAATCTCCATAAACTTTCTTCGACTTTTAGCAATTGAACGTCAAACTTCTGAGAGCTCTTTTTCCTGACTATGAAGCACATGCCATTAGGCGGCCTTGCATAAGTTGCCTACATAACAGGCCTGTCAGTCACAAGATGCCACTATTTGACTATACAGTATATTCCCCAGTTGGACCTGATTAATACAACCCCCATAACGGGTTTGTCAAGTAATGGTAAATTTTTTCTTATAAAAGACTTCCTCTAATGCTTCTAGCCCTTTTCCCATACCATTCCTCAGTTTAAAAAATTCTCAAATCACAGTTTACAATTTTCACTTTCATACTTGAATATGATAGTATATTTCTAAAAAAAATATCATGAAATTGGGATAGTTTTGTACTTTTGGTCAGATCTAAAGACCTTAAATTAAAGCCACCCCATGTCCTCACGGCATGACTTAAAACTGCACAGTACCAATGTCATCACTGCAAGACTTAAAACTGCACAGTACCAATATCCTCACTGCATGAATTAAAACTGCATAGTACCAATGTCCTCACTGCAAGAATTAAAACTGTACAGTACCAATGTCTTCACTGCATGACTTAAAACTGCACAGTACCAATTTCCTCACTGCATGACTTAAAATTTCACAATACCAATGTCCTCACTACATGACTTAAAACTGCACAGTACCAATGTCCTCATTGCATGACTTAAAACTATACAGTACCAATGTCCTCACTCCATGAATTAAAACTGCACAGTACCAATGTCCTCACTACATGACTTAAAACTGCACAGTACCAATGTCCTCACTGTACAAGTGTCAGTTTAAAATAACACTTATTCATTATTAAAATTCATTTATTTGTAAAAACCAACTAGTGTGGTCTTAAGTCACCTAAATCTTATTTTCCCCTACCTATCAACAAAAAAAAATCTAAATTATTAAAGATCTCTTTTTCTTGACTATGAATCACATGCCCATAGGTATCCTTGCCTAAGTTTCTTAAATAACTGGCTTGTCAGTCAAAATATGCCACTATTTTGATCTACAGCATATTCCCCAGTTAGCCCCGCATAATAAAGCCCCCATAATGGGTTTCTCAAATAATGGTAACTTCGTTCTTGGAAAATACACACATTATGTTGATATAGGATTTATGATTTGGTATCTATAAAAAATCATGGCCCAATATTCCCCTTGGAAATGGTTAAAGAATATTAATGCAGTTATAAGACATAGTGTTTTGTTTGGGATTTAATTCAAACTTTATAGTCAAATATATTTCGACCCTAAATATTATCCCTTTACAGTCCAACATACATGATATTAAACTTCCAGTAACAAAAGACTCGGTACTCATTAGATTGAGAACTTTCAAAGAGAAATTTAAACAAAAGTCGAGTCCCAACACACTAAACATACATTTTTGTATGATTCAGGTAATGATGAGCAACAAAAAAGGTCAAAAGACACAAAATTTGTGGGGTTATCCATATAACTATAGAAACAGTAAAATTATGGTCATTAGGTCCCTCGACATAATAAGAAAATTTCAATCACTTTATTCTCATTATTATAATAATGATTGTTTAATATAAAGGAATCATTACCATAATTTACCTTTCAGATTGCAATCATGAAAAACTGGAATAAAAATTTATATGATTAAAAACAAAATCTCTTTCATTTATATGAAAATTGAGGTCCATTTAAAAAATGGAGCCTCTCTATAATGTTTCAGAATAAACTCTCAACATGACTTTTCATTTGTTGGACCGCTTCATAAGCTCTATCAACTACTTGTTGAAGTTGAGATAGTTGACCAAATCCAGCCTTATCTGCCTAACGAAGTGCTTCTTTCGCAGTTGAAATGGAATTTATCCCCTCTAATTGGATTTATCCTAATTTTTTATTCAATTTCTCAAGTTTGTTATGAACAAAATCCAGTTTTATTTTTTTGAAGAGATAACAAATCCTTCATGGCTTTTTTTATCTGTTGGCTAATCTCGAGTGATTTCTTGTCATGATTTTCCTTTGCCTCAACTACTGCAGCTTGAAATACCTCAATATTAGTGAGTTTTTTAGCCTCTTCAAAATCTTGTCATAGCTTATGATCCTGCTCCCGTCAGCGAATAGTCTCTTTCATGGCATCGTTGACTGGCCGATAACTGAACCCACCAAATCCCAACACGTAGAATATTGCTGTGAGTTTTAAAAAATGGGACGAAAATTCATTTAAAGTCTTTTTATAAATTTTTCTCCAAATCTATCACCGTGTTTTTTTACATGCCTTGCCAAGAGCATATTTCATATCTAAATATGAAAATGAGTCACTACTATGAGGTAAAATGTACTCTAGAAACAGGTCTCTTAGAGAGTTGACTTGTTCTACTTCTCTTGGGACAGAAGAAGCCTCACCTTCTGATCTAGGAGATGAAAACCCTAAATAATAAATCAAGGTAATTATTAATTTCAAATGGAGGAAACAAATATGATTTAGATGGATGATTATATTTACCCATCAATAAGTCAGCTACATTATTTGATTCGTCCCCTGTATTCTGAGCTCCAGTGTTTTGAGAAGATGTTTCTTGAGATGGGTTATTTCCATGAATTTTCTCAGTTATGACATTTTTATGCTCTAGAACATCTTTTGAAGAAAGATCCTCTGTGGGTATTTCCCCAGCTCTAGTAGAAAGATAAAGTGGAATACCCTGTTCTTGAAGAGTCTTTGCGACATTTTCTACAGATAAAGCAGCATAAGATGATTTTTGATGTAAAGAATAAAGTTGAAGAACAAATTATGTATGGAAAATGAAAGAATAGGGACTTACACCCTTGAAATTCCTCATGAAAATCCCCAAACTCCTTGATGTAACCTGGAATATCAATATTTGAATTAAGGGTGTCCATCATTTCTGTGTATATGGCCTGAAATGTTACAACATCCTCACCATTTAAGGTATCCAAAAATTGTTGGTTGATTACCAAATTGGCTCCACTGACATTCGGTTCTGTTATCTCTTCAATTGATATGGCAGCATCAGGTCCTTATAAATTTGGGTCAACATCAGCATCTGTCTTAGATTTCCCTGGATCTTTATTCATTTCTTCTGAAGAAATAATAATATCAGTGTTGATTATTTCAAGATTATTTGTCAAAAACCACTGAGGAATGTATTTAATATTTCTGTGGCTTTCCTCTCTCCCAATGGAGCTAGAAGCCAGTATAGCTAGATCTCTTTATGATTTATCTACTAAAATTGCAGATTCATTAGAATGAACCTAGGTTTTCCCTAGGGATTCTTTTTCTGGTCTTAAAGAATCAACTCTTAATCCCTTGAGAGAGGAGAGAGACATATATCCTATAAGAGGATAAAATGTGGTTACCAGAACGTCTTGAGAAAGTTTTATTCCCTAAATAATGTATAAATAATTTATCTTTCGATTCTTCGAAGCAATCTAATTGCTCTTTTGTGTTTCTGTTCAAAATCTTGAGGAGAGATTTAAACACTTCTCTTAATAGGGTAAACTTGAGGTAATGGCTGAGGATTATCTGTCGCCATTACCCCAGTCATGATTCTTTCTCCTAGAGAATGTTCTGCCGACTTGGTAGTATCATTTGTTACGTCAATGGGAGAACCTGCAAGACTATATTGAGGTGATTCAAGAATCGGTCTGGATCTTCCTTCCTTACATTCAAGCTATAGAAATACATTTTCATCAAGATTAATGATGATAAATGATAAAGAAAAGTTGAGACAAATGAAAAATGGAAATACAATCTCAGTATTAACATAAATATCCCACTCCTCCTCAGAGTCCATAATTACCCCTTCATGGACTCCTAATTCCATCATATGAAATACTCGTTTAGTAGCTGGTATTTTTTCATCAGTTTCATATATAAAAGTCTCTAGCTCCATAATATACTTACGTACATCAGCCAAGTTATTGTCTGGATTGAAATCAGAAGGAGCCTTGATATCACCAATATCTGGTATTTAAATTCCATGATGAAGAAATGACCAGGAATCCTTATGATCATGGGTTACACTCTCCCAATGATGAATGGCTGAAGGTCGTACATAATTCAATCTTGTCCTAGTAAGAGATTCAACACCTTCCGATTGAATAGCTTCTTCGGACCATTATTCCTCAGAAAGTTCAACAGATAGAATAAGAATCTATGTTTGATGGTGGTGACTGGATCGCCTTGGCATTAGAGGTATTGCTTATCTAGCCTTGGTCTTCCTGGTATACTTCCTATGAATACGTTTTGAGGGCTCTAAAACATCTGAAATTTATGTATCATCTATGTCCTTAGACTTGTTGCCACAATTTCTACATGAAACAATTGTTGTATTCACCACTCGATATATTCCTTTTGTCAGAGCCCCTTGAGGATATGAAGAAACCCAAGCTTTGGCATACCCATCTTCCAATCTGATTGATGCATCTAGTGGAGGTAATGTAATTGACAATTTGGATACCTCTAAAGCTGTGAGAATCCATAATTGTCGGGCTACCATTGGGTGCTTCCCATGTCTGTAATATGTGGGTGGAAAGGTTCTTTATTGTTGAAGACACTTGAACAGACAATCAAACCTATAGGGCACATAAGCCTCGTAGATAATTTCACCATCAATCCCGGTGGATAATACACTATCCCTGAATTCCATCATATAAGATCTTAGCTCATAATTCATTTCTTTACCATCATCAGTAAATGTTCCAGTTGGTACATTACCAAAAGGAAATAAGTTTAATTCTCCTAAAACATTCAATACCTTTAGTGCCTTGTCAGGTCTCAAGTTCAGAGGCTTAATACCATAAAAGTTTTGTAAAAATGGGGTGAATCGACCATTAGGAACTCTGACTGAGTTCAACACTGAGTATGAAGAAAAATGTGCTGAAATCCATCCCCAAAACAATTTGAATGGCCCCGAAATTATAAATGGATCCTTCCCAGTGTATAAATACAGTAGGAGATGGTAAATTATTTCCAAAATAGGGGTTTCTAGCCCAATATACTTCCCTCTACCAATTTAGCTGCAATGATGAAAGTCCCTGATCTTACACCTCCTCCGGATTCATGTACTGGAAGCAAATAAACACTTATCCACATATCAAGGAAGGTAGTGAAGCATACGTTTTCATCTATATTGGGTTTGAATTTATAACCCTAGTGATTTTAATTGGCTCTTTCCAATGTAGGCCAATATATGTCTGAACTTCTTTGGTTATCAGCAGAAGGACAGATAGTAGGACATCCACAGGTTTGACCTTTCTCTGTTGTTGGTTCTAAGAAGGCTTCCATCCACACTCTAGCATGGATATCTTTCTTCTAAATGGGTAAATTATTCGATATCTTAAGTAATTCATGAGCCAACGGTGGTAAATGACCCATAGACTAATACCCACTTCACCATGCATCAAATTAATGGAATTATTTTGTGGACTCCATTGGATCAGTAATTCAAGAATGAATTAATTTTTGTAAACATAAGTTTTCCCCATCTAGACAGCTTCATAGATCTGAATATCTGATAACTCTTTTCTGAATTCTACACAAGTTTGACGTACCCAGAATGCCCACATCCACTCGGTTTTTACACCCCCTCCAGAATGAAGGTCCCAGTCTCCTTTCCAACAATTATATTGATCTATTTGAGAAGCCTGAAAAGTGGAATCATAAAAATGTGGTCTTAGCTCTACAACATGATCCTTCATGTCTAGAGTGCAACCACTGTGATGAAGGATGAAACTAATTGGGATTGTTCCTTCCTGTATTAGAACCCCCTTGCACTAATATTCATGCAGTTATAGTTGGAATACTGAAGAAACCAATTCTTTGGAAAGTACTTCTTAATAGATGGAACATGGGTGTCTTACAAAAGATCATGCACGTACAGGGGAAAGTAAGGACTTTGTGGATAGTCACGCTGCTATGGAATTAGACCCTTCCATAACCTAGGAAGAGTACTCCCAACAATGTCATAATAGTCTGGCCCGACGATCCTCATCATTTCATTTTTGTGAACCTTATATTTTTCATTATGGGTTATCAAATGAGTCATTCTTTCCTGAAAAAATAAATTACTAAACTTTCAAGTCATATTTTAAAGAAGAAAGTGAAATTTTTTGGAAAAGGACACTTTTGCGTAGGTTTTTCGACAAGGTCCTTTGACAAGGTCCTTCGATAAGGTCCTTTGACAAAGTCCTTCGACAAGGTCCTTCAACAAGATCAGTCGCGTACTTACTTCAACAAAGATCCTAGAACAACTCTATCGGTGAAGTCTTTTTTTTGTAGCTCAATTGCATAAACAATTTTACCTTGAAGAAATTTCAAGAGAATTACACGAGAGCACAACATGATGCAGTTGGGTGAACAAGCTATGCAACGAGAGATCTAAATTTTGGAGAGAGCACAGGTGAAGAAAAAAATCACAAAAGTTTGAGACCTATTTATTGGAAACAGAAGACATACGCATCATAGTTGCATGTCATATCTGCGTGACATACCTGCGCGAAGTACTTGCGTGAAAAAACTGTGCTATTTATTAATATATCCTGATCCTTTTCCCAGACATTCACCTTACGAATTGACCCTCCTTGTATATTTTGGATCCAAGCCTGAGGGAGGGGGGGATTTTGTTGACACTACATATAAAAATTAACCAAAAAGATATGAAACCTTTGGATATTTAAAAATCCCAAATATTGATTCAAAGAGTACAAGGAAAAATCAAAAAATACTCCCAATCTCTACACAATGTAGTGGAATCCATGAGATTCATGACTAATCTAAGTGTCTCAGATTCACGACCACACTATGAATCTTAGCTTCACGAGCGAGCTACATGGTCGAGCTATGTGTGAGAATATTTTTGATGTCCCTACGTGGAGAACCTTCACGGTGGACCTGCACAAAACACCTGTGTGGGAAAAGTTTCTTTGGCTAGGCCTAATATGTACCTATAAATAGGACCCTTGGGCTCCCCATTTCCAGACTGAAAAAAAGTGAAAGACTCTCTTAATCTCCCATTTCATAACTCTTTTACCTAGATCTCTCAAATTGTCTAAGGTAGTTCTCTAAACTTCAAAAGAATGGATAATTAAAAGGAATAGGAATGTTTTGAAGTTCTTCCCATTCTTTAGTCCTCATCCACACCTACACGGTATATTTGTGTGCCACACCTGCACGCTGCACCTATGTGGTCTATCTATGAGCCACACCTGTGCAATAGGTCAATTTGGGGTACCTATGTGGCATACTTGCACGAGGGACCTACACGAACAGCTCAAGTACCCTTCTTTAAAGCCATCTATAGAAGGGTATCTCCTTCCTTGGTTCCCTTATCCTAAAGGGGCTAAGTTGAAGCCTCCACCAAAACCTCCTGACTTATCAAACCTTTGGGTAAGGCACATCAGCGTGTCTCCAATGTGGGTTTGTATTTCCATAGTCAGAGGTTTCCCATATTTGTTTCACAATGGTGTTAGGATTCATGGGATGTTTGTGGGTTTACATATCCACAGTCACATGGAATTTTCTCCCAGAACAGTGTTGGGAAGTTCCCGGTTTGGAGGATAGTTGGCTACTAGCCTCGCCCTTTTCAAATAGGTGATGCGGGACCTCAGGTCTCCTGTAGGGAAGGTACACTTCACACTTGGAATTCCGCACAAGTATAGGAGAAGTCTCTCTCCCCTACCAGAACCAATTTCAGGGCTATTATCCTAGTATAATCCCCTCACCTTCACCCCTTCTTCCTTACATTGGACCCTTGTCCAATGTAAATAGAATAGAGGGAAGGTTCGTCACCTTTCCCTCTTCCACAGTCAACGCACCATCTTCCATCAGCATGGAGTAAAAATTTGTAAGTGTGAAGTATCATTGTTGAATATTTCATATCCTCTTGTTTCTCACATCGAGCATGACTCACGTGGTCTTAGATATATGTGATGGTTGAAACATGTGCACAAACACTCGTCCAATGAACTACAAGAACATTGATTCCTATTCAATCCAGGATATGTAGGAATCCCTTTCAGGTCCAGAGCTCATCCAACCCTAATTCCCCCAATTTAGGCATCCTCCTTAGGAAATAAGCCCCAAATTCAATCATGAAATCATCAAGGAATCCTTTTTAGGAAGTAATCCCAAACTCATCTCTCTCAGAGGACTATACTCTCCTATAAGATTCATCGAACTACGTGGGCTTTGATTCCCATTAATATGGGATAAGTAGGAAGCCTCCTTGAGGTTCAAACCCAACACTTCAAATCAACCATGTTCTCTGTGGGTCATATTCCCAATAGGGTCTGATCCTACTTGGAAACTCATATCCTTTCCAAGTTCCTTGGGCTGCTTCAGCATAAGTTCCACACTAAGTTTCTACTAATCACCTTCCACTTAGAGGTCCTTATCGCATGACCTTAAAAGGAATGATGTGTCCTATTAAGTGACATCGAACAATGATGGTTATGATTCCTTTCACAAGGATACATAGGTAGATCATTTTATGAGCACGATCCCAAGATTAAAATAAACATTCGTCTCCCTGGATGACAATAAATTCTCGAGTGCCCCGCTGAGTGGCTTAAAAACCAGTATCATCATAACAATGATTAAAGAAATCTATAATCGGTATATTTTAGGATACCATTAATGGAAAAACTCGAATACATATAGATGTTTCAATTGATGAAGAACCTTGAATGCATACATATGATTCTAAATTTTACACATGTTAATAATTGATTGTAAATTACAAGGGATACTTATAATATACTTGGTGAATTAATAAGGATTCATGAAAGTATTTTAATTTTACAAAGAGAGTCCTGAAGTAGACAATAATTCCCCCAAAAGGGTGTGATGAGTCCAACCTCCCATCCCCTTAACCAATGCACATTCTTAATAATCATAAAGTTAAAAACTTAACGAATTCCTACCTTTGGAAAGAAGGACCTCTTTGGATAAAGAAATGTTGGATGTTTCTGGTTCCATGAATAAATCCAATGGAAACTGCCTAGAAACATTGATTCTTAAATCTAGAACACACTTTTCAAGGAACTATGAAACATTGATGGTGGGGTGTTCTTGTTCAGGTAGGAAGACATGAGGGACTAGCCTAAATGGACACTGGGGATAGGTTCTTCAGGAATATTTTTCTAGAGATATCAAGGGAAGAAAGATCTTGGTAGTTCTTGATCCCTAATAAATGTGGCATATCTATCTGATAAAATTTAGTAACATTCACCGAATTTTCTCACTTTTCACCTGGTATGGAAAGAAATGTCTCCTTAAGAATAAGCAATTTCAACGATGGTTCATGGTTTGCCTTTTGGGTGTATATGAACATATTTAGTTTGGAATCATTCTTAGATGTGATGAATCTAGTGCTAATAGCCGGGGTTAATTTGATAGATCGTTCATACTCGAGTTGGAAGATAGCTTAAGGAGATTTCAATTTTGACACTTGAGATACCAGGAATCGATGAATAGATGAGTTCTAGTTGAGAATTTAGGCCAAGGACTTGACAAAACCACCTTGGAGTGGATCTTATATGGTATTATTCTAGTGTGGGAAGCCATGAAATGTTTAGACTTAGTTCGAGTGGCCTCCAAAAGTGTGTTGGGCATGTGGGAAGGTCAGGAATCTCAACAGGTTCTGCAGGAAACAATCTCGGAAAGCCGGTGGTCAGGGACCAGGGCAAACTCAGGGTTCTGATATTGGATTGAGAGAGGTTCTAGGTAATGGTTGCCAAGCTTCAGCTACACATGGAGTTCATGGTAGGGATAGTGATACCTAGTGGTAGGGTCAGTGGACAGTTGTTGGTGCAACACCATAGGGAGGCCAACTTTAGACAGTCGGGGATCAGGTCAGGTGCATGTAATAGAGCTTCTAGGGTTAGAGCAGTCTAGTGATTCATTGATGGTCATAGGTAATCCTTGGGTATAGTCGTATCCTTTTATACCATTCTGGCATGGCCTTTTTAGAGGCATTTCCATTTTGGGTGCATGAGGTGCACATGTTGTATTTTTGGACTAACAAAATACTGGTTATTATGTTGGCATCATTATAGATTCCTTATATATATGTGGGGTGCATGGAATTAAGACTTATATGTTAGTATCATTAGATGCATGATTATTGAGGTGTGTTGGCCTAGGGGAATCTAAGAGATACAGGTTACGTAAGGCATGTTGTCATCTAGGTAGTAGTATGATGTGGGACTTGAATGAGGATTGAGGCACCAAGAGTTTTCAGCATCAATTGAGATGTGGGGCCTTGTAGGTGCCATGTGTGACATGGGAACGACGCATGCATCGATGCAGTGAAAGATTCTAATGGGTGTTGGGTATGAAACAGAAACACCTAATGAGGTTCAAGAGTGACAATTCATCACAGAAGAACTTGGGTCTTGGGATAGTCTATGGTCCATCGGTTTAAATTGAGCCGTGGGTTAAGATGATATCGGTGTAGGTAAATCCTGTGGTGGGGAGCCCCCTTGAGGTATTTGACTTTTCCCCTTTTGATCAGGGTAGTCTGGGTTAATTTTAGGATATGGGTATGTTTGGTACCATATATGGGGTTTTTATAGATCTGGGATGATCTATGGTAAGGTGAGGAGATAGTAATGTCACGGGTATTTGGAGAAGGTCGAATTCCTCACCTCTTTTGATTTTTTGATGTTCGGTGGGTATGCCAACTCTTTTCTCATTTATAGAAACTTAATTATGAGTTTTCCTTTTACTAAAGAGATTTTTTTAATGGTTTATATGTTTGGAAAATTCCGTAGGTGTTTGAATGGGTTTTAGGTGCGTCGGAGGCCCAAAGACCTTATTTTGGAGAAGTGCGGGCTGAGGTGTATTGTTATATTTAACCGTGTGGCATCATAGTGAAACCTTTGCACCCACATTTTTCACTGAGCATGGTTGGGTAAACCATGAGAGTTGAGGAACACATCCATTTTCTGAACCTTTGTATTTTTTACAGAGGGAATCCACATGGTTTCACACGATTGGGGAAAATTGTGTGCAATTTACGTAGTTCCATTTGGAAAATTCCCTCGCACTGTTACTCACATGATTTTTGAATGGTTAGGCCTAACCATGTGTGGTAACCATGCAGGGATTGGTTCTTAAGTAATAATATCCACACAGTTGCCAAAATTTTCTGAAAACCATGCAACTCATTAAATAGGTGAAATGACCAAATTACCCCTCCCTCCTTAAACCTAATTTCTTTCTTCTTCTCCTCCCATTTGAGCTGCATGCACAGTGGGTCTTCTCCCTTTACCTGTATTTGATTTTTATCCAAATCCTTTTTCCAATATCTACTCTTCAAACTGTTTCTATCATTGGATCCATATCAGTAAGGATCTCCTCTAACTTGCTTCCATTTCTATTTTCTCTCACCTCACATAACCCTGAATCTGTTTTAGCCCATTTTCCCCTATTTTCAGGGTGTTATGAAGAAATGGGAAATGTTAATTTCTTCCAAATAAGTTGGAATTATAGGATAATATTATATGTTCCTATTTCTACAGCTATGTGGTATGTGGTTCTTACCTTTCATTGTATTTTCATGAGTGTTTTGGGGGTGTGGCTTTTAGCGTGTTGTTGTATTGACCAAGAAAGACCTAATTATTTTGAGGGTTTATTTTATTTAATTAAATTGAACCTTATGATATGCATTTAGGAATTATTGGATGAGACTATAAGTGGATTGAACTATGTGAGAGGTTTTGGACCATGGTAGGTTAGTTCGGGGTGTGTTTTTTTATTTAAATTGAATTGTTATATTTAATTTTAGTTGATTTTAATATTTATGAAATGCTTGTGATGCCCAACTGAGACCCTTGGGATCACGATGGTCTCTGATTGAGGATTGAGATAGTGTTGGCTATTTGTTGAGGTGACGTAATCATCGGGACAGGCATGACCTGCGGTATTTGTATGATGACAATCACCTATTGGTTGACTCAGTCATTGGTTGAGGTGGAAAGGTAATTGGGACGTGGGCATGGATTGGGATATTTGGGATGGTATGGTGATCGGGTTTGAGAGATGTGGTCTAAGGGGCATGAGGTGAGGGAGTATTTGTATTTTAGGTTCTATTTGGTGATTTATGCTCACCCTTGTTGGAAAAAGAACTGTTTGGAGTCATGTGCACATAGGTTGACTCAATGATGTGGTGGTTTTGACCACTCATGTGGGTAGAGGTCCCTGGTAGTTGTGACATAGTTAAATATATGTGGGTGCATGCTATAGAAAGCCATATGGATGGTGAGTAGCCATCAGATGACCGCATTAAGGCTGTCGGTTGGGGACTAAGGCTCATTTTTCTTGAATAAAATAGGCCATGATACTTTTTAGAGGATGTAAATCATCATTCCCTAGTATATAGGATGTTGAGATGACATAGATATTACTTTTATGAATTATCTCTATATTCCTCCAGACATTGGCCTTCGAGCCAATGGGTGCTTTAGAGTATGGGTCAAAGGGAACATATTTTTATCCATTGGGCTTGCCTTCGGAATGTCAGTGACTTGACATGTATATGAGGTGTTTAGAGGAATATGGTTCCAAGTGACATTTGAGGTGGAACCTAAGGTTTTACCTAGGACTATATGATATCAAGGGATGCCTTAGTCTATGGAATAAGGATCCCCTCCTCTACAATGATTCCAACATTGGCCAAGGCAGGTGATAGATTACAGGTGGCTACTGAGAACCAAGTGATCTTATGTTTAATTTCTATGTAAGATGGTGTTTTATTTATTTCTAGTACACACATATTTAAGAAAAAATGTAGGGTTGGAACACATTAGTGGTGTCCTAGTAAGACTCATTCTCACACCCTAAATGGGCCCTTCGGGATGCGTGTAGACTTCATGCTTTTTCATTCAGGTAATGGTTCAGGCTCTATGGTTGGATCCTAGTGGTTGAGTTGGATTTGGATGTATAGAAAGGGACCTTGAGTTTCCTTTATCATTTTATTTCATTTTTTATTAGCATGAAACTTATATGTATATACTGATGGTCAGCCATGGGTGACCCTTTTTCTAATATTGTATTGAATTACTTGTATTGGATGCATGCACAATTTTATTTTATACAAATGGTATGTCTATTTAGTTTATTTATTTTTTCTACTGTTTTTTATTATTATTAAGCTATTTTATGAGATTAAATATGCTTCAACCATGGGTAGGTTACTGGTTTTGAGTATGTTGGAATTTTTTTTTCGACTTATTTATATTTATACACACCATTATTATATCTTCACCATAGGTTATAGTCTCCCCACTGTCACCTCTTCACACCCTCACTACTAGTTGGCATCCTTTAGAAAATGGGGAGGCACGCCTAAGGCCAATGACACTTAGCCTGAAAGCATTGTTTGGGTGGATATTTGGGTCAGGGTGCTACAGTTTCATAATCATAATAACAATTTAGAATATTTATGATAATAAAGTTATTATTTTATGATGAATAAAATAGATTTAGGGTAGGTAAAACAATAATTAAAAAGAAAATTATCGATTAAGGCAATTACCTATTCTTTGAAATAACTCATTTTTCTTTCCTCTTAAGGAATCCAGGGTTGATATTTTGGGAAGAACAAAATATTAATAATTTTTATAATGGAGATTATATGGAAACATGGCTGAGTCTGGTAGAGATATGATGCTCAATGTGGTGTGAATAAGAGAAAGGAGGTGTACCCTTTTATAATTGAGGGGCGGGCACCATTAGAATTTCATAAAATATTAATATTTATCAAAGTTGTTCTCAATAAAAATGGTTCCAAATGGATGATAAATGTTCAATGGATGAAATATTGAACATATATTATCCTAATTGTACTCTTTAAATATTTTTATTATTTTTAGTTATTTTAATAATATATTATTTTTATAATCTATCATTATTTCTAATTTAGACATTATTCATTGAATTTGACTTTAAAGACGTAAATTAAAGGTTAGAATTCAAACATGAGCCTTTAACATACAATTAATATGTTATATTCATCTAAAACATCATTTAACACATTAAAAAACTCAAATTATATAACTTTTCATATTTTAAAAATTATTTATTATATTTGTTTTTAATTTGTGAAATATTTCATTAGTGTTTCATAATAACTTAAATTAATTATATAATTACTAAAAAATATGAATAAATATATATCTTTGAAATAATTTCAATAATATTAAAATAGATACTTATATTCATTCATAACTTTCTTTTTCCCTATATGGACACATAAGAGATATTTAAAACTTAGAGAGTGACATTTTGTAACTTTTCTTAATTTAAATATTATATAAGACATTTTCATGTATAATTTTCCTTTAAACAATCCCATTTAGAGCCTATGGTGACAAGGTTATAATTAAACTCATCAAATAAGAATTGGGATGAAAAATTATGGCCTTATAACTTATTTTTAACCTAGATTATCCTGATTTACCCTTTACTAAGGTGATAAATTTTACAATGGTTATTGAAAAAAATGTCCCTATTTGAAAAGTTTGGATCATATGATTCTAAATATGGAATCTATTTTATCAAATTCAATACCTATAATTGGAATAATTATTTTTTAAAATAATCATGAAACACATGACAAAAACAGCTTTTTAAAAATATACACTTTTAAGCGTAAAACTTGGTTTATACTTATCCCATGACTAGAAAAATAAGAAATGAATGTTAACAAATTTGATTGAATATATTTTAAGATCCGATCTTATTTCAAGTAAATTCCTCTTTTAGCTTTGTATTAAATGTCTTCCATTGGGTTTT
The DNA here is from genome assembly GCA_963277665.1 of Viscum album. Classification (NCBI taxonomy): domain Eukaryota; kingdom Viridiplantae; phylum Streptophyta; class Magnoliopsida; order Santalales; family Viscaceae; genus Viscum; species Viscum album. The sequence continues at coordinate 1,918,720,572 of OY728152.1, forward strand.
TCCTTTGTCTTTAACCCTTGGTGGATGAGTCATGGTTAGAGATGGAGTGACTTTGTTGGGGAAAATGACATAATGTTTAGGAATATATGTTTATTTGAATTAATGGAGTCTGGATTTGAAATCTAAAAAGTTGTTTTAAGGTTTTTCCAAGGGATTTGAATATGTTATAGATGATTTGGGTCCTTTTTTAGGTAATTGGGATGAAATTTGTCTGCAGGGATTTACACGCCATATATAGTTGTTACATGATGTGTAAGTTCCTCTAGAAACATGTCATGAACCAAATACAGGGCGTCAAGTAGTTACATGCCATGTAAGAAGTTCCCATTATGTAATTTTTAGGCAGAATAAAATTCATCCAATTGTATGGTTTTTCGGTGTAACCCTCTGAAAAATACATGATGTGTAAAATAATTAAATTCCATGTAATATCCCAGGAATAAATTCTAAAGGTGTTGTGAAGTTTGTTTTTATTTTATTCCATTAAAGCCTTCCTCCTCTCGATACTAGGGAATTTACCTTGTGATTGTGTAGCTCCAATATCCCTTCTGGTTGTCTCGTTTGTGCGGATGATATCTGGTAAGTCTTTGGAAATGGTTTCCCAATCCTATTCTATTATTCTCCATTAGGTTAGTGGAATCCTTGGAACTCATCTGGGTATGATTTTAATATTGGTCTAATTTGATTTGGGTTTAATCTTGTGCATTAATTTACCTTCTTCCTCATTTATGTTACCCTTTGGAAGTACTACTTTAATCACTAGTTAAAGGTAGGGGGTCTAAACCTTAACCCTATAGTCTATTTTAATTTAAATTATGTTAATTATTGCAATTACACCAACATAACATGTACCTAAATTAATTAAATTATGAATTATATTATTCATTATGAAACAATTTAATTCAATTTTTATTATCCTAGATTATGGCTACCATTCAGATGAGAAAACCATTGATTATAAATGTATTGAATAATAAATTAAGTGTGTTTTGCATGAGATTAGTTTTGGGTGATTTCTTGATATAAATTCATCTTGACTTAGATTGGTTATAAAAGTGAATTTCATTTTTTTGGTTTACGACCAAATGATAAAAAGAAAGTAAGATTGAAAGAAAAATGGTAATTTTCATACTTAACTGTTGATCTTTATGGTGTGATATTATGATATCCTTTTAGTTATGACTCCTTGTGTTAAATGTTTTAATGCTTATATAAAGGTTTATGCATAGTAATTCATGTTGTACTACTTAAACAGTGGGATATGCCCAGGGATTTATGTTGAAATTCATATATTCTAATCTTGTCCTGGATACATGATATAATTCTTATATACCAGGCCCAACCCTGATTGATGTTGTAATTATTATATATCAGTCTTGGACCTACCTCATGTTGTAATACTGATATAGTTGGATATGATGAGTGGTTTATGTTGAAAAGATTATATATTGGGCTTGGACCAGATTAATGTTGTAATTATTATGTATATGTCTTGGCCTTGATATATATTATAACTTTTAATACTGAGATCATCCTTGATTTTTTGCTGACATTATTATATAGCGATATTTACCCCAATTTTTGTGATTTATACCATTAATATATTATTATGGTTGGCATAGTTGTGATAATAGCTTAGAGACATTTTGGAATGGCTCAAAAGAACATTATGTTTTACCAAGGTTATATGGTTGGGGAATTCATGGAAATGATACATACTTAGTGTCACGCCTGGACTTCATTGAGGTACAACTTTAATTTTAAATTTTTTATTTCATGAATTAATTTCCTGTTTATTTCTTGGTTGTAGCATGGGCTGAACCCAATGCGGGTTTCCCATTGTGGAAATGATGTGTGCGCACGATCCTTACACCGCTCGGTGCACGGGCAGGGCATGGGTGAAGCCATGCGGCTTTTCCATTTTAACGCGCGGAGTCCATTGCGCGGACGTTTCAAATACCGTATGATTAACTTCAGTTTTCTTATTATTATTATTATTATTATTATTGTTATTGTTATTGTTATTATTATTGTTATTATTATTATTATATTATTACCATGGTTATTAATTTTATCATTATTAAAGCCTTTTATCTTTATTTTATTTCATTTAGTTATTTTATTTTATTTTAGTTTGTTTTATTATTATTTTTCTCTCCCTCATTTCTTCCCCCTTCCCTCTCTTTTTATTTTATTTTATTTTATTTTACTTTTCATTATTTTCTATTCTATTTTTATTTTATCTTCTTTTTCTTTTTCTTTTATCTCTTTTCTTTTTTTTTCCTTTCCCTCCCCCTCCTAAACCCTAACCTAGCCGCCTCCCCCCTAATTCTCTTTCTTTTTTTCCTTCTTCCTCCCTTTCTCCTCTCTCCCGCGGCCTCCTTTTTCCCCTTTTCTCCCCTTTTCTTCTCCTTCTCCCCTTCTCCTCTTCTCTCCCCCGCTCATCCTCCCCTCCCTCCTCTTTCTCCATTCTCTTCCTTCCTTTTGTGTGCCACCCCTTCTCCTCATATCCTTCTTCTTTTCCTTCTCACTTTCCCTTCTCTTCTCTTCCGCCATGCCAACCCTTCTCCTCTCCTTCTTCTTCTCCTTCTTCTTTTCCTTCTCTCCCTCCCTTCTCTTCTCTTCCGTCGTGCCTCCCATCTTCCCCTATCCCTATTCCCTTCCTCTCCTCCTCACTTGGCCCCTCTGCCCTTCCCCTCTTCCAGCCAGACCGAACAGTAGCCTCTGCACCCCGCTTGCACTGCCAGACCGCCTCCCGCACCCCACTCATTCTATCAAACCGCCATCCCACACACCGCTCACGCTCGCTGGGTAACCGACATTCCGCATCGCGTCTCTTTCCCGACGTTCCACGATAAGGGTTTGTTTTTAAATTTATTTAATTATTTTGATTGGTTTAATTGATATTTATGTTATTTAATTATTAATGCATTTTTTTAAGTGTTAATTAATTAATTTATTTTTATTAAATTTTTTAGTCATTTAATTTATTTGAATTGGTTAAATTGATAATGAATTTATTTAATGATCATTACATTTGGTAAATTGTTAATTAATTTAATTGATTTTGTTAATCATCTTATTTAATTGAAATTTTTGAATTGTTAATTAATTTATTTAGTTAGTTTTGGAGTTGTATACTTATTAATCTACTTTTTTAATTGTTATTGGATTGTTTAATGGTTAATTAAATTGCGGAAATTTTTTGGGTTGGCACCGTCGTGACTTGGTCTACTATTTTAGGACCTTTTTGACGGCTCCATACTGTGCGACCATTGCACAATGGGAGTTTTGCGCTGTGTCACTTTTCGTACCTATTTGAGGAAGGTGGTTTCGCATGTTTGGGGAATTTGATCAATTAGTCCGCTGGTTTGATTAATTTTATATGTCTTTTATTTAAATGTTGTTGTGAGATGTCGGTTTGACTGGTAGAGCGTGGTGTTTTACTTTTATTAGTGGCTTGTTTAGATTGTCGAGTTTATATTGTGTTGTGCCTTGGTTTTTGAACATATACAGCAGTTGAAATCTGATCCTTGTTATAGTCTTAGTGTGCATCCGAGTGGATTTTGCACTGTTGATTGTGTTGTTTTATTTTATTAAAACTCCTAAACCAATTTCTTTTCAAAAGTTTGATAAACTTTAGTTTGGTTCTCAAAATTCTCTAGTTCTTTCATGTTGTGAGGTTCTATGTTGTGTGTTGTTTCTTGACCTTGATGAGTAGGGTGAACTTTTAATTGTGAGAACAAAAGAGGAAGCCTGGGTACTAGGTGGGAGGACTAGACTAGCGTGCTAGTGATACGGGAGTGGCCTCGGCCTAGTTTCTCTTAGCGGGATTGATGATTACAACACTAACTAAACATTGGATGATGAATGGAGACCACTATGGTAGGAAGTGTTTCCCTACCAGTGGCTCGTGCATGGGAATGTATAATATGGTTCACCGAGACATGAGGTTTTAGGGCCCCACACATCTTTAGTACTTTAGGGCCTCTCCCACTTTTGGTTTCTCCTGTGCGATTATATAATCATCACTGGTTGGTTTTGGTGACTTCTGTGGTCTCAAAAGGTAAGGATGTTTCATTTTCTTTCAATACCAAAAACCACTTTTTCCTATTTTAAAACTGTCTTTCTTTCTTTAAAAACAGTTTCCATCAAAATGTTAGTGCATTTATTTACTTTATCTAAAATTTGAACCTGCAAACTTCTTCGGACATCTAACCCTTTTTATGTGGAATCTTTTCCCTGGTGCCAACCTATTGAGTGATTTCTCACACCCTACTTACACCCTTGGGTGTAAGTAGATCCAATTATGTCTGATGTAGGGAAATTCCATGTTTTTTAGCATGGTGGTCCGAGTTGTTAGTTGGCTCATCTGATTTGGCGCTGGTGGCAGAGGCCTGACAGTGATATTCTTCTATCAAGTGATAGTTGCTGGTTTGGTTTTTCTTCACCTTATTTTGGGAGTTAGTTGTGGTTGAGTTGTAGTTGCTCTTCATTTGAGACTTTTTCATGCTGTTTTTAAAACTTGTGGTTGAAATGTTTATTTTGGAATTCAGTTTACTTATGATTTGTTTCTGGTTATTATACGGGTAAATCATTCCCAAAAATTCTAAATTGATACCTGGGAACTTGTACCAGCCCGTGGGGATCGGTAACACCCTTCGGGCCTTGCCGCGGGCCGGTTTGAGCATTGAGTTGATGGTGACCCGACTCGGTTCGTGACAAAATGGTATCAAAGGAGGTTTAGCTCTTAGTTTTTGTTATTTGGGATGAGTTTGGTTATACAGAAGTTGGGACTGTTGGGGCTTGGAATTCATGTTGCGGGTAGGGTGCCTGTCCAGCACGCCTTGTGACTGATACTGAGTCACCATGGGATGTCAGGATGCTTGTTTGAATTCCTTTCTAGGTGGGACGTACAGGCTGCAGACTGTACATGGACACCAGGCAAGAAAGTAGAGTTTTGACATGAATTTATTTTTACATGTTTGGTTTACTGATGATTATTTATCTTGCTGAAAAAAAATCAGTTCCTCTTGAGATATGTGATATTGATGGTATTCCTTTATGACTGTTCCCCTTTGTAGCAAGATGCCTCCCCTGAGAGCTCCCATACACCCACGGGAGGAATCCGGAGAGAGTTCTCTCGTGCCGCTTGATTAGAGATTGGTAGAGGCTGTGGTCTGAGCTGTTCAGGATTTGGGACAAGGGGCGACTCCGGCCTCTGCCCCTTTTCCACCTAGAGGGGAAGAATCTGGCTCCAAGAAGGATAAAGCTCAGGAGTTTATGAAGAACAAACCTCCTTCATTCTGAGGTAGTTCAGAACCTCAGGAGGAAGAGGAATGGTTTGAAAAGATAGAATGCATGTTTGAATTCCTCGACATGCCTGAGGAAGTTAGGGTGAAGTGTACCTCGTTCCAGCTGGAGGGTTCCAGTCGCAAATGGTGGGAATCAGTGGTCCAGACTGGGAAACATGAGCACATGAGTTGGAAATATTTCAAGGTTATCTTCAACGGTCATTATTTTCCAGAGTTCCTAGCCTATGCTAGATCTCGAGAGTTCGTGGATCTTTTGCAAGGGAATCAGACGGTGATGGAATATGCAAACCACTTTGCTGAGATGGTACGGTACGCACCTGAGATAGTTTTGAGCGAATTTTTGAAAGCTCGAAAGTTTGAGAAGGTCCTTCGACTAGAAATCCACTCTCAGGTTTTATTATTCAAGCTGAATAATTATGCCGAGGTGGTCGATCATGCTTGCATGGCCAAGATTGACCAGAGAGGAAAGTTGGGATTTTCTGGATCAGTGTCAGGATTTGGCAGCAGCAGTTCCTCATAAAAGAAGAGGAAGCATGTTGAGCAATGGAAGAAGAGTGGTGGTGGCTCAGGCCACCCTCCAAGAAGACATCATCTGAGGCTTCTGATGTGAGGTCCATTGTGTGCCATTAGTGCAGAAATGTAGGGAACATCCGACTTGTGTGTCCACATTCTCCCAGACCTTTCTATGGGTGTTGATTCATGGGGCACCTACAGCGTTTCTGTGGGACTGTACACCCTTACCAGAGAAGGACTGAATCTATAGCTTCCAGGGGTGTATCAATGTTGTCAGACCCGACTAGGACATCGGGATCTCGGTTCCGTGGTCGTGGTAGCAGGACCAGATCATCTTATGGGCAGAGCCAAATTAGGGTGGAGCCGCAAGCGAGCGATCGTTCTCAGGTAGGGACCAGGAAACTGCATGTTGTGGATCATGCACCAGCTGGATCTGATGTACGGCCTTCAACTCTTCGAGGTACCATTCTGGTTGCATCTTCTATAGATGCAGTTTTATTTGATACTGGTGCATCAGTTTCTTTCATATCTGCTCGCTTTGTGAATCTGCTGAACCTACCAACTGAGTTGTTATCATTTCCTATGGAGTTGGCAACACTGTTGGGGAAAAATAGGGAGCAAGGCCTTAGGTTCCCATCATGCGCACTCTCTGTGTCGGAAGTCGAGATGGAATGGGATTTCATAGTCCTTGACATGGAACTATTTGATGTGACCATCGGTATGGACTGCCTGGTGCACTTTCAGGCGCACATTGATTGCTATCGGCACCGAGTCAATTTTACGGCACCCGATGGGACTCCCTAGTTATTTCACGGAGAATGGGATCCTCGGTCGGGACGTGCGGGACCTCCACTCCCTGAGTTGGGAAATCTTTCTTATCAGTTATTGTTGCTCACATTGGAGGACGATGGTGGTGTTCCTCAGGGCGGGTTACCTCGTGTAGTGGATGAGTTCCCAGATGTCTTCCCAGATGATTTTTCTGGTTTACCCCCAGAGCGGGACGTGGAGTTCTCGATTGAGTTGGCATCAGGAACACAGCCAATATCTCTTCCCTTATCTCGCATGGCCCCCACCAAATTGAGGGAATTAAAGATATAGCTGGACGATTTTGAATCCAAAGGATTCATTCACCCGAGCATCTCTCCTTGGGTCGCCCCGGTTTTATTCGCGAAGAAGGCCGATGGAACCCTCCAGTTCTGCATTGATTACCAGAAATTGAACAAGGTAAACATAAAAAATAGATACCCTTTGCCTCGGATTAACGATTTGTTTGACCAGATGAAGGGGGAAAATTGGTTCTCCAAGATTTATTTGCGTTCGAGATACCACCAGCTCAGGTTGAGAGAATCAGATATCCCAAAGATGGCTTTCTGAAGCAGGTACGGTCACTTCAAGTACTTGGTCATGCCTTTCGGATTGACGAATGATCCTGTAGTTCTCATGGAACTCATGAATAGGTTTTTCCACCAATATCTCAACTCATTTGTCGCGGTATTCGTGGATGAAATCCTAGTTTATTTTGGATCTGAGGAGGAGCATGAGCATCACCTGCGCGTTGTTTTGGTCACTTTACGGGATCACCGTCTGTATGCAAAACTATCGAAGTGCACATTCTGGATCAGGGAAGTGAAGTTTCTAGGGAATTTAATCTCAGAACAAGGGGTTTTAGTGGATCCTGAGAAGATCAGGGTAGTTATGTCATGGGAATTGCCGATAAATGTGTTTGATATCATGAGTTTTTTGGGCTTGGCTGGTTATTACAGGCGCTTTGTCTGGGTCTTCTCGCGGCTTGCCTCCCCTATGACTGCACTCACCTGGAAAGGGGTGAAGTTTGAGTGGATCCCTCAATGTCAGGCATCCTTTGAAGAGTTGAAGTGGCGGTTGACCACCACACCTATGTTGACCTTACTAGAGTTGGGAAAGGGCTATGTGGTTTACTGTGATGTTTCAGGTATGAGCCTTGGATGTGTGCTCATGCAGGATGACCATGTTGTGGCTTATGGTTCTCGCCAGCTCCGGCCGCATGAGAAGAATTATCCAACTCATGACTTAGAGTTGGAAGTGGTGATGCATGCTTTGAAGACATGGCGTCACTATCTCTTTGGGGATAAGTTTTTGGTCTATTCTGACCATAAGATCCTGGCCTACATTTTCTCTCAGAGGGATCTCAATTTGAGGTAGTGTCGTTGGGTCGAGTAACTGCAAGGTTTTGATTTTGACATTGTCTATACCCTTGGCAACGGTAATGTGGTAGCTGACGCCTTGAGCAGGAAAGTACCAGTGCAAGCATCGAGGAAGACCAACGATGAGTGCACTTTGATGGGGCTTTTCGCCCAGATGCACCTGGAGAGCAGGGAGCATAGTGGAGGTACCTTCTTGGCTAGTATTTAGTTGACTCCTTCCCTTCTGGAGTTGATTTAGTGGGAGCATCCCGAAGATGAGTTGTGTTAGTGATATATTCAGTTTCTTCATGGTGGGGAGACTCCTTCATATTGGTCCTTGTCTTCCTAGAGGGTCATGTGCTTCAAGGGCCGTGATATGGTGCCATTGTCTTTGCGGAAGGTGGTGATGCAGGATAGCCACCAATATCAGTGGTTCATCCATCCTGGTACCACCAAGATGTACTACGATGTTCACCGTCAGTTTTGGTGGCCAGGTATGAGACGAGGCATAGCCGACTTTGTGTCGAGGTGCTACACTTGCCAGCAGGTGAAAGCAGAGCATCAGAGTCCATCTAGCCTACTCCAGCCATTACCCATCCCTACCTGGAAGTGGGATGAGGTCGCCCTGGACTTCATCATTGGATTTCCTTGGACACCACGGGGGTGTATTTCTACTTGGGTAGTGATTGATCATTTGACCATGTTAGCTCACTTTATCCCGATCAGAGACACATCGAAGGTAGATGAGCTGGGCCACTTGTATGTTCACGAGGTGGTCAGACTTCATAGTGTTCCGTCAATAGTTGTTTCTGACCGAGACCCCCGCTTTACCTCCCGATTTTGGGGAGGCCTCCAGAAGGCTTTGGGGTCACAAATTCAGATGATCACAGCATACCACCCTCAGACGGATTTCCAAACGGAGTGAGCGAATCAGATTCTGGAAGACATGCTTCGTGCCTGTGTGTTAGATTTCGAAGGTTCGTGGGATAACCATTTGGGATTGGTTGAGTTTTCTTATAATAACAGTTACCAATCTTCCATCAGAATGGCACCCTTTGAGGCACTCTCTGGCCAGCCTTGTCGGTCTCCTCTGTGTTGGCTGAGGCAGGCTAGACCTCGCTCTTGGGACTGAGCCTTGTTCAGGAGACGCCTGAGAAGGTCAAGATGATTAGGCAGCAGTTGTTGATAGAGAAGAGTCGTCACAAGTCTTATGCAGATCAAAGGCAGTGGGATCTTGAGTTTTCAGTGGGGGACAGAGTGTTCCTAAAAGTGGCCCCTCGCTTGGGTCACCATCGTTTGGGGAATCAGGGGAAGCTGACACTGAGGTATGTCGGACCTTTTGAGATTCTTGAGTAGATTGGAAAGGTGGCATACAGGTTTGCTTTTCCATCAAAGTTGACATTGATTCATGACGTATTTCATGTCTCCCAACGAAAGAAGTACAACCCCAATCTGTCGCATGTGCTAAATTGGGAGGAGTTTGAGATAGAGTCTGACTTATCTGTGTTTGAGCGACCAGTGCGGATAGTGGATTATAAGGAGAAGGTGTTGTGTGGAAAGTCCATTCCTTTATTTCATATTCTATGGCAACACGAAAGTGACAAGCATGAGAATTGGGAGCGTAGGTCTTGGGTTGAGCAAGAGTATCCATTTCTATTCTCTTATCAGGCTTCGAATTGACTTCCCAAAGGCGGGAAGTTTTCATGGTGGGGAAAATTGTCATGCCCAGACTTCATTGAGCTACAACTTTAATTTTAAATTTTTTATTTCATTAATTAATTGCCTGTTTATTTCTTGGTTGTAGCACGGGTAGAACTCGATGCGGGTTGCCCATTGTGGCAACGATGTGTGTGCACGAGCCTTACACTGCTCAGCGCACGGGCAAGGCATGGGAAAAGCCATGCAGCTTTTCCATTTTAACATGCGGAGTCTGCTGCACGGACGTTTCAAATACCAAATGATTAACTTGTGTTTTCTTATTATTATTATTATTATTATTATTATTATTATTATTGTTATTATTATTATTATATTGTTATTATTACCATTGTTATTAATTTTGTCATTATTAAATCCTTTTATCTTTATTTTATTTCATTTATTTATTTTATTTATTTATTTATTTATTTATTATTTTTCTCTCCCTCATTTCTTCCCCCTTTCCTCTCTTTTTATTTTATCTTATTTTATTTTACTTTTCTTTCTTTTCTATTCTATTTTTATTTTATCTTCTTTTTCTTTTTATTTTATCTCTTTTCTTTTTTTTCTTTTCTCTCCCCCTCCTAAACCCTACCCTAGCCGCCACCCCCCCTAATTCTGTTTCTTTTTTTTCTTCTTCCTCCCTTTATCCTCTCTCTCGTGGCCTCCTTTCCCCCATCATCTCCCCTTTTATTCTCCTTCTCCCCTTCTCCTTTTCTCTCCCCCTCTCAACCGCCCCTCCCTCCTCTTTCTACGTTCTCCTCCTTCCTCTCGCACACCACCCCTTCTCCTCCTCTCCTTCTTTTTTTCCTTCTCTCCTTCCCTTCTCTTCTCTCCCACCACGCCAACCCTTCTCCTCCTCTCCTTCGTCTTCTCCTTCTTATTTTCCTTCTCTCCCTCCCTTCTCTTCTCTTCCGCCGCGCCCCCCATCTTCCCCTCTCTCTCTTCCCTTTCTCTCCTCCCCACTTGGCCCCTCCGCCCTTCCCCTCTTCCATCCAGACCAGACAGTAGCCTCCACACCCCACTCACGTTTCCGGACCGCCTCCTACACCCCACTCGTGCTACCGAACCGCCATCCCGCACACCGCTCGCGCTCGCCGGGTAACCTCCATGCAACCCCGTGTCGCTTTCCCGATGTTCCATGACAAGGGTTTGTTTTTAATTATATTTAATTCTTTTGATTGGTTTAATTGATATTTAAGTTATTTAATTATTAATTCATTTGTTTAAGTGTTAATTATTTAATTTATTGTTATTAAATTTTTTAATCATTTAATTTATTTGAATTGGTTAAATTGATAATTAATTTATTTAATGATCATTACATTTGGTAAATTGATAATTAATTTAATTGATTTTGTTAATCATCTTATTTAATTGATATTGTTGAATTGTTAATTAATTTATTTAGTTAGTTTTGGAGTTGTATACTTATTAATCAAATTATTTAATTGTTATTGGATTGTTTAACCGTTAACTAAATTTCTAACATTTTCTGGGTTGGCACCGTGGTGACTTGGTCTACTGTTTTAGGACCTTTTTGAAGGCACTATACGGTGCGACCATTGTACAATGGGAGTTTTGCGTCGTGTCTCTTTTCGTACCTATTTGAGGTAGGTGGTTTCGCATGATTAGGGTATTTGATCAATTATTCTACTGGTTTGATTAATTTAATATGACTTTTATTTAAATGCTGTTGTGAGTTGTTGGTTTGACTGGTAGAGTGTGGTTTTTTACTTTTATTAGTGTCTTTTTTAGATTACTAGGTTTATACTATGTTGTGCCTTGGTTTTTGAACAAATGCAGTAGTTGAAATTTGATCCTTGTTACAGTCTTAGTGCATGTCCGAGTGGGTTTTGCACTGTTCATTGTGTTGTTTTATTTTCTTAAAACTCCTAAACCAATTTCTTTTCAAATGTTTGATAAACTTTAGTTTGGTTCTAAAAATTTCGTAGTTCTTGCATGTTTTGAGGTTCTATGTTGTGTGTTGTGTATTGACCTTGATGAGTAGGGTGAACTTTGAATTTTGAACACAAAATGGGAAGCCTGGGTACTAGGTGGGAGGACTAGACTATCATGCTAGTGATATGGGAGTGGCCTCAGCCAAGTTTCACTTAGCTGGATTGACACTTACAATACTAACTAAACATTGGATGTTGACGGGAGACCACTATGGTAGGATGTGTTTCCCTACCAGTGGCTCGTGCACGGGAATGTATGATATGGTTCACCGAGACGTGAGGTTATAGGGCCCCACATAGCTTTAGTACTTTAGGGCCTCTCCCACTTTTTGTTGCTCCTGTGCGATTATATACTCATCACTGGTTGGTTTTGGTGACTTTTGTGGTCTCAAAAGGTAAGGATGTTTCATTTTATTTCAATACCAAAAACCCCTTTTTTCTATTTTAAAACTTTCTTTCTTTATTTAAAAATTGTTTCCATCAAAAAGTAAGTGTGTTTATTTAATTTCTCTAAAATTTGAACCTACAAAATTTGATGGTCATCTAACCCTTTTTATGCGAAATCTTTTCCCTGGTGCCAACCTATTGAGCATTTCTTCACACCCTACTTACTCCCTTGGCTGTAAGTAGATCTGATTATGTCTGATGTAGGGAAATGCCATGGTTTTGAGCACGGTGGTCCGAGTTATTAGTTGGATCATCTGATTTAGCGCTGGTGGCGGAGGCCTGACAGTGATTTTCTTCCATTAGGTGACAGTTGCTGGTTTAGTTTTTGGTCACCTTCTTTTGAGAGTTAGTTGTGGTTGAGTTGTAGTTGCTCTTTTGTTGAGACTCATTCATGTTGTTTTTAAAACTTGTGGTTGTAATGTTGATTTCGGAATTGAGTTTACTTATGGCTATTTCTGGTTGTTATATGGGTAAATCATTCCTAAAAATTATAAATTGATACCCGGGAACTTGTGCCAGCCCGTGGGGATCGGGAACGCCCTTCGGGCCTTCCCACGGGCCGGGTTGGGGGTCGAGTTGATGGAGACCCGACTCGGTTCTTGACACTTAGAGAAATTCTATCATGATGCTAAAGCAGGTTGATTTGGTATTAATTTAATTGTTTAATTAATTAATACACCTAATTATTGCATTTTTTCATGAACTTATTATTAGACTATTTTTTTAGGTAAGGGAGGGTCAACCTACTAAGTTATGCTCAAAACCTACTCAGGTCACTGTTTGGTACCAGAGATGATTACATGGATTCAATATTATAAAATTAAAAGAGACTTTGATTTTAATTATTTCTTGTTGGTTGGGATAGATTTTATGGATGGGACCAACATGTGGTTCTGGACCAAGGTATTTTGAGTTTTTTTGTGTCACTTTATTATTTTATTTTATTACATTCATTTTTACATCTAGTTACATTCCAGTATGAAATTACATTATTCCTTTTTTATTTATTGTATTTTTCAGTTAGCTTTCAAGGATTGGTTTTCCATTGTATTTTATTGTTTCCATTATTTATGTACTCTGATATATTTTTATTATTGTTTACTTCCACTATGTTATAACTCCATAATAGGGGGAATAGTCTCCCCACTATACTTATCACACCACTACTGGTAGTTGGATGTACCTATTGTACGGGAAGGTGTGATTAAAATCATCTAACCAACCCATTTCAGCCACATGAGAGATTGATGGGATCTAGAGACATTAAAATGTGGTATCTGAGCCCACTAGGTTTATTTTCTATTTCTTTATTTTTTGTGAAAGGTATAAAGGAGACTTGGATGTTTCGGGACTTGGTAATGAGATTTTTCATGTGAGTAGCTAACCCATGTATGGTGGAAAATTCAAGTGCCTAGTGATGGGGTCTCTATTTATATTGTTTTCTAGTTACAATTGATGTTATTTCACCTTGGTTTATTCACATGTGGTGTGGTTTTATTTTTTTATGATGTTATTAGTTCTCAAGATTTATACTCATATGAAATTATCATCATTGGCACGTAGGGATATATATTAACATGTATTGTTCATGATAGGTATATATTTATTTCATGTCGTATATACCTTAATATATGGGATTTGATATGAGATTCATGTTATATATGATATATACAATGAAGTGATATGTCATGAAAAAACACTTGTAATCCATGTTTTGAGAGAGGAGTAGTGGTTCTCTATTTTTTTCAACTTTTGAGGCTTACCTTGTTGATATCCAATGTTCAATGAAGTGTCTTTGTCTTATAGAGAAAATTCCTCATCTCTATATTCGAGTTGATAATTAGGATAGTAGTAGTATTATTCTCCTAACACAGTCGATTCATAGCTTCCTATAGCTCCTAAAGATCATATGGATGTTTAGATTAATTATAAATTCCTAAGGGTTATGTGATCCATGGAAAGAGAGATTGTTCACACCATGCCTTTAATGTCTAAGCTGACAAGAGAGTTCTAACTATAGAATCCACCTATATTCACTGGGGATGGAGGCACCTAGGTAGCTCAGTTTTGGGTTGAGTTGGTTCAAATGATCTTTAAGAATCTTGAGACACCAACACACAGGAGGGTGATGATAGTTTCATATATGCTTCATGGACCATACAAGAATTGGTGGGACATTCTGGAGTAGGAAAGTCGGTAGGAGAAGTTATCTTGGAAGTACATCAAGAAGAAGTACATAATACATTTATATCCTAAGACCTTGAGGGATTATAAGGCTCATGAGTTTATCCACCAGACATAAGAGGCCATGTCATTGATAGACTATGATAAATGTTTCAACAACATGAAATGATTTATTTCATCTTTAATAGTTGATGAGATCTCCAGGGTGAGATGTTTTCAGGACAGGCTTCACTATGAGATCATGTCACATGTGAACATATTCCTTCTGATCAGTTTTGTAGATGTTATGAATCTGGCACCCATCGGGGAAGTGAATCTAAGAGAGACCCAAATCATCAGGTACACTATTTCAATAAGTAAAATTATAACTCTTATTCTAGTGTAAAAATCATCACTATTAATGTTATCACCAAGTAAATAACAGTAAAAGATGTTGGGGGTAGTGGGAATCATTCTCAGGATCATGTTTCATTTCAATGCTATCAGTGTGAAAAGTTGTTTCACAAGCAACCTCAAAGTCCATACCCTACTTTGGAGTGTCATGATTGTGGTGATATGGACCACATATAGAGGTTTTTTATGGGAATTAAGAAGTAGAGTGGTTATAGGGGATCATGAAAAGAACCAAAAAATGGAAAAAACTTAGCTACTCCTCGGTAGGTAGGTAGTTTGAGTTCCGCATGATGTTATGGTTGAGGTAGAGGATGTGGAACCCTAGTATAGGAGTGGTAGTTCCAAGAAGAGGGAATAGATCAGGGGATTCAGTTTGGAGCTCAGGGCAGAGGGGATGGCCAGATACATGTTATGTAGAAAACTATGTCTATTATGGTTTTAGTACCTTCTACTATCAGAGGTGTGATTCTTGTATCTTCCATTATTTCTTGTCTTTTGTTTGATATAGGAGTATCAAATTCCTTTTTCTATATTCTCTCTTTGTGAATGTTTTAGGATTGGATGTTTAATTTTTGGATGGTTTTTTTACTATTGATACACTATTGAGAGTGCAGTCAGAGAATATCAAATGTTTCATTGTGTTTTCTCTGGAGACTGGTGGTTACCATTTATTTTCAGAACAATTTATACTGAAAATTTCATGTTTTGATTTCATTGTTATTATGTATTGAATATTTATATACAAGGATCATATCAATTTTTATCATATGAAAGTTAACTTTCTATCTCTATAAGGAGGGAGGTATTCTCCGCAGGGTGAGTGGTTTCTTCAGCTGGTCACATAGGACCAATTTAATGTAGATTGGATTGTCTAACGGCTCAGATATCCATTATTTCTCTAGATGATGGTGGGATGCAATAAGATTATTTTCCACCAATGGTAGAATGTTTTTAGGATGTATTTATATATGATTTATCTGGATTATTTTCTAAGAAAGATATCAATTTCATGGTCATGTTGGTTCCAGGAGGAGACCTAGTTTCTATCCTCTCTTATAAAATAGCACCAACAGAGATTTGGGAGTTGAAAGTTTATTTTTATGATTTAGAAGATAAAGGTTTCATATGACCTAGTATATATCACTGGGTTTCTATGGTTATCTTTTCCAATAATGCTTTTGGGACTTTGTGCTTACATGTGTATTTTTAGAGATTGAACTAGATAATGATAAAGAACCAGTATCCCATTTCATGCTTTGATGATATTTTAAATCAGGTGAGAGGTGATAAGATATTCTCCAAGAAGGATTTGATATCATGATATCATCATTTGTGGGTGATACAATCATACATACCTCGAACTACTATTAGGATTAGTTATGGCTTGTATAATTTCATAGTGATTTCGTTTGGTTTGAAAAATTCACCTGCAATGTTCATGGATTTTATGAATCAGACCTTTGATCCTTTTTGGACCAGTTTTTTGTGGTTTTTTCAATTAAATCTTAGTGTAATATTATTAAATATACAATCATTCCCCACATCTTGACATCATCTTGTGTACATTGAGGAAGCATCGGATTTATGCTAAGCTAACGAAATGTAGTTTTTGGATTGATAAAGTGCACTTATTGGGCCATGTAATAGAATATTTAAGAGTTTTAGTAGACCCATAAGAGGTTTCATACATGTTATCAAGGTATAAACTCAATAATTTCATTTAGATTTGGACTTTCCTATGTTTATGAGGTTATTATTAGCCTTTTATCTAGGGCTTCTCCCATTTGGCAGAATCAATGTCTGGGCTAACCAAGGGGTGATGTTCATTTGTTTAGATTCTTATGAGAGATATTATCAGGAGATGAAATATAGGCTGACCTCATAACCTATCCTCACATTACCTATTCTATATAAATTGTATACCATGTACTTTGAAACATCTAGAGTAGGACTCATAATAGTTCTGATACAGGAGTATCGAGTTGTTGCTTATGGATCTAGACAACTATGCCCACAGAAGAGGAATTACCCTACTCACGATTTGGAGTTATTAGGAGTGGTGAATTAACTAATATGGTAGAGAAATTATCTCATGGGTGATAGTTTTTTGGTATACATGGACCACAACATCCTCATGTACATATTTTCTTAATAGGACCTTAACCTTTGGTAGAGGATGTGCGTCGAGTAGCTTCATTCTATAGAATTTGAGTTGGATTATATATTGGGAAAGGGAAACATCATTGACTATGAATTGAGTTAAAAGAAATAGATAGAGGTATTTCTAGAGTCCTATGACAAGTGGTGGATGATGACACTCTTTATAGACATACATCCAGATGTTCATAAGTCCTAGGGATGAGTAGCTATGACCTCAAAATATATTATACTTGTGATTTTGGACCAGATCAAGACCGAGCAGTTATCAAATCTAGATGGATTAGTTTTGAGATACAACTTATATGGTGCGGAGACACCATCATAATGGTCTCTTGGTTGTATAAATTTTCTTCTTTTTCATGGTTGAGTATAGGTTCCTATGAGATTTCATGAGGAGATGATGGGTGAGTTTCATGCTTCCATATGGGCGGTACATCCTAGTTTTACAAAGATGTATCATGGTCTACATATATATTATTGGTGGTTAGAAATGAATAAAGAGTTTTCAAGATTTATGGCAAGATGTTTAACTTTTCAGCATGTGGAATCCAAGAATCAGAGACTAGATGGGCTTTTTCATCCTTTTACTATTCCTAAGTGGAAATGGAATAATGTTACTATGGATTTGTGATCATAATAACCAGGAAAAACTATAAGAATGAGGATGTATGGGTTATTTTGGATATATTTTTGAAGTTATCCCATGTCTTTAATATTATAGAGACATTAAAAGTTAATTATCTGGGTAGTTTTTAAGTGTGTGAGGTATTTCAGCTAAACGATGTTCTGAGAAGTATCATTTCAGATAGATATTTTTATTTCACATCAAGGTTTTAGAAGGGTCTTCAGAAGGCTCTAGGATTTCAGTTTCCTCTGAGTATGGTCTACCATCCTAAGAATAACGGTCAATTTGAGAGGACTATTCAAGCTCTAGATCATATTTTGTGAGCATGTGTTTTTGATTTTTGTGGTTCGTGGGACATTCATAAGAAACACATTGAGTTTTCATATTAAAATAGCTTCCAAACATCAATCGAAAAGAAATATTTTGAGGTTTTGTATTGAAGGCCATTCCGTTTGTCTCTTCACTAGATAAGGGTAGGTTAGTCAGTGTTTGTTGGGACTGGTCTCGTGTAGGTGAAATCTTACCAGGTTCAGTTGATCATGAGGTAGTTGGTGACCATGAATAGTAAGAATAAATTTTATGCTAACCATTGGAGAACACCTCTAGAGTACAATCTTGTTCATCGTGTTTTCTTTTAGGTGTCACCTGGGATTGGGAAATGACAAATTAGGAAAAATGGAATGTTAGCAACTAGGTTTGTTGGTCCATTTGATATAGTGGATAGGTTTGGTCTAAAATCATAATAATTATCCCTTACAGAGTTCTACAAGTCCATGCATGAAAAATTTCACATGTCATAACTTTGGAGATATCATCTAGACCCTTCTCAAGTGATAGATGTAGAATACATAAATATTGGGGTAGATGTGTCCTTTGGGGATACACTGATAGAGATTTTGGTCTCTAGTGAGAATTATCTCTGGGTTAGGACTATACCTTTGGTTCAAGTGACATAGTAGCATGGGATTGTTTAGGAGGAGACCTAGGAGAGGGATTATGATATGCATGCACAGTGGAAATAATTTTTGGTCGAGAACCCATAATGATTCTTAGAGAAACTCAGGGATGAGTTGTTATATAGTGTGGAGGTTGTAAGATCTAATACTTTTTCCAAATACCTCCCTCATCGAGTTTTGAGTTAAATGTATTTATTTGTATTTTTTCCTTTTTCTTGAAGCTATGGTGGCCGATTCTTGTTTAGAGACAAAGATCCTTTGCTGGGGAAATGACCAAAATTTCAAGGATATATGTTTATATTAATTAATAGAGTTAATATATAAATGTTTCAAATGGGTTTAAAGGGTTTTCCAAGGGATTTTAAGAAGTTAGAGGTGGTTTAAGTCATTTTTTGGGAAACTAGTCTGAAAGCTGTCTGCAGGGGATTTACATGCCATGTAAAGGTATCACACAATGTTTAAATTCTTCTAGACACATATCGTAAAACCAATACATGGCTTGAAGAGGTCATATGTTATGTAATAAGATCACATCATGTAATTTTTGGGGGGAATAAAATTCAGTTGAGATGTCATATTTTTTAGTGTAACCCTCTAAAAATAAATAACAACATGTAAAATAATTACACGCCATGTAATATCTTGAGACCCAATTTTAAAGGTGTCATGTGACTAATTTTTATTTCAATAATTTGTATCCTTCCTAATCTTAACCCTAATGTGTTTAATAAGTATTTTTGGAGTTCCATCCTCCCTTTCGGATGTCCCATTTGTGTGATAAATCCCTGATATTTTATTAGCCTTGGTTTCCCCTTCCTCTTTCGTTGTTAACTATTAGGGTGGTGGAATCCTTGAACCATTTTTTTATTTTATGGTAATAATAATTTAATTCAATCTAGGTTTCATCTTTCACTCTTCTTCACCTTCTTCTTCATTGGTGTTTCACTTTGGAAATACTCTGTTAATTATAGGTTAAAGTTAGGGGTCTAAACTATAACCCAATGGTCTATTTAATTACAATGTATATGAAATATAGAAATTACGCCAACATAAAATTCACTTGAATTTATTAAATGATGAATTGGATTATTCCTTGGAATCCATTTTGATTCAATTGTTATTGACCTTGCTTATGGATATCATTAGGGTCAAAGAACCCATTATTAGAAATGAATAAACTGGTAGATTAAGTGTGTTTTTCATGACTTGAGTTTTGGGTTATTTTCTAATATAGATTCACCTTTTCTTGTCTTGATTATATAAATGATTGCATTTTATTGGTTTATGATCAAATGGTAAACCAAAAAGTGATATTGGAAGATAAATGGTAATTTTCGTAATTAACCATTGATCTATATAATGTGATATTGTGATATCCTTGTTATTATGACTCCTTGTATTAAATGATGTGATTCTTATATAGTGGTCTATTCCTATTAATTCATGTTATAATGATTATATTGTGGGATATTCCAAGTGATCAATGCAAAAATTTTAATATACCAAGCTTGGCCTTGATACATATTGTAATTCTTATATATCGAGCTTAACCTTAATTGATGTTGTAATGATTATATACTGGGATTGTCCTTAATACATGTATACATGCTTAAATAGTGAGATATGACCAGTGATTTATAATTAAATTATTTCATATAGGGCTTTGACCTGACTGATGATGCAATGCTTATATACTAGGCTTGGCCCTAATACATGATGTAATGCATATATACTGAGATCGGCCCTGATTTATTATTGAAATGCTTATATAGAGAGATTGGCCCAGATTTGTGTGACCAATACCATAGATATATGGTTATGGTTGGGATGGTTATGAGACATGATTTGAGATATTCTAACATGGCACTAATGTTGGATATGTTTTACCATGGTTATATGGTTGGGGTTGGCATAGTCATGAGACATGCTCAGAGACATTTTGGCATAATTCCAAAGTAGGTTGATTTGGTATTAATTTAATTGTTGAATTAATTAATACACCTATTTATTGAATTATTTCATGCACTTATTATTATTAAACTAGTTTTATAAACATATTTTTGTTTACCTACTCTGTTATACTCACAACCTACTCAGTCCTCCATTATGTACTGAAGAAGATTATATTATTACGAGATTAGAGAAGGGAAAGGGACCTTTCTGTTGATTGTTGCTTACTGTTTGGGGTGGAGTTTGGACATGGGACCAACATGGATTTCAGGAATGGGGTATTTTGAGTTTATTTATGTCAGATGATTATTTTATTTTATTAATTTTAACTTAACATCTAGTTGCATTTTAGCATGACATTAAAATATTCCTTTATTATTTATTGGATTATTCAGTGGGATTTCATTGTTTGGTTTTTCGTTATATTTTATTGTTTCCATTAAATCTCCACTCTAATATTTATTTATTATTGTTCACTTACATTGTTTTATAACTCTATACTAGGGGGTATAGTCTCCCCACTAAACTTATCACACCTCTACTGCTAGTCAGAAGCCTTTGGCGTACGGAGAGGCACGTTTGAGGTTATTTAACCAACCTATTTTGAAAATGTGAGAGAGTTCTCGGATAAGGGGACATTTCATATATAATATATATATTTCATTAAAATCATTCACCAAAAGTGAATAATTTCATTTATTAATATAAAAGATCATTATGTGCATAGAAATAGTTTTTCTTAAAATATATATTTTACTTTAAAATGATTTTTTATTTCTAATTAAACAATAACCAATAATTTCATTTTAGCCGTATCTAAACCATATGTTTTTTATAATTTAATTATTCCAATTCATGTCCCAAAATCCAATGGTTAGGCAATAACTATCACTTTAAATAATAATATTTTTGTAGTATATCATGATTCACTTAAACTCATTGGTGCATGTAACACAATATATCAAAGAAATAAAATATATTTGAAAAAAAATATTTCATAAAATCTCAGAGTGTTTCAACTAGACCTCGCCCATTGATTTAAAACCTTTTCATGGTCCTTTTTTACTTAATGTTTTGATATATAAGAAATCAACGATATGTCAACTAGTTTTATATTATCTTCAAAACCATTAGGATCTATATCAACCACTTATTGAGAAATTTCATTTTTCTTCATTCTTTAAACCACTTTCATTCCCAGATAATTTTCCTAAAAAATTTCAGAAAGTTATCTCACCACTTGGAACTAAGTAATTAGAAAATCTTATAAGTATACTAATTCAGAACTCAGTTTAGGAAAAAAGGAGTCTTGTTCAACAGTAAAAAAGTTTCCCATGTCACTCACTTACTTCTATAAACACACGGAGTGTGATCTTTTACTTTTATTGAATAATTATCTCTATGATCTCAATCAGGTTTACACATGATCATCGGTGAATATAAAATGAATTACCAAGTGTTTGAGTCATACCACGTGTTAAACTGATGTTACTAGTTTTCCATGATATACTTATCATATTAATAGATATTAATGAACTTCCTTTCCTTATAGGGACTCTCCTTTCCTAAATGAGTCTAATCAATCATTTAATGCTCATCCCAAATCCACCTTAATTTCATTATCTTATGATACCAAGTATAGAGATAAAATTTATCATGGGTATACAACATTTTATTCGTAACACTATATTTTTGTTGAATTTTAGTATTCTTAAACAAACAATTAGATAATTCCATTTTGATAGCTCATAGAAGATACAAAATAATTTTATAAGAATTGTTGCTTCTTCTATTTAGTTTTCATCTCCTTATAAGTGATTTGATCTCTATAACATTACACAATTTTACTATATATTTTATATTTAAATAAATATTTCATTCAATAGATGTAAATACCCAGAACCCAGTACCCTGGATTCGGTTCCTTACTTCATTTCATTGGCATAATATACAAGAAATCACATCCAAAAGGACCAAATATTTTAGTAATCTTGGGAAAATAGATACAAATATCAAATTCAAATAAAATTTTAAACATAAAATATAAAAAATAATTTTTCTTTGAGAACACCATTATTCCCTATAAAATAACCCTATATATCAATCATAATAAAGTGCTTGGAAACCTGGGGAAGATAAAACATAAGAAAGGGGTGAGCCCAGATGCTCAGTAAGTGTGTATAGTAGAAGATATCGTAAATAATCCTAAAATATTATAGAATGGTAATTAATTTAAATACATGAATATTAATTAATAACATGGGTATTATATGGTTGGAACAAATGATGGTCAAATAATTCCATATAAATAATAAGATGATCTTGACCATGAATATTCTAACTAATCAAATGATCACATGGAATATCTATAATGATGGAATGAATAATATCATATGTTTGAACTATCATGAAATATCCTCTAGATGTTTAATGTCAATATAAATCCTCTTTATTGTTTATTTATGTTGGTAAAAACCCCTGAACTATTAAGATCTGTCCTCAAGATAGTTATTTTCAAGATCAATTGTCATGTCAGTTTAAGTTACTGGGTAAAACCCATCGGATTTGGATGAAAATTTGTCCCATTAATGAATAAAATTTTAAAAAAAATATCATGGTAATAAAAAAAATTCATGATATAACATATCAAAGAGTAATTATATAAACCTCATAATAAATATAGGTACATAACATCAAAATATGACTCAATAATGTAAAATTGAGACAATGTGCCTTACCACATTATAATCAATTGATTCGTATACCACATAAAATAAAAACTTATATAATTAGAAATTTAATTCCATGAAGATATTTATATTAATTATAGATATATAAAATGTTAGTATACAAACTGAACAAAATAAATTAGTGCTTATTAAGTCATATATCACACAGAAGTAAAAGTGAGATGAGATACACCCTTACATTGGACTTTCCTTTAGTTGAATGTGATTTAAAATCCTGTATAACGGTTTAAATAATGTTATTAATTTATACTATAACCATATACATATTTATGATATCATATATGATTCTGTTATATCATTTTATCACCCATTTTTTAATAATATTTCTTTCTTACCCTTACTTTGGGTGTGAACTGTTTCATTTTTCTATGCATGTTTTATCATGTATGTCTAAGTAATTGTGCATAGATATAGTTAAATAATATAAATAATGTTATTAATGGAATAGAATTTATATTCATTCATAATATATATTCTTATAATCATTCTTGAATGGTGAACATAGAAAATGAATCGCATCGCATTGTGTAGACGGTAGGTCGTAGGTATGCACGACCGACGGTATCATTGCCTTATTGGTGAAAGGGTAAGGAAGTGAACGGTATAATAATTTTTAAAGAATAAATATCATGTAATAAATATCATATATATCCATTATTTCTATCATTATAAAAATTCTTTTAAAGTGGTTATTAAAAACAAATTACACCATGATGTGGTGACGGTAAGTCGTACGTACACACATGCAATGCTTTTATTTTTTATAGGATGGATAAAAGGTGGAATATGGTTATCTAATAATAATAATAAAATATAATAATATAGATTATACCAGAGTTATTACTTTAAAATAGAATCAACGTGTGAAGAATGAGTTGAAGAAGAAATAAACATGAAAGAGTCGATAAAGATGATTGTATCTTCTTTGGCAGACTTCCTTTAATCTCTTCTTAAGGGATCTAGGTTTGATCTTTTCGAAGGAAGAAACCTATAGAACTTAAATAAGTATATTTATAAGATAAATGGGAATAGCTTGGTCAATATATATGTCTCAAAGTGGTGTAAATAAGTGAAGGAGGAGGTTCTCTTTTGTAATTGAGGCGATGGGAACTTTTAGAAATCCTAAAAATATTAAAATATAATAAAGCTATTCTAGAGGAAAATACTTAAAAATTGCCTATAAATGAATATAAGAAGACATTTTAGGCCATATATTATATAATTTTTAATTATTTACTAATTTTTTTATTTCTAAATAATTTAATAAAACATTAATTCAATAAAATATCATTCATGTCAAATTTGATACTATCCATTTAATTTGACTTCAAATACATTAAGACAAAGTAGGAATTCAAATATAAGGATTTCATACATATTTAATATATCCTTTAGATCTAAATTTTTTTTTATAAACATTAATTCTTCCCAAATATATCAAAAGTAACACTTTTAAAATTTAATATTTTATTTTTCAATTAATTAAACAAATATTGTATTAACATTACAGAAGCATTTAAGGTAACTATATAATTTCTAAAAATTAAATATAAATCTATATAATGAAATTAATTTAATCAATATCAAAATATACATATATTTTAAATAATATATTTATTATTTCCCTATGTGGAAACATAAAGGATATTAAATACTAAGAGGGTAACAATTTTTTATCTATCTTTAATTTATATAATTTATAAGTTATTTTCGTGGAAAAGTGTACATTAAAAACAATAATTAAATATTAAGGTGATAAGGGTCTAATAAACTTCTTCCAATAATTTTTGGACAATTTTAGGTCACATTCTTACCCTTAAATGTTGGTTTTAACCCTTACATAATCCATGTAACTCTTGCCGTGACAACATGGATTTTTTACTCTTTGAGGGTCAATATTGTTACTATAAAATAAAAATGAAGAATAAATGAAACAAGGAAGATATTTTAAAACTTTTCTATATAATGTTTATAATTATTGTATTTTTATAAATATTATATCATTTAATAAAATATTATATATTTTAAAATATCATTAATGTATATTTTGATATTATTCATTACCTTAACGTTTTAAAATATCAATAAAATAATAAATATTTGAACAAACCATTTTAATAATTCCTTAAAATGTAAAGGTAATTAATAAAATTCTTGTATGAAATTAATTATCTCAAATTATATTTATTTTAGTATTTTAAATATCATTTAATTGATATTTCCACTAATTAAACAATTACTACATCATTAATATTTAATACTTTAAGGTAATTATTTCTTCCCTGAAATAAAAAATAAATTACCATGATGAATAATAATATTTTGTCTTTTAAAATACTATTTATATTAAAATTTATCACTTAGTTAAGCCTATATTAAAATAATTACCTTTTTAAAAACATATGTTTGACATTTTTGACTATTCTTTAAAAAAAATACTATAAATGACCTAAATTCATCAATGTGGCTCAAAAATCTCATAAAATCAACCCCATGATCATTTTGGTTTAAAATAACAAATATAATAAAATCATGAAAAGTTTTAGGGTAATTTTCTAATGTTTATAATATTATTTGAAAATTTAATTACTTGATTTACCCATAAGCATAGTAATTAAAATTATTAAGTTTACTATTCATATTTTCCAAAAATTAAAGGAACATATTTAATAAATTTTTCCCCCATAATCATAAATTTGGTATCCATTTTTTAAAATTTAAAACACATAATTTTCTAAAATTAATTTAAAATTAATCCCATAGATGGGGTGTGAAAGCGAGGTTTTAAAGTGAAAATGTTCAAAATATTGAAATGTTTTTATATCAAAATTAAATAATAATAAAATATTCAAATAACCTTAATTGAACTAATAGAAATATTTTGGATTTAATTTTTCATTAAAACCATTTTAATATTTAATTTATGATTATAAATTATTTCTATGAAAAGTCAGTTTTTAATTAAAATATAGTATTTTTACCATTCATCAAAAAATAAAGCATATTAGAAAAATACCAATGAATTAACCAAAGTGAATTTTTATATTCAAATTTTAAAAATGAATTCAATTTTTTAAAATATAATTTATTAAATTGTTAAATTTTATTTTTAAGATAAGTGCGCCAACAAAAGGAGGCAAAACTACCATTAGAAAAAATATAGTTTTTTTGTGTAAAGGTGGATTTATTTTTATATAATGTCTAAAAAACACATAATATGAGTGTAAAAAAATTTATTAGACATATAATATATAAATTTTATAAATTGGTTAATACTATTCATTCCCTCCAATTTAACAGTTAGGTTATAATAATATTTAATTATCTGTTTAAGCTAAGAGTTGTGTACAATGCAAGCTTTTGAAAAGATTATGTTTAAAAAGATACATACCATAAAATATTTGGGTGTTACATTCACCCTTCCTTTAATAAATATAGTCTCCTCAATTTGAAATTGCAATTCAAAAATCAGAGTTTGATACTTTAAAATTTCTTTATGAGAAACCCACATCAAAAATACGGTTAACAAAACATCCTCTTAATAAGAGGGAAAGGGAAATGTGAAGGTCACCAAAAAATTAGGCTTTTGAATTGAAGAAATTTATCAAAAAGTAAAAATATGTATATGGAAGAGAAATATAACTATAAAGTTTTGATGGAGTGAGAAAGAGAATATGGTCTTTAGAATGTTAATCATAAAAACCCATAAATTTGTGATCGGTTAAAATACCATGGATTTCTTTGAAACAAGAGTAAATAGATAACATTTTTAGTCCAAAATATTTTTCCTTGAGTTGAGGGATTAATTTACTATATAGATAATAACTTTAGAATGTAAACTTACTTGATTACTTTTCATGTCATAAGAATATTCTCATACTTTGGTTTTTCTTTGATATATTTTCATTTCATATTTTATGCTAGGAAATGAATGTTCAAGATGAATTTTTTTATTATAAGATACACAAGTCATTTATCTATCATTTATATGTTTACTAAATCCAAAATGGTTGGAACATGATATCCAATATAATAACTCACCACTTAAACTCAAACAATAATATCCAATGTTCAACTTAATCTATTCCATAAGTAGTAAATCATATGAATCGTCTAGAATATGTATGTCCAAATTCATAATCTAGAAATTTATAAAGAATGTCACTAAATTTAAAAAATCAAATTAATAGTAGAATTTCCAAAAACAACATAATGCAACTCTTTTTGTCACATACCAAATATTTGATCACCTTAAAAACCATAATTAAAATGTGCATAGTTCCAAATACATAAATAAGAAGTACTAAAAATTAGTCCTTATATATCTCTTGATTATTATAACTATAATATCATTGATAGAATTATTTTACAAAATAATTATTGAATCCATGAACAAAAATAATATAATTATTCTAGTTCAGCTATAATGACATCATAAGCTTGAACTTGATCCTTTTTCTTCTTTTGATGTATATTTCCTTGATACCTGGGGCAGTTGTTTATGTAGTTCCTCATTTAACTATATTTAAAACACTGAATATCAGTCTTTTCTGTCTTTCCTTTTCATCTTTTCTTGGCGAACCTTTTCTCCACACTTAAAGCAAACAAAAAATCCTTTCAAGCACTTTCTAGGGTGATTATTTACACAATTATCACATGTGGGAAAATCCTTATTTACATTCTTTCCTTTATCCATATTTTCCTCTTTCATCCTCTTCTTCTATTACTTCCCTTTAAATCCATAGAACTTCGAGAATTTTTTCTCTATCTTGATAGCACATAAAACTATTTCATAGTACAGAGATAATGTATGTGAGATTAGTTCCCTTAATAGACATATATTACACCCTTAAAAGAAAGGGTCAATCATGAACATTGTGTTGCGTGTGTAATATTTATCATTCCTAGCTAACCATGTAATGCCAGATTCACACTCAGAAAACACTTTCCTCCCAATTTTTCTTTAAACTAGGGAACTTTCTCATCATCTCAATTTTTTTCTGGTAATGGAAATATTTCTCAAATAATGTATCATTAAAAGCATTTCATTCTATGAGTTCTATTTCTTCTTCCTCTATAGTATTCTAAATCAATGACCACCATTTTTCAGTATTTTATTTGAGTAAATATATTGCAAGTGTGACCTTTTCCCTTTCACTGTAACTCAATACTACAAATATCTTCTCTAAAGACTTAATATATTGATCAGGTGAAATTGGATTAGTAGTCCCGCTAAAGGATGGGAGATTTTATCACATAAAGTAATCCAACATAGGAAAGTCTCTCTATGTAATAGGTTTGTCCTTCCATAAAAGGTTATTTTTCATAACCTGATTATGTTGGCCTAAAAGAGCCATAATTTACTCTATTCTAATACAAGTTGTATTGGTTCCCTTAGCAGGGAAATATCTACATTTTTTATAAGTATTGATATTATTCTCCCTTCAAAGATCCATTTTTATATAATATCATGTATTGGAATAGATCATATCATTATGTATAATCCCAAAACTAGTGAAATACTCTGCATAAATTGAAAAATTATTGCATAGATAATCTCATAATCATAACCATTTTTTATTTGGGATCTTCTTCTACACTTGAATTCAAATTATATCATAGGGTTGTGTTTGTTAATATATGTTTTACAAGATCTTATTATCAAGGTTTATTATAAACATCATATGATATAAACTATAAATACCCAGACCCCAATACCATGGAGTTAGTCCTTTACATCATTTAATTAAGATAAGATACATTAAATCACATCCCAAAGGAATAGATTGTTTAATAGTCTTGGTAAAATAGATACACAATTGACATTCGAATTAAATTTTAAACCTAAAATAAAAAATATATTTTTCTATGAGAAAGCCAGTATTCCAATTATTTTAACCCTACATTTCAATCATAATAAACTTCTTGGAAACCTAGTTAAAATTAAAATGTAAGAAATGGGTGATATCAGATGCTCATTAAGGGTATATAGTGGAAGCCATCATAAATAATCATAAATGATTATAACATGGTAGATAACTGAAATACATGGAAATTAATAAATAATGTGATCATTATATGAAATTAATAAAATATAATCAAATAATTCCTTATAAATAATAAGATGATCTTGACCGTGGATATTCTTACTAATCAAATGATCACATGGAATATCAATAATGATGGAATTCATAATATCAAACATCTGAAATGTCAAGATATATCCTCTATATAGTTACCAAAAAGATCATACCTCTTTAAATTTTATTTATGTCGGTATAAAACCCCAAACTATTAAGATCTATCCTCAAGATAATTACTTTCAAGATCAATCCTTTTACTAGTTTAAGTTTGTGGGTAGAAACCCATTTGATTTGGCTATTTGATTTGTCTATGAATGAATAAATTTTAAAAAAAATTGAATATCATAAGAATAAATAATTCATAATATAACATATCCATGTGGAATTATATACACCTTAAAAAATATTATAGGTTCATAACATCAAAATATGACTCAACGAATGAAAATTGAGACGAAGTCCCTTACCAATTTATAATCAGTCAAATCGTATGCCCCCATAAAATTAATAATCATAAAATTAAACATTTAATACCATGAATATAAATATATTCATGATATTATATATAAAATTTCTTTATATACACCTCATAAAATAAAGAAGTGCCGATTAAGGCATATATCTCAAATAAGTAAAAGTGAGATGAGAAACACCCTTACCTTGCACTTTCTTTTAGTTAAACATGTGTTAACATCCGGTATAAAGGTTTTTTTTTACTAATTTATAATATTAATATATACAAATTTATGATATCATATATGATCCTATTATATCATATTATCACCCATTTGTTTATAATATTTCATTATTACCCTTATTTCATGTTTTAACTACTTCATTTTATTATTCATGTTTTGTCATGTAAGTCCATGTTATTGTGCAAAGGATATAGTTAAATAAGATATAGAATTATGTTAAGGTTATTTATATAATATTTACTCATTATATACATTCTTATAATTATTATGTTATAGTTAACATGGAAAATGAATTGTATCGCATCGTGGAGATGGTAGGTCGTACGTATGCACGAGCGACGATATAATTCTCTTATTGGTGAAAGGGTAAGGAAGTGGATGATATATTAAATTTTTTAAGAATAAATATTAATTAATAATTATCATATATATCCATTATTTTCATCATTATAACCCTCCTTATAAAGTGAAGATGAAAAACAAATTACACCATGTTGCAGAGACGGTAAGTCGTATATATGCATGCACGGTGCTTTTGTTTTTTTATAGGATGGATAAAAGGTGGAATATGGTTTTCCCTAATCATAATACCCTCTAAGAATATATATTTTACTGGATTTATTACTTTATGATATAATCAACATGTGAATATGATGTTAAAGAATAAATAAACTAATATGATTTGATAAAGATGATTACCTCTTCTTTAGAAGACTTCCTTTAATCTCTTCATAAGGGTTATAGACATGATCTTTTGGATGGACCAGAACCTGTATAACTTTACTAAGTATGTTTATAAAATAAATGGGCTTATTTGTTCCCATATATATTTCTAAAAGTGTTGTATATAAGTGATGGAGGAGGTTCCCTTTTATAATTGAAGTAAGGGACACTTTTAGAAATCCTCAAAATATTAAGATATAATAGGGCTATTATAGAGAAAAATATATAAAAAATTACTATAAATTAAGAGGGGAAGATATATTAGACTATATATTATCCCCTTTTTATTATTTATCATTTTTGTGATTTTTAAATAATTTAAGAAAATATTAATTCAGTAAAATATCTTTATTGTCAAATGTGATATTATTAAATTAATTTGAATTTAAATACATAAAGAAAAGTTGGTAATTAGAATATAATTATTTCATACATCTTTAATCCACCCAATAGATCTATAAAGTTAATTATAAACATTAACTAATCTCAAAAATATCAGATGTAACACTTTTATAATCAATTATTTTATTTTTATTTTAATAAAATAAGAGACGTATTAGAATCTCTAAAGTAGTTATGGTAATTATATAATTTATAAAAATAGTATATAAATTTATATAATGAAAATAATTTCATTAATATAAAAATATATATAAATTTTCTTTCATATCTTCAGTTTATCTCTATGTGGACTTAAAAAAGATATTAAATACAAAGAGGGTGGCATTTGGTAACTATATTTTAAATAAATAATATATAAGTTATTTTCGTAGAAAAGTGTACATTAAACAACTTAAATTAGATATTAAGGTGACAAGGGTAGAATTATATTCATAAAATAATTTTTAGACAAGTTTTGGTCACATTATTATCCTTTTTTTTTGGTTTCAACCCTTACTTAATCCCTCCAACTCTTATAGTGACAACATGGATTTTTGATCATTGAGGGTCAATATTGTTACAAGAAAATGAAAAAAAATAATAAATGAATCAAGGGTGGTAATTTATAACTTATATCAATATTTTGGACTAATTATATATATATATATATATATTAATTTTATTTCATTTAATAAAATATTATTTATTTTAAAATATCATTACGGTCTATTTTCTCACTATTCCTTACTTTGACTATTAAAAATATCAATCAAACAATATATCTTCACACAAAATCTTTTAATACATCTCTAAAATTTTAATATTATCTATAAAATTAGTATATTACATTAATTATCTCTAATTATTTTATTTTTAATATCATATATTTAATATTTCCATTATTTGAATAATTATTACATCATCATTGTTCAATCATTTAAGGAAATTATTTCTTCCCCAAAATAAAAAATAGATTACCATGATGAATATGAATATTTTTTATTTAAAAATATCTTTATATTTAAATATATACCCTAGGTAACCCCATATTAATATATTTATCTTGTTAAAAACAAAAGTACAACATCTTTGACCTTATGTTAAAATAAAATATTATAAATGAATTAAAGATATCCAAGTGGCTATAAAATGTCATAAAATAGTACAAATGATTATTTTGGTCTAAAATAACTCATATAATATAATTTTTATGAGGGTTAGGGTAATTTTCTAATGTTTATAATATTTTTTTAACCTTAATTACCCGATTTACCATTAAGCATGTTAATTAAAATTATCATGTTTACTATTCATATTCTCCAAAAATAAAAATAATATATATAATAAATTGAGCCCTTATTATTATAAATATGGAATCCATTTTTCAAAATTAAAAACACATAATTGTATAAATTTAATTTAAAAATAATCTCGTTGACGGGGCATGAAAGCATGTTTTTAAAGTGAAAATGTTCAAAAGATTGAATTTTTTTATACACAAATTATATATAATAAAGAATAAAATGAAATTAATTGAACTAATAGATATATTATTTATATAATTTATCTTTAAATAAAATATATATTTTAATTTAACATTATAAATTATTTAGACGAGAAGTCAGTTTTCAATTAAAATTCAGAATTTTTTTTACTTTTCATCAAAAAATGAAACATATCAAAAAAATAAAAAAAAATAAATTAAATTTTGATATTATGATTTAAAAAATAAGTTTATTATTTCAAATATAATATATAAAATTGTTAAAATTTATTTTTAAAATAATTGTGCTATCAAAAGGTGATTAAACTATCTTAATAAAAATATAGTTTTTATGCGTAAAAGTGAATTTCTTTTTATATCATGTCTAGAAAATACATAAGATGAATGTAAAAAATTATATTGAACATATAATATATATATATATATATATATATTTCATAATGTGTTTAATACTATTATTTCCCACTAATTTAATGGCTAGGTTATAATAATATTTCATTGTTCGTTTAAGTTGGGTGTTGCGTGAAACACAATCTTTCAAAAATATTAACTTTAAAAAGATACATACCATAAAATATTGGTATCATAAAATATATTACATCACATGAAAAGTTGAAATAAAATTTACTATGATATAATTATTATATATATCTATTATAATAAAGTCATTGAATTGAATGGTACAAATAAAAGTAATTGAATTATGAAATTTATGTATGAAGGAGAAGAAATTGCATCAATTAGTATGATTCTTTCTTATAAAGATAAACTTTCCATTCCCCAAAATAAGGTAGAATTACAATGGATTTATCTATACCAATCCCAAGTTGAACTTTAATAAATACATCTTGAGTGAAATTATCTATGGTAGAAGTTCAAACTTGTGGAAATCACTATAAGGTCCATGCTAGATGAACCATCATTCACGACTACCACCATTATTTATCTTACCATTAGATATTATGTAAAGTTCTTGAGGGGTTATGTGTCTAGGATATAGGTATTAATATAATTTATTTTATTTAATAAATAAAATTTTCTTTACTCCAGTAAGATATTTCATGCAGATGAATTTGATTCTATATTTGAAACCTAGAGGTCAAAATCAACTAAAGGTGAAATTTGGTATTTTTTGGAAATATATTCGAATAATATTTTGGTAAATTATATACTAAAAAATATGAATATTTTATGAAATAAAATTATTAAATTTAATAAAATAAATTCTTGTCACACAGAAATTATAATTTAATTATTTGACAAATATATTATTATTTGCATTAAATTTTTTTATTATAAATAGGAGAAATAAAAATACAATTTATTTATAAAATAAAATATTTAAAAAATATTTATTTTAAATAAATTTTAATATAATTTAATGAAATAATAATTAATTTTTCAAAGGGTCAAAATTTTGATCACGTCATAAAAATTTATACTTTTCAATAAATAAGAGTCTTAGTTTAAAATTTTAATTTATCATATTTAAAAGATTATTTTGATAAAGTATATGTCATTTTTGGATTTAATGAATCAAAATTATTCTAGAGTTATTTTTCTCATTTTTATAAAACTGGTGAATTTTTAAGTGAATATTAAAATACCATATAAATACCATATTTTTTAAAAGGGTATGTGAATTAAATTTTCAGTTATCTCAAAGTTAAAGGAATATTTCAATTTTACATTTACTATAGACTCACATTACCATTACTATTGAGTGATAAAAAGAGTTTTTATTTGAAAATATAATACTTTGTTCAAATAATTTATTCTAAAACACCCCCTCTGCTCTCCTATAAATACCACCCTTCTCCACCCAATTTCTCTACACATTTTAAACATTATATATTCCAAAATCTACCATAATATCTTCTAAACTATCACCCAATTTCATAAAATCCTTAGTCACATCAAAATAACAATTCAAGGTGCCCTAGGAAGTGATTTAAGAGAGGACATCCAAAGGAAGAGGTAATGTTCCCAACCTAACCCTCTTAAATTATTTCTTCTTCTACCTTATGAAATATATTTTATCCACGATTATATGATAAAAATAATTAATGTTAATATTATTAAATATTATTATACTAATAAAATATAGGTTATCTAACCCCCTCTCATTCCAATTAAAAAATTAAATGTTGTTTATATTATAGTCAGTTGACCACTACCATGAATAATGAATTTCATTTTTCACCAGTGCATTAATGGATGGTTTAAATTCACATATTATGGTTAAAAATTATCTAAATAATTATATTATATATTTTTTATTTAATCACAAAATACACCTAAATTTAAAAAAACCAATTAACTTCCCCATGGTCGAAAAATCCACCTAAATGAACTAACTATATAATAATAATATTTAGACTAAATAAATCTTCCATGTGTTATAATTTTTATGGATATTTAGGTACATTTAAAATTATATAATTAAGATAAAAATTATATCATTTCACTTATATAGTTTTTTCACATTTGAAAAGAACTTCTATAATTATCAACAAATTGAATCAGCCTTGGAATCGTGAAATGAACACCCTCAAGATAGTATGAATAAACATATTATCTTAAAAATGACTATAAGAAAACATAAAAGTATAGTGATTAATGAAATATTGGTGAAATATGTTCTAAATACACTATTTAATAAGCTTTATTTTATTATCCATGAGGTTAGACGCATGTACCCAACGATCCAAGACTTGAGGTGAGGGTTTTCTTGTCTCATCTTTCTTTCTTTGAGACATATTCCATTTTCAAAATTGTTTCTTTGTGGTGTATATACTACCATATAGATGATATTTATAATAATTATCCTTCAATTCATGTTATTTAAAAACTCTATTTCATGAATTCTCCTTCAACATCTTTTTGAATCAAAATTAGCAAAATTGTAATGGTTCTTCATCTCAAATTTCCTTCTTTGAGATATGTTTTAAATTATCCACTTATTTCCTTTTATATGGTGTATATGTTGACTATTTAAAATTTTATATAAAGATTCACTATTTATTCATGGTAAATAGAGTTTCATTTCAAATTATCTTTTTCAAGAGGTTTCGATTCAAATGTTTTAAAAGTCATAAGGGTTTATCGACTCAATTTACTTTTCATTAGGTCATGAAATTTTTTCCTTTACTATATACTATAATGTTTCTTATATTTTACCATTTTATTTATTAGATGGAATTTTATACCTCTCTATGTGGAATTTTTATTTTCATAATATAGTCCCTTTCTTTGATGGATCCCTTATTCATAAAATTATTCCCTTACTAAGAAAAACACTCATCCTCTCTATAATATCCTTCAATTTCATGTCCATGTTCTTTATTTCCATATTATAAAAAAGGGGAGAAATTTCTGATGTGGAGGGATGCTCAAGCCTAAGGATGCACCCCATGCGCCTCTATTGGTTTTAATTTTTTTGACTATTACGGCTGGTCCTGCCTGGCCTCTACCTCCCCCTCTGATGATCTTTGATCCAGGTTCATCCTATCTTCCCTCTGATGGCTCTTTGGTGTTTCCTTCCCTGTTGTTCATCACCCTAGGCATGTCCTCCCCCATCCTTCCTTACTCTATCGGCATCGAGGTCTCCCTCTGGGATGTTCTCTGTGGCCTGTCTTGGGTTTCCCTTTGCTTTTTAGTGATCTCAGTGCCGCCGATGTAGCCTTTGTGTGAGGGTAATAGGGTTAGGCTGAAGGTTCCAGTGTTGGCTTTCTAGGAGTCCATGTCCTATCTCAAATGGAATTTGGTGGCTCAATTAGGGGAGACCAAGCCACCGATAGCTATTTTTCAATGGTTGGTTGCACCCTGGGGGCTTTAACTACTGGTGCAAGTCTCGGCTCTCCACATGTGTTCGTTCTATATCATCCTCACCTTGGTGCCGGACTTCCTCTATGTCTGGTTCAAGGTTCCTTGGACAATGGGTCGCTGGAGATTCAACTTAACTAGATGGTACCTGGACTCTCATAGAGGTATGGAAATCTTGTTAGCGACTATCTGGATTTTTCTACCAGGGTTTCTATTTTCCTTTACGAATAAAGGGTTCTTGAAGCTTATTGAAGAACCCATTGGGGTATTTTTATGATCTGATGACAACACGAGGAGGGGCCTATCATCCTTGGAGGCCCACATTTGTGTTGATCTCAGCATCTTCTGTACTCTACCAGAGAATTTGGACCTTCAGGTTGAGGATTATTTCACCTAGGTTATTCACCTGGTTTACCCAATGTTCCCTAGGTTCTTCTTTCATTGCCTCCTATAAGGTCACTCAATCTAATTCTGTCACCACTGAGGGAATAAGGGGTGTGTTAGAGATCCTATGATTGTGGAAAGGATAGGCAGTAGAGATATGGCTCCCACTTCACCTCCTTCTGAGGAGTCCTCGGTGGCAGCTTAGGAGCTTTCAGTAGTTCCCCTCTCGACTTCCTTGCAGGTTTCCCCCATGGATTCTCTCGTGTCTATGGTTCGGGACTATCCAATGGATTCCTTGGATCTCATCCCATACATTTCGGGGAGTATTTCTGGTCTCTAGGCTCCTCCCTCCCAGCTTGTTCCTAACAGGCTTCTACTGCTTCCTCTAGAAAGTGGCCATGTTTGTGTAAAGATCCCATGGTTCTATTCTCAGCCATATCCTATAGAGGTTTTGTCAGATAGAGGATCAGAGGTGAACAGGTGGGTCATGGTGTTACTCTCTTAAGTCTCAGGAGAGGCTCTAAGGGGATATTCCCCTCATTCCTAGGTTGTGTTCTCCTGGATTCCCCATCCTCATTCTGAGGGTTCTTCCCCTTGCCTAGAGAAGTCTAGTGAAGGTG
Source organism: Viscum album (assembly GCA_963277665.1). Taxonomy (NCBI): domain Eukaryota; kingdom Viridiplantae; phylum Streptophyta; class Magnoliopsida; order Santalales; family Viscaceae; genus Viscum; species Viscum album. The sequence goes on from OY728152.1 coordinate 1,918,757,904, forward strand.
GATCTCAGTTAGCAGCCTGTGCTAAGAGGAAGTGCAACTCAAGCTTGTTAGGCAGTCTTTCTTCTCCGATAGTGTTGTTGGCTAATAATATTGGGATTTGCACATAGTCAAAGGTAAAGTTATATCAAGGGGAGTCATCTTCCATCTTTTTGAAGGCTAAGGTATCTGATTCTAGAACCAGGATAATCATTTTTAAATGATTCCTTTGTTAGTATAGAATTCCCGAGGGATTGAAGCCTAGGGTAAATCTAATTTTCTCACCTCTGAAGATTCCAGTCACAAGGTGGATGTGGTGTCCATTATTTAACACAAACAAAAACCTTCCAAAATTGGCGAGTTCGCCAGAAAGACATGGATACATGGCTGCATGCAAGCTGAGTCAGTTAATATGTATATTTGGGTTTTTTGGCATAAGAGGTGCTTTGTGGACTTGGTTCAGAATAAGGAAAAATTTCTCACCGTTAAGGTAACCCATGGTTTTGTTTCTTTCTATGCTTTGTTTTTGTATTGGAGCTATGATATGAACACCTGTGAGTCTTTGTGGAGGCAGTTAAGCATGTTCTACCTCATCTCAGAATCTTGGATTATGGGAGGTGACATTAATGTGGTGGATGATCTAGATGAAAGGAAGGATAGAGTCCATTTCACCAGGAAAGCTAGCATATATTTTGTGTGTTTCATGTCAGCAAATGGTCTCTCAGACCTGGGCTCTGTGGGAGAACAGTTTACATGGTGTAACAACCAACGGGGGTCATGTCATTCATGGGGTCGGTTGGATTGCTGCCTAGCCAATATGAAAGATATTTCCCTCTTCTCTATCACAAAGGTAACTCACCTCGTTTGGGGAATGTCAAAACATTCACCCCTTCAAGTTTTATTGAGTTTATTGTCGAGGCTGCATAAGCCATTTAGATATTCCCAGTACTAGGTGGACCTTTCGAGATATCATGATATGGTCAGTTCTGTGTGGGGCATTCCTTCTCAAGGAACCCAGTGGCACAACCATCATGGTAAAATATAGAGGATATGTCCCAAACTATATTCGTGGTCTGATGACCTCGTTTCCCTTGAAGAAGATTTAAATAACTTTATAAAGGATGTTGAACATTTGGAAAGTAGTCTGGAGGAGGTGTGGGATGATTGGGCCTATAAGGAGCTATCAGGCAAGAAGGGTACTATGGATTATTTAATCCTCAAGAAGGATCACATGTCCAGGGAGTGGGATAAGATCAAATTGATTAAGGAAGGAGACAGAAACTCATCCTTCTTTCATGTGTGTATAAAGGAGAGGAAACGATAGGTCAGGCCGAACATACATTTGGAATATGGATCCTTTAGGGATGATAGGGATGTTGTGGTAGGCATGGCCAAGTCTTTATTCCAAGATATTATGGTTGGACCTCATATGAGTTTCAAAATGGCTACCCATTGAAGTCCATAGGCATCTTCGACATTATTCCTAACCTGCTGTCTAAGAAGACCAATTCTGGCTTGGGGGCTATTCTTAATGAGAGGGAGATTAATGAGGCACTCATGAACTTGAATCCGGATAGCACCTCGGGCCCAAATGGTTTCCCTACTTCCTTCTAAAGGATCTCTTGGGATATAGTGAAGGGGACTCTCATTGTGGCTATACATGAATTCTTTCATTGGGGTAGTTTTCCAAGGGTGTCATGCGCCACCACCCTTTTCCTCCTTCCTAAGACTAAGGACCCAACTTCAATATCACACTATCGCCTGGTGAGTATGTGCAATTTCCCCTATAAGGTCTTGTAGAGTCTTATTAACTTGAGAATGGTCATCCATATTCCTCGGTGGATATCTCCCGAGCATCATGGGTTCATCAAGGGTTGATCAATCCAGGAGCCCATTTCCCTGGCTCAAGAGTTTCTTAATGACATAAACTTAGAAACACATGGATCGAACATGTTCATCAAACTTGATATGAACAAGGCCTATGATTGGGTCGAATGGAGCTTCATTAAAAGATTCCTATAAGTTATGGGTCTCAACTCCTAGAACGTTTATATTATCTTTCATTACTTCATCACTTCATAGTTATTAGTTTCGTTTATGAGTAAATCTTATGGATTATTCAATTATATCTATGGAATCAAGAAAGGGGACCCCATCTCGTCGACTCTGTTCATTCTCATTTAGGGTGTGCTGAGCTGCCTCATCCAGAGAAGCATAAAAAATGGGGAATCCTCCCTTGTCGCTATCGTTTTAAGGATCCTAAAATATCCCACCTCATGTTTGCTGATGATACCATCATGTTACTAAATGACAAAAGTACATCCCTGCATAGCTTAAGTTATGTGTTGGATGGTCATTACCAATGGAGCGGCCATATCATCAACAAAGGCAGGAATGAATTCTTCATTTCCAACAGGTTCTTGGATGAGAGGGTGGAGTATGTCAATAGGTTCCTGGGCATTCAGAGGGGGGTTCCCTACAACTTATCTCAGTGTTCCTCTATTGTTTGGGAGACTTTGGATTAGGGACTTCGACAACCTCCTCTCTAGGATTACGGAGAGAGTGCTGAACTGGAAAAATAAGTTTTTATCTTTTGGTATGAGGATTGCTCTAGAAAATAGTGTCTTGGTGGCTTCTCCCATTCATAGACTCTCCTCCAGCAAGGTTCCTAAGGTTGTTATCAACTCCATCGATAAGATTATTTACAACTTCATATTGGATCCTTACATAGATTGGAAGAAGCACTTAGTAGCCTGGAACATAATGGTGAGGACAGTGGGTGAATGGTGTATCAATGTAAAAAACCTTAATGATACCATCTACTACATGCATGCAAGGATTGCATGGAACATGTTGGAATGACGTACTCTCTAGGGTTATATCATGGATAGGCATGCTTCATGGTTTTGAGGATCGGTGGAGGGGTGTCACTATACCCTCTAGTCATTGATTGGTCCTATTTTTGATGTCCTTCAACCCATTTCCCATTCGTTGGTTTAGAGAGGTGGCATATACTTCTGGTACCAGGACTAGGGTGGTGGTGTGATGGAGTTTTATGGGTGGTTATCCACTAATATATTGTTCAGGGAAGCTATCCTTTTCCCATCCTTCACCACTGCAGTTTTTAATAAAGAACAGAGTGAGTGTTTCCTTCTCATTGAACTCAATACATAGGATGATAGATGTGTCTTCACCACTTCCTCCTCATTCCACTTCTCATCGAAGGACTTTTGTGGTGTGGTTCAGGAACTGATACAGTCAGGGGGATGGGATGATATCTTTTGGGTGAAAATAATACCAAACAAGTTCAACTCTATCACATGTAGGATTAGAAATATATCCCTACCTATTGATGAAAACATCCGCAGGTGTGGCATTCAATTTGCATCCAACTGCATGTGTTGTAGTGTGCACATATAGGAGAGATATATTCATCATTTCTTTGGTAGAGAATGAGCGAGTGGGGTATGGAACTCCCTGGGGTAATTCTCTACAGTCCCTTCATCAAATGCTAATATCCTTCCATTTCTTTAGGATTGGTCCTATGGCCCTGAGGGAGGAGGGGAGGAGAGGGTGGCCCAATTGGTGTTGTTTCATGCCTGGGGTTGGTGAATTTGGAATGCACGGAAAAAGTTGAGGAATGAGGGTGGGGTAGTGATGGCTTGTGTGATCATCATTTGGGAAAAAAACGTGTTGTTATACTGGAATAAGGTAGTGAGGTCTTAGAGGGAGGCCCCTCGCTTCATCATTTTCAAAAATGTTTTAGGATGAATTCTCCTTCCAACAGTAGGGTAGGAAACTAGGTAAGCAGGCATAAACCATTGGGTGTCTTGAAACTCAATACAGACAGTTCTTGTATCTAGGGGCCCATGTGCAGTGGAGGGGTGGTGTGGGGTTTTAATGGCTCTATTTACATAGCTTTCTCATCCAGGTTGGGTAATGGATATTCTCTTCAAGTAGAGGATATGTCTATACTCACCGGCATCAACCTTTGTAGGCAGCATAGGATGGATATTTTATATGTTGAAATGGATTTTTTGGTTGTTCATGATTCATTTAAAGGGTGTGGTGGTATCGCCCAAATTTTCCCAAGATTTTAGGGTTAAGTGGTCGCTTGTAGTTTAGTATGGGTTGTTGAATCCTCAGAGACCTAAGAAGTAACCTACAGACACGTACATTATTTGGACTGTTTTTGGATATGAAGTGGCCAAATTGGGTTTATTTTATATGTGTTTAAAGGATAACTAACAGATATAAGTGAATTGAATTTAAAATAATGAGTTTATCCTAAGTTATTTCTTGAGGTGGATTGGATGAATTCCTTTTTTAATGATTTCAATTTCATATATTCAAGATGGGTTTATTCAAGAAGATAAAACAACATAATCACTTACTAGTTTAATACCAACACACCATAATAAAAATCACATATACACTTTTGGGATTAAATTTATGATCACTCCAATGTAAAGGTTCATATTAGCACTTGAAGTAGGTGGCCTTAAAATTCAGCAAGGACGGAGAAGTTTTAAAATCATCAAATAAATATCTAAATTAAAATAAGTGATTAGAAAATAATGGGGTGATAAATAAAATCCAATCCAGACCCTTGAAACCCCCTTGTATCAACCCATAAGTGGGTTATCCCCCCATTTATTCTACGGTTTCAATGGAAGCGGGAAGTAGACTCATGAGGGATGAATTGAAGAAGTAAGAAAACAATAAAAAGAAAAGGATAACTCCACTGTTGTGAGAATAATTTCACAAGGTTTGGTGTGAATAAATTCACACCTTGAGGAAATGGTATAAATTGAGATGGATAAAAATAGAATAATATGAAAATAAGAAATTTTATTAAGAAACTAAGATGAATTAAAACAACTTACAATTAAGGAAGAAATTTACAACGGAAAAGTGCCAGCATAACATTACAAAGAAAGAAAGCATCCAAGATGATAAAATCCCTCCCAAACACTGCCTTAAATAAGCATATCAAGAGGAATGGGTAGATATACCAACATTAAAAAGCATCCCACTTGATTATGGTTAGCCTAGGGTGGTGGAAAGTACGGGATAGTGGACTCCTTTATCCTTGACTCGAAGTGGCATCCAGCTTGAATCTACCGAACAGACGTGTCTAAATGACCTTCTATATGTTAGAATTAGAGTAGTCAATATAAGAGTAAAATGGATATCCTTATTTTTCCTAACATCTTGTAAAATTTCATCCAATATGAAATTTTGGTTTTAGAGATATGATTGAAATGGTGGTCTATTTTTCTGGGATGCAGAATCTGGTCTAGAATTTTATCTCTAACTTGTGCCGCCTGGAACTCCATTCAAAAATCAGAATTATCTTTGTCCATTATTCAATTAAATGTTCACCATTATGTATTATATCTACAGTTAAATTTTCATAATTATTGTTCTTTTATATTGTCCACTAAAGTAGTTTTATTGGGATGATGTCCAGTTCACTTCACCCAGAATGATGTTTGTTCATGGCCAACATTGGTGGTCTTCTAATATGAATCTTCAAATTCTAAAAAGGTATGAATTATTACCAATGTAATGGGAAACCTAAAAATTAAGTATGAAAATAAAATCAAGATCATTAGGTACTTTAAATGATGTTCAAAAATGTACCATGTAATAGTGCATTTTATAAAGGACTTGCAATTATAATATGAATAATGTTCAAAGTGGAAAATGAACTAAAATGGTGTTTATAAATAATAAATCACATTAATATTATATATATTAACAATTAATATTATCCTCATTCATTGGATAATAATGTGGTGTCTCTCCTTGGTTGATATTCTATATTATCAAAAAATGCAAAAGGCTCCTTAATAGCAACATTAGTGTGTGGCATACTTGTAGGGAGGGGAACAAGGTGGCAGACTACCTAGCCTCAGTGGAGTACCCTCATATGGTGGATGTGTTTCTACACATGGATGGTATCATTAAGCTCAATGGGAGTGATTTTATTAAATGGGATTCTCTCATATTACACTATTTCAGACGCCCATTGGTTTCTCTATTAGGGGGATATCTTCTTTTGGCCTCTCATCCTTTTTTCTTTCTTTTGTTATCCCTGAATATTAATAAAATTTACTTGATGATGATGATGAATTTTTGAGTTATGTTAAAAAAAAGGAAAAAAGAGGTATTCTTTCTTTCCAATTTTTTTTTATTATTTTGATAACAAAATATGTATCATCGCATGTGATATTAAAACTTTTCTATACTTATTTTTGAAATTAGGTTTTATTCCTCTTTTAATGATGTGGACTTAAATAAGGATTTTTGGAAATATTAAAATTTTCTTTAATTTCTCATACATATTTTTATATTCCACTCCATATTTATTTACTTTAGTTAAATTATTATCAAAGTTACATTATTTTGTTTTAATTTAGAAGTTTATTTTGAAAATATTCCTTTCACCCTTTTGGAAATTTTTAAAGTGACTCATAACCTGGAATTTCACATCATTTATTTCTAAAAAATGTTTTTATAACTTATCTTCCATTATTCTGTATATCTCCAACATTATACCTCTTATTGATTAATTTTCAAATTCTTCCTCTAATATATTTTCTAATTTACTCATTTTGGTATATTAAACATTGGTATCTATTAATGTATAATAGATGATAGCTTATGAGATACTATTTGACACCCATTTTCTTTCGTTGGGTTTATTTTCATGATATGATTAATGATTAATTTCATATGGCACACATATATATTGTTTGCCATTTTTTCATGGGTGGGATCCTTTATTAACCTATAATTAATTGGTTAAAATTTTATACCTCATGATATAAATTTGTTGTTTGTGGACAAGGTTCTTTATCTTTATCCACAACTTTGTGTGTGGAAATGATTTTTTAGCTTTGTTCACATCATTGTGCATGGACATAACTGAATTTGGATTTATTCATGATCTTATGTTTCAATATTCCTATTTTTATTCCATATGTTGATTTTATGTTTTAAATCCATGGTATATGTATTATGCTTTCATGATAGTCATTTTATAATCCATGATATGATCATTATCTTATATGATTAAATTCCCCCTTTAATTAGATATTTATACCATAGACAAGTTTTATAACATCATTATTAATCTAAACCATTATGACTCATTTATAATTGTTCCCTTACCTAGAACTTGATCCCACTCCTTATTTTGATTTCCACTTCCACGGGAAATTATATACTGGACTATGTGTAGAATGAGGTTTTTTATATAGATATATTTGGTTATTTTGAAGAAATAATGTGTAATAATATTTTTATATAGATAGTATAAAAATAAAATAAACCTTTGTTTTATAGTATTATGAAATTATTTGTGAAATTTAATGTTTGAAATATGAAAATGATGTAAAAAATAAGCATGTTCAGCTTAGGTCACCTCAATTTTAATTGAAATGTGTCCTGATATCAATTGTTGATCACCTAAAATTGGCATGATGCTAATCAATATTTTAGATAATTTATTGACACCAATTTAATTATATATCAATTTACATATAATTTTAACTTCTTTCTCATTGAATGAAATTCTATATTCAACTTTGAAATCCAAAGTGGTCTCTCAGTGCCACTTTTTAATTTAGAAAGGGCCTTTCTGCCATTCGAATTTTTTGTTTAGCCCTGATACCAATTGATAACTAAAATAACTATAAACCATAATTTTTCATGTATCTCCTTTAATCATAATCACATCCAATGTAAAATATCCCTCCCCCCTTAATCTAATAGCACTTCAGTAATAGTTAAATTCATTTAAACACATGTAGAGAGGGGTACTTTTCAATTATCCTTGAGTAATTGAATGTGGTTATCCCTCTTTAATCAACCATTTACTTACAATACTTTGTAGTAATTATCCTTTGGGTGACACCATTTATACAAACTAATTATGAATATTTGCTTTCATGTTCTCCATATTATTTGTCTTGGGATTTATCTCCATTTTGAGAATGATGTCACCTGAACAAGTTTCTTTCTTTGATGATTCATTATTGCATCCTTCGCCATTATTCCTCTTACATAGAAGGGATATTCTATAAATTTTGACCTCATTACTTGTGGTATATTTTATGAAAACACTTATTCATTCTCCATGATTCACCTCTACAATTTCCATTAGAATCACTTTAGAATTATTTATATATAGTGTTATTTTCTTCACATGTTTATCTTTGTTTTATTAAATTAAATTACCTAATTTATTTATTTTACTTATTTTTTGTGTTCATTATATGAGGTATTCTATATAAATATAACTAATGGTTCATGTCTCAAAAAACTTCAATAATTTTTTACATTATATTAACCCAATAAATCTATTTTTTAGAAAGAAATTTTTTATTTCAGTGAAAAATATCTTTCCATTTACCATAGGAATGGAGGATTTTCTTATTACTCATTTAGATCCCCTATTTTTATAATTTATTACCATATTTTCATGGTTAGAACAAATAAAATATCTCTTGATAAAATCATGCCTCATGTATTATTTCCTCGATGGATATATTGTAGAAAATTTCATTCCATTAATGAGCCCTTGAGATTCCACGCACACCCTAGTAGATTGAGTCATTATTCCATGGTAGGTTCATTATAATGTCACATTTATTTTTGTGTTATGTCCAAAAAAATTATAAAGAATCTTTATTTTACTCTCTAATTGAAGATTTTAATTTTAATATACTTTACTTGTTGATGCTACCGTGAGAGGGATCTTATATTTCTCATTAAATTTTTTCAACCTCTCACTGAGCTCTTTGATATTCATATCCTTATCCTTCAATTGATCACTCATTTCCTTCACCATTTATATTTGTTACTTCCTAGATTTTATCCTAGATTTAATTTATTTAAGTGGTTTATTTATTGTTTTTAGTTCCTTGTTTATGGCCATTTGTTTTCCCAGTTTATGTGAAAGTATATTAATTATGTTATTTTGACCCCTTATTTTAACCCCTATTTTCATAATTTATTTATTCAAGGCCACCTCCTCTTTCTTTAATCTTTTATTCTACAAAACCAAATATTCTATGAATTCATATTCCACTCTATGTAAAATATCTAGTTGAACCACCTTATCCTATATTGATTATATCTTATTTTAATTATTGTATAAAAAGTTTATGGATTGATGAATCGATGTCATTTCTACCAAATCTATTGAATTTATATCCACAACAAACTTTATGGGGTAATATAAATTTCTAGGGTTTCAAGAATATTCAAAATAAAGTAAAAAAACAAATTTAACATTTATCTCAATCTAACATACCTCATAGGGTGTGTTCTTTATATCTGAACTAGTTTTTTATTCTGTCTCTTCTTTTAAGGAACTGATATTGGTAAAGGAGTTATCTATCTAGAACCATGCCATTATTTAGTGAGGATAGTGGATTTTTGTTCATGGAACATCTCTATAGAATTATCCTTGGAGTATCCTGGTGAGGGTGAACCAAGTAAACACTCAATATACTATTTAATTTCTGTACACACAACAAAATTGGGTCAAGAAAAATTAACAAATATCAAGTAATACAGGTAGGTAAATTAAAGAGGTAATAAGATCAAGTTAATAAAAATATAAAAATTGTAAACCATGATGATAAGATGTCAAGAACCAAATAGGGTAGAGATATATTTAAGATAAATCATTTAAATTTATTTTTTATGGAATACCCTGATTCACCCCCAGGGTATATCACACATTAATCCCCTAGTAGGACCCAAAAAATAGTATCAAAGGGAAGGTTCCTTTTATTTAATTTTTTTGATCTTATTTGATTCAGTTATTTATGGAAATTGAAATATTTCCCTCTATTTTAAATCATAGTATCCATTTAAAAGGGAAGGAATTAAAAGAAGAAGTTGAAATCTTATAGAACACCAAACTATGAAACCATTTATTAAAAGGAGAGGTAATTTTGATTGAGACTTGTTTTTCACAAATTGAAGGTATGAATATTACAAATAATGAGTTTATTTTATAATTTAATGATCCAACAAGAATAATTAAGGAACCTTATATTTCAAGTGATATTAGGATTATCAATGATGAATAGGTATGAAGTATTCCAAGAAGAGAATATTTCCATTTATCAAAATAAGTGGATGAGTAATTAATAGAAGAAATTTTGAGACCTAAATAGAAAAAAAGTCTCTATATATTAAGATCAAAGTTCTAAAAATTAAAGTATAATGGATGAGAGGAATAAAAAAATTCTTGTTGAAATTGCAACTAACCTCAGGAAAAATAATTATTCTCATGAAGAAGAGTGGAAGATGATATCCACAAAGGTGGAATAGATCAATGTCAACTCAAGAGAAAATATTGTCGACTCAAAATAGTTTCAGAACCAAAGGTAAAGAATGATGAGTTTCCTATTTATGTGGATAAAGTGGTTGAGGATAATAGTATACTATAACCAGTGATGGTATGATTTAGATATTATATTACTCAAATCAATTCTAAAATGAAAGATCAATCATATTCTAGAAAAATTCTCACTCACAATAGAAGAAGATATTTATAGTGGGAAGTCTCTAAATATTTAATTTAGTGATCAAATTGAATCTATGAGTTAGAAGAACTAGTAATTGTAATAATAATTATACTCAAGAAAATAACCAGTTACATGCCAAGGGTAAGCATAAAATCAATAATGATTTACATTTTTTATTTTATCATCCTTTATAAAGTGGACATGAAAGAAATAATAGGTTTTCCATCTCATAGGAGCAACGTAAAAAGATTCACATGTCACAAAGACCATACTACATGGAAAAAATATGGATTTACCTATGAAGTAACTCATCCATGGAATGAGAAGAAGAGATCTATGAAAAGTTAAAGTTGTGACGATGATAGAAATGGACTTAAAATGGCATAAAATAGGTAAAAACAACCAAATGAAGACTCAAGGAAGGAATGGTAACATGTGTTACATTTGTGGTATGTATGGAAACACTTTATTTTTTTGTTTTGAGGCATGGGAATATATCAAATGGTGTGAAGCTTATGGGAAACATAAAATAATAACTCACCAAACATTGAATAGTTTGTATGGGTCTTATCCTAATAATTATTATTATAATCTTGTCCTAATTGGAAGTTTAAAAGGATATTTAATGCGTATTAAAGAAAAATATCATAACACATACTTCAGAAAACCAATTCCTTAGATAAATAGATTTCAAAGTCTATATAAAAAAATTATTGTGCTAAATTTGAGGTAAAGAAAAGCTCTAAAACAATCCCTAAACCTTATACATTTTAGATAGTTAAGAAAATGGTCTCGATTCAAGATAATTGATCACTTAATGGTGAAAATAAGAATTATAATGAAAAGGTTAGTCCTAAATAAAGGTAATCATTGAAAAACCTGATAATGATTCAAGGGATGGTGAAGGTAGCAATAAGATTTTGAGAAAGAAAAACATTTCTGATATAAGAGAAGAAACCATTAGTGGTGAAGCTACTAATGATATAACATATTTTTATTTGGGTTTTTTGAAAAATAAAAAACCCAAAGAATTTTATAGGTGACTAGATTTCATCAAATAAATTTCATATATTAAGATAGAATCTAAAGTGAAATAAAAATGAAAAATAATAGTCTACAGTGACTCGCCATTATATTCAATTTGAGGGAGATTGAGGTACTCCTCCCCCCATATGTTTTATTATTTAAAATTATTTGTGAAGAGGTCAAAAATAAATGGGGATATGATTAATGGGATGAATGTGATAGAAAATAACATTTGATTGGATCTTAAAATATTATCTAACATGGTAACTAATGTAAGCATTCTCTAGTTTTAATTCTCACAAATCATGATTCATCAAGTTAAATTCTCTTTAATTATGTTTACTCAAGTTTACATATAATTTTAATTTTTTATGTTGATATTTTACATCATAAGACAAGTTGGTAAAATATGACAAATCATGAGTCACTATTAAGGTTTAGTCTCCATTATGATGGATTCACTATTGGAAATCTCACTGATAGCCGAAAATCAGCTAAGTATGAGTTAATGTTAAGGTAGAATCACTGTTAAGATGTCTCAATGTCAAGTGTATCACCATTAGCATAGATTATGAATTCTGTCAAAGTAAAATACATTGTTATTCAACCCACAGTCAAAAACATGTTAGAATTTTTAAAAAGTATGAGTCACCTCTGTATCAAGCTACCGTTAGGATAAATCCAGTATTTTTGAAAAGTATGAGTTACTATTGGCTTGAGTCACCACTATGTCGACCAACTATCAGATAAAAGTCACCGTTAAGTTGACCTACTAATAGAGTGACTTACCGCTAATTGACTCACCATTCCTGAGTTACCACTCCTGACTTACCACTAAGTCCAAGACTTTGTTCCATGTCAATGTTTAGAGACACCATTCCAAGTCACTGATCAAAGACATTATTCCAAGTCACCATTCAGAGACACCATCAGACCAAGTCACCATTCAAAGACATTTTCAATTATTCCTTTATCATTTAAATTAAAATTTCTTTCTAACGGTCATATTTCTGAAACTTATTACTTAAAATTATTTTAATGACTTTTTTGGTATTTTTTAAACAAAATTTAAATCAATTTCAGATTGGGGTAGGAGGTACCAGACCATGATCAAGATCATGATCTATGTCAGCTATAGTGTATTAAAAAAATACCTAATCAAAAAGGAAAATTTTGAAATCATGAAGTGATGTTCCTGAGAAAAACACAAAAACTACTAGCTAGGGATACAAGTACATACTACTGAGAACTCAAAGTGAAAAACATTTTTGCAGCAAAAAACTATGATTAGAGAATAACTCATCGAGAAAATAAATACCTCATTGGAAACAGAAGAAATAAGCTCTAACAACACACTATTTTTCTGTCTATTTTTGAATATTGACTCAAGATGAATTTCAAGATAACTCTCATGAGTCACAATCTACATTTCTTATCACACGAGGCTTTCTAACTCTCTTCTCTCTATTTTTGATCTTCTTATGTACTATTTTTACATTACGAGCAGTGTCTGTCTATCTCTATTCTATGAACACACACTTACTCATGTGAAAAAAATTGAAGATACGTATATATCCTCACAATATATCTTTTACACCTTAAACTCCCATGGATAATAGTAGAAGAGGTACCCATGTGACCTGTCAGTTTTTTCACTCCCATGAAAACTGTAGAAGAGGTCTTATTGACCTAGATATCTATGTATTTTGTTTTTTACCATGATCCAAGGTGTGGATAAAAGTTTATTTACATAAATAAACTCATGACAGGTTATTGAGAAGTGGAGAGGATTAAGTCTCAGCTTGAGATAGAACCTATTATTTAAATTCTATTATGTTCTTCAAAGTTTAGTTTTCTCTATTTGTGTTTAATTAAATCAAAAAACATCACTATAATTTTATTATAAACATTAGATAATGTTTATGGAATTTTCTTTTGTAGAAAATTTTAAAAGTTAGAGTAATAATTCATTTTATTTTAACTGAGAACGAATCACTCTTTTAGAAATCCTTAGAACAACCAAATCTTTTATAAACTACTCCTTTGGTTAATTGGGTCATTTTTATTTAAAATTGGGGGAATTTTTCATAAATCTTTGAGATAGAAATTTTTGTAGGAACACCATTCACCCCCCTCTTCAGTTTCCTACTCCAAACAACATTTTTTATTAAAGGATCTTACGTTTTGGGTTTCAAAGTTTTTAAAGTTTTCAAATCTTTTCCACTATGATTTTTTTTTTTGTTTTAAAGATCAAAAAATTTCTATCGGTTAAAGTTTTTTATTTATTTATAAATTGTTTTTATTATTTAACATGGATAATAGAAAAAATGTGTCTCTACCAACAGACCTCCCTATTTCAAGGTCACAAATTATGATCAGTTGAAAATAAAAATGAAAATGCATTTATAAAGTATGGTTTTTGAAATATGGTCTTCAATTATAGATGAATATAAGATACCAACAGCATCTAGAAATTCTTAGGATGAAGAAACTACGTATCCCTATAATAATAATTTCCAATATATAAATGCCTTATATTGTGCTTTAGGTAGTGAATAATTCAATAGTATTTTTACATGTAAAATATCCTTTGAGATTTGGGATACTTTAGTTGTTTCGTATGAAGGAACCACTATTGTTAAGAAAATGAGGCTTTACACATATACTATTAAATATGATAACATCAAAATTTATCCTGACAAACCTATTTCTGACATTTACCTTAAGTTCATTGAGATTGTAAATACAATGAGTTCTTTGGGAAAGCTAGTTGAATCTGAGGAACAAATCATGAGCTACTAAGATGTTTACCAGAAATATGGAAAGGAACCTCAGTATCAATAAGATAATCTTGCAACATTATTACATTTATTGTTAATAAATTAATTAGAAAAATAATGATGTACGATAAAGATATGAAGGTTAATAAAGAAGAATATGGTGAACCTAGAATAAAGTCAATGGATTTAAAACCCACTATATCCAAAAATATATAAAATTCATGTTCATGTTGAATGTTCTTGTAATGAATATTAATAAATTGATAGTGATGATGAAATGGATCATATAGCCTAGATATTTAAGAAATTATAGAGAAATAAAAATTTATTTAGAAATCCTAGCTACAAATGGAAGTATGACAATAAAGATAACTGGAAAAATGATTGGAAAATAAGTGAGAATACAAATAAGATAATATGTAATGAACAAATAAGAAAAGTACATGTGAATGTTGGCTTTCCAAAACTGAAGCATAATAAGAAATATGAGGAAAAAGACAGAAAATACGTGAAGGATATTAAGGATAGCTAGAGTGCTTCTGAGGATAGCTCCATGGAAGAGAAATAATCTCATGATGAAAAGGTTTAAAAATACAAAATGTGTGTTTTGAAAAATGAATCTGAGTAACCTTAATATCTCCTACATAGAATTATTAATATTCTAGATATGAATCTGAATTTCACACTGCTAAAAATATGAAAAATGATGAAATGTTTGAATACAGAAAAATTCTTTAGGATAATTGAAATGATATAAAAGATAAATATATTTCTCTCAATAAATAAAATTCTCTTTCTACTACTTTTAAATTTGAACTCTCTATATAAAAAGAGAATAATTATCAACTTCTCAATGAGAATAATGACCTTAAACTTTCTAATGAGTAATTAAAGAGGGATTTAAATTTTTTTACAAATGGTAAAATACCTTAATTCAAATTCATGGAAAACAAGTTAATCCTAAATATACTACTAGAATTATTTATCAACCAGGGAAATAGAATTGTTAAAAAACAATTTTATATCTAAACCTAGAAATTTTTATTTTATTCTTAGATATGAAAACTTTTCTATAAGTTCCAGTGATTGAAAATCATTTACTACTTCTAACTCTTCTGGACCTAATAAATATTATTTTTATAAAAAATTACAAACTACTTTTAGGAAACCCATGAAGAAAATGTGGGTTCCTAAATCCTTACTTACTAATATTACTGGACCCAAGAAAATCAAGGTAGAAATGTATTTTCTTGTTTTAATTATTTTTTGTAGGAATGTTGTTTGAAGTGTTCATGTATAACTTATGGTATTTGGATAGTGGGTGTTCAAGACACATTATAGGGGGCTACTCTATATTCAAGAACCTCATAAATATTGATGGTTTACATTTCACATTTGGTGACAATGAAAAAGGAAAAATTACTGGCCTTGGCCAAATTGGTAACAAAAATTTAGTTTTAATTTCTAAAGTTCTTTTTTTATGGTCTAAAGCATATTCTTTTTATAATTTCACTATTATTTAATAATGTATTTCATGTTAAATTTTAAAATAGTAATTTTAATGATTTCAATTCTAATAATGATTTAGTCTTTACTACTTTTTCAAATAAAAATGTCTATGATATTAATCTAGATTCTTTATTCTCACAGAATGTTTCTAGCTTAAGTGTCCTTCATATTGAATCTTGGATTTGGAATTGGAGACTAGGCCATTGTAATATTCAATCTCTTATAAATCTTAATAGAAAAGGATTAGTCAAGGATATACCTAAACTAGAGTTTCCAAAAGATAAAGTCTGTATTCATTTTCAAAAAATAAAACAACATAAAATAACTTTTAAACCAAACAATGAAGATTCAAATTCTCAACCTCTCAAGTTGGTTCACATGGATTTGTTTGGACCATCTAGAGTTTCAATTTTTAATGGGTGTCACTATATTTATATTCTATTAGATGACTTTTTGAGGTATACTTAGACCTTCTTTTGAGCTCACAAAAATGATGATTTTTTTTATTTCACAAAGTATGCGAGATCAATAAAAAAATAAGTGTACATAGAATCAATACCTTAAGAAGCGACAATGGCCTTGAGTTTAAAAAAGGGATAATTTTAATCTGTTTTCTCAAAAAATGGATATAGTCATTACTTATCGACTCCTAGGACACACTAGAAGAATTGAGTTATAGAAATTATAAATAGAAACTTACAAGAGATATCTCAAAGTATGCTTAATGAATATAATCTACCTATTTATTTTTGGGTATAAGCTATGAATACATCTTGATATATAATAAATAGAGACCTAATTATACCTATCACAAATAAACTCCCTATGAGCTATGGAATAATAGGAAACCTAGGGTTAATTAATTAAAATTTTTTGGTTTAAAAATAATTATTCTTAATACAAAATATAATATTGAAACATTATCCTCCAATAGTGATGAAGGAAATTTTCTAGGTTATTCGATATCTAGTAAATCCTATAGAGTCTTTAATAAGATAACCGGATGTGTGGAAGAATATGTGCATATAAAATTTGATGAAACAGATACACATGAATCCAAAACCTCCTTATAAAATTTTGAGGATAATCTATCAAATCCTGAAATAAATTCTAAATCATCTTATTCAGTTGTTAAATAAGCAGAAAAATCCTCCAGTTCTAGAAACTTCCTAGAATATGACTAAAAGGAACCTGAACCTACATAATAACCTTAAGTGACCATCCCTTTTTATCTAGATCTTTTAGAACTCTTAAAATCATCTTTTAGATACTTTATTTAGAGAATTAGATAAAGGAACACATAGTATATTTTCCCTAAGAAACCAGGATGAACATCAATTCTTTTTTAACAGCTTCAACCTAAGAACATCAATGATGAAATTAACAATGAATTCTGGGTGATGTATATGCAAGAAGAATCAAATCAATTTGAAAGAAACAATGTATAGGAACTTGTTGATAGACCCAAAGAAACCTTGAATATAGGAACTAAATGGGTTATTAGAAACAAAGTGGATTAAGCTGACACTATATTAAGTAATAAGGCATGACTAGTTACACAAGTTTATAGTCAAGAATATGGAATAGATTATGAAGAAATCTTTTCAAAAATAGTCCAACATGAATTCATTATAATATTTCTAGTTTATACAGCACACTTGAATTTTAAACTTTATCAAATGGATTTCAAAAGTGCATTTCTAAATGGTTATATAGTTGAGGTTGTTTTTGTTAAACAACCCCCTTATTTTACAAATCTACATTTTACAAAACACGTTTTCAAGTTAACAGAAGCTTTGTATGGTTTAAAACCACATCCAAGATCTTGGTATTATAGGCTCCACACTTTTATTTCTAAGGTTTTTCTATAGGTATATTTGATTCTAATATTTTTATAAAATAAATATATAAAGATGTTTTAGTTGTTAAAATATATGTTGACGATATTATTTTGGGATCTTAAAAAAAGTATATATGTATTAACTTTTTAAAAATGATGCAAAATGAGTTTGAAATGAGTTTAATGGGTGAACTCAAATTATTTCTTGGATTTTAAATTTTCCTAAATAAGAAAGGTATTATTTTAAATCAGAGTAAATATACTAAAGACAGTTTAAAACATTTTGGATTGGATAGAACTAAAATTTGTGATGCACCTATGAGTACCACCTATAAACTGGATCTTGATGAAGTTGGAAAAGCAGTGGATCAAACCAATTATAGAGGTATGATTTGAATTATTCTATAATTAACTACTAGATGACCTAATATTATGTTTATTGTATGTATGTGTTCTCATTTTCAAGAAAATCCTAAAGATCCACACCTTCTTAAGGTCAACAAGATTTTCAAATACCTCAAATATACTACCAACTTAGGACTGTTCTACCCTAAAGAACAATCAATTGATTTAGTTAGTTATTATGTTGTTGGTTTTGGTGGTTTCAAGTTAGATAGAAAAATAATATTTGGAACATGTCATTTTTTTGGCAAGTGTCTAGTTTCATGGTGTAGAAACAAGAAATATTTTGTTTCATTGTCTGCTACTGAATTTAAATACATAGCTTCTTAGTAGTTATTTTACTATAATTTTGTGGATTAAACCCACATTACTAGACTATGGATATAAATTTATGAATTTCCCTATGAACTATGACAACACAAGTGAAATTAACATTTCCAATAACATAGTTTCCCATTATAGAACAAAGAATATTGATGCAATATATCACTTTCTGAGAGATCATTTTCAAAAAGGTGATATAACTCTTGAATTCATTGGCACTAAACATCCACTTTCTGATATTTTTACTAAGATATTAAATTATAGGAGAATAAGTTACATCATAAATGAGTTGGGGATTACCAATTTTAGATGAATCACCATTGGGACTCACCATTGATGACTCACCATTGGGACACACTATTGATAATTCACCATTGATGATTCACCATTGGGACTCACCATCAGGACTCACCATTGATAACTCACCTTTGGGATGCACCATTTATGACGCACTTTTAGGACTCACCATTGTGTCATATAGTTATTTAATTTTTCATTTTTCTCACTATAACTTAAAAAATCACTTTTATTTATTTCATTTTATTTTATTCCACACATTCATTTTATTATTTTAAAATCCCTAAATTATAAAAATATAATCGATCCAAATCACTTCTCACTCACTCTTGAACTCTTCTCCCAGAAAAAAACACTTCACTCTCAAACATCTACAACCTTCTTCCTTTGATCCATACCCTCCAAATCTTTCAAAATGGATTTAGTAAATCTTTTATTTGATATGTCTTCGGACGAGCCTTGTCTACCGAAAAAGAAAAAATTGACTTGATTGAACCTAAATCCAAATCTTTAAACCCCAAACTTGCAAAGAAAATAGTAATTCATGAGAAGGAAGTGCATGATAACTGGTTCTAATCAAGTATGTATCTTATATTTTATGTGATGTAAGAACAAGGTTGGTTGGAATGGTTCTACAAAAAAAACAACCTCTATATCTAAGGCTATTTCATGATTTTTATTAGTTTGAGGAGTTCATTCTCAAGGGAATAAATGAATATTGAATAAAATTTAGAATAAGTGGGAAAGGATTGTCTTTTCTTCTAGGAAATGAGATGAGTATTTGAACATACATCATGAAGGTATTTATGAATATCACTAAGGTATTGCTCCACCTATAAGTGATATATTTTATTATGAAGAATCTTTAGCTGAGATAACTGGAGATGGAATTACAAGAAGACCCATAGCCTCTGAACATGATGGAGAATGCATATTTTTGTTTAAATTTCTTCAATATAATCTTTGTCTGAGGAAATGTGACTCTTCATCTTTAAATTATTAGGATGTTTATTTACTATATCTTATGAAAAAAAGGATACAAAATAAAACTATGAATATTACTTATGGTTCATTTGTTTGATGTGATAAATCCAAATTCAAAGTCAAAATTTTCTATTCAATGCTTATTTCTTCTATGTTGAAAGCTAGAGGACTGGTGAATGAAGGTGAGAAAATTGTCACATATTGTAATGGATTTTTCATTACCTAGGATATATATAGAATAATTAAGATAAGATAGAATCCTTAGAATAGACAGTGGGTAAAAGACAATGAGAAAATATGTAAATATTTTAATCCAGTTAAACACCCCATAATACCAAAGGATATAGTTGATCCTGTTTTAGGACCAGATGAGGTTGTAAAGTATTCAAACAGAAAGGAAAAATAAGATGAGGAAGATGTAGAAAAAGAATACTCAGTTGATGATAGAATTGATCCTGACATTTTAGGAAGTACTTAAGGAATTACATAAGGATCACTTATCCCTCCAAAAGATCTTCCTACAAGAGAAACTCTCTAAAGAGATGATGATGATGAAATAGAGGAATATGATAATGTTGAATATTCTAGTGGAATTGGAAGCCAATAAGAAAAAGAGAATTATTAAGGAGAAAAATATAATTATGAATAATAAAAATATAATGATTAATAAGAAATATATAATGATGATTATGATGAAGATAATGATAAAGAAGGATAATAAGAAGATTGTGGTTAAGCTAATGGTGACTCAGATCATCCTGTTAGTGATCAACATCATGATACAAAACCTGAAAATATTGATAAAACTAGTTTAGTGGAAAAGGAATGTGTCTTGTAATATCCAAAGCCTCTAAACTTGGTTTTAGTTAAGGATGGAGTTCCATATGTTCAAGTGAAAGATCAAGTTAATTTTCCGAAGGAAGCACCTATTGAGGGGGAGAAATAGTCTCATAGAGTTAATGTTTGTACTCTTACTCCTTTTGATTTTTATGTAGTATCTGAATGGGAAAGATATCATGGATAAGTCACATTGGGCTTGGTCTATCCAAGATTTGATGTTGAAGAATATGATTCTAAGGGATCCATGGTTTAATAGTTGGATCCTGCTCAGAGAGTTGAAGTTGGAATAGATCAATTAGTGGCCCCGACTCCTTCAGTTGCACATTTTTTATAGCGGCCCTTCTTTTCTTAAATTAGTTTTACATCATTTTAATGATAAACAATAGGAAAAAATTACATAAAGAGTATCTAAAGGATTAGTGTCTTGGGAAAACTTGGACCATGCATAACATTTACAACATAATGCATAAAAAATTATTTAATTCCTTCTTTTCTAGCTTCCTATTGGCTCTTGACTTCTCCTTAGTACAAGTAGTCACTTGAGGATATATATGAAAAAGGGTTGAGATAAAATCCCAATAAGAGGATAGATAAGAACATAAAACAATATAACAAGGGTTTATTATAACATCATCTTCTTAAAAATCGTAAGAGGGATCATTGGGTAAAGGCATGGATTGTGGCAATGCATAAAAATGAAACATCATATCTTAGTGGTCAACAACCACACATAGTTTTGAATAGAGATAACATCATGTTGATACATCATTTCAATTTAATTCATGAGATTCATTACTTCACCCAACACATTGGAGCACTGTATAATTTCGGGCGCACCCATCACATTCAAACATTCATATTTCACTATATAATTTCAGGTGCACCCGTCACATCAAAACATTTTAATTATCATGCATTACACATAGAACTTATATCAATAATGAACATAAATAACCCATGTAAAGGAATTGGTTTCATCTCATAAGAACACATTCATAAACATTAGGTTCCCAAAATAAATAGGGAATAACATACTTGATACAAGAACCATCAACCTTGATTGAGAAGTAAAAGGTGTGTTTTTGAAAAAAGAGTTCCTTTGGAAAACATTATTTCAGATATAAACTCCAATGAAAAACATTTATATCCCAAAAAAGGTAATATAATGATTAAAAAATATTTTTAAGGATTAACCATACCAAAAATGGAGTGAAAGAGGGAGAACCCGAAGAAAGAAAGTTGGGTTTAAGAATTTCCCCTTAACTTGTATCTGAATTATTTCTTCACTTTAATGTCCTATATAATGAAATTATATTAATTAATTAGAAATAAAAAATATATATACATTAATATGTTTCATTATGGTTTTATTATGTTTTTTTATTGTTTTTTGGATGAGTTATAGAGTTAAAATTCATTGTTTGGAAGTGTTCTTTTTCTTAGTTTTCATGAACGGTTCAATAGTACACATGAATGGAAGTTCATGTAGAACATGGATAAACATAAAGAACTGATATTAAAAGTTATTAATGATCTTATAGGAGTTTAAATTATCTTTTAATGAATTATTTTATATTACATTTGGATGAATCATTAGTTAAAATTTAATGATTGTCATTTTAGGTTAATTTCTCCAGTTTTTTTATCACAACGAACATGTTTTGTTTTATCATTTATTATTATGCATAACAGTTGTTTCCAGAACATAAAAGGGGTTAAAAAATAAATATTACAATCTTTTTTCAACCATTAAAAGTTTTTACCAACATCCTTGAAGGATTTGGAGGAAAATGGATGTGCATCGCCCATGATGTAGGTAAATTGACACATCACGGGCAATGATTTCGTTTTTATAAACAAAGAGATAGAGGGAGGATTATAATTAATAATCATCAATTAACATGAAATACATCACCATATTCCCTTATGATGGGAATTTGTGCTAGGTTGACACTTTCCTTTGAATCAACCATTTGAGCGAGGTATGCCTCTTCCCAGGGAATCAACAAACACACCATTGATAGATTTTTCAAAGGAGATTCATGATCATCCTTGAATGTTTAAAAGAGCATGGGATAGTTTGGAATATGAAAATATATTTTCTTTTACCAATAATTTTTATGGTCTCTGTATAACAAGATCCAATAAATTCCCATTATACTGTCGAATTCCACTAAGGGAAGTATTACAAGATTCTCTAGAAGAATATTCCCACATACGCCAATAGGATAAGAGTCTAATACTTGGGTTGCAATGATTTCACCACTTGGTGTTTTTACAAATATCACTACTTCACGTTTTTAGGGATTTGATTCTATGGTTCTAGAAAACTTGAATGATATAAAGGAATGCATAGAACTAGAATCAAATAATACTTTTTCCATTCTTGTGTGAATAGGAATTTTACATTGTATGACTTTATTTTATTTCTCAACTTCCACATTAGTGATGGAATAATCCTTCCCTTGTTCCTTTGGCTTTGGTGTATGTTGACACTAATTAACCTTGAGGTCTCAAGGTTTTGTGCACTAGATTACATAGTGCCCTTGTTCCCAATAGTTGTATAAGTGGACCATGGGTGGTGATTTTCTTTCTTGCACCACATTCTCATAACTTCTGATGTATTTTAGATTTTTAAGAGCTTTGTGATCTTCTCTACCACATTTGAAACATTTTACCATCCCTTTGAGGAAATTCCCATGATGCTTCTTCCCACATTTTTGGAATGTGGGAGGTTGAGTATTCTTCCCTCCATTATCATTAGATCCTCCGGATTGAAACTCCTCCATTCATTTATTATCACCATATCCATGGGACCATTCTACAAAATCTATCTTTAATTTTAGATAACGTCTAAATACTTCTCCATAACTCTCAAATTATAGAAATTCAAGTACCTTTTGAAGGTGTGTTTTTAACCCACTAAATAATCTATCAATGTTTTATAATTATTGATAAAAAATTAAAAGAGTGCCTTTAAAGCCTCGTGAATTTCACTTAGTAGGCCATGAATGATTCTCCTTCCTTTTTCTTGAGCTCTATGAATTTTCTCTCCAAATTTGTATGAATATTTCTTTGGAAATACATGTTAATAAATATGATCTTAAAGTCTTTCCATTCCATCTCTTCAATTTCGTCAACTAGCTTGGTTTTATTAATCAAATCCCATCATTGGTCGACCTCTCCATCTAGATGATAAATGGCCAGAATCACCTTCTCCATCTTAGAATAATGAATCACAAAAAGGATCCTCTCTATGGATCTGACCTGTTGTTCTGTAACTAGCGGATCAGAATATCCACTAAATTTCAGTGGCCATTGCCGCATAAAATGCTCAATATCTAGTTTATCCATCTTAGGTGAAGGAGGAAGTTCCAAATTACTCAAGTTATTATTCATAAATTTTTATAGTTGGGTAATCATGACCATGAAGTTTTGAACTCCACCTCCCAAAGCATTTGGGATTTCATTTGTGAAATCGTTTCATTATACCTTGCACAGGTCGTTGGTCCGGTTTCTCCTGGATCACACTAATTTCTAAATAAAAAAGGTTAGAACAAAACGTAAGTCCATGATTCATGAATAAATAACTTATTAATTTTTGAAGGTTATGTAAAAACAAATCTTATGGTATACCTATATTTATAAAATCTTCTTGTGTGTATATTTGTACTTAGTCTCATACTAGAGGTTTTTATAGGGTTCACTAATCCAAATTCCCAAATTAACTAAACCATACCTCTAATACCAACTATAGAGACCCTTATATTCTTACATTAGTTTTACACAATTCCACTGATAAAAAACATAAAAACATTACACAAAGAGGATCCATAGTTTTAGTGTCTTGTTCAAACTAGGACCATACATAACATTTAAAATATAAATCACAAACATTTATTTAATTCCTTCTTCTCTAGCTTCTTTTTGGATCTTGACTTATCCTTAGTAAAAGAAGTCACCTAAGAATATACATAAAAAGGGGTGATCTAAAATCCCATTAAGAGAATATATAATAACATGAATCAATATAACATGTGATTATAATAACATCATCATCATAAAAATCATGAGAGGGATCATTAGGTAAAGACATGGATTGTGGAAATGCATAAAAATGAAACATCATGTATTAGTGGTAAACTAGCACACATAGTTGTGAACAAATATATCATAATGTTAATAAATCATTTAACTTTAAGTCATGAGATTAATCACTTTACCCAAATAATTTGAGCGTCGTATAATTCTGGATGCACCCGTCACATTCGACCATTCAAATTTCACTATATAATTTTGGGCGCACCCATCACATCATAACATTAACATTATCATTCAGTTTAGATAGAACATATATCAATCAAAAAAATAATTAACCCATGCAAATTAATGATTTTAATCTCATAATAACACATTCATAATCTTTGGGTTCCCAAAATAAAGATGGAATAACATACTTGATACAAGAACCATCAACCTTGAGTGTGAAGTAAAAGGTGTGTTTTTGAAAGAAGAGTTATTTTGGAAAACCTTGTGTTTGAAATAAACTCTAGTGGAAAAAATTTATGTCCCAGAAAAGGTAATATAATGATGAAAAATTATTTTTATGGAGTAACCATACTGAAAATGCAGTGAAAGAGGGAGAACACAATGAAAGAAAGTTTGGTTCGAGAATTTCCCCTTACCTTGTATCTGAATGTTTTGTTCACTTTAATGTCCTATATAATGAAATTATATTAATTAATTAGAAATTACAAAACCTTTTATATTTGAATATAGTTCATTATGGTTTTATTAAGTTCTTTTATGGGCCTTGGGATGAGTTATAGAGTTTAAATTCATTTTTTGGGAGTGTTATTTTTCTTAGTTTTCATGAATGGTTCACTTATACATATGAATGGAAGTTCATGTAGAACATGGATAAATATACAAAACTAATATTACAAGTTATTAATGAGATTACAGGAGTTCAAATGATCTTTTACTGAATTATTTTATATACCATGTGGATGAATCATTAGTTAAAATTTAATGATGATCATTTTAGGTTAATTTGGGAGGTTTTTGGATCACAACAAACATATTTTGTTATATCATTTAGAATTATGTATAATTTTTTTTCTAGAATAGAAAAGGGTTTAAAACATACATATTAAAATCTTTTTTCAAACATTTAGTGGTTTTATTTAGATCATTGAAGGAGTTGGAGTAAAATGGAAGTGCATTACCCATGATATAAGTAAAATAACACATCACGGGCAATGATTTCATTTTTATAAACAATGAGAGAGAGGGAGGAGTATAATTAATAATATTCCATTACAAAGATAGAATAAAATTATATCTATAATAATTGATTTATCATGAAATTTGGATAAGATATTTTGAGGATAAGAGAAGAAAAGAAATGAAATTTGAAAGGAATTTGAAAAAGAGAGATAGAGAAATTACCTATTTAATATATATTATTTGAGAGCCACTTTAGGGAAGAGATTTTGGTATTTTTATCAGACCAAGGGATTCTGGAATTGGGGGGAGGATCTAGAGAAGATAGTTATGTAGAATTTTCAAAATTATTGAAGCTTTATAAGTGTGAATAAATTAGGGTGTGAGGGGTGGTATTCATAGTGGAGGGGAGAGAGGTTTTCACAATACTATATTCATTAATTTATTATTTCTCTACAAGACAAGAAATGGTGATGATTCCATGATTAAATACTATAACCTGATTATTTGAGTTCGAACCAATAGGTCTTGCATCATAATGACATCATCCATGACTCAATAATTAACGTATTTATCTTATTTTTTAAATTATAGTATTTTACTATTCAAAAAAAATTCCACTGTTTCAAAAAAATCCCAAAAATTAACCTAAACCATTTTTGATGTGTAGAATCCAAAAATGAAATTCATTTTATGAAAATTATTTTGTAAATATTATTAATTTTATTTTTAACTAAAATAATAATTTACTTTTAAAATACAATTTTTTAAAATTAAAACTGATTTTATAATTCTTTTAAAAATTACACATGGTCTTATAATATTATCTTAAAACCATAAGACATAAAATTGTAAATTTATGAACACATTTTAGGAAAATAAATTATCTTTTAAATTAATTAATTAATTATAATTTATTATTTATGACATATAAAAATACCAACACTCATACTATAGTCTTATTATCAAGTATAAGATGCCTAAATTTTATTTATACATTCATGGGTGAGGCTACTATTCTTTGGATGATTTACTATTCATAAGGGTCATATTACTATTCATAAGGGTGGATTACTATTCATAAGGGTTGGTTAGTATTCACCAAAAATTAAGTTTTTCTTATCAAACTCTAAACATATTACTGATCATAGTTTTGTATGTCAGATTTTCAAAATTCAAAACCCAGAAGTGGCAAATTTATGTTTAAAGGTCAAATAGTAGTTCATTTAAGCATGATGTTTCATAGTGTTTCCTGATGTGATTTTATATGATAATGAAATTACTACAATAAGGGAGAAATTTCATTGATAAAGTTTTGTGTCGTTACATTTTCCTACAAATTATGTGATTTAGAATGATTTCAAAGATCTTAAAGAAGAATTGTGCTCAGTTGTCAAAAATATCCTTCCAACTCAACCAACACCAATGTCAAGTCTTAGTGAAAGTGATGCTGCTATTATTTCAGAGAAATTTATCTCACAACTTCGACCTCAAATGGTTTCTAAACTTCATGAAATAAAAATGGAGAATAAGAGGTTTAGAGATGAACTAAATGATCTCATTCCTATAGATAAATGCATGACATATGAATATGGAGAATATTTGGAAAAGGTTGTAAAAATTCGTGGAGATACCTCTTCTAAATATTCTCAAGATTATACACCTCATCCTCCTGTACTTTACTTGGATATTTTAATATCAGTTATCTAAGAATATTTAACAGAATCATCTACCTATGATGTTATTAATTTTTAATCTTTGAATGTTGATATGGTAAGATTAGTGATCAGAGAATAATTATAGAATATATTGGGTGGTTTAGATCAAAATATCATCAAATTTTTTAGAAACAATAGAGACCATGTACACTATAAGGTTAGGAATTATTCCAAAGAGGCTACTGCTTCTCTAGAAGAGATCATCCATAATGTAGATTTATACTTTAAATGGATTTATACAAAACATAAATTGAATTGTCATTTCAATTACTTGGATGATTATTTACATATACCCCATGTCACCCAATATTTTAGGGAACAGGTTAGGCAGCTCAAAGATCTTACTCCTACCCTTAAAAATTTCATGGAAAAGAAAGATAACTTCAGTAAGGCTATTGAGAAAGGAGTAAAGTTCATTATGGATTTTACTAATGTCTTGAAGCCCAAACAACATTTTTAGAGTACTTCCATTGTAGCTCCAAAGGCCTTACCACTTCGACCTGTCATTGAGAATATTCACCCAAGTTCCATCTACTGGTATATTGATCCTCAGTTCAGAGCTACTTTCACTCGAGAACCTTTTTATCCTCTTCCTCCAACCCTTAAACCTTTCCCCATGTCTCCAGTTCAAGCACTACATCATATAGGTCACATTATCTATCAATAACATAAATACCCTCTTACTTCTACTCAAAGTATTACCTCTACACAACCTTCTTGTGTTCTTATCCCTTCAACCAACACCTCAACTAACATTCATCCATTCTATACCTCATCCACTTCAATTCCTCTTGTTCCTCCACCTTCTTCTTCTACTAAGGAAAAAACACCCATGGATCTTTCCTTGGATAAATTTTTCTTTTGTTTGTATTGTTCTTTGATAGGGATGTATTTTGATCTTTTATCATCTAATATATTATTATTTTTCATATATTCTATGTTCTTTATCTCTTATTATTTGTTCTATTTTTGATAATCCTAAAATGGGGAGAATGAGTATGTAATCTAATCTGAGAATGAGAATCAATATGGTATTTAATTTTATTTGAATATGTTTATCTTATAATTTAATCACTCATGATTTGTATTACTTGTTAAGGAGAGCAGTTTTCATTTGTAATTTTATCATTATGAAGGACCTATTGTGTTTTTTATAATTCCATAATTTTTTATCATCAAAATGGGGGGTATTATTGGACTCCTATAGTTTTAATGATCATAGATCATGCTTCATAAAGTTAAATTATATTTAATTATGTTTACTAATGTTTACATATAATATTAATATGTTATGTTAGTATTTTACTTCATAATACATATTGGTAAAATATGAAAAAGGATGAGTCACCATTAAGATGGACTCACTATTAGACATCTCACTGATAGCATAAAATCGGCTAAGTATGATTTATCGTTAAGGCAGAATCACTATTAAGATGTCTCACTATCAAGTGTCTCACCATCAGCACAAATGCTAAATTCTAAAAAATGAAAAGACAATGTTATTCAATCCATAATTAATTGATTCTCAGAATTTCTTCACAGTATGAGTCATTGTCACACCAAGATTCTATCAAGATTAATCCAAAATTTTCACAAAGGATTAGTTATCATTGTCATGATTCATTGCTAAGTCGACCTACTATCAGATACAAGTCACTGTAAATTTTGCATACCTCCAAGTCAACTTACCACTACCTGAATCACCATTCCTGATTCACCTATCCTAACTTAACTCAGTTTAAGACACCATTCCATTTCACCATTTAGATACATCGTTCCAACTCATTGTTCAGATACATCATTCAAAGTCATATTTCAGAGACACCATCATACCAAGTCACCATTCAGAGACACCTTCAATTATTATTTTGTCATTTAAATTTAAATTTATTTCTAATGGTCATATTTGTGAAACTTAGTACTTATAATTTTTTTAATAACCTTTTTTCATTTTTTTGCAGAAAACATTTATATCAATGTCAGATCACAGTTTGAGGTACGAGGTACCAGACCATGATTGAGATCATGATGGAGAGCATTTGGATTTTTTGATAATGCATTGGGTCAACATCTATCTTATTAATACAAGAGATTGACTAATGTAGAACAATATAGATGTGGAGATAATCTAGGTATAAATTTTATATTCAAATGAAATAGAGAAGATAGGAGTCTATACTTAACAAGCACGTTTTTTGAAGGATAAAAAAGATAATAGGATTTCCCCTATCATTTTGGAAAAAAGAAGGTGTTTTATAATGAGAAACAAAAGTAATTCAATGGAACCCGTGTACATTAAGTAAAAACCTACAAGTCAAGATGGTGAAGGAACCTACATATATATTAAATATGTGGAAATCCAACCTCATAGGGGTAAGAAAAGGAGGAGGACGATGTAAGTGATCCAAAAAATGGAAGAAAGATAGAGTGGGGGAAGTGAGCATTGGGTGATAGTGAGTCAACCAAAAAATTATACGGCTATGATCCTAGCCAAGGGGTGACCTAGCCCGAACACCACCATTTTCAATGCTTATAGTGGATTTTATTACATGGAACATCATCATAGAATCCTCCTTTGAGTAGGTCAGTTAGGATGAACCAAGTAAACTCTTTATGTCCTATTTAATTTAAACATGCACACTAAAAGTGGGTCAAGAAACCAAAATAAAAATTCAGTAATATAGGTAGGTCAAGTGAAGAGGTAATTGGATCAAGTTAATCAAAAGAGAAAAAAATTTCCCTTTAATTATAAGTGGTCAAGATCGAAATAAGGTGGTCAGATATTTGAGTAAAAGTTTTTCAATTGGTTTTTCCCATCATATCCTAATTCACCCCCCAAGGGTATATCTCATAATAAAACCCTAGTAGGACCTAATAAGATTGAACTCCAAATAAAAACCTTTAGGTTATGACACCACATTTGGGTACCAAATTGAATGTAAGAACCATAATAGGGGTTTGAATCTAGGTTCATTCCAAATAAAACTATTCTAATTTTAAGTATCATTTCTCGTACAGATCTTATTCCCCCATGAGAAGGAATAAATTCAATATCAATTTATATTATTATTGATCACACCAAATATAAACCATATTTTCAAGAAAGTAATAATAGATTACACAAGTAATTTACTTGTTTCACCACTAAGGGATATTCGAATAACCATGAAAATATTGATGCGTTGCTATACCATAATCCATTCTCGCACATTGTTCATTAAATACAATATTTTAGGTCGTGATCACTTTGGGCCAAGATAGAATTCTATTATAAGGATTAATAAAGAATCAACATCGATATAAGGGTCAATCCCTCTTATTATCCCATGAAAATTACTTCAGTGAATGATTTTTTATAGATTTTAGGGTCACTTCAATAGTTTATAAAATAATAATCTCTTTTATATCAACATAAGTTGTTAAATCTCCTTGCATCATCAAGCACAGATTTA
The DNA here is from genome assembly GCA_963277665.1 of Viscum album. Taxonomy (NCBI): domain Eukaryota; kingdom Viridiplantae; phylum Streptophyta; class Magnoliopsida; order Santalales; family Viscaceae; genus Viscum; species Viscum album. The sequence continues at coordinate 1,918,788,834 of OY728152.1, forward strand.
ATGCAACATTAAGATACATATTTTTTTTCTTACAAATATAAAATGTAGACAAGAATAACTATGATGTAATTGAGGTTTATATCATAGATAAACATTAAATCCAAATAAATATACCACACCATCATGACGATCCATACATATAGGTAGAAAGATAAAATAAACAGGTCTAGAGAAACTATCCCAAAAATATACAAATATGTAAGGACCTAAAAATAGTGTAACACCTAGAAGTCATGATCTTTACCCTAGTTCTAATCTAACAACTCTATTCTAGCCACACAATCATCAAGAATCAACTACATACCATGCACTAAACCAGTAACCTATGACCAAGGAACATCTACTTAGGTACCCAAGTTCCATGGCACCCCAAGCAGGGTGTGAGTATAGCTCAGTAGGACACTCTTAGTGGTGTCTAATGAAAATATAGTCTGTGAGAATAAACTATAAGGGTGTGAAATAAATAAATGAAATAATAATAATAATAAAGTAGAAGTAAACAGAACCTAGTCAAGCCTCATTTCTAAAGAGGAAAACCTATGTTGATGCTACTTTCTTCAGCCATTGTCAGTATCTATAACAAAGGATCGAAACATATATCAACTTTTTTCTAATATGAATCACTGAGGAAACCATAATCAAGTGTCCTGGTAGGAATCTATGTTGATTCTATGGGCTATCTCTCCTAGAAATATTCTAAATAAAATGTTTATCCAAAATAGACTCAAGCAACATCCCTTGATATCCAATAGTGTATCTTGATTGGAATCATGGCTCACACTTGAGGTATTTCACATTAATAAAAATCAATTCAAATATGGGGAGCTCATATGGTGGCACTCAAGAACCCCCAACACTAACCTGTAGAATTTTATAAATCCATACATTTCCCAAATCCAAGTGGGATCCACCCCACGGTCTTCACAATAATGAATCTATGAACAACCCACATTTTCTCTGGAGGAACTCCATAGCATTGTACTTCATTAAATCCTAGGAATACTTCACTCACAGTATTTACCTGAATCCCCTTGTAAAATCCAAGGCTCGTCCATGGAATTTTTCATCAATACACATCCTAAGAAATCCATGTATACTTACAAAGCATTATCATTCTCATATATAAATCCTTACCATCCAAAAGTGATTATCCACATATAATCAAAAATAAATTTAACATTTCATTTCAAGGTTCACCACTTCGTTCAATTCACATAAAAAATCATTTTATACTTTAGGCCAAAAACACTATTTAATCCAAACTCATAGGTCTGTTAATAAATTCCAAGGTCATAGCACTACTATAACATCCCAACTCAAACCACCAGACCAAAGATGGATGTTATGTGAACACATGTGTGCCTCCCCATATGTAAGAGACCGGTGACTAGCAGTGTGGGTCTATGTATGATAGTGGGGAGACTACATCATCCATATCAAGTCATAGGAAATTAATAAATAAATAATAATAAATAATAATAAATAATCGGAGTAATAATGAAGAATAGTGACCTAAATATGTCATATAAATACATACCTCCAAATATAGAAAGACTATCCATAAAGTAAGCACTATATACATAATGATATAAACAAATGAATAAACATCTATGGGTCCTCCAGAGTCTATCCCAGCCCACTCCTGCTTCATACTCCACTTCTCAACCATCCACCATTGGACCCTTTCCCTACATTGGATCTTAGATAATGAAATCTATAAGAGCCCCAAAATGCCTAGGTAGGGTGTGTGTAAAAAGACTTAGTATGACACCACCAATATATCCTTAACAAGTTTTCATATTCATAAGAGTGTATAACACAATAATAGATTAAGACACACACAATTAACAATTATGTCAAGAATTCAAGTGCTAACCAAGCTGCCGCAACCCCTAGTTATACCTACTTCAGCACCATATTGGAAAATATCAAAACAATCATGGAAATATATCAACAACAAAGCTAGTATCTAGCTACAAAATAGTCTTACAATCCCTAGGACTCCACTTCAAACCACACTAGGTCATCATTCCCTGGTCTTATCTATATTTTAGGCCACGTATATCATCATTACCCATTCTTTTCATATAGGTCAGATCACTCATGGTCATCTTGCCCCACGGTCATCACATATGGGTCTAATTACTCATAATAATTCTTCCATAGGGTTAGGCCACACTAGGAAATCATGCCCCATCATCCATCTCAGTCTTTTTATAAAGTCACATGTAGCATCTGAACATGCTCCCCCTCTGGGGATACTGAGCTACGATGGGCCCACCTATCTCTCTGATAACATTCCACAACAACATAAAATATACCAAGAATATCACAAGATAAAAATGGAATCAAACATGACACATCATGAGTGTGAGATAATCTTTATATACACACATGGAATAAACTAAAAATGATCTAAACCACATCAACATTTTTTTGAAATGGTTGAGGGCCAAGCCCCCTTTATTGAACATAAAAAAAATTGAAACACTTTTAGGATTGGGAAATAGGTAACCCATTAATAAAAGGGAAAATGCCTGAATTAATCAAAATAAACCAAGTTTAACATATCCTAAAATTATAAAAGAAAAAAATACAATCAAGCATACAAAATCCTCATCTACCCCCTCACTGGATAGTACAATCATGATATCAGTCAAAATAATGCATCACCCCATCTACCAAGATGTTTCACTATACTGGTAGCACATCATGGATGATCACCTCTCCAACCAACTTAGAAATGTGGAGGAGAGATGAATGAAAGGTGTCATAACACCCTTCTCTCTTTTGATTTGACCACTCAACAAATCATGAAATCAACTCTTGGGAATATCAACATGATGCAACAAAATATTAGAATGAAAAACACTGAGAAAATATAATTTAAAGGTACCCATGCATCCATAAAAGTGATAAAGCATGGAAGAATGATGGGTTTCATCACACTCATCCCTCTTTCAATGAATCCAACTCAATGACCTCTGCAAAATGTTGTTTTTCTTCCAAATGAAACAAGGAAAACCAATACCCATGAAGAAATATGTTCCCCATGAACAAATAGAACCAAAAAAGCCGATGAATAACATGATGAAAATCATGTGAATGTCTTTTGAGTAGTGAAAAACCAAAAGAAATCACACTTCAAGAACAACTAAAACAAATGACATCCAAAACCTTGAGAGTGCCATCATCCATGTCTACCGAATCAGATCCAGATCCACACCAATCATAAGATAATTCCAAGTAAATGATAACAGAGAAATCTTTGACGTCCTGAACCAACACCAACCCCAAACCTTAGGTCATGCACATCCTCAAAATAAACTCATAAACCAGGAATCCACCTACCTCGAGATCACAACTATGAGAGAAGCATTGAGGATGTCTAGATCTAGATAGTACTAGATATGATATGCGGTAGATTGAAAACCCACCAACACTAAACATTAGAAGAAACCACATATATAGCTTGTTTTATCCACTATCATCATGATATCATAAGAGGTGAGACCTGAAGTAGAACAAGTAGTGAGGGAGGAGAAGAGAGACGATAATGATTTAAAAATCCTAGATGGAAGCATGAAACTTGAGATACTATAGTGAAGCTCTATGATCTAAAGTTGAGATAATATCCACGACCCCATAGACAAAAATCAACCCATGAAGGTCAATCCAATTTAGTGAGAGACGAGGAGATAAAATTCCACCATAGAGGGACCCGAGGTAAACCCAAGAGGAGAGGATAAGTGTCGCCAGGTGAATGTGGTTCCATTCCAGTTCACAAAATGATTAATCATAATATTTCAGTCAATAAAGTTTCATGGATACACACTCACCCACATGAATCACATCACAAGAATGGTTCAGTCCAACATAAAACCCATATCATGATAACATCATATACATGGCCCTAAATGGTAAGTAACTTCCTACCTCAAATTTGATGACATCAATAGTAAGGATAAATCACCTAATATGGTTCTGTTTCTAGAGTGGAAACCATAATAGTCAGGAGTAATTACATACGGCCTTATTATCGTAGTCATTGATATGTCAACTCTTACAGTTCGTCAAGAATTCTGAGAACCAAAACTAGTTATTTTATTTCAAAAAGAAATAAAATATCACATGCGATAATGCGTTCTCTCTCTTGGATAATTTCTGAATTATCATTCTAGACCATCTCATGGGCTCAACAAATTATCCTTTATAATTATTATTTGATAAATTAATTAAACTATCATTTCACAATTCCTTATAATTGTCATTTGATAACTTTATATAACTATTCCGTGATAAATTTATAATAATTTATCCTTTCCTAATCTAGAGATCATTGTTCCATATTTTTTAAACATTATCCCTTGATAATATGGTCTACTTATCATTGTATTATTCATTATTTTTTATCTTTTGAAAAAAAATAATAATTTATCCTTTTATAATTGATAAATTATCCTTGATAATTTGAGGAATTATCACTAGATAATATAGGGTCTATCATGTTTTATTTTAATAAATATTTTTTTCAAAATTTTAAGAATAAAGGAATAAATGTAATATATTAAATAAAAGAATATAAAAAAATAACAAACTCACCCATAAGTGTAGTGTAGTGCACCAATAGGGAAGAAGAAGGATCGTGCTGGCTCAGATTGATTGGCGATGAGTTAATCAAATGAGTACAAAGGATCCTATGGATCACTCAGACTCAATGGAATCAACCAATAATGATGGATAATAGGTTCATCTATTTCAAGGGAACCCTAAATGTATTTTACCACCAAAATTATAAACCCTCCAATTTAAGCTATTTTTTCAACCAAAAAATGAACGAGTGATTAGATTTATCCCATTGGGGAGTTTCAATTGTTAATGGGTCAAACCATTTTACAACAAAGAATTCGAATTTAACCATGTGTAACAATGGAGGAAAAAGAATTATAGAATAATTTCGGATAAAAAAAACTTTTATATATAAATTATTATTATTATTATTATTATTATTATTATTATTATTATTATTATTATTATTAAATAACTTAACCTTATATGATATATGACCAAACACCCAACACACAAAAATTTTATTCAATGCCTATAGTAAACCCCACACCCCATACCTAATGGTGGTATCAAATTTTTCATAAGACATACCATTTGGGAGATATTCCATTATTTTAAAAAAAAATATAAAAATATTAAATAAGTTATCCTTGTGTGTGATATAACCAAATGATCTATGTTCATGGATGTTATGTCACATCTATGGTAAACCCCTCATCATGTACCTAATAGTTGTCTTAGATTTTTCATATGAGTCACTATTTGGTAGATATATCATTTTTCGTAAGAATCATGTGGATGTGAAATATTATTTTTACTATTTTTATTCATTCATGGTCGAGGCTCTACGAGCCATGGAATCTCATGTTATCATAGTGCCTTATTACAAAAAATGTTCTATAGAATATTCTATGGTTTTAACTAGGATTTTACCCTTACTTAAATATTTTAAATCATATAACAAGTAATTTTTATTATGAAATTAAATTTTCTCATAAAAATAATCATAAATTTTTATCAATGATGTTTTTATTATATTTAAAAAAATTAAGAAATTTCTATTCTCCCCCTCTATCTAGTTCTCATCCTCGTTAAGTGCCTTTACGGGTCTGGCTCAAATAACTCAGCCTACTAATCTCGAACATCAAACTCGCACTCCCATATTTCCTCCTAAATACATCCATATTTCCACTAAAATTTAGATGAGTGGTTCTATCTTTCCTCATTGAATATTCTCGCTCTGGTCTATAATCTACACTGGGCACTCCTCATAAAATACATCAGGTTCCAACTCAACGTCCTCATAGTTTATGATATGCACAAGATCAGGTGTGTACCTTCAAAGTTGAGAAATGTGGAACACATCCTCTCTGCCTCAATAACAAAGATAAAAGTATAGAGATCATGCCACATTTCCCACCCATTCAGTGGATCAATGGGGTCCCATAAAACTTGGTTTCAGCTTTCCTTTCTTCCTCAGATGATGGTTCCCCCACCGATGAGTCGCTCACAAGAAAAACCTGATCTCCCATATCAAACATCTAAGGTATACTTCTATGGTCGGAATAAGATATTTTTATACTCTAAGTGGTGATCAATATCTTATATATCAGTTCCACTCTCTCAAAGGTCTCTCACACCAAACATGGTCCCACAGCCTCTACCTCACCTACCTCATGCCATGAATGTGGTTAATGAAATGAACTCCTGTAACGACCCAATCTTTTTGAGTATTATATTAACTTACTCTTAATGATTTAATAAGACGTTAATGGTTAATGAAGAAAGGGGAGTTGATGGCTTCATCCAGTAGACTCAACCCTTACGAAGCCCACTTATCAGAGCTTGGGAAGGAGGTAGCATCTGTGGGCTTCGCTTTGGACCAAGCCCAAGCCGAGCTCCAGCGTGTCAAGCTTGAACGAAAACGCTTGCAGGAGAAGTTCAAGTTAGTGGACATTGCTACTAGGGCAATGTTATCTGAGCCTCCCTCAGATTCTCTCACCATAGCACACCTTACACTTAGGTCGTATGCCAGTGTTATAAGGGGCTATGTGATGAGACCCTAGTTTCCTTGTGTAATCCTTTCGGGTGAATAAATTGAGATTTCTTCCTTTAGTGATGTTTGTGAAATTTCAAATGTATAGATAATTTTAGAATGTATTTTATTGATGAATTTTGAAAAAGGGATATTTTGAAATATTTATGTAAACCCTAAATAACTAATGATGTGTAATGATTTTCAAAAAATGGTCTTCTACAAGAGTGTTCATTAAGGAATTTGGAGTCTAATAAGATCAACTTAATTTTTGATGAATAGTAAATTATGAATAGTGATTTTACGCTTAGGATTAGTAATATAACCAAATGGATTAGTAATTTCACTCAAAGAAAGTTTTAATATAATTTAGACACCTAGATTAAGTAATGTGATTCAATAAAATGGGTAAATAACGGTTTCATAAATTATTAGTCAAGTATTAGTTTTTTCGGATGAATAGTGTTTTTTAATTAAAAATTTAATTAAAAATAATTAGAAAATTATTTTTATAAAAAGGAATTTATTTTTGAACTCAGAGCATCGATATTATGTTAAGGTAATTTTTGGGGATTTTTCTGAAAAAAATGAATTTTCGATGAATAGTGTTTTTATTTAAAAATTAAATTAAAAATATTTAGAAAATTATTTTTATAAAATGGATTTCATTTTTGAAATAAGAGCATTGATATTTGGTTAAGGTGAAATTTTGGGGTTATTCTGAGAAAGTTGAATTTTCAGTGAATAGTAAAAATACAGTTTTAGGGTTTCGGTATGTTTAATGACATCATAATGTTGTCATGATGATGTCATGAGATCTTTTGAGGGTTGGCCGGCCAAGGGTGATGAATTATTGTTTTGGGGGCCCCATGTGGCCTAACTCCATGATAAATGCCAAGGGAGAGCACATGGGTTTGAGAAAAGCACATTGAGGTGTCCCTTGGCCATTAATGCTTTGTCCCCTCACTTTCCCTATAAATACCCACCCTTTCCTCCTTTAGTTTTCACTCCCAACTCTCCCCCAACGAAGTTCTGGTCTTCTTACCTTCCAAGGAGTCCTCCAAAGGTTCCCCCAAGCACTCAAGGTCCAATCCTTTGAGTTTCAAGAGTCACGTTTTAAGGTAAGGGATCCGACCCCTCTCTTTCTTTTCATGTAATCTCTTTTATGTCATTCCTATTATGCTCCATGTTTTTATGTGAGAGGATGTTCTTTTATATTCCTCTTACTGCCCTTTCATGTTTATATGATGAGAGATCCCCTCTTACTCTCATCATTTCATTTTATGAAAGTTTAAGTGACGCCGTTAGGCTGCCGAATTTTTAAGGGATTCTTTCACCCTTCTCATTTTTCAAGTTCGATTTTCATGTCAAGTCTTTCAAGTTCCTTTTTATTATGTTGGGGTATGATCTCTATATCTATCATACTGATCTATTATGATCATATGATGAGGGACCCTATTTGATCTTGTCAAATCATTTTCTTTTGAAGTTAAGTGACGCCGTAAGGCTGCCGAATTTTCATAAGAGAAATCTAATCTTTTTTTTCCTTCCATGTTTTTCATTTCAAATGGTATGTCCCTCAAACTTCATTACCATGTCCATATGTCCTTCTTACTCTTTCACCCTACTGTTTTATGGATCATTTATGAGTGGGTGACCCATGTCCCCTCTCATTTCAATGTTTTCTAAAACCCCGAAACTTAGCCGTTATGCTGCAGAATTTTCCCTTCAAAATGCCTCTCTCTTTTCTCAAAAATTATTTTATGTTATAAAGTGAATACTCAAAGATCCTATTTCTACAAGGGTATTCACATATATACCAAAATGTTCTATTTTAAATTCTGGGATTTACATACATGAGACCCACCTTCCTTTTCTGTGGGTTTTAAAGTGATATAAAGATCATGTCTTTAAAGCAGTTTTTAAAAAGTTATGATTATGAAATGAAACCCATTTCCTTTATGCTATATGGGTTATTTATGAAATTTTTGATGATGATATATGTGGCTCACATGATAATAAAGGCAAATTTAAGGGTGCTCCCTGATAGCGCTCCAATGCATTGGGTAATGATGTAACCACTAGAGATTACAATTTTCACGATACCTTGGTGAATAACCTTGGTAATTTTCAAATTACACCTTGGGGATGGACCTTGGTGATATGTTCATGATTGTCTATGTTAAATGATGTAGCAACATCTTCAAGTTATGAAAAATGTTGTTTTTATTATGAAATGCCTCATGATTTCTTTCTCATTCCTTAAAGTTCTTTTCATGTCCTTATTGAAGTATATCAAGTTTACATGTAAAATGTTCCTCTTGTTTCCCTTACCGGGCCTTCTGCTCACCCTTTCTTTTGATGTATGTCCCCAGGTTATGAGATGCAGTAATGAACCTCGAATGAACTTAAGGAGACTCCTTTCAAGTGTTTAAGAAGAATGTTTTATGTTGTTTTCATGTATTATGTTCCTGGTTTCCAAGACACTAGACCTTAAAGATCCTCAGATTTGTGTAATGTAATGAAAGTTTATGTTATAAAAAGGCGGGATGCCATAACTCCCGTAAAGAGCCTCCTAAGGTGATATGGATATGTGATCATCCCTCACTCCAATGATTTCCATGGTGAAAGATCAATTCATATACTCCAGTGTGCATATAGTCTACTCAGATTGTTAATCTTCCAATGATGGAATGCTATTCTCAACCTCAACCGTGTCCCTATAACCTTCTGTAAGCCTTACCGGAAATGAAATGTAAATCAGGTGACTCTTTTTGAAAAAATATTTAAAGGAACACCTTTTGATCATCTTATATAAATTATATAAAGCTTTCCTAGTTCAACTATTGGGTAAGTCTCTCTGATTGGTAAATCTAGGTAACTTTTTCAGCCAATCTACAATCACCCAGACTGCATCAGGATTCCGTAGGCACATACGTAACCCTATTATAAAGTCCAACATGAAATCCTATAACCTACTGATATAGTATTACTTTATCAGTCTCTCACTAATGTATTCACTAACTACCACTCTCATATAGTAGGGTTTCATGTCATTATTCAATGACATTTCAGGGAAAGTTAGGTTAGGGAAATACAACTCTACTGGTAAGTCAAGTCTAGAAAAAGATCTAATATATAATGAAATTTCTAGTATTTAATAAAGAAAATTATTAAAAATACATGTTCAATTCCATAACTCATATAGTAAAAAGTTCTTCATCACCATTTATTTGTGTTTCATCCACTTCATAGACATGGAATGCCTCAACTTGATGACCCTATACAGGAATTACTTGAGACCCTATCATCAATCCTGGATGTTGAGGGCCCTATCTTGTCCCATGATTCAGTGACTAAGCCTATATTAAGCCTCAAAATACCTCTAATATTATTCATTTGAGCATAAGTAATAAATATTCCTCGTCTTTCCTCATTGGGGGAAATTTATCTCTACTTTTGGGCATGAAGTACGATAATATCTCCACTACTCATAGTTGTAACACTAAGGAAATACCTCCTTCATAGGAGGTGTTGGTGATCCTCTAATTAACTCTAATTTTATGCCACTATACTGAAATGATTCATCTTCCTTTCTCTTCTTACAATCAATAGGAACTCTCATAGTGAGAGAAAGCTCAGTCACTGTCCAGTCAAGGTCTGAAAGTAAGTTGGTTCCCATGTCCTCCTCCAGTCCCTTCTCAAAGGTTGGGGCCTAAGAACCTAAGAGTACATCATTAGGTCTAATACCCTCTCTAGATTTCTAAGTTCTATTTGTAATCCTATATCGAAATTTTGAGCATTATATCCCTCATTCCTAGCTAACGATGGAGAAAAAAAAAGCAACTCTATAATCTAAGAAGAGTATGTAGAGATAGACATAGAACCCTATCGTAACTCCCTGAACTCTTGAGAATGGTCTATCTTAATCATATCTAGGGGGTTTTATTTTAGAAATAACTCCTTGAAGGTTTTCCATTTAATACATTATCATCTTGCATCTTGACTCATGGAATTCCACCATCTTCTGGTGGGTCCTTGGAACATAATGGTTTCTAGAATCACTCACCCTTGCTTAGGGGTCTAGAACATCCTAAAAATGCTCTCAAAATTGTCCATCCAGTCCTATGCATCCTACAGACCACCAATATCCTAGAATGTTAGAGGATATTGGATATGGAAATCCCAAAAGTGGTTAGTCAGGGTTCTCTAAATAAATCCACCCTGCACAAAAACCAATCAAAACTGCATTGAATGAATAGAATTTTCATTTTGGAATAGCTATACTCATACATGTTCATGCTGGGGTACATGGTTTTTATAGGGGAATATACTAGGATACTGAAAATGGTGGTTCTATCATATGTTTTTTAGGAGGAAACTTTGAAACAATGATAACATTAGAAACATAACAATTACTAACCAGTCTATGGGATCACACAAAGACTTTCCTAGGAGTATACCCTCAAGCCAAGTTATAACCCTCCTAGCACTAACCCTTATATAATAACATAAAACCTTCTTAGTTCAACTAATTAAATCCAATAAAGATATATCACACAACATGTCAACAGATATATCACATAAGGAAACTTTCTTGAACAGATTGTACAAAATAAGAAATTTAATTAAATAACTAATATATAGCATACCAACAGTTATACTTATGGAATGTGAACCTATGTTCCTATTCATGATTTGTGAACATACACAAAATCTCATAAATCATATATCTACATCATGTGCATCACCCAAGGTGATTTAAAACAACTGTAATAGTAAAACATAAATTCCCATTTTATGGTGAACTTGGATGTCCGCTATATAATGTTGGCCCGAAAATATAATAGTTCCCCTACCTGAGTCCCAAACATCATATCTCGCGTATATCATGTCCCATGCCAGGGAAAAGAGAAGAACAATTTAGTGGATCCTAATCCTATGATACAATTTTTTAACATCTCAATCTGATCCATCAGGCCCAGTTTGGATGTTGTGTGACCTCATGCATGTCTTCCCATATGTAAGATACTAATGACTAGTAGTAGTAGTGGTGAGACCATACCCAATGTATTGAGTCATATCAAAATATTAAATAAACAATAATTATAATAAATAATTAGTGAAATCATGAAGAAAAGAGAACTAAACATGTCATATAATAAATATTTCACAATGAAGAAAGCCAATCCAGAAAGTAAGTCGTAGATACATAAAGAGTTAAAAAAATGAATAAACATAATAGTGCCTGTGGAGTCTATCTTAGACCATTCCCTCTCCATGATTCACTACTCAATCATCTACCATAAGACCCTTTCCCTTCACTGGATCTCATGTCATGAAATTTATAAGCACACTGAAATGCCTGAGTAGGGTGTGAGTACAAAGACTCAGTACTACACCACCAATTAATCCTTAACAAGTGTGTATATGGATAAGTGTGTATGAAATAATGATAGATAAATGTGCACATAAGTGTAAATTGTGCTAAGAATTCATGCACTAACCAAGCTGCCTCAAACCTTGGTAATACTTGCTTTAGCACCACACCATAAAATACTGAAACAATTATGGAAATGTCTTAACATCATATCCATCCTTATGTTGCTCAATAGTTGTGTAGAACCAAAGCCTCCAGTTCCAACCAAACTAGGTTGTTATACCCCAACATTATCTCCAATTTAGGTCACATATACCATTATACACCATTATTTCCAAGAAAATAAGATCACTCATGATCATCCTACCCCATGGTTATCACATATAGGTTTGATCACTCATGATCTTCATTCCCATGAGTTAGGACACACTAGTCCATCATTCCCTCTCTTCTATCTGGATCTCATCACTAAGTAACATGCATTGTCTAAACATTCACTCCATCTAGGGATACTAAGATATGATGGGCTCACCTTTTACATTGGTACCATGCTTAACACAACAACATAACATATAAAAATAATATCACAAGGCATCAATGGAATCACACATATCATATTGTGAGTGTGATAAAATCCATTCATACGCACATGTAAGTAACAAAATATGGTCCAAATTACATTAACATGTATAATCATGATATGTCAATCAATCATGTATCATGGCTACACACACCCAAATGCATCACGTGGGTTAGTCTAGAATAAATCTCATATCATGACAACATTATATATTTTCCCCCAAATTCAAAGGAACTCCAAACCTCAAATTTTTTGATGTAAATAGCAATGATAAACTACCCCTTGTGGTTCGATAGCTAGAGTGAAAACATTAACATTCAAAAATACCTCCTTGTCCCCTTATTATTATTTTCATCAACATGTCAATTCTTGAAATTCATCAAGGATTCATAAAACAAAAACTAATTAATTTTTTCAAAGATAAATAAAATATTGCACATGATTAAACTTTATTTATCCTAGATAATTTTCAAATTAACATTATAGGACAACACAACCACTTGAAAAAGTATCCTTTAAAATTATATTTTGACAATTTGATAAAATTATCATTTGATAATTCTTTATAATTATCATTTGATAATTTCATATAATTATTGCTTAATAATTATTTAATAATTTACCCATTGATAATCTAGAAATTATCATTCAATAATTTTTAAATATAATCCCTAACTAATTCAGTCTACTTATCATTAGATGATCCATTATTTTTTATCTTCATATTTTTTCATAATTTATTCTCTGATAATTTATAAATTATCCTTGATAATTTGAGGAATTATCACTAGAAAATTCAGGTTTTTTCATCTTTTATTTGAATCAATCATTTTTCAGTTTTTTAGAATAAATAAAATAATAAATTAAATTAAATTAAATTAAATTAAATATAAAGAAACTCACCCACATGCTTAGCATAGCTCACCAACAGGGAACAAAAAGGACTATGGGCACCTGGATCGATAGACTGCAACTTCATCAAACATGTGCAAGGGTCTACATGGATAAATCAGACTAAGTAAAATTAATCAATAATAAAGGTGAATATGTTCAGCTATTTCAAGGAAACCCCAAATGTGTTCTATCACTCAAATTCCAAAACCCCCAATTTAATCTATATTTTGAACAAAAAATTTATGGATGACTGATTATATTCATCCCAATAATGTGTTTGAATTTTTGATGGGTCCAAATGGTTTAAATCGAAGCTTTTAAAATTAACTGTGTATAAAAATGGAGGGAAAATAGTTGAAGAAGAAGGCAGGTTCAGAAAATAATTTAATATATAAATTAATAATAATAATAATAATAATAATAATAATAATAATAATAGAAAACCACATAACCTTATGTGTGATTGGACCTAACACCTGACACTGACAAAATTTATGTCGCCACTAGGGTGAACCCCACATCCCAGACAGAACAGTGGTATCATATTTCTCATACAATGAACTTTTTGAGAGATATTCAATTATTTTCAAGAAAATATATAATAAAAATATTAAATAAGTTATCCTCGCATGCGATCTGACCAAACATCTAACATGCACGAATGTTCTGTCGCACCTAGGGTAAAACCCTAATCCTGAACCTAACGGTTGTCTCAGATTTCTTATACAACTCACCATTTGTGAGATATTTTATTTTTTTTAAGAATAATGCACACATAATATAATATATTTAATATTTTTCTTCTTTTAGTGTTAAGCCTATACAACTCCTGGAATCTTGTATTATCTCAATGCCTCACTCTAAAAATATTCTATATAACATTACATGGTGTTAACCAGGCTTCTACATTACTCAAAGCCTTTAATTCATATTTTATCTAATTTTTATTATAAAATTAAATTTTCACACAAAAATAATCATAAATTATAATTAATGAGGGTTTTTATTTTATTTAAAAAAATTATGATATTACAAACACACATACATTTATTCAACCAAGGAAACCCATATTCAAAATTAATTCCGATTACTACCAAGGGAGATCATAAAACACCCAAAGAAATTCACCCATAATCAATTAATTATCCCAAAAAAACAAATTCAAGGTTCTAAAAATGATCTATCCTAAGACAACATATCTATCAAGGACCAAATGGATTTTTCCCGAGGCATAAAAGGTAAAATAGCTAGTTTGATTTAGTTATCAGTTCAGTGTACAATAAGTCAGGATGACTAAACTACACAAAATACAATACGAAAATAAGAATTTATGGGAAAATAAATTAGACCACCTACCTTAAACTTGGGGAGACCGAATTATCTGATATTTTCCATTGATTCGAGACAAAATTAGAGAAACCAAATAAGCAAACAAATTCCCTAAAATAGGTCATAACCCACATAAATGGAATGCAGAAAATTTAAACCAAATTAAATGAATAAAATAAGGAAGGTGAATCTTAGCCTCTCCTCAAGACTTATAATGCATATGGTGGTGAGAGAAATGGACCAAGAATGGAGGAGATCTATCATGGAAAATTGGGAGGGTAGGGAGAGCTCCAAGAGAATAAAAATAGTCCTATTACTGGACATTTTCATACTAAGAAGGTTGGTAAAGGGGGGTCAAATGAACCTTTTTCCCCTATATAAAAATGGAAAAATGAGACCATCATATAGTCGATGCTAGGATCACCAATCAGCCAATTTTCCCAAGAATAGATTAAACCCTATTGGACTTCCACTGGAAAATCGGTGGGACTGCAGTAGCTTGATGAAGTCATGTATCATGATCTCGAGCCTCCTGAGCACAACTGATACCTTATAAACCTCTATATATGATCATTATAAGCCCAAAAGTGATCTTATATGAGGTTTTAACCCTCATAATTTGAATATAAATTTTGGTTAAAAAATTGACTCTTCCAATAAATTAAAAAACTCAAATTTTCTTAAAACCTATACACCTTAATGGATATGGGGTTTTTAAATATATCCACTATATAGTAACTCGTCACAAAGTTATACTTATGAGAAATATCGAGCCTCGAGCCATCAATGAGGAATGAACATTCCACTAATTATGGTTATACCAAAACCACACCAACCAAATTTATACCTTAAAATCCCATTGTCCCATACACTGTGGCACAAATCAAGCATTCAAATTAAATAAGAAGTCTCACTACCAATGGAATTCAAAAATAAAAATTCACCAACATCAAACACATTAGGTTGATTTTATTGATCTACATAGGACCAGTATCACCCAAAACTCTGACCAAAAGAACATACTCTCTTCTAATACTACCTAACACATGAATCCTTGACTCTACATTGACATTGGTATACCACCCCAAAACACCAAAGTCTCACTAACCTAGTCACCCAAACGGCTCACCTCCCATCAATTTAATTCAATCTAAACACCTCACTATCAGCCCATACTAGCAGTCACCAACCTTAATAGTATTCCAACCCAAAAAATATAAATGAAACCCTCACCCATTAGTTTCATCAAAAAATCATTCAAAGCATACTCTCTACAATCGAATATTCTTATTATTGATCTATGAGAATAAAACTACCAAAAAACCAATATCATCCAACAATGACATTCTCAATCCTTTCTCACATTATTTGATCAATCCATCAACCCAAACCTGACTTCAGGTCTACCAACACAGTGGTGTTCCAAATTTCCACTTTTTGAGATAATAAAATCCACCCCTAGACACTCAACCCAGACCACTCGATAGAAGGTTCCAACATTATCCACCACCATGTAGTGTCTAACTCTCAAACAAATCATTGTTCAAAACCTGGTTAAACTCCCATATATGAAACTCAAAATAAACCAAAAAGTTCCACCATCCTCATATGTAGGGTCCATAAATACCATTTCTCACTGAGAAACCCGATTCGATTCTCAACCAACCCAGTCAATTGAATATGATTCATCTTAATAGTTTACAATCCTCCATGTCTTTTTATAATAGATAAAAACACTTGGAATCCACTAGGTGACTATGTGAATGCTTGGATGTACCTATCGATGCATCATCCAAGACCCTGGTCATAATGATTTATATCCCAAAGGAATTCTATGACCTTCTAATGTAATCTTACTAAAGTCCATCCCCGACCTTCAATAAAAAATCACAGTTGAACTTTCCACAACTGAACTCTTTGACATTCTCTACCATGAGTACTAGAACCCCATCAATTAGAGCCATCATCTGACCATGTCTAGAATGTATCAAGATGATATACCTTATTGATTCTAATATGGGGATATATTTATTTATTTTTCTTGAATTAATTATGGAATCTAGAGAGTTCAGATCCACTAGCCCAAGGGCTAGCCTCAATACACAGATGACCGCTTAACCCAAGGTTAAATCTCCCATGAATAACTTGATACTCCTGACCATGGAGTGACCTTATCATCACCCAAGGAAAAAACTCATAATCTCCACATACAATGTCTCATTCATCACCAAACACAATGGATGTACATGGATTTCCTTATCAAACCCTAGTAACAAACATGATACATTATCCACCACTCATATCTATCTCAGAATAACATTATCCAATATAGAAATCAAAGCCCCGTTCAAGAAGGTTCTTGTTCCTCCCAATAGCCTACACAGAACTCCCCACCATAAGGATTCACTTAAACAACCCACATAAGAAACTTTATTTTTCTTAAACATATTCAAGATGGATCTTTTAAGACATGCCCACCCACATTACCAACCCTTGATGTTCTTGTAAGGAGTAACTTGGGCCAATGATACCAACACACAACGATCCTTCATAATAGAACTATCTTCTCAAATTAAACTTCTACATATACATCAAGAACCTAAGTAATCATTCCTAAAAGAATCATCAATTCCTTGGTCACCTCACTATGAGAGGAACTTTTAGATTGAGAAAACTATGATTCCATGAATCTCCCTCATGTTTTCATGAATCCCCACTCAGTAAGAAACTATTGTCATCACATCACTCAATCTCATCTAAGTTTTAAATGATTTACCACAGACCCACCCATGACTCATTTTTTTCAAACCCATTGTAAAAGGCCCCATGAGTAGCTTATGCCCACTACTTTGATCACAATAAAACATCAGGAACTCACTTATGATCCATCTTGTCACATAATCTTAGTGACACCACTCCCCCTAATAGCAGTTTTCTACCAATATTTCTAATCCCTAGGCATGTTCTCATGGTACCCACCTCCAACCGATAACTCACAATATCTTGATTCATACAACATTGAGACCCACTCACATGTCTGACCAAGAACAAAACCATGACACAACTAACTTCGTGACCACTGATCACCCAGGATTCATTCTAGAACATACTGTCTAACCAAACTCATTGCATACCACAATACATTGAGGAAACATAAAGCTAGGAATCACATTAAACCCTCCCTCAAAAACATTCCTGGACATTGTGATCACTAACACTCAATGTTTTCTAAACCCCAAAAGATGAGGGAAATCATGATCCTCCATTAATCCCTTCCAAGGGATTCCACAAGGAATCACTGTTATTAAACTGTGTGATTTCAGAATCTTCCCATGATTTAGTTCCAATACAAATCATCTCACTATGATTTATTATACATGGAACTTACTATCTAGGACTTTCATCGACAACACCATGGAAGATCTTCCATAACATAGCCGGTTAGGCATCTGAACGATCATTAGTTCCCAAAAATATATTTAAAACCACAGACTCTAAAACATTAAGCATTTTTCAGAGTATAAAAAGTTCTAAAACCAAACAATTGATAGAACCTCTTATGAATCAATTCCAGAAGCTAAAGTTTCTACCCAATCTTTATGCCCCTAGCCAAACATAAGAATTTACTAACACCCTTCATGGGACTCCCTCATAGATCATGAATCATCAACTCACAAAGAACCATGGTCACATATAAGGGTCACTAATTCCTTCCCACCTAACCCAAATACTATATAAACTAAACAAGATCCCTTGGAAAACATCCTCAAACACCTCTCATGGTCATGTGACACTTAATAGTCCAAAACTAACTATTAGTCTCAAGGATTTACCATAATCACATAGAAATGAGCATACTATATGGAATCTCAAACATGGGATCTCTCTAAAACCCAAACTTCACATAACCAGGGTAAATATCTACCACACTAGGTCACAACATGGATTCTTCCCCAAGTCTCGCCTACCACTAATGTCCACAAACCACTACACCAAAGTATTCAGTTTTTCTCATCATTTTGTGTGGTTAACTTTCTAAATTTCCAGATATTTGTTAAATAAGATACTATTTACAATATATGATGAAGAAAATAGTTAGGTTTCTTAATAACATTTTATTTAACCCAAACCAACATTTAAATTCATACAGGTCTCGTATCATATATAATACAAGGTTTAATTTTATAAAGGGTTAACCATAAGTTATAGAGGAAATAAAATTTTATGTAGTGAATGGAACACCATTTAATAGACCCCATTTAAACTCAAGAGTAAAAATCTACATTCCATCAACCTTAAGGATTTAAAATTAAAAGATTCCCATTTTTCGTCAAAATTATAAACATTAATCATTCATTGTTTTTTTTGAATTCACAAACCTAGTTTTTTTAGATAGGATGTTATTTACAATTTATAGATAAAAATTATTTATGATATACTTACTAGAACCATATTTAATAAAATCTATCACTTTATAAATCCATTTATATATGCCTAATTTGTACAATGGGTTACTCTAGGAGTTAGTTAAGTATAATTACACCATACACATATATGTGGGAAGAACCATATAAATGGTTACATAAACATTAAATAAAAAACCCCTCTTAATCACTTAAATCCATAGTTAGAAAAAAAAATTACTCACTGATATAATTCAAAGACAGTATATAAACATTGCACATGTAACTACCAGGAAATATCAATCATAGACACAAACATATGACATTTAAATCCCATATTCCTATCATTATTCATGAATAATCACACCCGCTTTTTCTATATTGATTTAAGAGTAAAAACCCTATAAATAAATAAGATCACATCAAATCACACCATTAAAGGTGTAAATCCATCAACTATAGAAATTGAAAGCAATAGCAAGAAATATCATCCCTATAAACATTGATTTCCCATATGTGTGGGGCTATAGATCCTAAAAAAGAGCTCGTTACCAAGATCTAACAACATCCTAGTCTCTTATCAATGATTCCAAAATAGTAAGAAAAAATAAAAATAGCTCTGATACTATTTTTTAACACCCGAAATCTTATTCTAATGAACTAGTAACCCGGGCTAGTGTGCCACATGGAAACAAGTGTTCCTCACCATATATCAAAGGATTTCGACTAGTAACAAGGGTCTATAGGTTGTGAATTTGAGAGAATATACCCTATTTACCAAAGTTAAAAACATATAAGTAAATAAATAAATCAAATAAAACATCAAAGATAATAATCACATCCAAATAAATATTCTATAGGTGTTTAAACACTAAATCACATCCCATGCAATACCATCTTGATTCTCCATACATATAGGCAGAACAACAAGATAAAATAGGTCAACAGTAACTAGCCCAAAAGTGATCAGAAAGGTAAGGACCGTAAAATGTCACAATTCCATGAAGTCCTAAGATCTATCCAGGCGTAGATATTCAAACTCTTTCCTAAAAACACAATCATCAAGCATAAACCTTGGTTTATGTCCTAAACCTATTACATGGGACCAAGGAACATCTTCTTGGGTACCAAGTTCAATAGTAGCCTGAGAAAGGTGAGAGTATAACTCAATATCCCACCACCAATGATATCTAATGAAAATATAGTCATTGAAAATAAATCATAAAATTTAAAAATATATAAATAAAATGGTGTTAATAATAAAAAATGAAATTAAATAGAACCCATTCAACCCTTAGGTATCCAAAGGACAACCCAGGCTGATATTACTTACTTCATCCATCAATGGTATCTCTAAAAAGGGAAGGAAATATATCTCAACTTGGTTCCTAGGCTCACCATCAAGGAAACCATAATCAATTGAATAGAGATAAATCTTCATTGATCACACAGTCATTCCCTTCCATCAATATCCAAAACAAAACACTTATATAAAATAGTCTCAAGGGACCACCCTTGACATCTAATAGAACAACACGACTAGAATCTTATCTCACACCCAAGTCATCCCACACTAATACTAATTATGATGAATCTAGGGATCTCACTCCATAGCATTCAACAAGGTACATACCTTATACTTCATAGCTTTAATATATGTCATTTTATAAATTCATACATTACTCAAATGCAAGGGGAGATTCCCCATGTAATTCATGGTAATGAATCTAGGTTGAATGTATTAGTTTTCACTAGTAATTCCATTACAATGGACCTCATTGAATCTAATGAAGTATTCACTCCCATAATTCACATGAATCTCTTTGTGGAATCCAAGGCACATCCATGGTGTTCTATATCAATACACATCCTGGTAGATCCGATTAGATTTCCAAGGAATTCTCGTTCTTACATACAAATCCAATAATACCTACAAGTCATTATCCACATATAATCATAAAAAAAATTAAAATTTCAAGTTAAGGTTCACCACTATGGTTGATTCAAATAAAACCATTTTATAATTTTTTTAAAAACACCATTTAATACAAACTTGAAATTTTGTTAACAAATTTCAAGGTAATAGCACTACTAGTACCTAAGGTCAACATAAGCTACCCACATTACAAATTAAGGCCATTTACTATAAAATTGAATCCTAAACCACCCAAAAAAATTCACCCATAATGAAGACTGTAGCCTAACCCTCTACTTTTATGGTTACCACAAAATTAAATCCCAATACAACTTGTTCATCTTAGTCCAAAAGGGTTTTACAAGGCATAAAATGGAAACTATAAAGTTTAATTTTGTTATTAGGTTGGAGAATAATATGTTAGTGTTACTAGACTACTCAAAATATAATATGGAGAAATTAATTTGAGTGAAAATCAATTATAACCCCTTCTTGGCCTCAAATATCCCCACTTGTCTAGCATCAGACTTTGTTTCGAAGTAAAATGAGTGAAACCAAATAAGTATAAAACACCCTGAAAATAGAGAATAACCCTAATAAATGGAATACGAAAACTAGACAAAAAATGAAATAAATAAAATAATGAATTGTACACTTAGAATAACATATATCCTTTTAACGCATCCAAAAGTGATAAAAATACCAATAATGGAGGAGATCCATCATGGACAAGTGAGATAATGAGGATAACTCTAAGCACCAAGAAAATAGACCTATTACTGGACATTTTATGGATAAGAAGGATAGGATAGAGGATCTAAATTACCCTTTTCACTTATTTTGAAATATGAAAAACTAGCCTCACTGATTGGAAAATGGGTATCACTGATAAGATAGTGAGCACGGGAAGATATGAACTCATACTAAACTGCTAATGGCTACATATTAGCCATGTACTAGCTAGCTGGTGGGACTGTGGCAGCCTATTATAGCCTCAAATCATGATCTTAGGCCTCCTGACCACACCAAAGACCTTCTAAACACCTATAGAACCCCATTACATGTTCAAAATGGATCATTTGAGTGGTCACGACCATTAGAATTTTAATCTAAATTCCAATGGAAAAATTGAACATTCCACTAAATGACAAGCTAAACTTTTCTCAAATCCTATACACCTAAAATGACATTGGGTTTTACATGTGAATTATTCACCAAAATACTTTAAAAAATCAAAATTCCATCATGAAAATCATAATTATTTAAAAACATTAGTGGTATGCCTTATCAATCACTAGTGAAAGAATTTTTCACTAAATTTGGTTCCCATATATGCTAACCAACTTCACTTCATTCAAGTCTCTCCATTTCTTCTTGTCTTTTGAATGATTCAATAACCTTCAGTAATTGATAATACTTCCAACAGTAATTGATAATAATTATAACTAAAAACATATCATTGAAACATGAATATTGTTGATTAGATGATTTGTATGGAGCCTATATACATTCCCTCATATATATGGGTCTTATTAAGATGATAGGCATGAATGAATGATTGGAGGGCCTTGAGATAAAGTAATTCATTCCCTCAAACATGACCCCTTAGGATTAACCGTTTTTGTTCACCAAGAAGGATGACAGATGTTTACATTTGGGCATAGGTTATTGTAGGATAAACTAAGTGGTGGTTAAGAACCATTATCCTCTTTCTCATATAGATGACATGTTTTATTTTTTATGGAATCCATGTAGTTCTCCAAGATTGATCATAGATTAGGATGCCACTATATATGGGTATGCTTAACGGATGTTCCTCATAGATTTTCTAGGAGGAAAAAATACTTATGAGTTTCTTGTGATTTTTTCTAGCTTAATGAACATGATATAAGTGTTCATGGCCCTGATAAATAAGAAATTCCATCCATATTTTTATTTTTTATAGTTGAATTCATTGATGAAATTACAATACACTACTAGATATGGGAGGATCATAGTCAACTTTTGGAGATTATATTATAAAAATTAAAAAAGAATTATTTATATTCTAAGATCTTAATGTTACATTTTTTGGATCAAATTCATTCACTTATTAGGGATGTTATATCTGGTAGTTATATCAATAGACCTTAAAAAGTTTTAAGTCATGGTTTCTTGGGAGTAACCCATGAATGTTTTTATATTAATATTTTCATGGGATTTATGTCTAATAAAAATGATTCATTTGGGACTTCTATATATTGGTAGCATCGACGATGATCATAAATTAGAAGGGGGTAAAGTTCAAGTGGTCTGATCCTTGTGAGTGAACATTCTAGGAGTGAAAGGGTAGGTTGATGTATGTGATGATCCTGACCATACCTAAAATAGGTAAGGAGTAAAAATTTTATTTTGATGAATCAAGAGTCGATCTTATTAAATTTATCATACAGAAATAGACAGTGGTCTCTTTTTTCCTATATATAAGGACACATTTTCAAAAATACTCAGTGCTTGATTTAAATATTAATACAGTGGTGCATTCTTTGAGATTTAGGAGTTATAAAGCTAAAAAACCTCAAACCACAAATCAGTGTATTTGATCATGGGTCGCTACATGACCATAGGCCTTTCTCCTCATATGATAGAGGATTTTGAATATCAGTGGGGTTCTAGGGTGTTATAATTGGGATAATGTTGTAACACCCGAGACGTTTATGTTATATAAATCATCAAAGGAATCTTTTTCTACACAACACTTGCTTGGCTTGCTTTACACGCAATCGCGACCTTCCTCGATAGCTTTCGTCGTACGCAATACCGAGTTTCACTAAATAACAATATGCTATTAAAACTAGCCGTTATGAATAGTAATAACCACTTTTTGAAATTTTATAAACTTTATTTTTCAAAATGGACTTCATTTTTGGACTCAGAATATCAAATTTAGCCTAAGGTGAAATTTTGGTACTTTTCAGATAACTTTAATATTTTGATGAATAGTGAAAATTACTAAATTTTAATTAAAAACAACTTTTTTAATCAAAACATTTAATAGTGATAAATTATGAATTTGAGTGGTTTTAAAGTATATTTAGAATATATTTTTACCACTTAATATAATTTTTGTCATTGGACACAATGTTACAATTAAACCGAACATAAACAAGTGTCAATCTTTTGATAGTTATTATCTCTTAAAAACACGCTTTTTGTTTTGACAGCGGGAATTAATTTTAAATTAATTTCTGCCACTTCTGTGTTTTGAATTTAGAAAAATGGATTCCATATTTGGAATCAGGATGTTCAAATTGTGTAAATAGGTAACTTTTATTTTTAGACATTTTGAATAATTACTGCGGTAAATATTTTATTTACCATGGTTAAGGGTAAATCCGGTAAATAAGGGTTAAAAAAATAATATTATAATAATATTAAATTACCCTAAAACGTGTCTTAAACCTATTGGTTGATACATGGTCGACCATGGGCATCTTTGGGTCGATTTTGGGACCCCATTGATCCACTTGAAAGTGATAATGACACTTTATTTTAATTAAGTTAAAATGAATACAAAAATGACACAAGCATATATCTTTTAGAAAAACAATTGTTACATAGGGTTATATATGTTGGATTTTAGATTATAAATATTAATTAGAAAGATAAAAAGATTTCCTACATAATGGTATTTTATTTGTAATTTTTAGACTTTAAATAATTTAATTTATTTATGACACAATGATGATGCAGTAATTATCTTATTAATGAAATATTGACATAATTGATGTTATAAACACAAAAATAAATGTAATTTAAGACTTTTTATGAATTACACTAATTTTCTAGGTTACTGTGATATATTAGTGTTGATTTAATCAACTTGGTTCGAACATATAATTCTTTTATGACTTTCACAAAAATCATATATCAAATAGTGTCAAAATTGACACAAAATAGTTTTTAAATCAAATATTATATTATTAATTGTTATTGTATTCCTAAAAATCTAAGGTTCGGCCAAATGACTTAGATAAGGATATATATTTTAATAATAAACAATTTGGGGTTCGTTTGGCATGTTATAGTAAGTGTATTAACCATATAGTGAAAGAAAACAAAAAGACACGGTAAAAGTTAAATTAATTAACTTAGAGTTAAATCTAATTGATAAGGTTAAAATAATACCCTAAACTTGTCTAAATCCTATTGGTTGATAGGATTTCGACCCTTCCCCACTTTATCTTCGAAATAAGACCCTTTGGAACCATTATAAACCGATTTTGACTTTAATATAAAATAATATTTTGAGATATTCCTAAGGTGCCCCTCTCCTCCCTTATAAAAGGGCACCTCCTCCCCCTCCTCCTCACACCAAATTGAGCACTCAAGCTCGGCCAACCCCTGCCATTTTCTCCTCTCCACTTCCCTAGAATAGTCCTAGAGGTCCTGTTCTTCTCCAAAGACCACTCTTAGTTCCTTAAGTGGAGGATTCAAAGAGGAGTTCCAAAGAAGAGGTAATATCCATTACCGATCTTTTCAATTTCTTTCTTCTTCAACTTCTTCTTCTTTAGTTGTTTCATGATGAAGTAATAACATAAGTATTACTTACATACTGATATGTTATTATAAATATGAAACAACCCTAATTCACCTTCTATCCATCCTACGGAAAAATGAAATCACCGCGCGTGCGTACGTACGGAATACCGTCTCCACGCCGTGGTGTAATCTATTTTTCCACCATCACTTTACAAGGATGGGTATAATGGTGTAATGAGTAACTATTTATGATTATTATAAATTAATATTGATACTGAAATTATATATATATACTCCAATACATTTCCATGATCATAGGAACGATATCATCACTCGTGCGTACGTACGGAATACCGTCTCCACGATGTGATGCGACTCGTTCTACATGATCATCATTACGTAGTAATTATATAAATGAATTGAATGAATAAATATGATATATGTTACACTAATACCATTCTGGATATAAGGTATCTATAACCTTGAAATAAGAATAAGAATTTATTCGGCAAAATACGCGTAAGAACAAAAGGCAATAAAGACCCGAGTAACAAGTAAGAATGAAATATTACTAACAAGAAGCTAAGAATATGACCATATATGATATCATATCAATATGTATGATTATGGAATAAGTCAATAACATTATTTAAACCATTATACAGGAGATTCGGACACATACAAGGCAAATTGGACCTAAGGTAAGGGAAATATCACAATCTCATTTTTATCCGAGATTGTTTATTCGTAAGTATTTACTGGGGTGTATTTTATCATCCAAATCCATGTTTTATCAATATGTAATATTATTTCCATCCACCTAAAATTGTTTAAATCCATTTTTACCCTTCGGTGAGTTTTTAGTAATACGTATGAAAGGAATCTTTTGTCGTTTTTCGTACGAGGTACTTTTTGACTTTTCCGACAAAAGTACGAAGAATGTTTTTTTTAACTTATACGGCACGAACGGATTTCTACTGTTTTATAAAGCCTTATTTTCTTGAAGCTTCCTCTAAAAGATTTCATGACTATTTTCAATAAAATCTATTTCTTTTAAAATTGCATGATGTTTTGTGAAAAGAAATTGATTTTGAAGAAGAAAGGATATTTTCCTCAAGAATTCAATTCAAGTGTTTTATCAAAATTATTTTCCATCTAAGATAATAAAGAGTTCTGTTTCTATCCATATTTTTACATTGATTTGACTATGTTGTGATTGAATTATGTTTATGAATTCCTTTATCTTATATGAATTGATTTATGATGTCATGATGTTTCAAGAATCCCATTTTTGTTACATGTGTTATGCGATGATGTATGTTTTATGATTATGTGGCACACATAAGAAAGGATTAATTATAAGATGGGTGGGACCTATATCTCCCTCCAATGCATTGGGTAATGATTTTATATCTCATGAGATAGACATGGCTGGAACGGGAGGTTATTTCGGTTCAGTGATACAGGACTGAAACGAGGAGTGAACTCAGTTCAGAAAGGGACTTTGTCCACTAAGATAGTCTTGGCAATGAGTCATGACTAACAAGAAATGATTTTCCATGATTATGTGTGCATGCCACAAAGTTTCAAGTTTTATGTTATGATTATGGGGATCTCATTTTCACTTCTATGATTTATTCCATGTTAAGATATTATGATCTCTTTTGCAGGTTTTGATTTTCAAAAAGATATGATATGATTTTTATTTCCTTTATTTGCCCTTGCTGAGCATTTGAGCTCACCCTTTTATGTTTTCTTTTCCCCAGGTCAGGAAGATGGATATTAAGTAGAATATGCTAAAAGGGACCCTAGATATGATGAAATAAATGGGAGACACTGTAGAAGATTTATGAACCAGTTGTTTATGTTTCCCAGTTTCTAAAGACACTATACCTATACGGTCCTTTGTGGTTTTGTCATATGTTGTAATGAGTGTGCTTCAATTTTGAAGTATTAACAGTGTATGTAAAGTATGGGTCGTTATAGTTGGTATCAGAGGAAAGGTATAGTCAACCTTTGGAAACTAGGATGTGAAAGCCTTAGTAAGAACCCTAAGGATAAGTCTAAGCATAGAACACAATCTTAGTGTTTTAGAAATGTCCTTGAATAACCTAGGATAAGACCTTAAGCATGAAAATTTTATTCTTGAATTATGTGGTTTTCCTATTATAATTAGTGTTGCTCACACTATTCTTCTTGGTTTTAGTCAATGGATGGAACCCGAAGGAACCGTGTTAATGCGGAATGCGATGGGCAATGCAATGATTGTCCCCCTGAGCAACCAAACGATATGGGAGCTGGAATGCAAAATCTTGTAGCCATGCTCACACAACTTTCTCAAGCTATGAATCATGCAGGACTTCCAAACGAGCAAAGGAAGGAGCAACATTCTGTTGAATCCTTCATGAGGCAGCGTCCACCTTCTTTCAGTGGGTCTACTGATCCATTAGTTGCTGAACAATGGATTAGTACTACTGAAAAGATATTTTCAGTTCTTCAATGTTCTGAACATGATAAAGTCATCCTAGCAGTGTATCGTTTGGAAGGAGATGCTGATCAATGGTGGAATCTTATTAAGAATACGAGGCAAAGGGATGAAATTGAGTCTATGGAATGGGACGAGTTCAAGAACTTATTTTTCAATAAGTACTTCCCTCGTATTCTCCGAACAAAGATGGAGAAAGAGTTCCTTGAACTGAAGCAAAGGGATGATGAATCTGTTAGTACCTATGAAGCAAATTTTACAAGACTTTCAAGGTACGCTTCTGGTATTATTATCCAACCTGAGAGTAAGATCGATCAATTCTTTAGTGGCTTAAAACCAATTCTTCGAAGGGCGTTAGCCATAAGGGACTTCAATAGCTACGAGGAAATCGTTCGATGTGCTCTCAAAGTCGAGATGGAGATTGGAGTAACCCATCAGTCACATGGGTTTGATAAGAAGAGGAAGATGGAATTCAAAGGAAACTCTAAAGAGCACACTGAAAAGAAGATGAACTTTCCCTTATGCTCAAAGTGTGGAAAGAAACATGGAGGGAGTTGTCTTAAAGGGACAAGTAAATGTTTTAAATGTGGAAAGTAAGGTCATCGGGCATTTGAATGCCGTGATAATGGGAAGAAGATGTCTAATGACGCAAACAAAGGAAGGGATACACAGAATGAACCTACTACACTTCAATGTTTCAAGTGCAAGGAGATGGGGCATTATGCCAATCAATGCCCAAATCCAAGGGTTGATGATGATGGTCGACGTCAACAAAATATTAAGGCTAAAGACAAAGGAAAGTCACAT
The DNA here is from genome assembly GCA_963277665.1 of Viscum album. Classification (NCBI taxonomy): domain Eukaryota; kingdom Viridiplantae; phylum Streptophyta; class Magnoliopsida; order Santalales; family Viscaceae; genus Viscum; species Viscum album. Next base: position 1,918,817,752 of record OY728152.1, read on the forward strand.
GCAATTTCTATCAGCGATGTGGAGTACGATAATGAAGTGGTGAAAGGTACACTTACCATCCACTCTAAAGTAGCAAATGTTTTATTTGATTCTGGATCCACCCACTCTTTTATTTCTGAAGAATTTTCTAAGGGTATCACCGTATTACCTCAACAATTAGATGTTGAGTTAGCTGTGACAACACCTAATGGCACATCAATCACATCAAAAGTTTATAATTCTTCTCCGATCGAAGTTTGTGGGAAAGTGCTTCCTGCAAATCTTGTGATCCTTCCTTTAGTGGAATTTGATGTGATTCTTGGCATGGATTGGCTTTCTCTACATGGATCTCATATCAATTGCCAAAGAAGGGAAGTCACATTTCATATTCCAGATCAATCTACGATCGTCTATCAATGCAAGGATGAACATAACCTTCCAGTGGAAATTCCTTCCATCTTATGGGTCATGATTCCACTAAATGAAGGTTATTTATCTCAAATGGTTGGAGAGAAACTTACGATTAAGAATATGCCCATTGTACGAGAGTTTGATGATGTCTTTCCGGAGGAATTACCAGGTCTTCCACCAAATCGTGAAGTTGAGTTTTCAATAGAACTCGTACCGGGTGCTTTGCCTATTTCAAAGACACCTTATAGAATGGCCCCAATTGAGTTGCAGGAATTGAAGAAGCAACTCCAAGAGAATCTTCATAAGGGATTCATACGCCCTAGTGCGTCACCTTGGGGAGCACCTGTTCTATTTGTTAAGAAGAAAGATGGATCAATGAGACTCTGCATTGATTATCGAGAACTTAACAAGATCACTATCAAGAACAAATATCCTCTCCCACGCATTGATGACTTGTTTGACCAACTATGCGGAGCTCAATACTTTTCCAAGATTGATCTTCGTTCAGGGTATCATCAATTAAGGGTCAAAAGGGAGGATATACCAAAGACGGCTTTCCTTACAAGGTATGGACACTATGAATTTATAGTGATGCCATTTGGTCTTACTAATGCCCCTGTTATCTTCATGGATCTAATGAATAGAGTCTTTAGAGACTATCTTGATCAATTTGTGGTAGTCTTTATAGATGATATTCTTGTCTATTCAAAGAGCAATGAAGAACATGAAGATCACTTGAGAATTATATTGAAGACCCTGAGAAAGGAGAAGCTTTATGCCAAATTTACCAAGTGTGAATTTTGGCTTCAAAAAGTTGCATTTTTGGGTCACATAATCTCAAAAGAAGGGATATCTGTGGATCCAGCAAAAACAGAGGTTATCGAAAGATGGTCGAGACCAACAACAGTAACTGAGATCCGAAGTTTTCTTGGTTTGGCTAGATATTATCGACGTTTTGTAAAAGATTTTTCACGATTATCTAATCCAATCACCAAGTTGACTCGGAAAGGAGTTAAGTTTGTCTGGACAGAGGAATGTGAAGAGAATTTCAAGGAGTTGAAAAGAAGGTTATCCAGTGCACCTGTGCTCACACTGCCTTGTAGTGGAGAAAGGTTTGTGATCTACAGTGATGCATCCAAGAAGGGATTGGGGTGTGTTCTTATGCAAAATGATATGGTGATAGCTTATGCCTCACGACAGTTGAAAATCCATGAGCAAAATTACCCAACACATGATTTGGAGTTGGCTGCGGTAATCTTTGCATTAAAGATTTGGAGGCATTACCTTTATGGTGAAAGGTGTGATATTTATACTGATCATAAAAGTTTAAAGTATATTTTCACACAAAAGGAGTTGAATATGCGTCAAAGAAGATGGTTGGAGCTGATTAAGGATTATGACTGCTCAATCCATTACCACCCTGGGAAAGCAAACAAGGTGGCAGATGCATTAAGTCGACAAGACCATGCTAGTTTATCCATGATGAGGATCACAAAAGATCCAATATTTATGGATTTACAAAGGATGGATCTTGGAATTATAATGGAAGGGGAAAAATCTTATCTTTCTCAAATGAATGTTCAACCATCTATACATGTGAAGATTAAAGAGGCACAGAAAGAAGATGTCGAGTTACAAAAGAAGGTGAGAAATGTTCCTGAATTCAACCTTGATTGTGATGGGATAATAAAGTTCAGGAATCGGGTTTGTGTTCCTTCCATCCCCGAATTAAAGAAGGAGCTGCTGGATGAGGCTCATAGTTCTTCATTATCTATTAATCCTGGAAGCACGAAGATGTATAGGGACCTGAAAGAGTACTTCTGGTGGGATGGCATGAAAAGAGATGTTGCTGAATATGTCTCTCGATGCTTGGTTTGTCAACAAGTTAAAGCTGAGAGACATAAGTCTAAGGGGATGTTACAACCATTACCCATACCCGAATGGAAATGGGAAAACATCACTATGGACTTTGTCACAGGACTTCCTAAAACATCCAAAGGCAGTAATGCTATCTGGGTCATAGTTGATCGTCTTACAAAGTCTGCACACTTCATTCCTATTAGAGAGGATTTCTCTCTAGATCAGCTTGCCAGGATATATGTAAAGGAAGTGGTAAGATTGCATGGAGTACCACTTTATATTATATCTGATCGGGATCCGAGATTTACCTCGAAGTTCTGGCGAAGTCTTTAGCATACTCTGGATACAGAGTTGAGTTTCAGCACTGCTTATCATCCCCAGACAGACGGTCAGTCTGAGAGAACAATTCAAACCCTAGAAGATATGTTGAGAGCTTGCTCTATGGATTTCAAAGGAGGTTGGGATCAACACCTACCTTTGGTGGAATTTTCTTATAATAATAGCTTTCACTCCAGTATTCAGATGGCTCCTTATGAAGCTCTCTATGGAAAGAAATGCAGGACTCCAACTTGCTGGGATGAAGTTGGGGAAAGAAAGCTATTAGGACCTGATCTCGTTGATGAAATGGCAGAAAAGGTCAGATCTATTCAACAACACATAAGAGCAGCTCAGAGTCGACAGAAAAGTTATGCCGACAACCGAAGAAAAGACCTAGAGTTTGAAGTGGGTGATAAAGTGTTCTTACGAATATCTCCCTGGAAGAGGGTTATGAGATTTGGAAAGAAGGGGAAGTTGAGCCCTAGATATATCGGTCCTTTCGAAATACTGGATCGTATTGGGAAGGTAGCTTACCGATTGGCGCTTCCACCGAATCTCTCTCAAGTTCACGATGTGTTCCATGTATCTCTCCTGAGAAAGTACATACCTGATCCTTCACATGTACTCAGCTCAGAAGTTGTACCGCTGGAGCAAGATCTTTCTTATGAAGAACAGCCGATAGAGATTCTGGATCGTAGCGAAAAAGTTCTACGAAACAAGACCACTCGATTGGTGAAAGTTTTATGGAGGAACCACCAACTTGAAGAAGCTACTTGGGAGCTTGAGGATATGATGAGGGAGAAGTATCCTCATCTGTTTGTTACAAAGTGACGAATTTCGAGGGCGAAATTCTTTTTAAGGGGGGTAGAATGTAACACCCGAGACTTTTATGTTATATAAATCATCAAAGGAATCTTTTTCTACACAACACTTGCTTGGCTTGCTTTACACGCAATCGCGACCTTCCTCGATAGCTTTCGTCGTACGCAATACCGAGTTTCACTAAATAACAATATGCTATTAAAACTAGCCGTTATGAATAGTAATAACCACTTTTTGAAATTTTATAAATTTTATTTTTCAAAATGGACTTCATTTTTGGACTCAGAATATCAAATTTAGCCTAAGGTGAAATTTTGGTACTTTTCGGATAACTTTAATATTTTGATGAATAGTGAAAATTACTAAATTTTAATTAAAAACAACTTTTTTAATCAAAACATTTAATAGTGATAAATTATGAATTTGAGTGGTTTTAAAGTATATTTAGAATATATTTTTACCACTTAATATAATGTTGGTCATTGGACACAATGTTACAATTAAACCGAACATAAACAAGTGTCAATCTTTTGATAGTTATTATCTCTTAAAAACACGCTTTTTGTTTTGACAGCGGGAATTAATTTTAAATTAATTTCTGCCACTTCTGTGTTTTGAATTTAGAAAAATGGATTCCATATTTGGAATCAGGATGTTCAAATTGTGTAAATAGGTAACTTTTATTTTTAGACATTTTGAATAATTACTGCGGTAAATATTTTATTTACCATGGTTAAGGGTAAATCCGGTAAATAAGGGTTAAAAAAATAATATTATAATAATATTAAATTACCCTAAAACGTGTCTTAAACCTATTGGTTGATACATGGTCGACCATGGGCATCTTTGGGTCGATTTTGGGACCCCATTGATCCACTTGAAAGTGATAATGACACTTTATTTTAATTAAGTTAAAATGAATACAAAAATGACACAAGCATATATCTTTTAGAAAAACAATTGTTACATAGGGTTATATATGTTGGATTTTAGATTATAAATATTCATTAGAAAGATAAAAAGATTTCCTACATAATGGTATTTTATTTGTAATTTTTAGACTTTAAATAATTTAATTTATTTATGACACAATGATGATGCAGTAATTATCTTATTAATGAAATATTGACATAATTGATGTTATAAACACCAAAATAAATGTAATTTAAGACTTTTTATGAATTACACTAATTTTCTAGGTTACTGTGATATATTAGTGTTGATTTAATCAACTTGTTTCGAACATATAATTCTGTTATGACTTTCACAAAAATCATATATCAAATAGTGTCAAAATTGACACAAAATAGTTTTTAAATCAAATATTATATTATTAATTGTTATTGTATTCCTAAAAATCTAAGGTTCGGCCAAATGACTTAGATAAGGATATATATTTTAATAATAAACAATTTGGGGTTCGTTTGGCATGTTATAGTAAGTGTATTAACCATATAGTGAAAGAAAACAAAAAGACACGGTAAAAGTTAAATTAATTAACTTAGAGTTAAATCTAATTGATAAGGTTAAAATAATACCCTAAACTTGTCTAAATCCTATTGGTTGATAGGATTTCGACCCTTCCCCACTTTATCTTCGAAATAAGACCCTTTGGAACCATTATAAACCGATTTTGACTTTAATATAAAATAATATTTTGAGATATTCCTAAGGTGCCCCTCTCCTCCCTTATAAAAGGGCACCTCCTCCCCCTCCTCCTCACACCAAATTGAGCACTCAAGCTCGGCCAACCCCTGCCATTTTCTCCTCTCCACTTCCCTAGAATAGTCCTAGAGGTCCTGTTCTTCTCCAAAGACCACTCTTAGTTCCTTAAGTGGAGGATTCAAAGAGGAGTTCCAAAGAAGAGGTAATATCCATTACCGATCTTTTCAATTTCTTTCTTCTTCAACTTCTTCTTCTTTAGTTGTTTCATGATGAAGTAATAACATAAGTATTAATTACATACTGATATGTTATTATAAATATGAAACAACCCTAATTCACCTTCTATCCATCCTACGGAAAAATGAAATCACCGCGCGTGCGTACGTACGGAATACCGTCTCCACGCCGTGGTGTAATCTATTTTTCCACCATCACTTTACAAGGATGGGTATAATGGTGTAATGAGTAACTATTTATGATTATTATAAAGTAATATTGATACTGAAATAATATATATATACTCCAATACATTTCCACGATCATAGGAACGATATCATCACTCGTGCGTACGTACGGAATACCGTCTCCACGATGTGATGCGACTCGTTCTACATGATCATCATTACGTAGTAATTATATAAATGAATTGAATGAATAAATATGATATATGTTACACTAATACCATTCTGGATATAAGGTATCTATAACCTTGAAATAAGAATAAGAATTTATTCGGCAAAACACGCGTAAGAACAAAAGGCAATAAAGACCCGAGTAACAAGTAACAATGAAATATTACTAACAAGAAGCTAAGAATATGACCATATATGATATCATATCAATATGTATGATTCTGGAATAAGTCAATAACATTATTTAAACCATTATACAGGAGCTTCAGACACATACAAGGCAAATTGGACCTAAGGTAAGGGAAATATCACAATCTCATTTTTATCCGAGATTGTTTATTCATAAGTATTTACTGGGGTGTATTTTATCATCCAAATCCATGTTTTATCAATATGTAATATTATTTCCATCCACCTAAAATTGTTTAAATCCATTTTTACCCTTCGGTGAGTTTTTAGTAATACGTATGAAAGGAATCTTTTGTCGTTTTTCGTACGAGGTACTTTTTGACTTTTCCGACAAAAGTACGAAGAATGTTTTTTTTTAACTTATACGGCACGAACGGATTTCTACTGTTTTATAAAGCCTTATTTTCATGAAGCTTCCTCTAAAAGATTTCATGACTATTTTCAATAAAATCTATTTCTTTTAAAATTGCATGATGTTTTGTGAAAAGAAATTGATTTTGAAGAAGAAAGGATATTTTCCTCAAGAATTCAATTCAAGTGTTTTATCAAAATTATTTTCCATCTAAGATAATAAAGAGTTCTGTTTCTATCCATATTTTTACATTGATTTGACTATGTTGTGATTGAATTATGTTTATGAATTCCTTTATCTTATATGAATTGATTTATGATGTCATGATGTTTCAAGAATCCCATTTTTGTTACATGTGTTATGCGATGATGTATGTTTTATGATTATGTGGCACACATAAGAAAGGATTCATTATAAGATGGGTGGGACCTATATCTCCCTCCAATGCATTGGGTAATGATTTTATATCTCATGAGATAGACATGGCTAGAACGGGAGGTTATTTCGGTTCAGTGATACAGGACTGAAACGAGGAGTGAACTCGGTTCAGAAAGGGACTTTGTCCACTAAGATAGTCTTGGCAATGAGTCATGACTAACAAGAAATGATTTTCCATGATTATGTGTGCATTCCACAAAGTTTCAAGTTTTATGTTATGATTATGGGGATCTCATTTTCACTTCTATGATTTATTCCATGTTAAGATATTATGATCTCTTTTGCAGGTTTTGATTTTCAAAAAGATATGATATGATTTTTATTTCCTTTGTTTGCCCTTGCTGAGCATTTGAGCTCACCCTTTTATGTTTTCTTTTCCCCAGGTCAGGAAGATGGATATTAAGTAGAATATGCTAAAAGGGACCCTAGATATGATGAAATAAATGGGAGACACTGTAGAAGATTTATGAACCAGTTGTTTATGTTTCCCAGTTTCTAAAGACACTATACCTATACGGTCCTTTGTGGTTTTGTCATATGTTGTAATGAGTGTGCTTCAATTTTGAAGTATTAACAGTGTATGTAAAGTATGGGTCGTTATAAATGTACCCTAATATTATATTACAATAATAATGTAAATAACATAAAATATCCATATTAATAAAATAAATGAGTCTAATTGGAAGAAATGAACAATAACCATGTTATAGAAAATTTAATTTCAAAATATGTAGTCATACATACTAGAATGATCACCCATCAGTCTGATCACAAATAAAAAATAAACAAAAGAAATAAATTTAAGAGGCTCTATTACTATCCATGAGCCTCATCACATCCTAGACTCCATACTCCATATGAGCAGTGTCTTCTGATCATGTAACATTGGGCCTATACCCTATTGGAACCAACAAACATATATAATTATTAGGTATCAAAGTGTCATGGCCTCCTAGGAAGAGTGTGAGTAAAAATCTATAGGGAACCTCAAAATTGGTCACTAACATTACTAGAAATGTAATGAATAAATACGTAGTATGATAAAAATAAAATATATAGTACAGAAGCATAAATAAAATATCCATTATCGATCCTCGGGTTCTAAGGTGACACTCAAAATAAATTATATCTATTTTTACCTGGTTCAGATATCTTTGAGAACATGTTATAACATTCTATATAATATTAGGTGTAAATTACATATCCTAGGCAATATCCTAGAAATCTGAAATAAGCATAATAGTTCAATCCTATGTAACAGTTTATAAATTCTTAGAGGCATACTCATTAAATCCCACATGACAATATTATCATTCCATATAGTAACAAGATCAGTATCAAATACTAGGGGTAACATAGGAATCTATCATATTACGATCAATAATAGAATCCTATGGAGTATCTTAGGCATCCCATATTAGAAATCACTAAATTAAATGTAATAACCTAGGCATTCCACATAGTCATATAATCGAATACCAAGTAGTGTCATAGGAATTACACATAGTGGAAATCTCAAAATCTTGATTTCAAGGATGTCTACTGGGAATATCATTCATAAATACTTGACGGAAGTGCATACCTCCAATAATATCTCATGCATAAATAATAAACATGGGTTGTCTAATGCCTAAACACATCATGAGACTCCATGGATGGCATCTATGGTGCACAACCTATCATCATCACTATAGCCACAACAGGCTTACACCATCGATATATAGGTTCTAAGTTGAAACTAAAATTCAACAAAACATTTTCTCTTTAACTAACCCTCTTCATGGTTATCATATCATCGGGGCACCCTCCAAGGTCCCCTGAATCTCATGATAGACAAGATAGACAACATGGGATACATTATCCCATACTAATTATCTTAGTACAATCCCATCACTTAGAGAGAATAGAATCCATTATCATCTTCCTGATCAAATTACGGACCTAATAGACTTAAATTATGAGCCTCAACTAGCATTAATCTTAATATGTGACATAATACCCATCCCACTCCCCATGGTTATCCTAGGTCAATCCACTCATCCAAACTATCCATATTTTTACCCAGGGAATACCTAATCAGGTACTCATGCACTAGTGTGGGAGTATCACTCACCCTACTCTCTAATCAACTAGCCTAATGGCTATAAGGTATATCACATTTCCACCAATACATACTCAGTCCAATCATCTTAGTCCAACACCCTCTTTTACATGGAGGTGTCTCATGGGTCCTATACTAAGGCCAATATGCTCATTCATTTCATTTAATTATCCCCCCCCCCTGTGGTCTATATATCTCAATATGTACATTATATATTCAAGACCTAATATATTGGAGGATAAGGAAAAAATCTTGTAATTAAGAGTCTGTTATGGCCCTTGGAACATGCATCTAACTATAGGATTTTTTAAAAAAACATTAAATAAATGGATGATTACCCTTTGTTGTGAGACATCATATCATATGTCACATATCAAAATTTATTTCCTAAATTGGTATATATAAGTGAAAACTTACCACATATGAATCCGCTTCCCTTTAATAATAGTCTAGTGACTATCTTCCAATCTATCCCAAGTCCGACCAACCATTGTCCATCGACATAAGTATTGATGACATCTTCTATCCAAAACCTTTAGAAATAATGTATGGTACCTTCCTAACATGAACCTCAACCTAATCCACATAAAATATCTTGTTATTAAACCTGATTAAATAGTTAATTTTACCAAATTTCACCCAAACACCTAAGAAATTTTACCAAGCAACATACCTCAATTGAAACAACATGTGTTCATGGTATTGGGATGTCTTCTAGACACACTAAGAAAAATACCTATCATTGTTGCTTGATTCCACCATAATCCATTGGAATATTTACCAAAACCCTACTTGAAATCAACTGAAAATTAGAATCTCTGAGGGAAAACCAAAACAAAAATAGAATAAGGTAATAACATACCTAGAACCATTTTAAAATGCTTCCAGGAACCATCCCCACCATAGGGGATCACAGGGAGAAATCAAGTGGAAGTTTTTGTGGAAATAGACCTCACCAAGTAGATCTTCCCTCTATAAATGAAGGGGGATAACCAAGAAATTATTTTTACGTACCCAATTAATAAAACACTAAATGGGGAGATTGATGTGTGCCCCCTATATTTGAGGCACAATTCCCAATCCTTGGGTAAACCTATATCAAAACCTATGGGAACACAGTGCAAAACCAACCACCCAGCCTCCAACTATGATGTGGAGCGAGGCTCTATGGCACTATACACCTCAAGGGGTATCCTAATATACATCCCTCTAAGATCACTCCACGAATCAAACCTCAGTTTAAAAACCCAAGATTTTATGATATATCTTCTTTTAAATAAATTAAAACCCTTTGATAGTATGAAATACACACAACCTAAGCCTTAGTTACAATAAGTTAACATTCTATTTTAATAAAACTGTAATAAAATAAAAAATTAAAATTTTCATTGAATAAAAAAATAAATTTTATAGTATTAATATCAATTTTGAACTTAATTTTTTAAAATAATACCAGAATGATTTTTTTCAAATTTTCCCTTAAAAGTAAAATTTTACGAATAAAAAAAAAATCATTTAAGTATTACTTCTTATATTTATCATAATTCAATATAACATTTTTAGTTAAAAATTTATAACCTATAAATTTTATATAAATAAGGATAAGAACATTTGTAACTAAAAATAAATATTTTTTAGAAAATTTTTTATTTTCCAGGAAACTATTTTTTTTTAAATGAAATAATGTCTATGCAATAAAATTTATTAAAATAATAATTAAAGATGAATTATTTATATTAAATTTATATATTATATACATAAATATATGAATTTAAATCCATAAAATGATTATTTCTCTCCATATAGTTGATATTATATCGGGTTATGCTTGAAGAATGCAATTCCTAAAACCCAATTTTTTGACAGGAATTGCAAGTTTATTTTAAATTAAATTTTTATACTTATTTGATTTTAATTAAAGAAAATTGATTTAATAATTGGAATAATAATAATTAATATTATTTAATAAGTTCAAAATATTTTTGTTCATAATGATTAAAAAATACATTAAAAATTAATTATGTCGATTAAGGTTAAAACAAGGTTTTGCGTGTTACATGGGCTTTTGATAAAATTAATTTTAAAAAAAATGGAATTTTAATTTTATAAATTATATTTAATATTTTTAATTTTGTGTCAAAATTATCTAATAAATAATATTTTATTTTATACTTAAAGGATTAATTACCTAGGTTAAAAACTAGCTACCATGGTGAAAACTAAAATGGTAAAAGTAAGTAATCTTAGAGGATAAGGGAAGAACATGTCTAAAAAATGTTTATTTATCTATGGTGAAGGTGTGTATAGACCATAAATTCCATTAAATATATTATTTATTAGTTTTTAGGCATTTGGGGTGAGAGTGACTACACATTACTAATAGTTTTTGGTATTTACAAAAATTCCACTCCTCCTTAATTATAAAAGGGAACTCACTCCCTTAACTTCTTCACACCTCTAAATCCCTTTGGCTCATCCAAAACCTACCAAAATATATCAAAAAAATAATTTTCCATATTTAAGAGCATCTGTTCTTCCCAGAATACCAACCCTAGTGTCCTTACGATGATATCCAAAAGAGGTTTCTCTAAGAGAAGGTAATCATCTTAACAAAGATCTTTCTTTTTATTTATTCTTTTCCCACATTAAATTATGTATTATAAGTTAAAATATAATTACACTAGTATATTAAATATACTGATATATTATTATATTGATGTAAAAACATTTTTCTATCTCTTATTCCATCAAATAGAAAATTAAATCATCGACCTTGTGTACAATAGACTACTTCCTCACATACCAATGTAACTCATTTTCCATAATCAATTCTCACAATTGGATATAATGATGGATTTAAGGTATATATATATATAATATTTATGTTATATTTATACTTTTTTTAATTATAATATCACATATACCTTCTTACTTTCCATTCTATTTAAAATACGATAATGTCGCTCATGTGTACGGGGGACTACCCCCTCACGAAGTGATGTGATTTGTTTTTCACTAACACTTTACATGGAAGGTAAAAAAGGATATATATTTTGAGTATATTTGATATATATTAAATTATATTGATTATTTAAAATTAATATACCATCCACTACCTTACCCCTTCACTTTTAAGGGAATGATATTGTCACTTGTGCAAACATACGACCTCCCATCTACATGAAGCAATGTGATTCATTTTCCATTTCCAAATTTAAATAATGGATATAATAATATAAATAATTATTAAATATGATATATATAACATTAATATAATTATGTATATTAATTCTCAATATCTTATGTAAAATTACTATAACTTTCGTAACAAAACATGCATGGGAAAATAAGGCAATTAACACTCAAAACAATGAAATATTATTAATAAAAGGGTGATAAAATGTTATAATAGTGAAATATATGATATTATAAATATTAATATAGTTATATTTTAAGTTAATAATATTCTTAAACACATTATAATATATGTTTAATCATGTTCAACCTAATAGAAGTGTAGGGAATGGATTCTGTCTCAATTTCCTTTCACCGAGGCACATTTTAATGTTATTTAAAAATTTATTTTATAAGGTCTATATACTTCCCCTTTGACATTTCATATCATAAATCTTTATTATATCTTGGTATTTTAATTTTAAATTGGTTTTATTTCATCCAAGGTTATTTTATTTGAAAGTTATGAAGTTGTAAGGCATTCTGTCTCAATTTCCTTTCATTAAGGCACATTTAAATGTTATGCACCAGTTTATTTTATATGTTGTATATAATACCCTTTTTTCATGTAATATAATAAATAATTCATAAATAATGGTATTTTAAGTTTCAATTTGTATTATTTCATCCATGTTTATTGGACTTGAATTTTACCAAGTGGTAAGGAATTTCATCTCAATTTTCATTTAATTGAGACAAATTTGTTAATACGTACCTATTAAATTTTATGTGGTGTATATAATAACCCATTGATGTATTTAACATGAAAAAATATTTATTTATTATTATTAATATTTTTTTCAAGTTTATTCTTCAAGGGGTTACAATTTAAAAGTTACCAAATAGGTAAAAAATATTTTACAATCTCAGTTTATTTTGTGATTGTTAACTTTCTATTAAAACAATCACTTTCATGTGATAATTTTTAATTGTACATTAAATTTATATTAAACATTAATATTTTTGTGTGATGGATATGATTATTTTCTAAACTGTATACCATTTTTACATATAGTGATTACTTTTAAAGTTATTTGGTTAACTAGGGAAATATTGATAAATCCATATCATTTACTCAATAAGAATATTATTTAACAAGGAAGACTGATTCATGAGTTAAATATAATATTCAATATATGAGGAATACTTTTTACATAAAGTGATATGTGGTTACTAGAATTATATATCCCCTCTATGCATCGATGGGTCTCATGAGGCAAATCAGTTAGCCAAATCATATGGGTTTAACCCATAGTTTTAAACTATCTTGTGAATGGTCTTTATAGTAGATGTATCATTATGCCTAATATCATTATTTCCACTAATTAATATTTTTTTCATTGATAATTCGATTATTATTATTATTATTATCTATGTGATTTTATCATTGAAATTATCTCTGGATGATTTTCATTCTTTTTTTATTGATTAAATGGAATGTTTTTTCATTTATTTACCTTTACATATTAATTTTGTTATATCTAATCATGATAGTTAAATTATTCATTAAATGGAATGTGTGTTTAGTGATTTAAATTTATATATTATAAATTTTTGACTCATGATTGCTTCTATTGTATGTAACCCTTGATGATCATTTGATCTTACCCTTATTTTGTTTCCTTTCCCCATGATATGAATAAGATTTATTTAAATGGGTTCAAGTATGTCAAATGTTTTCCATTACTATGCATTTTATTTTATTTCCTTTTGTAAAATGGGTGTTATTTATGTATCTAGTTCTTTAAAACTGATAAATGGATTGTTACTTTAGGATTTTACCCCTTGTATATATGAAAATATAATAAAGTAGGCACCAGCTACAGGTTACTAAATTTGGTTTCATTACATATGGTAAGAGAGGAAGTTTATTATAAACCAAGGGAACTAATTAAGGAAAATATAGATTATAAAACATAAACATGTGATATAAGTTATGGATAAGTATATAATAACATCTTAAATTTTGGGTACGGAAGATATTATGTGGTTTTCTTAGAAATTTATCTTTATATGCATACTACAAGTGGATGTGGTTCTAGAAAATATTTACCTAGAGGTAATGAATCTAAAAAGGGAACATTTAGATTTGACTCAATCATCACCTAATTCTTAAAAATGGTCCTTATAGTGTAGCTTTTTTAACACTCCTGAGGTATTTTCTTAGTACTTTTCACATTTTATTTACAACCCTATATGAAGAACTTAAAAACAAAGATAGCCCCAAAGAAATCAAGTTTAATATTTTGAGATTAAAAATTGCATAAATTTTCAATTTATGTTAAGTGTTATAAACATACATTATGATTCAAAAACCATAATTTTATGATCTAATCAATTATATCAAATTGTTTGGAAATCGAACCTGGAGGAAATAAGGGTACCAATACTCATGGCCAATGTAGATATTTAATTTCTAAAGAATCCAATACAACTCATATTGTAACTGAGAAGATCATAATTATGTTAGGGAATATTAATCAGGTTATTATAAATAACCTTTCCTAGATAGAGAAACTTATTATTCCATAGTTTCATTATCCTATGTTTAATTGATTCATGTGGAAAAATCCACCATCATATAGTGGTACTACTAATCATGTGGTAGTCAAGCAAAGTATTATATCCCTTGAAAATATATTTCTAACATTGGGGTATGATGAAAAGGAAAATGTTATGATGGCAGTATACTATCTCATTGGTGATTCAAATAAATGGTGGTCATTAATCCATAATACTAGCGAAGAGGAAGAAATATAAAAAATGTAATGAAGATCATTTAAAGAGACATTCTTCGATAAAAAAATCCCATATTGAGAAACAAATTAAATTTAAGAGAAAGATTCATAAGTTAAATCAAAAGGAATAAAAAAGTGTTGTGGAGTATGAGGATACCTTTACAAGACTAGCTAGGTATTATATAGATTATATAAACAATAAATAATGCAATATTGACCATTTATTTGAAGGGATTAAACAAATAATCTGAATGTCACTATTATATAAAATATTTTCATCATATAATGAATTAGTTTTATCTTACATTAAAATTAAGAAATAGTTTTATATATCTTATATATTAAATAGAAATCAAGAAATTATGAGGTCGACTATGAACCAAGAAAAATGGAATGAATCAAATAAGAAGAATAGAATGAATCAATTTTCATCTTGTGAAAACTATGTAAAGAATCATCATAGGAAATTCTTTAAGGGAATGGTTTTTTTATAAGTGAAAAGATAAGGGTCATTAGGCTAAAGAAAGAAAATAGAAGAAAGAGAACACTAATATCTACGGATTCAACTATAAATAATTGGGGGATTATTCAAACCAATATCCTGAGCATTAATGGGACTTACCAAGGAAGAGTATAATATAATAATAAAAATCTTATGAATCATTACAACTGAGGTGGAAGTAACCAATGCATGGTGGAAGGTACTTTAATCATACCCTCAAATTTATCCAATTCTCTATTTTATTATAGATCCTCACACTCTTTTATCTATTCTATGTTTTCTATGAAAATTACATATTTAAAAAGAACCTTATGAAGGTATTTTTCAGTAAAAATTCCTAGTAGAAGTTCCACTATAACAAGGATGTCTCAGGTAGTCCTCATTGTGACACATAAGCATGCTTTATTTGCAGACTTTATTATTATTCAAATGGATGAATTTGATATAATACTTTTAATGTATTGTATTTAAAAATAAGATGCCAATATTTATTAAAATTAAACAAAAATTATAATTTTTAATGAAGATTTATAACTCCTTATCTTTAGATAATATAATTTATCATTTGATACATGTCAAGATCCACCCCTATTAGCTCTTATAGATGATATTACTGAGGAAGAATATAAAACACAATCCTTGTATAAAGAAGGTGATATTAAAATTGAGGATTTTTATATTGTACATGAATATATTGATATATTTTCTAATGAATTACATAAACATCCACCAGATTTTAAAGTCAAGTTTTCTATTGATTTAATCCCTAATTCAAGACCAATATCAAAGACTATATATAGAATTTCCAATCTAAAATTAGTGGAGTTGAAGAAGAAATTATAGTATTTGTGTTATAAGTGATTTATATACCCTATTGTTTCACCATGGGGAGACCATGTTCTCTTCATTAAAAATAAAGATGTATCCATGAGACTATGCATTGATTCTAGGGAAATAATTGTTTTTTTATAAAGAAAAAATATCTTCTACCTCAAACTGATGACTTATTTAATCGACTTCATAAATCCCAATATTTTTCAAAGATTGACCTTCATTTTGGGTATCATCTATTTTGAGTAAATAAGGAAGATATTATAAATATAGAATTACAAAAAAGGTATGAACATTATGATTTTACAATAATTCCATTTGGAATGACTAATGCACCCTTTTTTATGGACTTAATGAATAGAGTATTCTAGGAATATCTTGATGATTTTTATGTTATTCATTGATGTTATATTGGTGTATACTAAAATATATAAGGACCATGATAATCATATTTGGATCATTATTGAGATTTTTATAATAAAATATTTATATAGAAAATGTAGTAAATGTGATTTATTGGTTCCAAAACCTTGTTTTCTTGGCCATATTATCTCCAATGTTTATATTTCTATTGATCATGAAAATAAAAAGTTAGGTAGAGAATAACCTAAAATAAGAAAAATAACTAAGGTTCATTATTTCATTAGTTTTGAAGGTTACCATCAGTGATTCATTCATATTTTTTCTGATTGGATAACCAATTAACCAAGATTACTCATAAAGAGTTTACGTTTGTTTAAAAAATTAATGTGAAGAATTTTTTGATCAATTAAATATATGCTTGGTCAATTCTATTATTTTGAATGTACCATTAGTAAATTATGGGTTTGTGATATATAATGATGCATTGAATAAGGGACTTGGTTATTTCCTTATAAAAAATGATAAAGTTATTATATATAAATAAATATAGGTACATACTTGTGAGTAGAACAATCCAACCCATTATCTTGATTTGGAAGTTGTAATACTTTCACTTAAGATATGGATACATTATGTTTATGGTGAAATATGTGAGATATAAATGTATTATAAAATCATAAAATAAATATTTTCATATAAATATATCAAGATGATACAAATAGGATGGCTTAAGATACTCAAATATCATGATTACTCAATACACTACCACCTAGGGAAAGAAAATAAGGTATCAGATGCATTGAGTAGGAAAGATCAGGGAGTTCTAACCCACATGAAGATTGAGATGGATCCTATGTTCATTGATATAGTAAGTATAGATATGATAATTATTAAGAAGGGGGATAAACCACTTCTTTTTCAAATTTTTGTAAAACTATTCTTATTGAAAAAGATAAAAATATCTAAATATGATGATGATAATTTTTAGAATAAAATTAAAGCTATGAATGATTTAGATTTAGTAGATTTCATTTGTGAAGATGGTATTATGAAATTTATAAAGAAAATATGTGTTATATATATACCTGATATGAAGAGGAAATTTTAGATAGTGCTTATAATTTTAATTTATCTATACACATAGGTTTCACCAATATGTATAGGTATTTTAGGGAATATTTCTCATGGGATAACAAGATGGGGAAAATTATTGATTATATGTCCAAATTTTTTGTTTTTCAATAAGTGAAATCTTATATAAATCATCCTAGAGGATTCATGAAACATTTTTCTAAACCTATGTGGAAATGGTATGAAATTATTATGAACTCTGTTAGAGGACTACCAAAGACTTCATGAAAGAATGATAAAATATGGGTTATTTCTTATCACCAAACCAAATCTTCACATTTCCTCACTGTAATAGAATATTTATCTCTTTAACACCTTCAGAGGTTCTATATTAATTAATTTGTAAGAGATTATATAGAACCTCAATAAATTGTGTCCCATCATGATCCTCTATTCACATCAAAATTCTTGAAACATCTTTAGAAGGATCTTAATACTGATCTTCATTTGAGCACCACCTACCTCCCTCAAACTAATGGACAGTTTGAAAGGATTATTCAAACATTGGAATACATTTTTATTTCATTATCTCTCAACCTTCAAGGCCTGTGGTATCAATATTTACCTTTGGTAGAGTTTTCTTATAACAATAGTTTCCATTCGAGTATTCAAATGGCATCATATGAAGCATTATATGAAAAGAGATGTCGTACTCTGAATTTTTGGGATAAAGTTAGTGAAAGGAAACTTGTATGCCTTTAACCTTTTTAATAGAAAAAAATAAAGTTAAATATTATTTAGGCTCATATTAAAGAAGATAAAACCTTGAAAAATAATTATGCCAATAATCAAAGGAAAAAATTCAAATTTTAATTGGGAAATAATATTTTTTTAAACGTATCTCCATGGAAAGGTGTCATAAGGTTTGGAAAAAATGGAAAAATATGCCCCAGGTACATCGTACCCTATGAAATGTTGGAAAGGATTCGAGTTATGGAATGCTATTTGTAAATGCGTCCAAGACTCTCAAAATTCCATGATGTGTTCTACATGTCATTATTAAGGAAGATAATTTTAGAACCAAAACATGTGTTCACATTAGATAAAATATAATTAGAACCAAATTTATAATACTATGAAGATCCCATCCAGATTCATGATACTATAGAGAAATTATTGAGGAATCAGACAACTCGAATGGTAATGGTACTTTGGATAAATCATAAATTGAGGAAGAAACATAAGGACCATTGGATGTTATGAATAATAACTACCTTAATTTTTTTAGAAGGTAACATTAAAAAAATTCAAGGATGAAATTTTTATAGGAGTGAATAATTTAACACTCTGATACTTTATGATATATTTAATTTTAAATAAATTCAAAACTATTCAATATTTTGTAATACACACAACCTCGAGCCTCAATTATAGTAAGTTAATAGTATATTATAATAAAACTATCAAAAAATCCACATTTTAATATTTTTTGGCACAAAAAATATAATTTTCTAGGATGAATATCAATTTTGAACTTACATGATTCAAAATAAGCCTAGAAAGAATTTTGTAAATTTCTCCTTGGAAATAGTATTTTATGAATAATAAAAAAGATACTATTTAACTATTAATAATTTTATTTATAACAATGTATTATAATATTTTTAATTTGAAATTTATTAACTATAAATTTTATATAAAAAATATATTAACATTTTCAATAAAAAATAAATATTTTTTTGAAAACTGTGTATTTTCCAAGAAACTTTTTTTAAGACATAATGCCTATACATTTTAATTATTTAAAATAATCATTAAATATTAATGATTTATATTAAAAAAAATTAATATATATAAAAATATATTAATTTAAATCCATATAATTATTATTACTATCTATATATTTAATACAAGACCATTGTTTTCTTGAAAAATGCATTTCTTGAAAAAATATTTTTTGACATGAATTGTGAGTTTATTTTAAATTAAATTTTGATACCTATATGAGCTGAATTTAATAAAATGTATTCTATATTTTTAATAAAAATAATTAATATTAGTCAATAATTTAAACTTAATATTTTTTCATAATGATTAGAAAATACATTAAAATTTAATTATGCTGACTGAATGGCCCGAAGGCCTTCTTTTTTATTGATTTCCTGATAACCCCCTTTAAAATAAGGTTTTGTGCATTGAAGGTGCTTGTACTAAAATTAATTTTACACACATATATAATTTTTATTTGATAAAATGGATTTAATTCTTATAAATATTGGGTCCAATTTATCTAATAATGGTCATTATATTTTATACTAAAAGTATTATTTACTTTGTTTAAAATCTAGTTACTTTGGTGAAAACTAAAACGGTAAAAGTAAGTAAACTTAGAGGATAAGGGATGAACATGTTTCAAACATGTTTATTTCAATATTTTGGTGGTGTTTATTGACCATAAATTCCCACCACTCAATTATTTATCAATTTTTTAGGTTTTAGTGGTGAGAGTGACTTCTGGTTAATAAATAGTTTTTGGTATTTACAAAAAAAACTCCTCAATTAAAAAAGGGCACTCACTCCCCTAACTTATTCGCACCTATCAAGACTTTTTTCTTGCCCAAAACCTACCAACATATATCCCTAAATTCATTTTCCATATTCTAGAGGTTTTTTATTTCCAAAATACCAACCCTTGTATCCTTAGGAAGTGAACTAAAGGACGTTTCTCTAACAGAAGGTAATCTTCTTAACGAAGCTCTTTCTTTTTATTTCTACTTCTTCCACCTTCAATTGTGTTTTAACACTTATAATGTAATAAAAAATTTATATTCAATATACTGATATATTTTTATTTTTATTTCATAATATTGATCCATATCTTGTTCCATTTAATGGGAAATGAAATCATTGATCGTGTGTATGGTGGACTACTGCCTCATGAACCGATGTAACTCATTTTTAATTAAAACTTCTCATGGTTGGATATAATAATTGATTTAATGTATGTACAAAATATATAAGATATAATTAAACTTATTTAATTATAATATCACATATACATTTTTAATTTCCATTCTTTTTAAATATGTTAATGTCGCTCGTGTGTATGTTGGACTACCGTCTCACGAAGTGAGGTAAATCATTTTATACTAATGATTTACATAGAAATTACGAAAGGGTAAATTTGATGAATATGTTTGATATATATGAAATAAAATTGATTATTTAAAATTAATATAACATATACTTACTTAAACTTTCACTCGTTAAGGGAATGATATCATTATTCGGGTGTATATACAACCTACCATCTCCACTGAGTTATGTGATTCATTTTACATATACAAATTTCATGAATAGTTATAATAATGTACATAATTAGTAAATATGATATTTATAAAATTAATATAATTTTTGATATGATGTGTCTATATCCTATTTACAATAATTAGAAAATTCAAAACAAAACACTAATTATAAGATAAGTCAATTGACACCCAAAACATTGAAAATAATGAAATCTATATATTTATTAAAGAAGTCATTTTTCTGGACATGTGTCACCACCATAGTAACTCCTTCCATTTTCTTGTCTTTGTCTCACATTTCTCCCTCACCTCCCACAACTCCCATCATTGTGACTTTCCTCCTCACCTACTATTGTTTCAAACCCTCTTAACATCTTCCCTCTTCATCCAACGATTACACCAAAATCAGACACTATTTCCTATAATCTGCGGTGCATCTCAGTACTCCCTCTTCAATGCTTCCTACATCAACCACGTTGTGACATCGCTACTCTTTATTCACCTCTACTGAACTCCTCCCCATCTCGAGTTTACTATTCTGAATCATTTGTTTCTTAATGTCGACTGTTTTCTCTTCCTCCTCATCAGACGATTTTACCAACTCCGGTCTCCCAAATCTATCGTCACTGTTTCATCTCGACACTCTGTCTTCACTTATTTAAAAATCCACATTCTAGGGTTTCACAAAATACTCCATCCATTCTCTCAAATATAGGGTTTGAAGTACTTCGTGCTTAGCTACCAACGCTCTTTCACCGTCAACTATCTTTAATTTGTTCATGTGCATCTTCTTGGTTTATCCTAAATCACCCACCACCATCTTTTACTGAATTTCTGTATAAAAGCGGAACTATTCTACTCAGCCACTTGACATGGGTTCTCCTTCATTAAGCTGCCAAAATCCCTGCATCAATAGGTGTGTAATCCTACTATCATTCAATAAATATCCCTTATGTTATTCATTATAATATTTGCAGGTTCACATAAGGTAATGAAAGTTTTATCATAATTCTTATTATTTCAACCTTCGAATCATTCATGTTGTAATATTTCTTCCACAAAATCTCTATAACACATTCGTCCTACTTAATGTTTCAAATTTCACTCTATTCATACTAGATTTTCATACTAAAATACAATACATATGTAATCATGAGTCAGGAAATAGGGATGCACGTCGTTCGGTCTACCACCATTTTTGTACAACTGTGTGTCTACAGAGACCCAAGATATTCAGAGCTAAGAAAAAGGTTTTTTTCTCAATATCTGGAAAAATTTTCCATTCTTTCAATGATTTAGTAATTCTGGTTTAATATTACATTTTAATACAATATTAATATATAACTATTATTATAATTCATAATTTATGGCATGCTTGTTCAATCTTATATCATCTTAAATTTATTCCATGGTTGATATTGATTTTTTTAGACACATTAAATCATCTGTAATCCTGAATCAGGAAATAGGGATGCACACCGTTTGGTTTGCCACCATTTTTGTACAAATGTGTGTCTATAGATACCCAAGAGATATAGAGCTTAGAGAAAGGTTTGTTCTAAATATCTGGAAAAAATTCCATTCTTTCCAAGATTTAGTAATTCTGGTTTAATATTACTTTTTAAAACAATATTAATATATAATTATTATTCTAATTCACAATTTATGGCCTTCTCGGCCAATCTTACATCATCTTAAATTTATTCCATGGTAGAGATTGATTCTTTCAGACACATCAAAACATCCTGGATTTTAGGTATGCCTAAATTATAACATTCACTAAAATATTTTTTTAGTTTCATTCATGCATATTCCCTATTCTGTCCATTGATGTTTTTTAAAATGTCTTAGACTGGATCTAGCATACTGTAATATTTCTTTCACAAAATCTTTATAACATATTCATACTATTTAACATTTCAAATTTCACTCGATTCATACCAGATTTTAATACTGAAGTAAAATACATCTTTAATCATAAATCAGGAAATAGGGATTCACGTCATTCGGTTTTCCACCATTTTTTGTACAACTGCATGTCTATAGAGACCCAAGAGATCCAGAGCTAAGAAAAAGGTTTTTTCTTAATATCTGGAAATTGTTTCCATTCTTTCAAATATTTAGTAATTCTGTTTTAATATTACATTTTAAAACAATATTAATATACAACTATTATTCTAATTCATAATTTATGGCATGCTCTTCCAATATTACATCATTTTAAATTTATTCCATGATTGATATTGATTTCCTCAGACACATCAAAACATCCTGTAATTTAGGTATGTATAAATTATATCATTCAACAGAATATTTTTTTCAGTTTCTTTCATGCATATTCCCTATTCTATTCATTGATGTTTTTTTAAATTTCTTAGATTGGATCTTACATACTGTAATATTTATTTCAAAAAATCTCTGTAACATATTCTTCCTATTTAATGTTTCAAATTTCACTCTATTCATACCATATTTTCATACTAAAAAACAATACATCTTTAATCATTAATCAGTAAATAAGGATGCACACTGTTGGGTCTGCCACTATTTTTGTAAAATTGTGTGTCTATAGAGACCCAAGAGATCCAAAGCTAAGAAAAAGGTTTGTTCTCAATATTTGGGAAAATTTTCCATTCTTTCAATGATTTAGTAGTTCTGGTTTAATATTACATTTTAATACAATATTAATATACAACTATTATTCTAATTCATAATTTATGTCCTGCTTAGCCAATCTTACATCATCTTAAATTTATTCCATGGTTGATATTGATTTTTTCAGACACATTAAATCATCTGTAATCATGAATCAGGAAATAGGGATGCATGCCATTCTATTTGCCACCATTTTTTTCAACTGTGTGTCTATAGAGACCCAAGAGATCTAGAGCTAAGAAAAAGGTTTGTTCTCAATATCTGGAAAATTTTCCATTCTTTCAAAGATTTAGTAATTCTGGTTTAATATTACATTTTAAAACAATATTAATATAGAATTATTATTCTAATTCACAAATTATGGCCTTATCGGCCAATCTTACATAATCTTAAATTTATTCCATGGTAGATATTGATTTTTTTCAGAAGATCAAAACATCCTGGAGTTTAGGTATGCCTAAATTATAACATTCAATAGAATATTTTTTAAGTTTTATTTATACATATTCCCTATTCTGTTCATTGATGTTTTCTTAAATGTCTTAGACTGGATCTAGCATATTGTAATATTTCTTTCACAAAATCTTTGAAACATATTCATCTTATTTAACGTTTCAAATTTCAGTCGATTCATACCAGATTTTAATACTGAATTACAATACATCTTTAATCATGAATCATGAAATAGATATTCACATCATTCGGTCTGCCACCATTTTTGCACAACTACATGTCTATAAAGATCCAAGAGATCCAGAGCTAAGAAAAAGGTTTGTTCTTAATATCTAGAAATTTTTTCCATTCTTTCAAAGATTTAGTAATTTTTGTTTAATATTACATTTTAAAACAATATTAATATACAACTATTATTCTAATTCAAAATTTATGGCATGCTCTTCCAATCTTACATCATTTTAAATTTATTCCATGATTGATATTGATTTTATCAGACACATCAAAACATCCTGTAATTTAGGTATGTGTAAATTATATCATTCAATAGAATATTTTTTTTCAGTTTCATTCATGTATATTCCCTATTCTGTTCATTGATGTTTTTTTGAATGTCTTAGATTGGATCTTTCATACTGTAATATTTATTTCAAAAAATATCTGTAACATATTATTCCTATTTAATGTTTCAAATTTCACTCTATTCATACCATATTTTCATACTGAAATACAATACATCTTTAATCATGAATCAGGAAATAGGGATGCACACCGATCGGTCTACCACTATTTGTTTACAACTGCGTGTCTATAGAGACCCAAGAGATCTAGAGCTATGAAAAAGGTTTGTTCTCAATATCTGGAAATTTTTTCAATTCATTCAAAGATTTAGTAATTCTGGTTTAATATTACATTTTAAAACAATATCAATATAAAACTATTATTCTAATTCACAATTTATGGCTTGTTCAGCTAATCTTACAACATCTTAAATTTATTCCATGGTTGATATTGATTTTTTCAAACACATAAAAGCATCATTCAGTTTAGGTATTCCTAAATTATATCATTTAATAGAATATTTTTTCAGTTTCATTCATTCATATTCCCTATTCTGTTCTTTGATGTTTTTTTAAATGTCTTAGACTGCATGCATAATGGACTAACTATTTTCTCCGATCTAATTTTTTTAATTTCAGTATATTCATAAAACATTTTTCTACCGTAATATAATACATCTAAATTAATGAATCCTAAAATAATGACCCACTTCATTCGGTCCTCCACCATTACTATACAACTATTTTTCATCACTAACCTTATAGATCCAGAGCTCCACAAAAGGTGTGTTCTACTCATTTTATGGAATTTTTTTCCCTTTCTCTCACGGATTTAGTAATTCTTATTTCATATTAAATTTTTAAACAATATTTTGATACATATATTATTCTGATTCATCTATTACATCCTGTACTTTTACTACTCATCCAACAGAAGGCAACAGAATTTGGGAAATAACTTAGATGGATTAGCTATACTCAACAGGAGTATTCTGAGGGTCTGTTTTACCAAGAATACTTTTTTGGATGATGGATGCTTTATATCATTTATACAGAATAATATCTTCTAATATTCAACATTTTATTATTTTTGTCTAATTATTATTTCATTTTTTATATGATATAGATTTTCCAGCATTATAGCTTATGCTATGGGAGTTTCATTATACAAATAGGCTAGCAAAGTGGGTGAAGTGTACCACTAGTAGAAGGTTAGATTTTTGTCATATTCATTTTCTTCATAACAATATTGATTCCATTCAACTTTTTTTTCGAATTTGGGTATTCATTTTTCAAAGGATCTTTATATTATACAAATTCAGTCAGAAAAAACTGTTCAATATTATGCAAGCATACCCAAATAGATTACTTGTCTCATCAATTTTTTATCACGAAACATAGAATAAAATAAATTAGTCCTATTCTAAATTTTATATTTTGGTATTTTTAAATATTTTTAATTGTCGTTCATTTATACTCATGTAATTTTTATTTCAATGACATGATTCAACTCTTTTAAAATGATTTCATCTCTTCTGAAATGGATATATTCCTTTTTCCTTATAGTTGCATTTCCATCTATGAGGTTCACGATTAATCCAAAGATGACTCTTTGTTCGTGTCACATTATTCTGAGCATTTATCAAATATTATCATTTTATCATTGAAGTTAAAACCTTTGTGATACATTTTTCATGATGGAGACTAATGATTGAGATGCATTTTGACTGTCTGATTCAAAAAAATAATTAAGTGATTGTCTTTATTTTTCAGGAAAATTTCATGAAGCCAAGAAAAAAAATTGTCGAAAAAAGGTCCTTTTTAATTTTTTTGTTTTTATGACTGTCTTTGTTCCCACTATGCTTACATTTTTTTGGAAATGTTAGATTACATTTTTTTCATGTTTGAAATACAGTTATCATGGCTTAGTATTCTTTTAATCCAATCACTGTGATCTTTCTCTCTCCACCCTATCTAGGTTTACGGATTATATAAAGTGGAATAATTCCAATCATTTTCCATGAACATGATTTTTAAATTACATCTTAACTTTTAATCCTACATGTGTGACATAAAAAGGAAGTGATTTGAGAGGCATATGTTCTGTTTTGCAAATGAAAATGTTTATTTACACGTAGTAGAATCATTGAATTTGACCATCGAAATTATTATTTTTGGTTTTGTGGATTGTGTTTGTATCTGTAAGCTGTCCGAATTTATTTTATAATATTTTTTTTGTGCCTAACAATTTAAGTTGTGTGTGGTTATAAAGAAATTTTTTCTGTTATCATTTTACAAAACTGTATTAGAAAATGAAATAGATTATATAAGTGGAAAAACATTTTTAGAAAATGATAATGGAAATGATAGTTTTTTAGAAGAAATGCTCATGTTTCTTGGAAAATGAGGATGTAATAAAAGTCAAAAGACGTTCATAGCCTTAGAATTTCTATTAATAGTATATTGTTTTTTTAATGTTGGATTTTCTTTTACACCCCTTAGTGCCAAATCAGAGTTTTTCTACATATTTTTGTCTACTATGATGTGAAACAGTTTAATATTATTTGATGCAAAGTTTGGGATTAAGTGAGTCTTTCAATTATAAGGGTGCATCGGGCATGCATAGGCAAGAGGAAAGGAGTGGCGGGGGGAATAATTCTTCTTACAAGGTCTATTATGGTATGCAATACTTGGATGATATCATTTTCCTATTCTATAGTTCTGAAACGCTTTTATCCCTTTCAGTCGGTGTGTTCTATCAAATAAAGTATCATCCTTGTTTTTTGATTTAAATGAATTTCCTTATTTTTTTGACATTTTTGTTTTAAAAATACATGTGAAAACTGATTCTTTTCTATTGGTTCATTCCTTTTTCTTGTGTATTCAACTTATAAACTCTGTTTCCTTCACATTATTAGATGTCTTGATACTGTTACTGCATTAAAATATGACTTCCTTGTTGGATGGTTAATTTGGGTTCCATCTGAGAAAACTTATCGTAAAACGCTTAGTGCACTTGTCATTCATAATAAGTTATTTCATACAAATTTTTCTAGATTTCTAATTGAAGATGTTTATTTTTACCATTTAGTTTAATGGTTTTCTTCTGAACAAGGTGCGCCAAAATATGGGAGAGGGGTTTTGGTGTCCGGCTGGTCGGGAGTAGGCAGACGCAATGAGCAGCCACCAATATGTAGTATGGCAGCAGCTACCATTATGCAGTGTGGCGGCCACCAGTATGGAGTATGAAGGCCACCATTTAATACTTACATTAACTTCAATTTCAGGTGACTATTATTGTACTAAATCTTATTTGGTCATTATTTTGATTATTGTTCTCAATATTTTGTGTGAGTTACATGTATTCTGTTGTTATTATAAGATAATATGTTTTGCAATATAATCATTTATTTCAAGGTATGTCTTTTACATTTGTATATCCTCAACTAAAACATTATTTATCATAATTATAAGAATATAAAATGAAAATTTCAATGTTCTTTTCATTCATGTACTTAAAATCTCCATGCTGATAATAATTTTTATTTCTTATAGATTTTCCTATATATTTTCAAATGTAATTACAGAAAATGTTATATACTATCTTAATGGTGTCTTTATATTATTTTCAATTGTATTCCAATAATAAGTATCCCTATTTTTTGATATCAATATTTTGAATATTCATGTTCATTATTATCTTTGAAATATAGTATTTTCAATTTAAAAATAAGTATTGAACCATGTCATTGATAGAATGCATAAACTATGAATTATTTTATATCACCGTGCGAATGTATGGGAGAGTACTAGTTTTATTAATAAATGGGTGGTAAAATATTATAATAGGATCATATATGATATTATAAATATTAATATTAACCATTAATAAATTAATAACAAGATTAAAACAATTATAAACTATAATAAATCTTGTTCAACCTAAGGGAATCATGAGGTAAGTGATTCTGTCTCAATTTCCTTTCCTTGAGGCACATTTGAATGTTATGCGCAAATTTCTTTTATATGGTGTATATAATACCAATTTTACATGTAATATAATGAATCCTTTATAAATTATGGAATTTTAATTTTCAATTTGAATTATTTCATCTAAGGTTATTTGACTTGAATGTTAAGGGATATTGTCTCAATTTCCTTTAATTGAGGAAATTTGAATGTTATATACCAATTTCATTTATATGGTACATATACTTCCCATTTTTCATGTACTATAATTAATCCTTAATACTTCATTTTATTTTAATTTTATAGTTTTATTATTTCATCCTTGGGTATTTGACTTGAAAGTTACAAAGTGGTTAGGGATTTCATCCCAATTTTCATTTCATTGAAACATATTTGTTAATATGAACCTATTCAATTTTAGTTGTTGTATATAATACCCATTTTATATAATGAAAATGAATAAATATTTATTAATTATTATTAATGTTTAATTTTAGGTTTATTCTTCAATGGTAACAATTTAAACATTACCAAAATGGTAAAATTTATTGTACAATCTCAGTTTCTTTTGTGATTGATAACTTTCTCTTGAAACAATCAATTTTCTATGATAATTTTTAATTTCATGTTAAATTTTTCTTAAATAATAAAATTATTGAATGATAGATATTATTATTTCCTAAACATTATACCATTTTTACATACATTATTTACTTTGAAATTTATTTGATTAATGGGGGAAATATTGTTAAATTTGTATCCTTTACTCAATATGGATATTTTTTGAAAAGGCATATTGATTAATGAAATAAATTAATTATTAAATATATGAGTAATGAATTGTACATTATGTTATGGGTGGGGCCTATAATTATATATCACCTAAATTCATTGAGGGGTCTCATGATACAAGTGAGTCGGCTAAATCAGATGGGTTTTTACTTATAGTTTTAAATTGTCTTATAAAAGGTCTTGACAGTAGAGGTATTATGATACCTGATATATTGACATACAATAACTAATAATTTAAATAATTTATAATTAATTTATTATTATTTTCCATAATATTTTCTCATTGATATTATCTATGGATGCAATTAATTCTCAGTTTATTTTTTAAATGGAATCTATTTTCATTTATTTACCTTGTCATATTGATTATGCCTTATCTAATCATGATAGTTAAATTATTGATTAAATGAAATTTATGATTGTAAATTTACATTTACATATTATAGATTACTGATTCATGGTTATTTTCAATATATGTAACCCTTACTGAGCATTTGATATCACCCTTATTTTGTTTCCTTTCCCTAATATATGAATAATATTTCTTTAAATGAGTTTAAGGATGGTGAATTTTTTACATTTATTTGCTTTTTATTTTTTTACCTTGTTAAAATGGGTATCACATGTGTATTTGGTTCTCCAAGACTACTAAATTGATCAGCCCTTTAGTATTTCACCCCTTGTATCTATACCAATGTAACATAGTATACACCAGCTTCAGGTTACTGGATTCTGGGTCATTACACTTGGGCTTTAGCATGGGGTGGCTTCCCTGCCATATTGCACTATGATGTGGCATTTTATGTTGTGGTGAAACTATACCCAAATAGGAATAGCTAAACCCACTTCCCCATTCCATCTCAATAATAAAACCCCCTCTGGTTTCACCATGATCTTCCTTGACCATGGCCATTATTCTAAAACATCCATTATTGTGTCATGGTGGCTTCTTATAGATGAAATTTTAGCAACATTAACACCTTATCCCTTATCTACCGCTTACCTGAGAACCCAAACACCCATATTTTCCCCATTACTTGTCCAAAAAAATCTTCTAAATATATTCCAATTCTCAAATTTCTAATTCAAATTCCATCTCATGAAATGACCCTTGATCTAAATAAAAATTAAAATTCTTTCTGAAATTTATAACCTAGGAAAAAATGAGTCTTTATAACCTCCCAACATTGCACTTCTTATCCCATAGAAGCCTTTGTGGTTGTTATATCATGAATCCCAACCAACCTCAATTTCTAATTAATGATTTACTCATCGAATTCTATCCTCAAACAATTAATGAGCTTCCACTGTGAAACTAAAAATACAATATGCACTATTTTTCAAAAAACCAAGCTACTCACTTATTACCATTACAAACACCATGATCGATCTCAACATCACCCATCTATACTGATACACTAAGGTTTCATCAACAATATTATAGTTCTCCCCACCATACGACTTGGCACATAAGTGTTGATTTTAAGACATTGTTCTCCCACTATCATCATCACCTAACAAAACGCATCTCTAGTGGTCTATTGACTTTCTCAATGTGGTTTTCATCCCACCACAACAAATTATAGGAAAAACACTGGCCATTCCTCCCATGACGTACCTTTCCCAAAACCTCTCAACCTCACTTGTTGATTTGTTATCTCATCACATAATCATGATGAAAAAATCCTCAAAGAATCACATGACCATTCAAAAATCCACACTAAATTTCAAACCTGACACTCGATGTAATTCCACAATTCATTCATTGTCAAACCAAATCCACCAACATACTCTGCTTGAGATTGCCTACAAATATCCAATCCAACTCAATATTGAATCCCATCAAGTCCATCTCAAGCCTAATGATAAAATCTAGACTCTATGTGATACAACATCTAAACCTCAAATCTGGAATTCAACATATAACCAGAAAATATTAGATTTATTTTCTCATCAGTATCCAAATTTCACCTGAACCATCAAACAAATAGCCTCATTTCACCCATGACCCAACTAACATGGGGTTTTTATTTCAAAAAACCATTATCTCTCCATTACCACATGTAACAATTGGGTGTTACTATTCAACTCATACCTGGTCACCAATGCAAAACATTAATCAGTAACCACTCCCGACCCTCCAAGAACACCATCCTCAACCTCTTCAAAAATTACATCTACATCATGGGTCACATACTCAAACAATATATAGTGAAATCTATATCATATGGATTCTATTAGACTACTCCTCAAGAGAAACAACATCAAGCTCAAACAAACGCACAAGTTTCATTCCTCTAAGCCATGCTTAACCATTCTTTCAACCCAAAACAAGGCATAAGCTCGAATCGACCAAGCCACTTCACTCATATTCATTTATAATGTCACATACCACTATATATATACATTCATATTTCTTTAAAAACCATTGGAAACCATCCCCACAATATTTTTATGGAATCCATTAGTCCTCAAATGGTACACACCAGCTCACGAATCCATATATTAACATCACCATGTGTAACCAATGTGTACTACCTCAACCTCATCCATACCCAATGGGTGTACACTTCTATACCACCCAATAAAAAATTTCAACTCACAATCACATTAATCACATTATATCAGTTCTAGACTCATGTTCATAAACCACCTACTATGCTTCTCATGCATGTTAATACCTTCTATCCAGAAGTAGATTAGTAATTGCATTCCAATAATCCTGACATATCACACGATCCAAGACCTATCATGTAATCACTCTCCACTCGAGATTAATTCCCAAAACTAGATTAACATACCCATGATCTACCCATTATATATATAACTATATCAAATCATGGTTTGTAACTTCATCGGGAACCACATCCAAAATCCATAAGACTTGGAATCATACTTATATTTCCAATCAAAACTGGACCTTGATACTAAGACATCTCAAGTGCTTTAACTTATAAAAAAACAAGAAATATACCTTCTTATTGTGACACCATGGGGTGTTAATTTATTGGTATCAATTTAGTGCTTTCCTTTATTTTTTAGTTTCAGATTGTTCCAGGTAAAAATCTGGTGTTTTGAAGGTTTTTAAGGGGTGTGTGGTTAAGTTGCATGGTTTTTAAAACATGTGGGGTACCCAGGGGAAACCATGAACCTTGTTCAGTGGGTGTGATGGGTGAGAAAAATTAGGTTTCAAAACTATTTAACTATGAGTCCCAAGTGTGTAGATATGGACCTCTTAATAGAGGTGATCCACATAGTTGTCATGTGATTTAGAAAACCATGTGGGGTAACCATACATCCTGCCTAGGTTGGGGTATTTTTCTCATTTACTCTTATTTTTATTTTATTCTTTCACCCCCAAGCATTCCTCACTCAAACCATTTAACCCAAACACCTCACGTGGGTTTTCTTACTCCCTCAAACCTCCTCCTAGATGGATCTAGGTGGTTTCTCAGGGGTTCTTCATCTAGATCAAGAGGTATGAGTCCCTTTTCTAACTTAACCTTGTTTTATCACTTTTTATTAAATCACTCTAAACCTAATGGTAATTATTGGATGATTTTATTTGATGTAGTTTCTATGATTTTTCTTTTGGTTTTTAATGGTTTTTAACCATAGTTGGAATACCTTATGGGTGGATTTCATCGATAACTACATTGTTCTATAACTTGAGGTAGGTGTTTCAATTTTATTTTCTTTTATTCAAGAGTTACATTAGTTCTTGTGTTATTTAAATTCATATTTTCCTAGATAATCATGGTTTGGACTATATAATGTTTTTATCTAAAAGTTCCATTGACTTTGATTTTTTTTTTTTGGAAAATGGGTGGAATTTTATGTTTGAAATGGTACCCTAAGGCAAAATGGTATTTTATGAACTCACTATGTTTTTAAAAAATCCAAGGTTTGTTTTCTTAAAGCAACGCACTCGTTTTTTTGTGTTTTAACGAAATAAAAGTTAGAAAATTGGTTTTACTTTTTTGTAAAAAGTGGGATTTCAATGCTTTAAAGGGGTTTGGTGTTAAAATGTGAAATGGAGTTTCCCATGAATTGTGTGGTCATACTTGTTGATGATTATATTTTATGTTTTCATTTGGTTGGAATTCCAGGTTGTTTTGGAAAAGGTATTTCCAAATTTATATCTTAGATGTATAAATTTAAAGGCCTAGTTGGGACCTTGTGATGTGTTTATTATTTATTGTGCCCTTTTTTATCCCTATTTCTTTTGTTGATGTTGTTATTATCAATGTGATGGATACTTGGTTATGTGACTCATTTTATGATTGTGTGTTGGGGATTATATTTAGGTTAGTTTGGTAGATAGGAAGGATGTGAGTGTGGTGTTAGACCTAGAGGCATTTTATTTTCATGTGATGATGTTATTGTTTATTTTCCACCTCTTTTATTTTTCTATGAGGAGATTGAGGTTGTTAAGTGTGAAGGAGTTGGATATTTTTTGGATATTTGAGGTTTTTCACTGGCTATACCCCTTAAGTTATTCTTAACACCTTTCTCTAGGGTTCACCCTTGAGGAGTCTTCTTATATAGATTTAGTGGATCGATGTGTGATTGTTACCCTACCAGTAGTTAGGTCCATGTTTACATGTCTTGTGCAGCCCTGTTAGTCCTCATGGTGTTTCCTCATGCTATGTATCTATATTATACATATTTCATTTATGTGTTGAAATGTGTATAGTTTATTTCTTAGGTGGACTTGTTTCATGTGTGATACTTTATAGATTAGTCATATTGTTGACTGGTTTTATTCTATCTATTTAATGAAGATATTTATGACCCTTCTTGGTCATGTTGAAATCATTGTTTCCCATGTTTCTTTTTTTTCTTTGAGTTGGGTTTCAATAATATTTCAAAGTAAAATGGGAAAATGGTTTTAAAATGGAATTATTTTTTTAAAAATTTGTTTTGGAAATATTTTAAACCTTTTGTGGTTTTATTTCCAAAATTTTAGTTTTTAAGATAAATATTTCATTTCCCTTGAAAATGGTTTTGTTTTCAAATAACATCAATTTCATGAAATGGATTTTCAAAGGGGATATTTGAGGATGTTCATGTCCTAAAATTTTCTTTCTCTCATTCTTTTAAATTGAAAATGAAAACCTATTTTTCCGCACCATATTTTCAAAATTGAATAATTGGTTTCTTAAATAAAATAAGTGAAATAGAATAATGGAGATATCCTATTAGCTTTGTCTCACACCCTATATACTCACGCTGGTGGGTATATAGTATTCATTTATTGTATATGTATTTCTAGGTCATGGATTTTAAGTCAGATCCAATTTCATAATCCTTAGAAACATATGGTTTTTGAGATCTTTGTGGTGACTTTATTGTCACAAGAAGATGATGATCAGACCGTTGGTTTATATAACTAGTTGGATTAAATTTTTTCCCTCTTTGGTCTTCCACTATTTCTCTTTTAGATTATGTTGTGCTTTTGTTAACTCGTTATTATTTATTTATTTATTTGATATTCCCTCGTTGGTATGTTATTACTTATTTATGTTATTTATTATTTCTATGTTGTGCTTCTTTATATTCTTGATGGTTAAATGATCCCCAATGGTTATGTGAAATAACCTTGAGATTTTTAATCATCCTGAGGGGATATGGAATGATCCTCGGTTATGTGGAGGTATAGTTTGTGCATTAGTTCAGATGGAGACTTTGGTTGGTTTGTTAAAAAATGGTATCAACCAAATATAGGTTCATGAAAGGTTCATAGGTTCTTAAGATTTTCCTTCATGATAATATGGGTTTAGTGGTAGAAAGGATATGGGATCATTGGGACCCAAATTGTATGTCTAGGTAAGTTCTTGGATAGAAATTTCTTGCAAAAAATATTTATTTTCTATGGGTATCTAGAAATTTTCTTATGTTTTTAATCATGTAGTGTCCTTTTATTAAGATTTTTTGGCCGAGAGTGTTGTTTCACTATGTTTTTAGGGAGTTTTTAGGATATGTACCATAACATTCATTGATTTAGAGTGGTAATTAGTAGGTTTTAATAGTGAACATGATTAAGTTTCATGATATTTCAAACCATGATTTAGCCATGTGGATTATTCTAGATAAATTTTATTATCACTTACATGATTAGGGCACTATCTGACAAACCATGTGGCCAAACTGTGCATAGTGGATAAGGTTAGGAATTTGGTTTTTTTCCCTCCTCTTTTGGTTTGAGCCACTTTTTTGTTTTATGGGGCTTGTTTTTTACATTTTTAAGTTAAGTTTTATTTTTTTTTAAAGTTGTTAAAAAATTATTGTTTTTATCTATGGTTTTTTGAAACCCTTGTTTTAGTTATATTGGTTTATTGGGTAAAAAATATTTTGATCCCTTGACAATGTTTTTTTTAGTTTGTGTGGGTTTTCAAAAAAAAATTATTTCATAGGTTCTTAGATTATATAATCCTTTATTTTTTTTGGGTGAGTTGAGGTTTTCTTATGAAATGTTTTGAAAAAATGTTAAAATAAATTTTGAGGTTATGTGAGTCTCAAAATCCTTTGGGTTTGTGGTTTGAAATGTTTACAACAATTCTGAAATGGGTCTTGTGACTTCAGTTTGGTTGCTTTGAGTTTTTGGTTCCCTTATATGGAAGTTTTGAGGTGTTTTGTAATCTTTTTTTGTTTGGATTTCTTGTTTTTTCTCCTTATTTTGAGATATTTTAAATTTGTTTTGTTTAGAACTTTTCTTTTTTTATTATGTTTTAGATGGATTCCCCCAGAAATAAATTAGTAAGTTGGTAAGGTAATTCCTTGGGTAGTTGTTTTGTTGTTCTAGTAGTTATATTTATAATCTATTACTCCACCCAAACTCATGATCGAGTGGTAGAGACATATGCTTCCTACTTTGTGTATCATGTGTGAGAGTTTTTGAATAGTTTCCCTCTAGTTTTTTATGGTGATCGAGGACCCTATGAGGTGACTGAGTGGTTAGAAAATGATGAAGATATTTTCAACTCTTTATAAACTCCTAAAACATATAGGGTGAGATGAACCATTCCCTTGTTCAAAGGTTTGGGTCTAGGATTATACAAGGTAAATATTTATACTCAGTCATTTTAGGCTCTCTCTTGGTGATATTTCAAGGATTACATTTTCAGTGGTTTTATCCTTAAAAAGTGAGAGTTAGAGGGTGATAGGGTTTCTAGGAATCCTACAAGGTGATCGGTCAGTGAAATAATATGTTGATAATTTCAAAATCTCGGCATCCTTTTCTCTATATTTTTATGATGAAAATGAAAAAAAATGTATTTTTATTTGTTAGAGGCCTATGTAAAAAGTTGTTTTCGTCAATCCTATAGTCAGTCATGTCTACCTTTTAGGAATAAGTTTTGAAGGAAGTTGTTGAAGTAATATTTGTAGGGGAACCTAAGATAAAGGATTCTTTGATTTCCATTAGATCTTGTAAAGATGATATGGATATCATAAAAGGAAATTATAAAGGAGATAAGGGAAGTAAGATGTATTTTCAACCTACCATTCATGTCTTAGTGAGGTAGAATCCAGTTTTGTGTTTTTAGTGTGTGAATTTTGGGCATGTTAAAACTTCCTTCCTATTAGCTCTGAATAATTTTTATCTGTGTGGATTCCCTAGTTTCATTTGATGGTTATGTGATATGGTCGACCATCAAAATAAGAAGGCTCATGCCAATCTTGAATCGGATCAGTGGTGTTCTATTTTTTCACTTCCATTAAAGAGTTGGCAGTTGGGTCTTATTTTGGGAGATTCCATTTTTTTAATATTTCTTTTGGTTTTGGGGCATGTCCCATATTTTTTGTTCCCATATTCCTTTTTGGTGAAATAGATGAAAATGATTTTGATCCTTATTTAATATATTTTGATATTTTTTTGCCTCATTGGTTTTTCTTGTTTGTCCTGTATGTTTTAAACTGTGGGCTATTTTATGTTCAATGGTTTGGACATGGTAGGGAACTCATGTGCATTCTTGGATTCTTGGGGTGTGGTATCATTTATAATTGGGTTGTGTATGTTAGTGCATTATAAGTATCTATCAGAATTTCCATAGGATAATGTTTCAGGGAGCTCGATGTGAACACCATCATGTACCAATTGTGACCCTTAGGTCAAAACCATATTTTTTCTAAGTGACGAGTGACTTTTGTTCTAGTGAATCCTAGTTTTTTGAACACCTTGGAATTCATTTATCTAGATTATAACCCTTTGGTATGTTAAGTGCCTGTGTTCTCCTCCTGGTCTCACTTTTATTAGCCTTGGTCAGTGGATCTTTGTGGTTACCTATGGAAATTTCAAAAACATGGTGGCTTAGTGTCACCCTCATATTCTAAAGGAAGAATTTGTTAATTTATCCATCATTTTATATTAACTCTAAATAATAGGGATGCCTATGGTAGGTCTCTATGTGTTTTTTCCATTTATTTAATAATATTCCTCTTTGTACTTCTAGTGAATTTTCTATTTTGTGAATATTAACTATTGGATTTGTGCCTTGTGTTCTTGGCTTTGAGGATTGGGAGGTTGGTAGTAATTTAGTATTTTCTAGTGTAGAGGTTTTCTAGGAATTCCATCTTGTCAGAATTTTTTGGGTACTTTATATGGTAGAATGTATCATGGTAGGGAGTTTTTGACACCATATGGTTTCACATTCTTGTAAGTAATCTTTTGGTTTCAATTTATTTTTATTCAAGGCTGTTATTAGTCAAAATTTATATTTTTTGAGGTTTTTTTTAGGTGTGAGGTTAAGGTACATAATTTTTAAATCATGAAATACCACTATGGGAAAAAATGAACCATGTTAATTAGGTATGTTTGGTTAAAATGGTTATGGTGCACACTTATATAACCATGTGGCCCAAGTGTGAAAATTGTGCACCTATTAATAGAGGTGATTCACATGGTTTCTACACTATTTGTCAAACAATGTAGGGTAATTGTAAAGCTTAAACTTATTGATGTATTTTTGTATTTCCTACTTCTTTTTATTTGACACTTTCATCCCAAGAATCCCTTACTAAATCCAACCAACTCAAACACCTTCCTTGGGGTTTATTCCTCTTTCTAAGCTCGTCCTTGATGGATTATATGTGGCTTCTAGGTGGTTATTTGTCTTGATAAAGAGGTATGAGTCTCTATTCTCTCTTCCTCTTATTTTATATCTTTTTATCCAATCCCTCTAACCATAATAGTCATACTTGGACAATTTTCTTTGCTAAGGTTTCTAAGATTTTGGGAATTTGGTTTTTAATGGTTGTGATCAATAGTAGGAGTCCCTTCCCTGGGTATTTATTCAAAGGTGGCATGGTTCTATCTCTTGAGTTAGTTTTTTCCGTTTCATTTTATTTTACCCAAGAGTTACATTATTTATTGGGTTTTTTAAATTCATTTTTTCCTAGATAATTATAGTGTGAACTATCTAGGTTTTTTTTATAAAACTTCTATTGAATATTATGGATTTTCAAGTTTTAAATGGATGAAATTTTATGCTTGAAATGGTATCTTGATGATAAATGGTATTTTATAAATTCTCCATTCTTTTAAAAATCCAAGGTTGGTTTTATTAAATAAACATTCTTGTTTTTAGTGTTTTAAGAAAATATATTTTTAAAAAGTGGGTTTCCTTTTTTCTAAAAGTTTGATTTCACACTTTAAAGGGGTTTGGTATTAAAATGTAAAATAGAGTTTCCCTTAAATTGTGTGTTACTACGTGTTGATGGTTATGCTTTCTTTTGGAATTGTGTTGTAATTCTTGATTGTTTTGAAATTTGGATTTTGAAAAGTATATGTTACATGTATAAAAGTGAAATCATTTTTGGAAACCTATGATGTGTTGATTATTTATTATTCCCTTATTGATACTCCCTTTATTTTTTGAATGGTGTGTTTATCCATATGATGGATGATTGGTTATCTGACTCATGTTGTGATCATGTTTTGGGGATCACATTGAGGGTAGTTCAGGAGGTGGGAAGGAACTGATTGTGGTGTTAGACCTAGAGGATTTTAATTTTAATGTTATGAAATTATTGTTCATGGGCCACCCATGTTATTATTCCATGATGAAACCATGTTTTCCAAGTGGGAAGTAGTGGGAAATTTCTTGGATAGTTGAGGTTTTCACTATATAGACCCCCCTAGTTGTATGTAACAATTAGATCAGGGTTTTTCACTAAGGAAACTTCTTATAGAGATTTTGTGGATAGATGTGTGATTGTTACCCTTCTAACTATTAGGTCCACATTTTCATGTATTGTGTGGTCATGTTAGTCCTCTTGGTGTCTCCTCATGCTATATATCTATGTTATGAATCTTTCATTTATATGTTGGCATACTTATAGTTTATTACTTGGATGTACATGTTTTAAATTTGATCCTTTATGGTTTAGTCATGATTTTTACTAATTTTATTCCATATGTTTAATGGCATTCATTGTGACCCTTCTTGGTTATATTGATATCATTATTACCCTTATTTATTTGTATTATTTGGGTTGGGACTTTGTAATCTTTAAAAATTTTGTTTCCAATTGTTTCATTTGTTGTAAATAATTAAATATGTGAGTGAAGAATAAGTAGATATCCTTGGAAAATTGTTATGGATTCACTTGATGGCATTGGATGTCATGCTCAATCAATTTTCCATGTTAACGCTCATGATTTTTGAAGTTGATATTTAAATTTCAAAGACATGTGATTATGATAACACATTGCATACAAAAAGTGTAAGACCATGAAAATGATTATTTTCATGAATTGAAGAATATTAATTAAGGATTCTATGAAAAATATAATTTCATAAAGAATAATTGCATGTGATTTAATTGAAGGCCATAAAAATATAATAATATTTTTTTTCATGAAGATTTTATAAAGAGAATAAGTTTTAGGAATAAAGGAAGATATAAATTCTATACTTAGATACTTCTAAGTATTATTTATAATGGTGGATTCATTAAAAAATATAGGGCCAACCAAACAGTCCACCAAGGCTGGCCCTCAACTACTCTTAGGGGACCCAAGGGCCTACCCTTTGGGAGAGCCTATCAAAGGAGGTCACATTGTGGATAAGGAGTGGGTGGGCCATGTGTAGTCCCACAAGATAATGCTAATGTATAGGTTCACATGGGCCTCATCGGGTCCATCGGGTGCTGGTGGGCCATGTAGGTGAGGTGCAGCCTGTAAGGTGTCATGTGAAAGTGTAACAGGTGCTAAACCGCATATCCAACTCAAAATAATAGTGATAGTTCTTTAATTAGTAAATCATTGCTCGATAGATTTCATGGTCGATGTGATACAAGAGTGAGAATGTGTATTGTTCCTCTATATTTAAATTGATGGACATAACATAGGTCACCTGATTAGTTCACTTTGAGTTGTCCGGTCATCAAGGGAGTTGGTCCATCTTCATCTTTCTTTTGAAGGATCTTCTCCTATGGATATTCCTCCATTGATTAGTCATGAAAATCATGTTTGATATTACTCAGATCAAACTAAGGCCTATTTTACATTAAGAATGTCATTTCATACACTTGTGATCCAATTGAGATCCATGTACATGTTTCCAATGTATTTCATACATAAGTAATGTATGAATAGAGGGATATCATGAATCCTGGTTAAATAGAGTTTCCATATGAATTTAATGTGTGATAATCACATTATGAATGTCCAAGAAGAGTGGATATCCAAATAGTAACACATTCATGCATGTATACCAAACTAAAAATAGAATGCAGAGCCATTGAATCCATAAACAATGTATATCCTTGAAACCAGTGCATGAAATATTATTGCATGCTAATTGATTTGATGATATGTAATTCCATATATATTCAAACATTGAATATGTTTTATAAATAATTAATACCTCAAACCTTTGGGTGTTTAATTGAGGTACAATGTTTTTCCTTCCATGTGAAGAAATGGGAAGCTAGAATATTTAAGCATTTAAATGTGGATTAAAATTAATAATGAGATATCATATTTAAAAAAAAAGATGAGTTGAATTCAATCATGGATGCATGGTGATACATGGGTTATCACTTTTACATGTGAAAAGAAGAATATAATACCCAAATCCCTCAGGTATTTGATATGTTATCCATAAAGAAGAAAATACCCAATAGTTCATTTGTGTATTTCAAATATTAATGAGTAAAAAAAATACCCACAAAAATTATGGGGTATTTAATATAAGAAATATAATACCTAAGAATCAATGGGTATTTTTATATCAATGAGGAATAATTTTTTTATGAATAAACACATTCAAACAAGGATTTAAATGAGGGATTTTAAATAGTGTAATTATTGAGATCCCATGAACAAATTTTTTTATAAATATCTACATGTAGGTGATAAAAAATATTATGAAAATTATTGAGAATCCTTGAGTCCATTGTGACAAAAGAATTTTGAAAGAGATATAGAGCCCGGTAATTCTGGAAGAATTCAATTACATGTACTCAAGAATTTGGAATTAATATCATTCTTGATCTGGAAGGAGTCATGAGACCATCATTGCTGAAGTTATTAAAGAATTACACAAGGAAAGGACATCCATATTTCATGTGGGGAAAGACTCTCTATGAAGATGATATTTTTAAAACTATATAAACACTATGAAGGAAGCTTGTAAATTTGGTGTCTAACCAACTATAGGAGGCTTTTGATTTGGGTGTCTAATGAATTAGAGAAGAAGGGTAGTTGGGGTGTCTAACCAACTGTGGAGAGATTTCAATTGGGGTTTCTAACCAGTTGTTGAGAAATTGTAACTTGGGTATCTAACCAATTGTATACACTTGTGCAAATAGTCAAGATAATTTATGTTGGGGTTGTCTAACCAACATGGTAAGGCATAGACCTTTCATTACTGAACCTTGTAAATACCATGTGTTTCCCTATCTTATTTTACTATTTCTCATTATGTGAGGTAAATATATTTTATTTAGTGGATATATAACTTTAAAAAATTAAAGGTTTTGAATTTAAAAAGTTATAAAATTCATAAAACAAGTGTACCACTGAATCACCCCCTCCCTCCCTCTCAATGGAACCTAACTAGTCCCCAGGGTCTATACAATGAAAAAAGTGAAACTAGTTTTCAAATGTAATGCTTGGTTTAAAAAGAGGTTTTTGAAATATTTTAAACCTTGTGTGGTTTT
Source organism: Viscum album (assembly GCA_963277665.1). Classification (NCBI taxonomy): domain Eukaryota; kingdom Viridiplantae; phylum Streptophyta; class Magnoliopsida; order Santalales; family Viscaceae; genus Viscum; species Viscum album. The sequence goes on from OY728152.1 coordinate 1,918,860,162, forward strand.
TTTTATTTTATTTTTTGAGATAAACATTTTTTTACCCTTGGAATTGGTTTTTTTTAATAACACCAATTTCATGAAATTGTTTTACAATGGGGATATTTGAGGAAGTCCATTTCTTAAACTTGTCTTTCTCCCATGATTTAAAAGTGAAAATTAAAACCTATTTTTCCATTACTTGTTTCTAAACAAGAATAATTGATTTATTAAATAAAATAAGTGAAATGGAATCATGGTGGAATCCTAATAGCTTCAGCTCACACCCTGCATACTCACGTTGGTGGGTTTGTAGTCTTCATGTCTTGTACAAGTCTGTCGAGGTCTTGGCATTTAGGTTCTATCCAGTGTCATATTACTTGGAAGTGGATGGTTTTTGAGATCATGGTGGTGAGTTTAGTGTTGTGAGGAGACGGATATTAGACCTTCTATTTGTAAAATCGGTTGGCTCAAGTTTTTTTGGCCTCTTTGGTTTTTCATTTTTTTCTCTTTTACCTTTTATTGTTGTTTTTTAACTCTGTATTAATTTTTTATTTATTTGAGATTCCCTCTTTGGTATGTGCCTTCTTATTTATGTTATGAAATTTTAGGATGTTTTCTCTATTTTGATTCCTGAGGGTGAAACTATCCCAAATGGTTATGTCAAATAACCTTGATGCTTATCATCAGCTCGGGGGGATTGGAGACATTCTCAAGTATGTGGAGCGCTAGTTTGGGTACCGATTTGGATGGTGACTCAGGTTGGTTTTTTACACTTTTAATATATACCTGGAAGCACATTTCATTCTCCAATCTCATAACCTGATTCAAAAACCCATTATTATTATCTCTAAATTCACTCATAAGCTTAGGATAACCCTCTCTTGATTACCCTCACATATCACAGCTCACCTCTATAGTTGAAACAAAATGCCTGACTAATCAACCATATAACCTTTCTCTTTAATATCATGAGCCATATCTCAAGGGAACTATTCTCTCCCACCTATCCCATTATCCATCTCTCTTATAGGTCATAGATCACAAGGAAACATCCCTTCACCCACTTGAAATATCACCCAGAAACTCATGTTCCAAAACAACCACTCTAGGATTCTCATATACATATATATATATATATATATACATATATATATATATATGTGTGTGTGTGTGTGTGTGTGTGTGTGTGTGTGTGTCTATCAGGTATCACATTCCAATCCATCAGCCTACTAGGGTGCTAATCCTCACTGGCCATTTTCATATGATACTACGCCCTTGAGTACCATGATCTCATATAGGTGTATATAACAGAATCACCCTAAAATGATTTGTGTCGAGTAAAAATAGTCATATGGTTTGGTTAAGTATAATTTCACCAATAATATATATAAGAAAAAACATATAGGTTGTTGAAACTTTAAAAAAATAAAACAAATTTTCTTTTCAAAACAAGAATAATAATCACTAATATGGGGGTTAATCATCAAGGAATTCAATTCATGTACCAACCCACTAAGGTTCACCATGAGACTCTTACACCAAGGGATGGAATATTCATTATCATGGATCATCTATCCATAGAATCCACCTAACATGTCATCATAGAAAATATACTATGTTTCAGCTGATTATAATTTCACCAACAAGTTATATGGGAAAATTCCATATAAGTTTGTATTAGAACCTTAAACAAAAAATACCTCGTTGATAGTGATATCAATCACACAAAAGAAAATTAATTTCATACGGCTTCTATATTCCAAGAATAATCTATGTACATGGGTATTTTCCAACAAGAAAAGTTTAAAAACTATAAATATCAATCACAAATAAACACATCATATTTGAATAAGTATCTCAATCATAACAATGAAAACCAAGAACATCAATCCCTTATCCCTCGTAACATAGACTTTCAATCAAAAATGTGTTCATGAGACACCAGTCTTTGGTCTATCATAATGTCTGATAGATACCCTTTCTCTTTCAACCATATCCACAAATATTTAGAAAAAGAAAATATACACAAATACCAATTGTTAACGCCTTTCTACCTCAAAAAACTAATTGGTTTCATGGTCGGTGGGTCTCTACTTGACCTTAGGCGCACCTCCCAGTACACCAGAGGCTGTTGAATAGTAGTAAGGGTCTAAGGTGTTACCATGGGGTACTATACTCACATATCATAGTATAACCATAGTGTAAATATCATACAACATCCATAATAATAAAAAATCATAATACATAGAAGTAATGAATTACAACAATGTTATATCAAATATAATGAAAAATTTTATAGTCATTCATCGTAGAATGATCACCCACATGGTCAATCACATATATGAAATAAAAAAACAAAAATAGGAGACTATAAACCATCCATGATCCTCGGTACATCCCAATATCCATACACCAACTAAGTGGTATTTCTTGATCATGGAGAACTTGGCCTCTACTATAGTGACCCAGATTTTTCTTAAATTGCTATTACATCATTATAAAGATAAAAACCATAATAGTATAACACTATGAGGATCCAGATGTTTAGTGTCTTGGGAAAATTAGGTCCATACATTACATTGAAAACATCAAGCTAAACATTTATTTAATTCCTTCTTCTCTAGCTTCTTATTGGCATTTGACCTCTCCTTAGTACATGTAGTCACCTAAGGATATACATCCAAAAGAGGTGACATAAAAGACTAGTAAGAGGATAGATAAGAAAAATATAACAATGGGTGAGGATAACCATAACATAGGAAAAGAATCATGAACATGAGATGAAACATTAATAAGAGACTTGAAATGTGGCAATGCATAAAAAATGAAACATCATGTATTAGTGGTTAACTACCACACATACTTGTGAACAAAGCTAGCATATTGTTCACACATCATTTCAATTAAATTCATGATATTAATCACTTTTCCCAATTCATTAGAGCTCTATATAATTCTGGGTGTACCCGTCACATTGAAACATTCATATTGCGCTATATAATTTCGGGCGCACCTGTCACATCATAACATTATCATTTATCATGCATTCCACAATGAACATATATAAAAAATGAAAATAACTAAACTATGTAAATTAATGGTTTTCATCTCATAAGAACACATTCATAAACATTGGGTTCCCAAAATAAATTTGGAATGAATTCTTGATACAATAAACCTCAACCTTGAGTGAGAAGTAAAAGGAGTGTTTTTTGAAAGAAGAGTTCTTTTGGAAAACATTTGTTTGACATAAACTTCAGTATAAAACATGTATATCTAATGAAATTTAATATAATTCTGAATGAATTATTTTTAAGCAGTAAACATACCAAAAATGGAGTGAAAGAGGGGGAACTCGAAGAAAGAAAGTTTGAGATTTTCCCTTTACCTTGTATCCAAATGCTTTCATCACTTTAATGTCATGTATAACCACATTAGATTCATTAATTGAAAATTAAAGAAAATTGTGTTCATGAATATAGTTCATTATGGTTTCATTTAGTTATTTTATGGGCCTTTTTATGAGTTATAGAGTATAAAAACATTGTTTGGGAATGTTCGTTTTTATGGTTTTCTTGAGCAGTTCACATGTATTCATAAATGAAAGTTTGTGTAGAACACAGATAGACATCCTAAACTGATCTTTCATGTTATTAGTGATATTCTAGAATTTTAATTTATATTATAATGAATTATATTATATACTTTAGTGACTTGGTTTTGGACCTGTCAGAATTTGGAATATTCCAATGAATGATTCCAGAGCTAGGCGCGAAGATGGCGTGCAATTCTGAGGCCCTGTGTGCCCGGAATAAATTTTATAAAAATATTAAGTATTTTTATACTATGCATGTGGTGGGGGTGTGTTATCTCCTAAAAAGTAGCTCAGAACAGGAATCTGAGGGCATGATTACTTCTAGAGCGTGCCGTTTATCCTAGGCGGGGTGTAAACTTTGCGGGCGCGGGCTTGCTGTGAGAAAAGCCGCCAAGGGCATTTTCGTAAATAAATGGAAAAGTTTATTTATGAGTTTCGGCTTGAATAACTTATGAACAGAGTCTTGGATTGAAAATCTGAGTCCACCTTTGTGTTTAAAATGGCACGTTTACCCTAGGGGGGACCAAATTTCCTCTATGCCGGGAGGTCTGGTCGGGGGTGTTAATTTAAATGAAGTAATTTAAATAAAAATAATAATAAACCCCACCCCTCACCTCCCTACTCTCACATGCTAGAACATAATGACGAAACCCCTCCCCCTCTCCCACCGTTCTTCACCAAATTGAGCTGCAAACGTCAATTTTTAGCGCCGATCATCAGCGGATCGAGCTTCAGAGCGTCGCAAGCGTCATTCTGCACCCGAAACTTCGATGATCCGCCAACAGGTAGGAGTTTTGAGTTTTAAAATCCATGATCCCGATTTGTTTTTTTTTTCTCTGTTTTTAGCATGAAGATTCATAGATATGGTCCTGGGGGGTGCGCAGATGCCTTCAGATGCGCGTTTGGACCCACGGGGTGCCCCTAGCGGCCCTCGGAAGGTCCCCCGGCGCAGCACCGACGTGACGGCGCCCGCGGAGGTGGGATGTGGGGATGAAATAGGACTGCCACCCCCTTTGGTTTTCTAGCCTCCAATTAGCAGTGACTCCACAGGGGTCGGCCGCGCGCGTGCGCTGTGCCGCGGTCATCCAGCCGGTTCAGCCGGTCCTCTCTTGGTATACGGGGGTTTTAAAACCCCCGTATCTTGCTCCCTGGAAACCCAAATCATGTTCCGTCTATGGAGACGTGACCCTGGTGATGAGGAAAACCCTTTGGTGTGGGTTTGGGGATTTCAAATTTTGGTCTTATGGGTCGGGTGCTAGAAATGTCGAATAAAATAATGATATTTTATTATTATTCGACTTCGGGTCGTTGTATCTTCTACCCGGAGCGTCCGATTGACATGTCGTCAGTGGAGTTGAGATCCTGATGGTATGAAGGACTTTTATTGATGTTTTTTGGGTGTTCGGACTGAGAAAAGGGTGTGGGCCCCACGATATCGTGTTTTGGCGTTTTCGGAGAAACACAACTTTTCTGCCGGGTGTCTGTTTTGGACGAACGAGTAGTCTACCCCGCATGTCTTTCCAAGGTGATCATCGTGCTATGATCTACTTGATGAGTTTCAGGATCATAGTGTGGTCCCCACACGGGCTAGATATGGTGAATAGTGCCTTTTTTACAGGTTGTTTGTTTCGTGCGAGTAAACATCCTATCCTGCGTGTTTTTCTGTGTGGATCGTGATGGTGGCCTTGGTATCAGCCTTGAAGGTGTGCGGTGTGGCGTTGTGTTGGGTCACTCGGGTTAGCAACGTTTGGACCAGTAGTGGTTGAGGGTACTCCCTTGGTTCGTTCCTACAAGGTTTCACATGGCATCACAACCTTAGTATAGGTTTGTGATCCTCTCTATGGGATGTTTAATCTGTTAGAGTTGTGGCATCCCTCCGGTGGGGCCAGAGCGGGATCCTCTAGCATCGTTTCCCAAGATCGAGTTCTTAGTATCGTTGTGACCGCTTATCCATGGGCGGCGATCCCTTATCAAGCAGGTTAACCCCGTAGGGTTTATGGTATCATCGGGAATATGATCCCCTATGTAGTGGTCCATGCTCAGTAGGGTCGTGGCATCTTCGGGTATATGATCCCCTACTCAGCATGAGGATTTTAGTAGGGTTGCGGTATCATTGGTTATATGATCCCCTACTCAGTGAATGGTTTCTGTAGGGTTCTGGCATCATCAGTTTGATCCCCTACAGTGCGAGATATACCAGATAGGGTTTTTGGTATCGTCATGACTGTTGTGACATGGGTGACGATCCTCTATTTGAGTGACATGTTTCTTTCAAGCGACATATCGTGTTGTGATATCCCTCAACAGATCTTGGGAGTGATCCCCTATCTGTGAGATCTACGAATGCCAGATCGGGTTGTGGTATCCCCCAGCAGACCCTGGTAGTGATCCCCTATCTGTGAGATCTTTGTATACCGGTGTGGGTTTTGGTATCCCCTAGAGGACCATAGGAGTAATCCCCTATCCAAGGCGTTTGTTGTTTATGTTGTTTTAGTGTGGTTTTCTCATTGACGATATCCAACGAGCGTGATCTCTCGGGTGAGAATCTCAGGTGTTTTTGTGGGACCCGATGGAGTGTATCTCTCGAATGAGTGTAATCTGGGATGAAAGTGATTGTGGAGTGTGCTCTCTTGGTTGTGAACCGTTGCTGGTGATGGCATCGGTACCTCATGTGGCTTGGTGCGTGAGATGAGTATATCTGTATGTTCAAGGTGTATGTATGGGAATACACCTAGATTGAGCTGACTAGTTGTGTTTTGCTGAGGATGGTCATGAGATGGAGTTTCTCTCTCATCTGGGTTCCCTCTAGATGGGATGAGAAGGGCGTTGCCTTTAAGTTCCTCTCTTTTGTTTTGGGTTTTTGGGGTGCCTATTGAGTAACCACTACACGGGCTTTGCCCGCACATGTTTTTGTCTTGTGCAGACCACAGGCCTTACGATGGTGTCCTAGGAGGACTTGGAGTAGGCGGAGCTGAGTGAGTGGGACTGACCGTGGAGTCTTAACAGAGTTGTGCCGACGTGCTTTCTGGTGGTGCTTTTGGCAGCATCCCCCTTCTTCCGAGCAGGTTGGATGCTTTTGTGGATTTCCTTTGGTGGGACCTATTTTGTCCTTTTGTACTTCTGTTGCACTCTGGTTTGGGATAGTTGTATGCATGCCTTCAATTTTTAGTTTTATATATCTCTACACTATTTCATGGACGTGTATGTGGGTGCGTGTGTATAGGTACCTTAGGTTAATGCCTCCCATGTGTGTGATAGCCTACTCGGCGCTAGTTTCCAGCCCCTGGCCTATTGAAATCGGGCTTGGGGAGTCGCGGCTCGAGTCCTGTTGGGTTGGGTCGTGACAGAGTGGTATTAGAGGAGGTTCCACCTTTGGGATCTCAGAGCTTAGCTAGTCTAGCTGTGAGTTTGGTTTGAGTTGCATAGCGGCAATGTTAGGATGTTTCGAGTTCGTATTTCAGGCCAGGGACTCCATTTTTGGTGTGACGGCCTATGTATCTATTCACTAGGACTCTGATAACCCGCCTTTTGACTCGGGACATTTGGACACTAGTCACAGGGACATAATGGTACATGCATCATATAGGACTTGGTTTTTGGGTTTCCATTGTTCTTCTTGAGTCAGCTCTCCAGATATACTCTTTGACTATGGAGTGTCTTGATTGTATTTCATGATGCCTTCATGATGACAGCTAGTGAGGGTTTCTTAGCGGGATTTTAGTGATGATCCGCCCCGTGTAGAGGCTATATACTAGGGCACAGGTTCTGAAGCTGGACCTCCAGGTGGTCCGCCAGTTGATCCACCACATGTCAAGCAGCTGGTTGTGCTGGCAGTGCAGGATGGGGGTGCACGTAGGCTGAGTGCGCTGCACGAGTTCCATAGGTAGCGACCTCTGAGGTTTCTGGGTGATCTAGACCCTCTGGCAGCTAATGACTGGCTCGAAGCAATCACACATCTTTTCCACCTAGCGAGGACACCTCCAGATCAGATGGTTTTCCTAGTGGCGATCCTTCTGCATGGTTCGACCAGGCTATGGTGGAGCCTAGTGACGCAGTCTCATGATGAGGAGACGCTCACGTGGATAGAGTTTGAGCGACTCCTCCGAGAAGAGTTATATCCGGTGTCGTTGAGGTCAGTGCAGATTTAGGAGCTTCTGCAGCTTTGGCAGGATGTCATGACTGTGTTGGAGTACTCAGTGAGGTTTACAAACCAGTCGCGCTACTCCCTAGATATGGTTTGGGACCCATTCTTTAGGGCTCGGACCTTCGAGAAGGGCTTACGCAGAGACATCTGGGAAGGTTTGGTTTCCTTGTTTCTTCCCACCTATGCTGGAGTGTTGTACCAAGCCTTGGTGGTGGAGAGCTTTCTGGATGAGTAGATTCATCCCATCAGTGTTGGGCGCATGGAAGCCGGTGGTCGGTGCAAGGGTCTGGATGTGGCCGATGTTTCATGAGGCGACCCCATGATGGAGGATCCAAGGCTCATGGCTAGCAGGGCTCACATGCCAGTTTTGTTTAGCCATAGGAGAGGCGGTGTTATGCTTGCGAAGGTCAGGGACAACTTTCTAGAGATTGTCCGACCCGTAGTGTTGTTGAGGGGGAGTCGGTCGATAGATCGGCTTGGCAGAGGCAGCGTGTCAAGTATGGAAGTCCGTAGGGAAGCGAACATGGTGACGGAGCTGGTGCAATAGCAGGAGGTGGTAGGCAGTATCAGATGCCACCACCACCACCCTCAGGTGGTCTACACCGAGCTCAGGGAGCAGGAGGGCAGGGGTGAGGACAGCTGCATGCCCTAGAGGCTGTTGACCTAGAGGCTCCGCGGATGGATAGAGGTATGCCATGTGTCCTTTCTATTTTCTACAGTAGTTTGATGGACACTATTTAGTGGTACTCTTTCCTTTCTGTTGCTTTCTTGAGGTTTGTTTAGGGCATTGGTAAGACCATGTTTGGGTGTTGTTCGGCGTGATTCGAATGCGTGAGGAAGCGGGATCCTTGCCCCACCGAGACGCGTTTTTGTGACACAATAAAAACCATGCGATCAATTCAATGCAACCCAAAGAAGATAGTGTTGAGGTGTCGTGGATGATTCCCTCTGACTTATGTGTTCGGTCAGGGGTGTTTGTTGGCGAACTCACTGGCGTGGGAGACCCAGTTCAGAGTCAAGTTGCTTTCCTTGTGCTTATGGCTTTTAGGGGATGAAAAGTTCTAAGGTGGGGAGAATTTAGTGACTCATTTTTGGACCTATAAGACTTTGGAATATTCCTTCGAATGATTACAGAGCTAGGCGCGAAGACGGCGTGTGATTTCGAAGCATTGTGTGCCTGGAATAAATTTTATAAAAATATTAAGTATTTTTATACTATGCACATGGCAGGGGTGTATTATCTCCTAAACGGTAGATCATAATGGGAATCTGAGGGCACGGTTGCATCTGGAGTATTCTGTTTACCCTAGGCGGTGTGTAAACTTTGTGGGAAAGGGCCTACTGTGAGAAAAGCCACCAGGGGCATTTTCGTAAATAAATGGAAAAGTTTATTTATGAGCGTCGGCTCAAATAACTTCTGAATGGAGTCTCGGATCAAAAATCAGAGTCTTTTGTTGCGTTCATAATGACGTGTTTACCCTAGGGGCGACATAATTTACTCTACGCCGGGAGGTCTGGTTGGGGTGTTAATTTAAATAAGTAATTTAAATAGAAAAACACAAACCCCACCCCTCACCTCCCTCATCTCGTACACCGGAACGGAATGAAGAAAACCCTCCCCCTCTCCCACCGTTCTTCACCAGATCAAGCTGCAAACATCCATTTTTAGTTCCAATCATCAACGGATCGAGCTTTAGAGCGTCGCGGGCGTCGTTCTGCACCCGAAGCTTCGGCGATCCGCCAACAGGTAGGCGTTTTGAGTTTTAAAATTTTGGATCCTGATTTGGTTGGTTTTTCTCTATTCTGAGCCTGTAGATGCATAGATCTAGTCCTAGGGGGCGCTCATATGTCTTCGGATGCACCGTTGGACCCCCGGGGTGCCCCCGGCAGCCCTCAGAATGTTCGCCAGTGCGGGCCGGCCCAAGCCGGGCGGACCGGCCGGTTCAGGACGATCTGGCCCTATCTAGGTATACAGGGGGTTTTAAAACCCCCGTATCTTGCACCCTGGAGACTAGAATCGCATGCCGTATTCGGCAATGCGATCTCGGTGATGAGGCGAACTCTTTGGTGTGGGTTTGGGGGTTTTGAAGTTTGGGCTTATGGAATGGGTACTAGAAACGTCGAATAAAATAATGATATTTATTATTATTCGACTTTGGGTCGTTGAATCTTCTACCTGGAGCATCTGATGGATGTTTCATCAGTGGAATTGAGACCCTGATGTTACAATAGACTTTTCATGATGGTTTTCGGGTGTTCGGACCGAGAACAGGGTGTGGGCCCCACGAGGTCAGGTTTTGGCGTTTTCAGAGAAACAAAACATTTCCATAGGGTGTCTATTTTGGACGAACGAGTAGTCTATCCCACGTGTTATTTTTAGGGGATCACATTTCTATGATCCACTTAATGAATTTAGGGATCGTAGTGTGGGCCCCACATGGGCTAGCTATGGTGAATATTGTCTTTTTCACTGGTTGTCTATTTTAGGTGAGTAAATAGCCTGTCCTGTGTGTTTTTCCACGTGGATCATGATGGTGGCCTCGGTATCGGCCTTGTAGGTGCATGGTGTGGCGTTGTGGCGGGTCTCTCAGGTTAGCGACGTTTGGACCAGCAGTGGTTGAGGGTACTCCCTTGGTTCATTACTATGAGGGTTCGCGCGACATCACAACCTTAGTATAGGTTTGTGATCCTCTCAATGGGATGTTTAATCTGTTAGAGTTGTGGCATCCCTTTGGTGGGCCTGGAGCAGAATCCTCTAGCATTGTTTCCCTAGATCGGGTTCTTGGTATCACTATGACCGCTTATCCACAGGCGGCGATCCCCTATCTAGCAGGTTAACCCCGTAGGTTTTGTGGCATCATCGGGAATATGATCCCCTATGCAGTGGGCCATGCTCAGTAGGGTTGTGGCATCATCGGGTATATGATCCCCTACTTAGCATGAGGATTTTAGTAGGGTTGCGGTATCATTGGTTATATGATCCCCTACTCAGCGCGTGGTTTATGTAGGGTTGCGGCATCGCCAGTGCGATCCCCTAGAGCACAAGATGTACTAGATAGGGTTTTTGGTATCTTCGTGACCGTTGTGACATGAGTGAGGATCCTCTATCTGAGTGACGTGTTTCTGTCGAGCACCAGATCGGGTTGTGGTATCCCCCAATGGATCCTAGGAGTGATCCCCTATCTGTGAGATCTATGAATGTCAGATCGGGTTGTGGTATCCCCTAGCAGGCCTTGGGAGTGATCCCCTATCTGTGAGATCTTCGTATACCGATGTGGGTTTTGGTTTCCCCTAGCAGACCCTAGGAGCGATCCCTTATCCAGAGAGTTTGGTGTTTATGTTGTTTCAGTGTGGTTTTCTCGTTGACGATATCTGATGAGCGTGATCTCTCGGGTGAGCATCTGAGGTGTTTGTGTGAGACCCGATGGAGTTTATCTCTCGGATGAGTGTCATCTGGTATGACAGTGATCATGGAGTGTGCTCTCCTAGTTGTGAACAGTTCCTGGTGATGAGGTCAGTACCTCATGTGGCTTGGTGCGTGAGCTGAGTATATCTGGATGTTCAAGGTGTTTGTATGGGAATACACATGGATAGAGCTGATTTGTTGTGTTTAGACAAGGATGGTCATGAGATGGAGTTTCTCTCTCATCCGGGTTCCCTCTGGCTGGGATGAGCGGGATGTTTCCTTTCAATTGCTCTCTTTTGTTTTGGGTTTTTGGGTTGCCTATTGTGTATTATTATACTCACCTCTGCACGGGCTTTGCCCGCACATGTTTGTGTCTTGTGCAGACCATAGGCCTTATGACGGTGTCCTAGGAGGACCCAGAGCAGGTGGAGCTGAGTGAGCGGGACTGACCGTGGAGTCTTACCGGAGTTGTGCCGAGGTGCTTTCTGGTGGTGCTTTTGGCAGCATACCCCTTCATCCGAGCAGGTTGTATGATTTTGTGGTGTTCCTTTGGTGGACCCTATTTTTCCCTTTTGTAATTTTATTGCACTCTATTTTGGGATAGTTGTATGCATGCCTTTACTTTTTAGTTTTATATATCTTTGCACTGTTGCATGGAGATGTATGTGGGTGCGTGTGTACAGGTACCTTAGGCTAATGCCTCCCATGTGTGTGATATCCTACTCGGCGCTAGTCACCAGCCCCTGGCCTATTAAAATCGTTCTTGGGGATTCGCGGCTTATGCCCCGTTGGTTCGGGTCGTGAAATATACCATGTGGATTAATCATTAGATAAGAATTAAATTATGATTGATTGGGTTAATTTGGGTTGTTTTTTTTACCACAAAAAACTTGTTTTGATTAATCATTTTTTAATATGTACATAAGTTATTTCTAGAAATTTAAATATGACATAATACATATAACATGTTGGAACCATGGTATTCTATGCATGATTTGGAGTATGGTTTGTGTTTGTTGTCAGTCCTCAGTGGAAGTTCAGAATCAGTACCAGCAAATAGATCTTACAGTTCAAGCAGACAACAGTATTGAAGGTGGCGTCGTTTCCTAGTGTTTGCTAAATTTTTGGGCCTGAAAATCGATAAATGGAAAAAAGTGTTTTTGGAAAAGAGAATTGTGTGCCACGTACTTGGAGGAGAGGAAAATTTTGTGCCATATGTTTTTCAAGATCAGAACATGGGATAATGGTAAAGGGATAAGGGCCGCGCAAGTTTTGGGTTGGTCGCACAAGTGACCTGCGCGCCGTGAAGAGACTTGTGTGCCGATGCCTAGGAGGATTGGAAACTTGCGCGTCTATTGTTTTTCAAGATTATAACTTCAAAATATGGAAAAGGAAATAAGGTCGCACAAGTATTTGTGTGGTCGCGCAAGTGAGTAGCGCGGAAGAGGCTAGAAAGGATGAGCTGCGTGTCGGAACCTACGTGTCGGGGGAAGACTTGCGCGCCACCGCATAGGGGGGCCAGTTTGCCTATAAATAGAGGACCCCCCTCATCATTTGGAACAAAGTTCAAGACTTAGAGATTTTTTGAGCTCTCTTCGCACAAGTGGTTGAGTCGCGCAAGTGGTTTTTGGGTCGCGCAAGTAGAGGTTGCGCGTCTGCTGTTGGCTGCACATCCAAAGTGGTTTGGGATTTAGTAGTGTTGTGTCGCGCAAGTTTAAAGTTCAAAGAGGCAGTGTCATGCAAGTTGTTTGGAGTCACCTTCGCACCGAGTTTGTACCGCACAAGTGACTTGCGTTCCATTACTGAAACTTGCGCGCCGGAGCTTGAAGAAGTGTGCTAGGGTTGTTGAAGTATATCTGTCCTTTTGAAGTTGCATGAAAGCTGGAGGATCATCCAGTACCCTTAGTGCAAAGTGAGATTCGACTTCAGGTGATAGTTGGACTTCAACAGAGCATCTACATATAATAGAGGATGCATTATTATGCAATGATGAAGAGACCTTCATGTCTATAAACTGAGTGTGACTTCACCAAGTGCAGTGAGCTAGGGGGAGTCAACGGGAGTGACCTGAGGGAAGCAGTGAGCTATCCCTGAACCTTTGTAAAGGTAGTGAGCCTGGGACAGAGTGATTGTGCCCAAGCCTTTGTAATCCACAGCTTGTGAAGATTAGTGGAATTCGGTACGACCAACAACTTGTCAGCGTATGATCATTGGACATAGCCCTTAGTGGTGAACCAAGTAAAAAGTGTTGTGTCTTCTCTGTGCATGTGAATGTTTTCTTTCTGATCATATTCATCATACATGTTCAACAAGTTCCTATCAACGTGGGAACAAGATCCATCACATTAAAAGAAACAAAATTCACCTTGATTCACCCCTCCCCTCTCAGGGTATCCCGGGGTCCTTCATAACACATTCTAGTTCAACCATAAAAATGCTTTCATGACCGGATCTAAAAGTAGAAATGGAAAAAAAAGAAAACATGTCGTTCTTGAAGGTTATAGATTAACACCTCACAAACAATGTTTTCTTTTATAAAATAAAAGGAATAGGAGAAGGGGGTTGGGTGATATAATATCCCATTAGTATCATAACATTACATTATATGTATGATACTAGAGTTACCATAACATTTGAATAAATATATGTGGGGAGAGAATAAGAAAATAACTTGAAATTGAAAGTAAATTAAAGGAAAAGGGGAGAGAAATTACCTCCTGAATCATCCTCTTGAGATCCCCCTTAAGGGACCTAGGCTTGGTATCCTAATGATACAAGAAGCTCTTAGACATGGGGGAGGGGATAGGAAAGATTATTGGGTAGAGTTTAGATGAGGATTGAAGCTTTATAGGTGTGAGGAAATGAGGGTGTGAAGGGCGGTGTTTATAGTGGAGGGGAGAGGGGTTTTCTTAATATAATATTCATTAATTTATTATATTCACCTAAGACAAGAAATAGTGATGATTCCATGACCAATAATAGTAAAAAGGGAATATGAGTTAGATATTTGGGTGCTTACATCAATTGTTATTTCAGGAATAGTGGGTTTAAATTATAATGTATTTATATGGTAAATTAATGTATTTTACTATTCACAAAAAAATCAAGTATTTCAGAAAAATACCAAAAATTCACCCCAACCATTTTTTTATGTGTATAATTCGAAAATGGATTCAATTTTTCAAATAGAATTCTCTAAATATAATTAATTTAATTTTTAAATAAAATTATACTTAATTCAAAAATTAACAATTGTATTACTAGAACTGCTTTTATATTACATTGAAAAATTAATCAATATGTCATTATCTTAAAGTCTTAAGAAAATAAAATAATAATATAATTTACTATTCATTAGGGTCATATTACTATTCATATTACTATTGATAAGGGTATGTTACTATTCACCAAAAAACATGTTGGTTCCATCAGACTATGAATAACTTACTGAACACAAGTGTAGATGACTGCTTTTCAAAATTCAAAACATAGAAGTGGGAAAATTATGATTAGTGATCAAATAGTATTTAGTATCATGATATGTTATTTCTTAATAATATGATTATACTATAATTCATAAAATGGCATTCCATTGACAAAACATTAGGTCGTTACATTCTTCTTCCCTTATGAAATTTATCCCTCAAAATTTCATTTTACACAAACAGGTGAGGGTACTTATCCTTCATCACCTCCTCTGGTTCTCAAGTTTCTTCTTCAAACTTATGTTTCCTCCACAACACTTTGACAAGGTGGGTTTTCTTGTTGCGTAGAACCTTATCTCTCCTGTCCAAAATCTCTACTGGTTGTTCCTCATAAGAGAGATCATCTTCCAACTACACCACCTCTGAGTTCAGTACATGTGAGGGATCAGGTATATACTTCCTTAGTAGTGATACATGAAACACATCATGAGATTGAACCATATTTAGTGGAGGTGAAAGCTGATAGGCCACGACTCCTATTCAGTCAAGGATTTCAAAAGGGCCAATGTACCTTGGACTTAGCTTCCCTTTCATTCCAAACAGCATGACTCTCTTCCATGGTGATATTTGAATGAAGAATTTATCTCCAACGTCGAACTCCAAGTTTCTTCGATGGTTGTAAACGTAGCTCTTTTTCTGACTCTAAGCATCTTTGATGTGTTTCTAGATGACTTGAACCATCTTTGTCATCTCTTTCACAAGATCGGGTCCAACTAGCTTTCTTTCTCCAACTTCATCCCAATAGGTTGGAGTTATACATCGCTTTCCATATAGAGCTTCATATGGAGTCATCTAAAAACTCGAGTATAAGCTATTATTGTATGAGAACTCAACCAATGGGAGATGTTGATCCCATCAACCTTTGAATTCTAGAGAGATGGATCTTAGAATATCTTCAAGTGTCTGAATAGTCCTTTTATATTGGCATTCAGTTTGGGGGTGATAGGTCGGGCTGAAATTTAATTCAATACTCAAATAATGTTGAAGACTCCTCCAAAATTTAGATGTGAACCTTGGATCATGGTCAGATAAAATCAAGAGTGGAGCTCCGTGTAGTCTCACCACTTCCTTCACATATATATTTTCAAGTTTTTCAATATAGAGGTATTCTTGAATAGTGATAAAATGGGCAGTCATGGTGAGTCGGTCAACCACAACCCATATCACATTATTTCCCTTTGATATCTTCAGGAGACCCGTGACAAAGTCCACAGTGACATTCTCTCATTTCTATAAGGGTATAGGCAATGGATGCATCAACCCTTTGGACTTTTTTCACTCTGCTTTAACTTGTTGACATACCAAGAACCTTGATATATATTCTGTGATCTCTTTTTTCATGTTATCCCACTAGAAGTGTTCTCATAGATCACGGTACATCTTGGTACTCCCAAGATGGATATAGAATTTTGATCTACATGCATTGTCCAATAGCTCATTCTTTATCCCGGGTAATAAAGGCATGCAAAGCCGAATTCCAAACCGAATCACACCATCACCGTCGATATGGAACTCTTACACCTTCCCTTCATTTATTGCATTCAACCTCTTTTTTATCTCCACATCATCCATTTTTTCTTCCTTAATCTTCTCTTGGCTGGATGGTTGTGCAATAATTTGGGAAAGGTAGTATGTATCCCCTTCCCTTATGATTTCTAAATCCATTCTTTGTATATCCAAGAAGATAGGGTCTTTCTCAATCTATAACATGGATAGAGTAGCAGGTTATTTTCTACTTAGGGCATCAGCTACCATGTTTGAATTTCTAGGACGATAGTGAATAGAGAAATCATAATCCTTGATTATCTCTAACCATCTACTTTGATGTATGTTGAGATCATTTTTTGTCATTATATACTTTAGGCTATTTTGGTCGGTGTATATGTCACACTTTTCACCATAAAGGCAGTGCCACCGTATTTTCAAGGAAAAAATCACGGCTGCCAGCTTTAGATCATGTGCCAGGTAGTTCTGCTCATGGATCTTCAACATCCATGAGGCGTAGGCTTTCACATTTTTATTTTTCATGAGTACGAAACCCAATCCTTTCTTTGAATCATCTCTATATGTCACAAAAATTTCTCCACTTTTTGGTAGTGTGAGTACAAGTGTAGTGATCAGCCTTATCTTTATCTCCTAGATGCTTCCCTCACATTATTCTATCCAGACATACATTACCCCTTTACTTGTTAACTTAGTTAGAAGGCTTGACAATCATGAGAAATATCTCATAAAACGTCGATAGTACCCACTAAATCCAAGAAAACTACGGATTTATATGACACTAAAGGGCCTGGTCCATTCCACAATCGCCTTTGTTCTTGAAGGGTCTACAGAAATTCCCTCACTAGTGATCACATTTCCCAAGAATTTGATTTGCTTCATCCAAAATTCACACTTTTTGAACTTGGCATACAACTTCTCCTTTCTCAATATTTTGCAAACACAAGTCTTAGATGTTCTTCATGTTCCTCCTTGCTCTTAGATTATATGATAATATCATCAATAACCACTACCAAAAATTTGTTGAGGTAATGTCTAAGGACTCTATTAATCAAATCCATGAATATTTCAGGGGCATTAGTAAGTCCGAAGGGCATCACCAGAAACTCATAGTGCCCATACCTTGTACGGAAGGCAGTCTTCTAAATATCTTCCTTCCTTAACTTTAGCTGATGATATCCAGAATGAAGATCCACCTTTGAGAAGTATTGATATCCCCTTAATTGATATAAAAAGTCATCAATACTTGGAAGAGGATAATTTTTCTTTCTGTTGATCTTGTTGAGTTCCCGATAATCGATACACAGCCGCATTGTTCCACACTTCTTCTTCACAAATATCAATGGCGCACCCCAAGGTGATGCACTAGGGTGTATGAACCCTTTTTCCAAATGCTCTTTCAGCTACTTATTTAACTCATCCAGTTTGATAGGAGTCATCCTATAGGGGCACTTTGATATAGGAGTAGCTTTTGGTGTGAGTTCTATTGATAACTATACCTCACAATCTGGGGGAATTCTAGGTAACTCTTTGGGAAATACATCATTGTATTCCCTCACGATGGGCATTTCCATAAGGTTGGCACTTTCCTTTGACCCAAACATTTGAGAGAGGTATGATTATTCATAGGGAGTCAACACCCACACATATGAATGATTTTTCAAAGGAGATTCATGATCTTCCTTGAATTTTTAGAGGAGCATGGGATAGTTCAGAATATGAAAATATATTTCTATTTCCCAACAGTTGATGCGTTCTCTATATAACGAGAGCCAATCCATTCTCATTATAGTATCAAATTCCACCAAGGGTAGTATTACGAGATTCGCTGGAAGAATCTTCCCACATACACCAACAGGAGAAGATTCAAACACTTGGGTTGCAATGATTGCACCACTTGTTGTTTTTATAGATATCTATACTTCAAGGTTTTGAGGTTTTGATTATATAGTTCTTGAAATCATGCAAGATATAAAGGAATGCATATAACCATAATCAAATAATACTTTTTCCATTTTTGAGTGAATAGGAAGTGTACCTTTTACGACTTCATTATCTTGATCCACTTCTATAGTAGGGATGGCATAATACTTCCCTTGTTCCTTTGGCTTTGGTGGCTGCTGATGCTGATTACCCTTGAGAACTTGAGGTTTAGTGCACTGGCTTGCATAGTTCCCTAGCTCCCTACAATTGTATCATTGAACCATGGGTGGTTCTCTCCTTTATTTGGCTACATTCTCCTTCCTTCTCATGTCTTTTTAACACTCTTGTGCATGGTGTCTTTATTTCCCACACTTAAATCACTTCTCTGTCCCTTAGAGGTAGTTCCCATGATGCAACTTAACACATATTTGGTATGTGGGGTGTTGAGTTTTCTTTCCACCTTTATCATTAGATCCTCCATCTTGAAACTTCATCTTTCATTTCTTATCACCATATCCATGGGACCATTCTCCAAAATCCATCTCCACTTTGAGAGCACATCGAACACCTTCTTCATATCTCCCAAAGTCTCAAATTTCAAGAGCCTTTTGAAGGTATGGTTTTAATCCACTAAATAATCTATCAATTTTTCTATCATTGTTGATATCAAAACCTGAAGCATACCTTGCAAGCCTTGTGAAATTTACTTCGTAGGTTGTGACAGATTCTCCTTATTTTGGATTGAGCTCTATAAATTCTCTCTCCATCTTTGTATGAATAGTTTGTGGTAAATACTTGTTATGAAACATTATCTTAAAGTCTTCCCATTACATCTCTTCAATTTCCTCCCTTGGCTTAGTGTTCTTAATCAATGCCCAACATTGATCAGCCTCTACATCTAGACGATAAATGGATAGAGTCACATTCTTTGTCTCAGAACAATGAAGCACAGAAAAGATTTTCTCTATGGAGTTTACCCACTGTTCCGCAACTAGTGGATCGGAAGACCCACTAAATGTCGGTGGTCGTTGCCGTATAAAACACTCTATATCTATTTTCTCTATCTTTGGTGTAGTAGGATGTTCTCCATTATTTTTGTTATTGTTCATATCCTGAGATAGTTGGGTAAGCATCACCATGATGTTTTGAACTCCACCTCTCAAATCATTAGGGATTTCATTCGGGAAATTGTTGCATTTGACTCTGCACGAGTTGTTGGCCTGGTTTCTCCTGGTTCCCACCATTTTCTATAATAGAAAAGGTTAGAACAAAACATAAGTCAACAAGTCATGAATAACATATTCATTTGTAAAATTTATACTGAAATCATAACACATGGGATCACTATATAAAGATTCTTGTGCTCATATTTGTACTTAGTCACATACAAGAGGTTTTCTTTGGGGTTCACTAATCCTAATTTCCAAATTAACTAAACCTTGCCTCTGATACCAACTATAGCGACCTGGATTTTTCTTACATTACTATTACATCATTATAAAGATAAAAAACAAAATATTATTACACTATGAGTATCCATAGGTTTAGTTTCTTGGTCAAATTAGGTCCATACATTACATTTAAAACATCAAGCATATACATTTATTTAATTCCTTCTTCTCTAGATTCTTATTTTCACTTTAACTCTCCTTAGTACATGTAGTCACTTGAGGATATACATAAAAAATGGGTAATCTAAAATCCCATTAAGAGGATAGATAAGAAAAATATAACAATGGGTGAGCATAACCATAACATAGGCAAAGAATCATGAACATGAGATGAAACATTAATAAGAGACTTGAAATGTGGCAATGCATAAAAAAATAAAACATCATGTCTTAGTGGTTAACTACCAAACATACATATGAACAAAGCTAGAATATTTTTCACACATCATTTCACTTAAAATAATGAGATTCATCACATTACCCAATGCATTGGAGAACTATATAATTCTGTTCGCACCCATCACATTGAAACATTCATATTGTGCTATAGAATTCGGGGTGCACCCGTCACATCATACCATTATCATTTATCATGCATGACACAATGAACATATATCAAAAATTAAAATAACTAAACCATGGAAAGGAATGGTTTTCATATCATAATAACACATTCATAAAAACTGAGTTCCCAAAATAATGTGGGAATAACATTCTTGATACGATAACCCTCAACCTTGAGTGAGAAGTAAAAGGTGTTCTTTTTAAAAGAAGAGTTATTTTGGAAAACAATTGTTTGACATAAACTTCATTAGAAAAAATTTATATCCTATAAAAGGTAATATAATGATGAAAAAATTATTTTTAAGGAGTGACCATACCAAAAATGGAGTGAAAGAGGGAGAACCCGAAGAAAGAGAGTTGGGTTCAAGATTTTCCCCTTACCTTGTATCCAAATGCTTTCTTCACTTTAATGTCTCATATAACCACATTAGATTCATTAATTTACAATTAAAGAAAGTTTTTTACAATAATATGGATCATTATAGTTTCATTAAGTTATTTTTTGTCCCTTTGGATGATTTATAGAGTTTAAAAACATTGTTCAGGAATGTTCGTTTTTATGATTTTCTTGAGCGGTTCACATGTATTCATAAATGAAAGTTTGTGTAGAACATGGATAGACATACATAACTGATATTTAATATTATTAATGATATTAAATAAGTTTAAGTGATCTTATAATGAATTATATTATATACCATGTGGATGAATCATTAGATAATAATTAAATGATGATTGTTTGGGTTAATTTGGGCGGTTTTTTTACCACAACAAACTTGTTTTGATTAATCATTTTGTAAGATTGTACATAAGTTAGTTACAGAAATTTAAATAGGACATAATAAATATAAAATATTATGGTTCAACCATAAAAATGGTTTCATGACCAGATCTGAAAGTAGAAATGGAAAAAAGAAAACATGTCTTTCTTGAAGGTGATAGATTAATACCTCACGAACAATATTTTCTTTTATAAAATAAAAGGAAGAGGAGAAGGGTGTTGGGTGATATAATATCCCATTAGTATAATAAAACTCCATTATATTTATAATAACAGAGTTATCATACCATTTTTATGAAGATAGGTGGGGAGAGAATAAGAAAAGAACATGAAATTTAAAAGAAATTTAAGGAAAGGGAGAGAGAAATTACCTCTTGAATCCTCCTCTTAAGATCCTCCTTAAGGGACCTAGGCTTGGTATTTTGTTGAGACCAAAAGCTCTTGGACATGGGGTAGGGTCTAGGGAAGATTCTTGGGCAGATTTTATACAAGGATTGAAGCTTGAGAGGTGTGAGGAAATGAGAGTGTGAAGGGTGGTTTTTAAAGTGGAGGGGAGAGGGGTTTTTTTAATATAATATTCATTAATTTATTAATTTCCCCTAATACAAGAAATAGTGATGATTCTATGACCAAGAATAGTAAATAGGGAATTTTAGTTCTAGATTTTTGTGCTTAAATTACTTGTGATGTTAGTAATAGTGGGTTTAAATTATAATGTATTTATACGGTAAATTAATGTATTTTACTATTCACCAAAAATTCATGTATTTCAGAAAAATCCCAAAAATCCACCCCAACCATTTTTCAATGTGTAGAATCAAAAAATGAATTCCATTTTTCAAAAATAATTTTCTAAATATGATTAATTTATTTTTTAAATAAAATCATACTTAATTCAAAAATTAACAATTTTAAAACTAGAACTACTTTTATATTACATTGAAAAAAATAATCAATATGTCATTATCCTAATTCCTTAATAAAATAAAATAATAATAAAATTTACTATTCATTAGGGTCATATTACTATTCATATTACTATTCATAAGGGTATGTTACTATTCACCAAAAAAACATGTTGGTTCCATCAGACTCCGAATAACTTACTGAACATAAGTGTAGATGACCGCTTTTCGAAATTCAAAACATTGAAGTGGAAAAATTATTCTTAGTGATCAAAAAGTATTTAGTATCACGATATGTTATTTATTACTAATTTGATTATATTATAAGTCATAAAATGGAATTCCATTGAGAAAATGTTGGGTCGTTACATCTACCCTACTTGAACCTGTGAACATGGAATCTTTTTAGGTACCAAAGTGCAGTGGATGCCCAAGAAGGGTGTGAGTATAACTTAGTAGGTAACCACCAATTTATTACCCAAAATAACTATAAATTTAGTGTATGACCATGTAATATTCTAAAAAATAAAACATACAATGTAGAAGAATAATTAAAATAACCACAGTTGATCCTTGGATTCTAATTTGATACATAGGCTTGAATATACCCACTTCCTCCAGTACTATATATCTCTAGGAATGTTTCATATCATGAAATATATAATATTAAAAAAAACAATTAATATAGGGTAACATTGTAGGAATCCGAAAAAATAATAACAGCTAAATCCTAGGTAACAACTCGGGCATTCTATATAGGCATACTTGTTGAATCCTATATAAAAAAATAGGCATTCTATATAGTAGTTATATCATCACGGGATCCTAGGGTTAACCAATGTATCTATCATATCAATTGAAAGGATTAAATCATATTGAGTATCCTAGTAATACCATATATTTAATCATTGAATCCTGGATGATAACCTAGGAATATATCCAAATATCAGGTAGTGTCCTAGGCATTCCACATAGTGTTTAACACATGAGACCCAATTGGATAAGGTAAACACTATATCATGAATATTAACACATAATTTGAACTCTATCTCAATATAATGAGCCTTTATATAATTTATCTATTTTCTATTAAATATTTGAAATATATCTAATAATATTTTCAGAGTCTGGCCCTAAGACGGTGTGAGATTCTAATGCCCAAAGAGGCTCGAAAATTATATTATATAAATTTTATCATGTGTATGCATTTTTTGTGGAATAATAGAATAAATCCTAAATTAAGTTTCATATTGGAAATATAAGCCTATATTTGAGTCTGAAATGTGGTTTTTACCCTAGGCACAACATAACCTTTTTCGGTGTCATGTGAATGGTTAAATGATAGTCGGAGGTGGAATATAAAATTATAAATTAATTATTAATTTATCATTATTTTATTTTCCATTTCATATCTCCCACACTATTTAATCCCATTTATAGTAAAATACTATGGTTAGTTATATAACAATGTTGATTTTAGAGGAGTGTGGAGGGTAGCATTGGTAGATGTTTGGATTGTAGATAAATGATCTATAAACTATAAGGATCGCAAGTGAAAATGGAGTTAGTGGATATCACTTGTGAAGACAACATGGATTAACTCTTTATTAGTGATTGATCCTAAAATGAGGTAGGATTTTTTTATATGGATTTATGGAAAAAATTGTCCCCAATTTAATGTGAATCAACTCTTATAACAATTTTATTCACGAGTCGATCATGTTGTGCGGGTATGTGTTTTATCTTCCTGGGTTTTCAGTAATTGATATTTTATTTGATTACTCTTTATTCATCATTATAAAATAAGTTAATCAAGCCAAACCTAAACAATGATCAAGGTTTGTTCCTCTGGTTTTCCACTATGATTTTCTCCATCATTCTTCACACGTTCTTCATCGGTGTTTCTTTGATCAATAATTCAATGATTACTCAGAAGACGATCATTATGAAATTTATTTTTGGTAAAATAGATTGATAGCATAGGTAAGAATCTAGGATCTATGGAATGATAGAATTATGTGATGATGGTATTAAAGATGCAATCAAATTAGAGTTTCTTGGTTCATGGTTTGGTGGGTAATGACGATACGTTACAACAAAGGTGTTTTCCCAGTTAAATTTGGTAGCCAGAATCTAGACACTGATGAAAATGAGGCTTGGTCAAGGCCCAATACAAGTTTCATGGGTGAGATTAATGAATAGATTGGAATAAGTGGTGGTGAAATTGGAATATGTGTGAAAAACCTGTGGGTTTTGGAAAATACTATGTTATATGGTGTATACTCTAAATAAAACTCACTGTGTGAGGTCCCTAGCTGTTGTTATAGGTATTACGCATGAAATAAAGTTTCACTCACCATGTAACACATGTTACACATTGTGTGGCCTATTTTTAGTGGCACAACATATACCCAATAGGGTATACATGTGTGGATATATCCGAGCATGTGGGTACCGATAGAGTACTCAGGCACAACTGTGTACTTGGACACAACCAATGGACCTAGAAACAACCAAGTAAAAGAGCATGGACAAAGTACACAAGAATTGATAGAGGTACATGGGAATATATCATGGTACCTAGGTAGACCCAAGGTAGAAGTTACATATTGTGTACTGATAGTACATGCCGTTTACTTTTTCTAGGTTAGTGTGAGGCCCTCTATCACTTCAGTATAGACTAGGTCCAGTTTAGTATGATTCCTTAGTTCATCCCTATGAGGGTATAGTGTGGAATTATTTCCTAATAATAGGATTATAATCTCCTCTATGTATTTTGTCTCAGATAGAGTTTGGGGTATCCCTCCATGAGGCACATGGTGGGATCCTCTATCGTATCTTCTTCCCTGGGTAGGTTTCATGGGATCAATGTGACCACTATGAATAGTGTGTTGATCCCTTATCTTAAATATTGATCTAGTGTGGTTTTTAGTGTCCCCAGTGGTCCTGAGTGTGATCCCTTACCTAGATGTAAATATCTCCAGAGTTTTAGTGAGTATTTATTTGGAAAGGCATGTGGATCATGACCTATTGGATGATTTCCATTAGTGATATCATGGCTCGTGGAGTGGATTCTCACAAATGAGTATTATATTTAATCCCAAAGAATAATCAAGTGGCTTGAAAAATAGTTGGGACCTCTTGATACATGAAGTCTGTTATGATTATATTTGGGTTTTTTACAGTTATATATCATATTTTAATTGACATACCTATGTATTGAGGAGATTATTTCTATTCATGATTAATGTTTAGTGATTTTGGAGTGTCCTAATAGGTATTGTTATAATCACACTTTCATGGGATCCATCCATGCATGTCATGTCTTATGTAGATGATAGTCCTTTTAATGGCATCTTAGGAGGACCGGGAGGAGAAGCATAGTTTTGGTCTAGAAGAACTGAGTTTCATAATAGTGTTTTATTTGATAACAGTACCCTCCTTCTAAGTAGGTTGGAATTTATTTCAAATTTTAGTGGGATTTTATTTGGCCCCTTAAGCTTTCTAGTACTTTTATCATACTCTGATTGTGGGATATTGATGTATTCATACATTGGTATCAGTTTGACTTTTATTTTAGCATTGTATGGGCTTGGAGATGTGTGTGTATGTACATGTACCTTAGGATAAGTTCTACCATGTGTGTGATATGTCTTATCAACATTATTTTACATCCCTTGGCCTATTAGAGGAGGGATTGGAGTTTTCACATTCGTATTACTGCCTTCCAGGTGGGCCCTAGTGGGTCAGGTCATGACATAGTGGTATCAGAGCAGTCGGTTCTACCTTAGAATCAGATTATGGAGATTGTTTATCTGTGAGGTTTGGGTTGGAATTTATGAAAATAGTGTTAAAGTGTTCCAAGTTTGGATCTCCATATAGGGACTCTAAGGTTAGTGCAATAGCCAATGTATCCATTCACCAAGACTCTGAAAACCTTCTTGTTTACTCAGTACATGTAGGAACTCATTTTAAGGAAAAACATTGATACATGAATCATATAGAAATGGATTTTGGTCTCCATGTCCTTCTTAAGTCATCTTCCTAGATATACTCATTAACTGTGGTACATCAAGTTTATTTTAGGTTGTATCTACAATGATGTCAAACTAGGGTTTTGTAGAGTTATCATAAGGAATATTCACTAAGTGATGAGGCTTTGGTACAAGGTCATATACATGAGGTGGTTCCCATGGGTTGTTTTCTAGCCTCTTCACTACCCTTTGAGTATAAAATAGCATTGGAAGTACTATCCAAGGATTTGAGAATATTGATCACACTCCATGAGTTTCATAGGTAGTGATCTTCTTGGTTTTAGGGTGAGATGGACCCCCAAGAAGTTGAGGACTATCTAGATATAGTTACTTATGTTTTCCTCCTCATGAGGAAACCTTTATATTAGATGGTGGTCTTATCAATGAGTCTTCTTCAGGGATCTGTTAGGTGATGGTGGAGTCTAGTGACTCGGTAATATGATGAGATATCTTTCTCCTAGTTAAATTTCAATCTTCTCTTCTGGGAAGATTTGTATCTCACCATATTTCATTTGGTGTGAAATCATAAGCTTTTATAAATTTACAGTAGGGAAGAATGATAATGGAAGAGTATTTGGTGAGGTTCAATGACCTCTCCCAATACTCTTTGGATATGGTTTGAGATATGTTTTTTCAAGAATAGGCCTTTGAGTAGGGACTACACTAGGATATCATGGCTTTAGTGACATCTATTTGAATTCACACCTATGATAGAGTGATTGAGTGATCCTTAGTGGAGAAGATATTTCTAGTTGAGAAAATGTCAATAGATGGTGATGGTAGTAGGAATGTAAGAGATGAGACCTTGGAATCTAGTAGTTGA
Source organism: Viscum album (assembly GCA_963277665.1). Taxonomy (NCBI): domain Eukaryota; kingdom Viridiplantae; phylum Streptophyta; class Magnoliopsida; order Santalales; family Viscaceae; genus Viscum; species Viscum album. The sequence continues at coordinate 1,918,886,749 of OY728152.1, forward strand.
TGAAAGACATAGCAATTTGAGTGTGTGAGATGCTCTGGGAGATGATCCTAGAATAGTGGTTCTATAGTTCAAGGATCTCAGGATAGTTCTAGTTAAAAGAGATAGATGTGGTGTTTTTATTATGATGGCTAAGGATATATTGCTCAATATTATTTGACCTGTTGTAAAGTTGATAGTGAGATGGTCGATACACTGCCTAGATAAAGACAGCAGTAGGAGCAAGGAGGACCACGGGGTAGAGGACATAGAATAGGATCATGTAGAGTAGGAGGAGGTTATAGTATGTTTGAACTATTACCTCCACCATCCCCAGGTGTTCTATGTTAAGATCAGGTAGCTGGTGGTTAGGGATAAGGATAGATACAAAAGTTGGATATCTATGACCTCGAGACTACCAGGATGATTATAGGTGCAATCTATGTCTTTTGTAATTAAGTTATAGTACTGATAGACATGTGTGTGGGCTACTATTTTCTTAATACATCTCTATTTCGATACATAGAGATTCAATTTAATCCCTTGGATCACCCTTTCATCTAGAGACTCTTATCAAAGGTAACTTAGTTATCACACACTTCTACCAATAATGTGACCTGACTCTTGGAGGTGATAGATTCTTATAGGATCCCTTTATAGTAGTTATCTTTCCTTATGAAATCATCTTAGGCGTAGACTAGCTATCCACAGTTCATTCCTAGATTGACTATTATAGTTGGAGGATGTGTTGTATTCATGGTGAAAGATTGACATTTTCCATCATGGGTGAGAAGAAAACCCAATTAGAGTAGTATGGGATTATATGTAAGATGGTACAGTTGATTACTCGCTAGTTGGATAGTATTACCCTTGGAATAGTGGATGATATGGGATTTCTGGTTCTGCAGTGGTGGTGGGGTATGTTGATCTCTTTTCTATGGAATTGTTAGGCTTACCTCCCCATTGGGAGATAGAATTATAAATTGAATTTCACCTAGGGAAGGCCCCAATATTTATGTTAGCATATGGTATGGCTCCCATAGAGCTTTCAGGGATGAAGGTATAGTTGGATTGCTTGTATTAGAATGGATTTTTTAGACCTGGTGTTTCACCCTTTATATCCCTGGTGTTGTTTTCAACGAATTTGGATAATAGATTAAGGTTTTGTGTGGATTATCATCACCTAAATCATGTGAACATAAAGAATAATTAACCACTATCAAGGATATACAACATATTTTATCAATTTATAGGGATGAGATGGTTCTCAAAGATAGACCTCAGATCATGTTGTAACCAGCTCCAAGTACAAGACGTCGATATACCAAAGACGGAATTTTGATGTCACTACGGTAATTATGAGTACTTCGTGATTCCTTTAGGAATGATAAAAACACCATCAGTGTTCATGGAACTCATGAACATGATCTTTTATCCATTCTATGTAATTTTTCTTGTGGAATCCATGAATGGTATTATACTGTACTTGTTATATGAGGATAAGCATGTGAGACACTTGAGGATGGTTCTGGAAATACTCTAAGAGTACTAGTTTTATGGGAATCTCTCAAAGTTCCAGTTTTATACTCAAGAGCTCCACTTTCTGGGATATTTCATCTTAGTAAAGGGTGTAGTACTGGACCCAAAAAAGATTAAGGAAATTATAGCTTGGGATCCACCCAAGAATGTGATGGATGTGTGTAGCTTCCTTGGGTTAGTAGAATATTACAAGATATACGTTCAATATTTATCCAGGATATCAAAACCTTTGACTACTTTGACTGAAAAGGGGAGGAATTTCATGTGGACAAAGAGTTTCCAATAATCTTTTCATAAGTTGTGATATAGGTTGATGAGTGCTCCCATCATGAGATTTCCAAAGGAGGGTATCAAGTATGCAGTTCTCTATAATGCCTCAGGGACTAGGCTATGTTTTTTCTGATGTAGAGTTAGGAAGTGATGTCCTATGTGTTTCTACAGTTGATTATACATGATAAAAACTACACAACCCTTAATATGGAGTTACTAGTGGTAGTCTCCACCCTAAAGATGTAGTGACACTGCCTTATGGGGTAGTGGTTTATTGCCTATTCTAACCACAAGAGTCTCAAGTATATCTTCTCTTTCAAGGATCATAAATTGAGATAAAGGTGATAGATAGAGTTCCCCCTAGGATTATGACATCAATATAGTCAATACTCTTAGGAGGGGGAACATATTGGCATATTCTATCAGTATGAGATATTGTTCATGGTTGTTGACTAATGCTTTAGATAATCTAATCTCGATGTAGTTATCCCTAGTGGATGAGGATGGTGTAGGTTACCTTTAGTATATTGTTTTTACCCCATCGGTTCTATTGTGTGTTAGGGAGGATCATTATGGATATACCAACTATGAGACCTTACATTATTAGATATCCACTAGACATGCTCTTTATGGATTTTTTTAAGGTGGGGAGCATGTTGTCCTTTTTAGAGGACGTATGATGGTACCAATGACATTGAGTGAGGAGGCTATGAGAGAGATTCACACATCCCCCTTGGTAGTACATAATGGTGTGGTGAAGATGTATCGAGACCATCAATGTTAGTTTTGGTGGATAGGGATAAAGAACTATGTAGCAGTGTTTCTCACTCAATGCCTCACTTTTTAGCAAGTGAAGGCTAAGCACTAGGTTACAGTGGGATTAGATTAACCCCTTGAGGTGCTAGAGTGGAATTGGGATTGTATATCTATGGAATTAATAATGAGACTACCATGGGAATCAATAAGACATGATGTCACCTGGGTGATTGTAGATTGAATCACCAAGTTGACCCACTTCTTATCTATCCAAGAGTAGAGTTCAGTGGAGATATTGGGACGTATTTATGTACATGAGATAGTCATGATTCACATATTCACCTCAAAAATATTTTTATATAATGATGCTTACTTTATTACATGATTATGGAGATGATTTCATTAGAAATTTGAGTCTCAGTTGTGTTTGTGCCTGTCGTTTCACCCCCAAACAGATGGCCAGACTTAGTAGACTATTCATGTTCTAGAGGAAATGTTCTGGTCCTAGATGTTAGTATTTGGACATAATTAAGAGGGTCACCTACACTTTTTGGAATTTTTGGATAATAATATTTATCATTACATCATTTTCATTGTATCATTCAAGGATTTATACATGATACCTTGTAGGCCACCACTATGTTAGACTGATCCAGGTGAGTTCGCACTCATGGCCCCAGAGCTGGTATGATCTATACCACAGAACATGAAAATCATCCAAGAGTAGATGAGGACTACACAAATCCATCATAATTCTTATGTAGATCAATGATAAGGGAACTTAGTGTTTGATAAGGGATACTATGTGTTCTTGAGGGCCTCACCATGAAATGGATTGTTGTGATTTGGTCGAGGTAGAAAGATATCTATAAGATTCATTATCCCTTTCCAAATATTATGTAGGGTTTGTCATGTGGCGTACCACTTGGAACTAAAACCACATCTCGACCAGGTATGTGACGTCTTAAATTTTTTTCATCTGAGAAGGTATGTGCACAACCCATAACATGTTATAAATTGGGCCGATCTATGTAACACCCGAGACTTTTATGTTATATTCATCAAAGGAATCTTTTTCTACACACAACACTTGCTTGGATTGCTTTACACGAAATCATGACCTTCCTCGATAGCTTGTGTCATACGCAATACCGAGTTTCACTAAACAATGATATGCTAATAAAATATTATTAAAACTAGCCGTTATGAATAGTAATAAGCACTTTTTGAAATTTTATAAATTTTATTTTTCAAAATGGACTTCATTTTTGGATTCGGAATATCGGAATTATCCTAGGGTGAAATTTTGGTATTTTTCTGAAAACTTTCAATTTTTGATGAATAGTGAAACCACTAAGTGGTAGTTAAAAAACTGAATTTTTCCTAAAACTTAATTTTACCACTTCTGTGAGTGGAATTTCAAAAATCCGAGAGACACGGTTGATGTCAATAAGTAAAATGTGGTTCAATGAGATGATAATAATTTTTGGTGAATAGTAACTTTTTACTTTTATTTACCACGGTTAAAAGTAAATAGGGTAATTAAGGGTAAAAATGATATTATTATTACCCTAACACATGTCCTAATTCTATTGGATAAGTGTCATTCGACCAAAAACAAACTTAGGAATAAAATATGACCATTTAGGCCCACTTGGATTATATTAGGATATTTACTATTAATTTATTTAAAGAAGGGTTAAAATAGTTAAAATCAAAGTTTAATAAGTAAATAATTTTTAATATAAGGTTATATATATAATAAATTCGACTATAAATATTCATTAGAAATCTAAAAATATTTCCTACATAATGGTATTTTATTTGTAATTTTTAGACATTATATAATTTAATTTATTTATGACACAAAGATGATGCAGTAATTATCTTATTAATGAAATATTGACATAATTGATGTTATAAATACCCAAATAAATGTAATTTGAGACCTTTTATGAATTACACTAATTTTATAGGTTAATATGACATGTTATTATTTATTGAATTAACTTTTTTCGAACTAATCATTCTGTTAAAATTTTCACAAAAATCAATTACTAAATAGTGTCAAAATTGACATAAAATAGATTTTAAAACAAATATTATATTATTAATTGTTATTTTATTCCTAAAAATCTAAGGTTCAGAAAAATTAATTATATAGGGTTGTATATATTAATAATAAACAACGTGGGGTTCGTTTGGATTGTTATAGTAAGTTTATTGACCTTATAGTGCAAGAACACAAGAAGACACGGTAAAAGTAAAATTATTTAACTTAATGTTAAATCTAAATGATAAGGTCAAAATAGGAACCTAAATTTGTCTAAATTCTATTGGATGAGCGGATTTCGACCCATACCCACCTTATCTTTGAAATAAATCAATTTGGATCTATTTAAAACCGAATTTGGCTTTATAATAAAATAATATTTTTAGTTATTCCAAAGGTGCCCCTCTCCTCCCTTATAAAAGGGCACCTCCTCCCTCTCTTCCTCACACCACTTTGAGCCTTCAAGCTCATCCAATCCCTGCCACTTTATGCTCTCCACTTCCCTAGAGACATCCTAGAGGTCATGGTCTTCTTCAAAGACCAATTTTAGTTCCCTAAAAGGAGGTCTCAAAGAAGCACTTCAAAGAAGAGGTAATGTCCGTTACCGATTCTTTCATCTTTATTTCTTCTTCCACTTCTTCTTATTTAGTTGTTTCATTATGAAGTAATAACATCAGTATCACTAATATACTGATATTTTATTATAAGTATGGAACAACCCTATTTCACCATCTATCCATCCTACGGAAAATGAAATCACCGCGCGTGCGTACGTACGGAATACCGTCTCCACGCCGTGGTGTAATCTAATTTCCACCACCACCTTACTTGGATGGTTATAATGGTGTAAATAATGACTATATATGATTATTTTAAAGTTATATTTATTCTGAAATAGTATACATACACTCCAATACAATTCCATGATCATGGGAACGATATCATCACTCGTGCGTACGTACGGAATACCGTCTCCACGATGTGATGCGACTCGTTCTACATGATCTTCATTGCATAATGATTATATAAATGAATTTAATGAATTAATATGATATATATTACACTAATAAAATTCTGGAAATGAGGTATCTATAACCTAAAGAGAAGAATAAGAATTTATTTGACAAAACACGCATAAGAACAAAAAGTAATAAACAACCGAATAACAAGTTGTAATGAAATATTACTAATAAGAAGCTAAGAATATGACCATATATGATATCATAACAATGATTATGATTATGGAAAAAGTCAATAACATTATTTAAATCATTATACAGGAGGTTTGGATATGTACAAAGCATATTGGACCTAATGTAAGGGAAATATCACAATCTCATTTTTATCCGAGATTGTTTATACTATGGCATTTACTGGGGTGTATTTTATCATCCACATCAATGTTTCCTCAATATGTAATATTATTTACATCCACCTACAATTGTTTAAATCCAATTTTACCCTTCGGTGAGTTTTTAGTAAAGGATATGAAAGGAATCTTTTGTCATTTTTCGTACGAGGTACTTTTTGACTTTTCCGATAAAAGTACGAAGAATGTTTTTTTTAACTTATATGGCATGAATGGATTTTTAAAACATTATTTCCAAGAATATTCCTTTACAAGTTTTCATGTTTATTTTTATTCAACTTATTTTAGTTTATAATTGTACGACATGTTAAGAAAGGAAAAGTGTTTTTGAAGCAGAAAGGATATTTTCCTCAAGAATGGAATTCAAGTGTTTTATCAAAATTATTTTCCATCTAAGATAATAAAGGGTTCTGTTTTTATCCCAATTATTACATTTATTTGATTATGTTGTGATGGAATTATATTTTTATAAATTACTTTATCTTATATGAATTGTTTTATGATGTCACGATGTTTAAGATTCCCATTTTTATTACATGGGTTATGCAATGATGTATGGTTTTATGATTTTGTGGCACACATAAGAATGGTATAATTATGAGATGGGTGGGACCTATATCTCCCTCCAATGCATTGGATAAATATTTTATATCTCATGAGATAGACATGGCTGGAACGGCAGGTTAAAACGGTTCAGTGAAACAGGACTGAAACGAGGAGTGAACTCGGTTCAGAAATGGACTTTGTCCACCAATATAGTCTTGGCAATGAGTCTTGACTAAAAATAAATGATTCTCAATGATTATGTGTGTATGCCACAAAGTTTCATGTTTTAAGTTATGATTATTGGGATTTCATTTCACTACTATGATTTATCCCATGTTATGAAATTATGATCTCTTTTGCAGGTTAAGATTTCCAAAAGTTATGTGCTTATGTATATGATGTGATTGATATTTCTTTTTTTACCCTTACTGAGAATTTGAGTTCACCCTTTTGTATGTTTTTTTTCAGGTCAGGAAGAAGGTTATTAAGTAGAATATGCCAAAAAGGGACTCTAGATATGATGAAATAAATGGGAGGTGAAGTAGATGCTTTATGAACCAATTGTTTATGATTTCCAGTTTCTAAAGACATTATACCTATATGGTCCTTTCATGGTTTTGTTATATGTTGTAATAAGCGTGCTTCAATTTTGAAGTAATAACAATGTATGTAAAGTATGGGTTGTTATAGTTGGTATCAGAGGAAAGGTATAGTCAACCTTTGGAAACTAGGATGTGAAAGCCTTAGTAAGAACCCTAAGGATAATTCTAAGAATAGAACAAAATCTTAGTGTTTTAGAAATGACCATGAATAACCTAGGATAAGACCTTAAGTGTGAAATTTTATTCTTCATTATGTGGTTTTAGTATTCTAATTAGTGTTGCTCACACTATTCTTCTTGGTTTTAGTCAATGGCTGGAACCCGAAGGAACCGTGTTAATGCGGAATGCGACAGGAAATGCAATGATTGTTTCCCAGAGCAACCAAATGTTATAGGAGCTGGAATGAAAAATCTTGTAGCCATGCTCACACAACATTCTCAAGCTATGAATCATGCAGGACTTCCAAATGAGAAAAGGAAGGAGAAAAATTCTATTGAATCCTTCATGAGGCAGCGTCCACCTTCTTTCAACGGGTCTACTGATCCATTAGTTGCTGAACAATGGATTAGTACTACTGAAAAGATATTTTCAGTTCTTCAATGTTCTGAACATGATAAAGTCATCCTAGCAATGTATCGTTTGGAAGGAGATGCTGATCAATGGTGGAATCTTTTTAAGAATACGAGGCAAAGGGATGAAATTGAGTCCATGGAATGGGACGAGTTCAAGAACTTATTTTTCAATAAGTAATTCCCTCATATTCTTCGAACAAAGATGGAGAAATAGTTTCTTGAACTGAAGCAAAAGGATGATGAATCTATTGGTACTTATGAAGCAAATTTTACAAGACTTGCAAGGTACGCTTCTAGTATTATTATCCAACCTGAGAGTAAGATCGATCGATTCTTTAGTGGCTTAAAACCAAGTCTTCGAAGGGCATTAGCCATAAGGGACTTCAATAGCTATGAGTAAATCATTCGATGTGCTCTCAAAGTCGAGATGGAGATTGGAGTAACCCATCAGTCATATGGGTTTGATAAGAAGATGAAAATGGAATTAAAAGGAAAATCAAAAGAGCACACTAAAAAAAATATGAGATTTCCCTTATTCTCAAAGTGTGGAAAGAAACATGGAGGGAGTTGTCTTAAAGAGATAAGTAAATGTTTCAAATGTGGAAAGGAAGGTCATCGGGCATTTGAATGCCGCAATGATGGGAAGAAGATGTCTAACGATGAAAACAAATGAAGGTATACACAGAATGACCCTACTACACTTCAATGTTTCAAGTGCAAGGAGATGGGGCATTATGCCAATCAATGCCCAAATCCAAGGGTTGATGATGATGGTCGACGTCAACAAACTCTTAAGGCTAAAGACAAAGGAAAGTCACATGCAATTTCTATCAGCGATGTGGAGTACGATAACGATGTGGTGAAAGGTACACTTACCATCCACTCTAAAGTAGCAAATGTTTTATTTGATTCTGGATCCACCCACTCCTTTATTTATGATGAATTTTCTAAGGATATTACAGTATTACATCAACAATTAGATTTTGAGTTAGCTGTGACAACCCCTAATGGAACAACAGTCGCATCAAAAGTTTATAATTCTTCTCCGATTGAAGTTTGTGGGAAAGTGCTTCCTAAAAATCTTGTGATCCTTCCTATAGTGGAATTTGATGTGATTATTGGCATAGATTGGCTTTCTCTACATGGAGCTCATATCAATTTCCAATGAAGGGAAGTCACATTTCATATTCCAGATCAATCTATGATCGTCTATCGATGAAAGGATGAACATAACCTTCCAGTGGAAATTTCTTCCATTTTATGGGTATTGATTCCACTAAATGAAGGTTATTTATCTCAAATGGTTGGTGAGAAACTCACGATTAAGAATATTCCCATTGTACGGGAGTTTGATGATGTCCTTCCGGAGGAATTACTGGGTCTTCCACCGAATCGTGAAGTTGAGTTTTCAATAGAACTCGTACCGGATGCTTTGCCTATTTCAAAGACACCTTATAGAATGGCCCCAATTGAGTTTCAGGAATTGAAGAAGCAACTCCAAGAGAATCTTGATAAGGGGTTCATACGCCCTAGTGTGTCACCTTGGGGAGCACCTATTCTGTTTGTTAAGAAGAAAGATGGATCAATGAGACTCTGCATTGATTATCGAGAACTTAACAAGATTACTATCAAGAACAAAAATCCTCTCCCGCGCATTGATGACCTATTTGACCAACTACGTGGAGCTCAATACTTTTCCAAGATTGATCTTTGTTCAGGGTATCATCAATTAAGGGTCAAAAGGGAGGATATACCAAAGACAACTTTCCGTACAAGGTATGGACACTATGAATTTATAGTAATGCCATTTGGTCTTACTAATGCCCCTGTTATCTTCATGGATCTAATGAATAGAGTCTTTAGAGATTATCTTGATCAATTTGTGGTAGTCTTTATAGACGATATTCTTATCTATTAAAAGAGCAAGGAAGAACATGAAGATCACTTGAGAATTATATTAAAGACCCTGAGAAAGGAGAAGCTTTATGCCAAATTTACCAAGTGTAAATTTTGGCTTCAAAAAGTTTCATTTTTGGGTCACATCTCAAAAGAGGGGATATCTGTGGATCCAGCAAAAACAGAGGTTATCAAAAGATGGTTAAGACCAACAACAGTAACTGAGATCCGAAGTTTTCTTGGTTTGGCTGGATATTATCGACGTTTTGTGAAAGATTTTTCATAATTATCTAATCCACTCACCAAGTTGACTCGGAAAGGAGTTAAGTTTGTTTGGACGGAGGAATGTGAAGATAATTTCAAGGAGTTCAAAAGAAGGTTATCCAGTGCACCTGTGCTCACACTGCCTTGTAGTGGAGAAAGGTTTGTGATCTACATTGATGCATCCAAGAAGGGTTTGGGGTGTGTTCTTATGCAAAATGATATGGTGATAGCTTATGCCTCACGACAGTTGAAAATACATGATCAAAATTACCCAACTCATGATTTGGAGTTAGCTGCGGTAATCTTTGCATTAAATATTTATAGGCATTACCTTTATGGTGATAGGTGTGATATTTATACTGATCATAAAAGTTTAAAGTATATTTTCACACAAAAGGAGTTGAATATGCGCCAAAAAAGATGGTTGGAGCTGATTAAGGATTACGACTGCTCAATTCATTACCACCCTGGGAAATAAAACAAGGTGGTGGATGCATTAAGTCGACAAGACCATGCTAGTTTATCCATGATGAGGATCACAAAAGATCCAATATTTATGGATTTACAAAGGATGGATCATGGAATTATAATGAAAGGGGAAAAATTGCATCTTTCTCAAATGAATGTTCAACCATCTATACATGTGAAGATTAAAGAGGCACAGAAAGAAGATGTCGAGTTACAAAAGAAGGTGAGAAATGTTCCTGAATTCAACCTTGATTGTGATGGGATAATAAAGTTCAGGAATCGGTTTTGTGTTCCTCCCATCCCCGAATTAAAGAAGGAGATGCTGGATGAGGCTCATAGTTCTTCATTCTCTATTCATCCTGGAAGCACGAAGATGTATAGGGACCTGAAAGAGTACTTCTGGTGGGATGGCATGAAAAGAGATGTTGCTAAATATGTCTCTCGATGCTTGGTTTGTCAACAAGTTAAAGCTGAGAGACAGAAGTCTAAGGGGATGTTACAACCATTACCCATACCCGAATGGAAATGGGAAAACATCACTATGGACTTTGTCACAGGACTTCCTAAAACGTCCAAAGGCAATAATGATATCTGGGTCATAGTGGATCGTCTTACAAATTCTGCACACTTCATTGCTATTAGAGAGGATTTCTCTCTAGATCAGCTCGCCAGGATATATGTAAATGAAGTGGTAAGATTACATGGAGTACCACTTTCTATTATATCTGATCGGGATCTGAGATTTACCTCGAAGTTCTGGCGAAGTCTTCAGCATAATTTGGATACAGATTTGAGTTTCAACATTGCTTATCATCCTCAGATAGACGGTTAGTCTGAGAGAAAAATTTAAACTCTAGAAGATATGTTGAGAGCTTGATCTATGGATTTCAAAGGTGGTTGGGATCAACACCTACCTTTGGTGGAATTTTCTTATAATAATAGCTTTCACTCCAGTATTCAGATGGCTCCTTATGAATCTCTCTATGGAAAGAAATGCAGGAATCCAACTTGCTGGGATGAAGTTGGGGAAAGAAAGCTATTAGGACCCGATCTCATTGATGAAATGGCAGAAAAGGTCAGATCTATTCAACAACACATAAGAGCAGCTCAGAGTCGACAGAAAAGTTATGCCGACAACCTAAGAAAAGACCTAGAGTTTGAAGTAGGTGATAAAGCGTTCTTACGAATATCTCCCTAGAAGAGGGTCATGAGATTTGGAAAGAAGGGGAAGTTGAGCCCTAGATATATCGGTCCTTTCGAAATACTGGATCGTGTTGGGAAGGTAGCTTACCGATTGGCGCTTCCACCGAATCTCTCTCAAGTTCACGATGTGTTCCATGTATCTCTCCTGAGAAAGTACATATCTGATCCTTCACATGTACTCAGCTCAGAAGTTGTACCGCTGGAGCAGGATCTTTCTTATGAAGAACAGCTGATAGAGATTCTGGAACATAGCGAAAAAGTCCTATGAAACAAGACCACTCGATTTGTGAAAGTTTTATGGAGGAACCACCAATTAGAAGAAGCTACATGGGAGCTTGAGGATATGATGAGGGAGAGGTATCCTCATCTGTTTGTTACAAGGTGACGAATTTCGAGGGCGAAATTCATTTTAAGGGGGGTAGAATGTTACACCTGAGAATTTTATGTTATATTCATCAAAGGAATATTTTTCTAAACACAACACTTTCTTGACTTGCTTTACATGAAATCGCGACCTTCCTCGATAGCTTGCGTCATACGCAATACCGAGTTTCACTAAACAATGATATGCTAATAAAATATTATTAAAACTAGCCGTTATGAATAGTAATAACCACTTTTTGAAATTTTATAAATTTTATTTTTCAAAATGGACTTCATTTTTGGATTCGGAATATCGAAATTATCCTAGGGTGAAATTTTGGTATTTTTCTGAAAACTTTCAATTTTTGATGAATAGTGAAACCACTAAGTGGTAGTTAAAAAACTGAATTTTTCATAAAACATAATTTCACCGCTTTTGTGAGTGGAAGTTCAAAAATTTGAGAGACATGGTTCATGTCAGTAAGTAAAATGTGGTTCAATGGGATGAAAATAATTTTTGGTGAATAGTAACTTTTAATTTTTATTTACCACGGTTAAAAGTAAATAGGGTAATTAAGGGTAAAAATGATATTATTATTACCCTAACACATGTCCTAATTCTATTGGATAAGTTTAATTCGACCAAAAACAAACTTAGGAATAAATTATGACCATTTAGGCCCACTTGGATGAGATTAGGACATTTACTATTAATTTATTTAAAGAAGGGTTAAAATAGTTAAAATCAAAGTTTAATAAGTAAATAATTTTTAATATAAGGTTATATATAAGATAAATTCGACTATAAATATTCATTAGAAATCTAAAAAGATTTCCTACATAATGGTATTTTATTTGTAATTTTTATACATTAAATAATTTAATTTATTTATGACACAAAGATGATTCAATAATTATCTTATTAATGAAATATTGACATAATTGATGTTATAAATACCCAAATAAATATAATTTGAGACTTTTTATAAATTACACTAATTTTATAGGTTAATATGACATGTTATTATTTATTTAATTAACTTTTTTCGAACTAATAATTCTGTTACGATTTTCACAAAAATCAATTACTAAATAGTGTCAAAATTGACATAAAATAGTTTTTAAAACAAATATTATATTATTAATTTTTATTTTATTCTTAAAAATCAAATGTTCAGACAAATTAATTATATAAGTTTATATATATTAATAATAAAGAACTTTGGGTTCTTTTGGATTGTTATAGTAAGTTTATTGACCTTATAGCGTAAGAACACAAGAAGACACGGTAAAAGTAAAATTATTTAACTTAATGTTAAATCTAAATGATAAGGTCAAAATAGGAACCTAAACTTGTCTAAATTATATTGAATGATAGTATTTCGACCCATTCCCACCTTAGCTTCTAAATGAATCAATTTGGAGCTATTTAAAACCGAATTTGGCTTTATAATAAAATAATATTTTTAGTTATTCCAAAGGTGCCCCTCTCCTCCCTTATAAAAGGGCACCTCCTCCCTCTCTTACTCACACCACTTTGAGCCTTCAAGCTCGGCCAAACCCTACCACTTTCTCCTCTCCACTTTCCTAGAGACATCCTAGAGGTCCTGGTCTTCTTCAAAGACCAATTTTAGTGCCCTAAAAGGAGGTCTCAAAGAATCACTTCAAAGAAGAGGTAATGTCCGTTACCGATTCTTTCATCTTTATTTCTTCTTCCACTTCTTCTTCTTTAGTTGTTTCATTATTAAATAATAACATCAGTATCACTAATATACTGATATGTTATTATATATATGAAACAACCCTATTTCACCATCTATCCAACCTACGGAAAATGAAATCACCGCGCATGCGTACGTACGGAATACCGTCTCCACGCCGTGGTGTAATCTAATTTCCACCACCACCTTACTTGGATGGTTAAATGGTGTAAATAATGACTATATATGATTATTGTAAAGTGATATTGATTCTGAAATAGTATACATACACTCCAATACAATTCCATGATCATGGGAATGATATCATCGCTCGTTCGTACGTACGGAATATCGTCTCCACGATGTGATGCGACTCATTCTACATGATCTTCATTGCATAATGATTATATAAATGAATTGAATGAATTAATATGATATATATTACACTAATAACATTCTGGAAATGGGTTATCTATAACCTAAAGAGAAGAATAAGAATTTATTCGACAAAACACGCATAAGAACAAAAAGTAATAAACACCCGAATAACAAGTTGTAATGAAATATTACTAATAAGAAGCTAAGAATATGACCATATATGATATCATAAAAATGAGCATGATTATGGAATAAGTCAATAACATTATTTAAATCATTATACAGGAGGTTCGGATACGTATAAAGCATATCGGACCTAAGGTAAGGGAAATATCACAATCTCATTTTTATATGAGATTCTTTATACTTTGGCATTTACTGGGGTGTATTTTATCATCCACATCCATGTTTCCTAAATATGTAATATTATTTCCATCCACCTAAAATTGTTTAAATCCAATTTTACCCTTTGGTGAGTTTTTAGTAAAGGATATGAAAGGAATCTTTTGTCGTTTTTCGTACGAGGTACTTTTTGACTTTTTCGACAAAAGTACGAAGAATGTTTTTTTAACTTATACGACATGAATGGATTTTTAAAACATTATTTCCAATAATATTCCTTTACAAGTTTTAAATTTTATTTTTAATCAACTTATTTTAGTTTATAATTATAGGACATGTTATGAAAGGAAAAGTGTTTTTGAAGCAGAAAGGATATTTTCCTCAAGAATGGAGTTCAAGTGTTTTATCAAAATTATTTTCCATCTAAGATAATAAAGGGTTCTGTTTTTATACCTATTATTACATTGATTTGATTGTGTTGTGATGGAATTATATTTTTATGAATTCCTTTATCTTATATGAATTGTTTTATGATGTCACGATGTTTAAGATTCCCATTTTTATTACATGGGTTATGCTATGATGTATGGTTTTATGATTTTGTGGAACACATAAGAATGGTATAATTATGAGATGGGTGGGACCTATATCTCCCTCCAATTCATTGGGTAAAGATTTTATATCTCATGAGATAGACATAGCTGGAACGGCAGGTTAAACTGGTTCAGTGAAACAGGACTGAAACGAGGAGTGAACTCGGTTCAGAAATGGACTTTGTCCACTAAGATAGTCTTGGAAATGAGTCTTGACTAACAAGAAATGATTATCAATGATTATGTGTGTATGATAAAAAGTTTCATGTTTTAAGTTATGATTATTGGGATTTCATTTCACTACTATGATTTATCCCATGTTATGAAATTATGATCTCTTTTGCAGGTTATGATTTCCAAAAGTTATGTGCTTATGTATATGATGTGATTGATATTTCTTTTGTTTAACCTTACTGATCATTTGAGCTCACCCTTTTGTATGTTTTATTTCCCCAGGTCAGGAAGAAGGTTATCAAGTAGAATATGCCAAAAAGGGACTCTAGATATGATGAAATAAATGGGAGGCAAAGTAGATGCTTTATGAACCAGTTGTTTATGCTTTCCAGTTTCTAAAGACACTATACCTATATGGTCCTTTCATGGTTTTGTTATATGTTGTAATAATCTTGCTTCAATTTTGAAGTAATAACAATGTATGTAAATTATGGGTCGTTATAATCTACACATTGAGTATGGTGATACCTTTACGAACTACCTAGTAGAGAGAAAGGATTGGCATAAGATGATCCTATGTGGGTGAGTGATTCCATTTGAGTGTGTCCAGTGGCAGTATGTGAATATTCAGGACAACACCTAGGAGAAGAAGACACATATTTGACCTCAGTACCCATATCATTTTTGTATCCTTATTCACTTTTCAGGATGAAAATCCCTAAGGTTAGGAAAACGAAATATCTTTATTTTTTCCATATAAATATTTGAAATATATCTAATAATTTATTTAGATCCAGGAGCTAAGATTTATTGAGATTCTAATTTTTGGAGATTCCTGGTATTTATATTATATAAAAATTAAATATATTATATCACGCATGAATAGTTTTTGTGAAAAAATGGAATAACTCTTAAATGGAGTCTCATATCAGAAATATAAGGTTGTTATTGAGTATGTCCTAAATGTTATATTTTAATTATTCAATCTAATAATAGGAAAACCATGGGATTCTAAGTGATGAATCAGAAGATCATCCCCCGTAAAAATCATCTTATAATCATTCGAAAGATAACCAGTACACAAGTATAGGATACTAGGCTCACTCAGACCCCCCATTATTTCCCAAATTCTAGATAAAAAATGTACTTCTATCCATGTGTGGTGTACCTTCGTACCTTGGTCAATGAACATACTACTCTTATAAATCTGGTAATCTAATTCCCAAGGAGAACTATTCATCCCATAGATGAGACACACTAATTATTTAGAGTCAGATAACATCTCTGCAATGTTAATGTTAAAGAGTTTTTACATCTTGAGACCACTTACCATATCCTTTTATTCCACTCCCAAGGAGTTACCTGGTCTATAAAAACTACTAAAACCAAAAATAATAGAACCTCATCCATATATCACCAAGTAGCCTCCTCTCATAACACCTGAAATACTAGATCTGTTGGCATTGAGTTTGAGCCCCACCCTTGGAGGTTTCCATCTAACCCATGACCCTTGATTGCTCAGTGATCTTCTTTCAGTATCCAACAACACTCTTGGGAAGAAATGTATTAGAGATTTCTAGAATATCCAGTTAACAATAAGTACTCAACATTACTTCACTAAATATTTCAAATGGATCTGAAGAAGATGTTGTGAACTATGTTTCCCTTCCCACGCTTTGTTCTGAGCATCCCCAATAACCTAGAATGCCACAACAAACTCCATTCTTTGGGAACTCTCCTCGACTATATTACATTCTTCCCAATGATAAGAATAGTTTATGGTATCCATGATTGAGTACCATACCCATAAATCCCCATACCATTTTTGAGAGACCTCCAAATATAGGTTTTCTAGTCACCTTTAAAAAATAAATGCTGGGTTATTTCCATTCTTAAGGATTCAAATCACTAGAAACGAGATACCATAGTAAATACCTTCCTCTAAAAGTTATCATTCATAGGTATGGATTGGTTCCTTATCCTTTAAACCAATAAATTTATCTTCGATGGTATCTCTTTACACCAAATTGTTGTACTCTACCCATTTGATCAGCTGGTTGAATGCACAATGTCACGACAATCCCTTCTGCTGAACAGACCTATCGAAGATTCAGTGAAAACTCATATGTATGATTACTCAGTCATATTGATATTTTTAAAAATGGTTTTTTATATTCATAAATACCTATATTAATGAAGGTTGGGAACTAGCTGGATTCCCTAAACATAATATATGGAAATGGACATCCTGAAAAATAGAGCAGGTCTCCAGGCTAATTATTTTTCCAGAAGCTAATCACACCACATCCCACCACCCATATTTCATTCTATCTTAGGGTCTATATATATTCTATCATGATTCTTTTGATCCCCACATAGCTTCCTAATATTTTCATCCCTCTCCATCCAATCCTCTCTATGTATATTTCTCATTAATCTTTCCCATAAGGTGTTACCCTAATAATATCCCATGCCATTTTATCTTGCATGGAATTCATGGTTTCAATAAAATTATGAAGATTTATTACTCCTTCATCTATAGTTATCTCCACCCTCTTCCATGATGACCAGTGGAATCAGTCGTTCTGATTTTCATCCCATGCGAAATTTTACCTAGTTTGTTTTTTGATTCATTCTATAATTCACTTTAGAGCCTTGATAACTAACAACACATGCATTGGAATTGAAGTCGGTACACTATTAATAAGAGTAATATGTCCTCCAAATTAGTGCAAGTGATTTTTTTTCAATTATGAATATTACCTATGATTCATTTGATGATGCCTTAGAATATGTAATTTCTGATTTTTCAATTCAAAATGGGAGCAGCAAAATAATCCATTGGGAAGGGTTGTCACTTCATGAAAACATTCTTTTAATACTCTTGTTGCACCTTTCCAAAAACTTTTTTGGAGATATAGAAATTGATATTCCCTTGATTAATTATTTTTCCAATTTGAGAGACATGATCATACATGATCTTATTAAACCAATTGATGGATATTAACCTACTATTTATGAATATAATAATATCATCAGCAAAAATAATATGTGATATAATATTATTCCCTAACCCTCTCTAAAAAGATAGAATGATCCCCTCTTCTAAATCCACTATTAATATTCCTTATGAGTGAAACCTGGGAAAGAATAAAAAACTTGGTGATATAGGGTCACCTTGGATTAACCTCTATAAGTCTTGAAAAATAAAAACCTTTTCCCATTATATATAGGTAGATCCACAAGGAGGAGTAGCATCTAAAAATTTGTTCAAAAGACTTCATAGAAACCAAATTTTATCATGAATCTGATGATGATCCTCCACTCAATCCTTTTATACTCCTTGTTAATATCAATTTAGATGATAACATTAGAACCAAGTGTCTTCTTAATAACTTCTTCAACCATTCCCTTCACAATACCCACTACTCCTTGGTTGCTTCTACCTTGGATGAAGCCACGTTGCTCCTCTGAGACTAGTCTTGGAATGATCTAGCTAAGTCTCCTATTTATGAGGTTTGTAAGGATCATGTAAATGTAGTGACAAAGGAAAATTAGGTGGAACTGCTTGATCGATATGGGATGATGGACTTGTGGGGGAAGAACAACTCTAGAATCACACATCACCCTTAGAAGTTCCCCACCTTTGAAAAAATCACAAACATCCAACCTTATTCTCTCTTTAATAATGTCCCAAGTAGTTATGAAAAATGAACTCAGAAATCCATCCAATCCAAAATAAATATCTGGATTCATGTTGAACATTGCTTCTTATATTTTCTCCTCTTCTCAAATGCTTTCAATTTTTTAGTTGTCTATATCTTCAACTATTCTAGGGATGTAGTTCATGAATTTTTACTCACCTATAATTTCTCCCATGTTTCTTTCATCACTTAGCCTCGGACCTACTAGTAGATCCACAAAGTGATCAAGAACCATCTTCCCTGCAACATCAATATATCTTGTATATGTCCCATCTTACAAATTCTTGTTGATCTTCCTATAAAACCTCTTTTAGTTTAATAAAACCTGAAAATATGTCATGTTACAGTTTCACAATATTATCCAGGACCCCCTTGACCATTTTCTACAATCACATCCATTTGACAAAATTTTTCATCCAACTCACTTTAATTCTCATTCATATCAATAAAGGCATCATCTTCCCTGTTCTACTGAAAACTATCATCAAATAACTAAGTTTCAATGTCTCTATATCCAACTAACCAACTAAATCCACTTTATGATCTAACATATCCAAAATTGGATCCTTAAAAACCTTCAAATCATCAGAAGGTACTTGAATAAGGTAGGATTCTAAAGTTCTAGAGCCTTCAGACATTATGGGTGAATGTTTTGACACATATGTTGAAGGAGGAACACAACTATCAGGAACATGGGGAACGTCACCAAAATTTGAAAAGGTTTTCTCTTTGATAGTACCACATCCAAGATCGTTTGTGGTGGTCATCAGCAGAGACTAAACCATGTTCGAAGGTCCCTAACTCTCTCTTTATGGGACACATATATTAGAATATAGCTAAGACACTGATTGCTTATCCATTCTCACCAATAGATGATGATGTGGTGTGATAGAGGTGTTTTCCCAGTCAGATTTGGTGGTCAAAATCCAACTACAAGAGATGATGAGGCTCAGTTGAGCCTAATCAAAGTTTCATGGGTTAGATCAATGGTTGTATCAGTAGCAGTTGTGAAAAAATTGGAAGATTTTTGAAGAACCCATGGGTTTTGGAAA
This sequence comes from Viscum album, assembly GCA_963277665.1. Lineage (NCBI taxonomy): Eukaryota > Viridiplantae > Streptophyta > Magnoliopsida > Santalales > Viscaceae > Viscum > Viscum album. The sequence goes on from OY728152.1 coordinate 1,918,906,569, forward strand.
ATCCTGCATTACATAGTGTGTACTCAGAAGAACACATGTCATGTGGGGTCCTTGGCTACAAATATAGGGTTAAAACATGAAATAAATTATTACAAAACATGTGACACATGTTATGCTTCATGTGACCCAGTGATGGAAGCTTGGAATGTACCCTGAATTGTATACAAGCATAGACACAACCAGACACATGGATATGGGTAGAGTACACATGCATGGTTGTGTACTCGAACATGGCCAGAGGACCCAGCCATAACCAAGTACACATGAAAATCTAGAGTACATAGAAATAACAAGAGGTATATGGGAACAGCTCATGGTACACTAGAAGACTCTTTGTAGATGATACATTTTGTGTACTGAATATATACACCATGTAATTTTTATAGGGTAGTGTGAGGCTCTCCATCTCTTTAGTATAGACCAGCTTCAGTTTAATGTGATTTCTTATTCCATCCCAATGAGGGTATAGTGTGAAATTTCATCCTAGGCATAGGATTTTGATCACCTTTGTGGGTTTTATCTCATATATAGTCCATGGTATCCCTCCATGAGAACTGGGGTTTGATCTTATATCATCTCTTCTTCCCTTAGTAGCGTTCATGTTATCCATGTGACCACCATGAACATGGAATCAATCCCTTATCTAGTATATTTATCCAATGGGTTTTGTGGCATCCCCATGTGATCCCCTACCTAAATGTCGACTTCTTTGGTGTTCCAGTGAGTACTTGTTGAGGATTTATGATAATGACCTCTCATATAAGCGCCATTAGTGATAGCATGGCTCGTGGAGTGGATTATCCCAGATGAATATTTCCTTGAAGCCCCGAGTAGAATCTGGTGGTTGGAAGTATGTTTTGGACCTCTTAAGACTTGGATACTTTTATTAATATATCTAGGTTTTTCTTTATCGTTATATCTTATATCTTGATTGACATAACTTTTTATTGATGATTTGATTTCTATTGATTATTTTTGTTCACTGATTTCAGGGTATCCTATTAGGTATTTTTTATGCTCACTGTGCATGGTCTCTTTCTATATGTGTCATGCCTTATAAAGATGGAACACCTTTCAATGTTGTCCTATGAGGATTGAGAGTATGTAGATCATAGTATTGGGATAGAAATATCATGGTTCATACCGATGTTGCATTTGACAGAAGTACCCTCCATAGAAGAAAGTTGAACTTTATTTATAGATTTTGTTAGATTTTAGTTTTTTCCTTAATCTTTCTATTACTTTTCTCATACTCTAACTGCAGGATATAGATGTATGTAGGAATTGGTATTAGTTATACTTTTCTTTCAATATTATATGGGATTAGATGTGTGTGTGTGTGTGTGTGTGTGTGTGTGTGTATGCACTATCACCCCAGGCTAAGGCCTCCCATGTGTGTTATATTCCTTCCCAGTGATAGTCTTCATCCCCTGACCTATTATAGGTTGGCTTGGGGTTATCATGCTTGATTTACTACTATCCATGTAGGAAACGGTGGTATGGGTTGGTACACTTTATTCATGATTATAAGTTAAATTAATACATCCTAGAATTTATATTTGATAAAAATGAAGTAATTTTTTAATTCACCATGAAAAAATTATCTTAGGTTAAATTTTTGAAATTTTTCTAAAATAATTGATTTATAGGTGAATAGTGAAAATATCATTTTTACTAAAATTGTAGCATTTATGAATATTTCAAGAAGTAAGTATAACTTAATTACTTATAAAACATATTTCAGAGTCAAATATGTAATTAAGAAGAAAAAATTTACATCTCAAAGTAATATTATGAATTTATAAAACCTATGATTAACATTTTAAGGAATTAAGAAATATTTTCCAATAAAAAATATTTTTGGTCTTTCTTTTAATTAAGTATTATTTTGGAAAAATTTTGTTTTAGATTTCTTTTAAATCTACATAAAATATATATTTTTTATAAATAAATAATTTTATATCATTAAAATCAAATAAATTGATAATTTTACCATATACATTAATTTTAATCTTAAAAATACACTTTTTTTTAAAAAACATTTTTGTGTGTTACATACGCTAATGTTAAAATTGTTTTTATTATATACATAAAATTCTTATGATAAAATGGATTTTATATTTATAATTTTTAAATCCAAAATATTTAATAAGTTTCATTTTATTTTTATTCATTAAATTTAAATTATTTAGGTAAAAATTAGTTACCACGGTAAAACAAAAAATGGTAAAAGTAAAAATTCTAAAAGTAAAGGACTTAAAAAATGTTTAAAACATGATTAAATATGAATGTTTGAAGTATTATCTAATTTATATCATCTCCCAGACTATTATTGTCTATTTTCGAATCTTCCTTACATTTAAAATTTATTCTCTCTTTATATTAATTTGAAATATTTGCAAAAATGTCATTCACACCACTTATAAAAGGAACCTCTTACCACACCTTCAAGACCACCTGAAAAATTAAATTTATTATTGAAAATTTTACATTTTTTCTTACCCTATAATTCCCTTAATTTTCCTTGATCCTCTTTTCACAATATATTTTTCTAAGACCTCCATTTCCAATTAGTCTTCCAAGGGAAATCCCAAGTTCTCAATGTGAGTACTATTTTCCATAACTTTATTTCTTTTGTTTATTATTTCCCAAATATAATTTTTTAGTTACCTTATAATAACATCAGTGTTTTTTCTATAATTAATTTTATTATTCTAGGGTTATAACTATTAATCTCTTTTTTCCCTTTTCTATTATGTAAAATAAAACTATTATTTGTGTATAGTGTGGATTATCGCCTCCACTAAGCGATGAATTTCATTTTTCACATACTACTTTATTAATTAGTTATAAGGTTTAAATTTAAGAAAAAATGTGAAATATATAATCTAATTATTAATAATAATAATAGAGAAATTATAACTAAACTCATTTCCCTCTCATTATTTGAGAAATGAAAGTGTTATTCGTGTGTTGTGCGGACTACAGCCTCCATGAAGTAATGCGTCTTGTTTTTCATATAATTTCTTTTTTATTTATTTAAATATATTAAAATATGATTTATAACCTTAAAATTATATAAATAATATCATTATTATTCTATAATAATGATATCATTCCAAAATAAAACACTTTCAATATCATAGTCATCTATTAATTAGGGTATGTTCACGTTTGGATCGGTCTAACCACCTACATGAACAATGATATAAAATAATATCATAGATGACTATAAGAACATAAATAATGATAATATATTATATAATTAAGTAAATAATGATTTTATTTTTGTTTTATAATGTTATAATTAAAATTAAACTTTTTAATTAAGATACTAATTCCATCTCGTTAAAAATCACAGAAACATTCTCATCGCTGATTTTATCTTTAAGTATCATAATCAAAACTCTCATATAATTAAATTATAACATTATAAATAATTATAAAAAATCAATTCAAATACCTTGTATGATCTATGAACGATTTAAATTGAACCAATATGTAAGAGTCGACCCCATCATTATGGTACTTGTATGAAATAAACTATTGAAATATCCTAAGACCTGATGATGTAAATAAATAATAACTGAGAAAATATTTGTAATACATGGTTATAAAATAAGTATATAAAAGGTTTTAGATATAAATAATATTCTTAATTAAGTTATTAATATAGTTATTTAGATTATCCAGGATATTCAAGAACATTTATGGAAGTCATTAATTGAGGAAAGTGTTTTTTCATCTCAATTTTGATTCATTGATATATGATTTGTACTCACAAATTTCTCATATTTATAGTGTATAGATTTCACGTCGATGTATTTTTATCATATTCCAAATTAATTTAAAGGTATTTATGATTCAATATCAATATACCTCTCTCATATCCTATTAACTCACGGGTTACCAAAACCGTTATAAAACTCAAACTTTTCCATAGATTTATCCTTAGGTTTTGTTAAAGTAAAAGTGGGTGTAGTTTCCTAGTTATTACTTACTCATATGTATACTAGAATGTGGATGTTTCTATGTCATATATGAATGTAGTATTAATCAACCTTAGAAATTCTAGTTGTGTATCAACTCAATCTCTACTTGGTGCATGATGAGTGGGCATATGACTATACACCAGGGTAGACACTCCCGGGGGATATGATTTTCATAATATGAACACACTTAGAAACCATAATAAATGATTTTTACACTTTTTTTATGGATTCATACCATTAAAAACTATTATAATATTCTATTAATAATCTATCACATTGAAATCACCCTTCACCGCTACCTTATCTCTATTTCTCTAATGAGGGTATTTCACATTGCATTGTGAATGTTCCTATGGTTGGATATTCACCTAATGATCCACATTATTAAATTAAAAATAGAAATTTTGATAATCCATATATCTATTATTTCTATACAGATAACTATTTATTACTCATCCATGATAATGTATGAGGTTCCTAAGGTAACATCAAGATATATATTGTTTAACTATCCACCTTCTTTATCTATATGGGTTATCACCATGTTATCCCTTTTATTGACAGGGGGAAAAGTATTGATATTATTTAGGTTTTTATTATAATATGGATGTTTATAAATGAAATTTTATTATTCATATCATTCATAGAGTGAATCCATTTTCCTCAAAGAATTTACGGGTGGGGCTTGGGATTATATATCCCCTCGATTCATCATTTGGTCTTATAAGACAAAAAGTTTGGGTATTTGGTGTATGTCTATCTAATTCAAGTATGATATATTAGTTGTAGCAGTAGTGACAGGAATAATTCTTGGTTGAGTCATTGACATTAAAGATCAATATGTTTGGAATTATGTATTTCATCATTATTAAATCTATTATTGTTGTATGTATGATTAATTTCATTGATATGTTATCCATGGATATTTTTTATACTCAATATATTGATTATATTGCATGTTTATTTATTATTCACTCTGTTATAACATGCTTTCCTTTTATGAGATATTTTTTGTACTTGTAACCTTACTAATAATTATATCTCACCCTTATTATGTTTACATTTCTCTAGGGTACTAAGAAGTGAACTATAAAAAAATTTAGAGATGTTATAAAATGAATAAGAATGTTTCAATATGTTTTTATGTTGTACTTTCATGTTCTAATGTAATATGGAAATCATGTATGTAACTATTATCCCAATAATGATAAATTTCATGGTATTTTGTAAAGTGATTTCTTTAATATTATACCAATGTAATAAAGTGACCTCCATGTATGGGTTATTGAAGACATGGCGATATAGTTGGTATCAAAGGAAAGTGTATTAGGAAACATGGGAGAAACATTTTAGAAGAACATGACTATTATAAGCATTATGATAAACCCTTAGGATTCCCAACAACTTTTACTAAAAAATGATTAATTTATGGATTAATATTCATAATGTTATGAGATAATTAATTATATTTAATTTTTAAAATATCATACCTAATGGGATCAAGGTAAATCATACCGACACCCATAATCAATTAAGGGATTTCCTTTTAGAGAAAGCCAACCTGACTGGTGTTGGTGCTGAGTAGATTATGGCTATATTAGGGTAGTTGAATTAGGTTATGACTAATAACCTTTATCACATAGAGAAACCTAATAATCGAAAACATGGTTCAATAATGTTGGACCATTTCATGCGACAAAAACATCCACCATTAAACAGGATCACTAATATATTAGTATCTAAATAATGGATCAAGTCCTTGGAGAAGATAATTATAATGTTGGTAAGTAATGAAAGGTAGAAATTTTTAATGTAATTTTATCATCTAAGGGGATATATTTATCAATGGTGGTCATTTATTCTAAATAATAAGAAGGAAGATGAGATATAAAACATGGAAGAGAAGACTTTCAAGGTGATATTATTTGATAAATACTTCCCTTGAGAGAAAAGTGCTGATATGGAAAGGGAATCCCTTAATTTGAAGTAGAAGGAAGAGTATAGTTTCTTTGATTACGAGAATAATTTTATAATATTTTATATTCATGTTTCAAACTATTTATATAAACCAAAAAGGAGTATCAGTAATTTCTTTAATGGGATAAATCCAAGCCTCCAAAGGGCACTATTCTATATAACGTTTTCATCATATGATGATATAGTATCAAGTTCAATCAAGATAGAAAAATATTTATCCAAGTCTTACATTTTAAAATTTAAGATAAGAATAGTACAATTTATCACCTTGGATAAAGAAATGTGGAAATGAATAAGAAGAGAAATATGGTACATCCGATATGTTATAATTATAGAAAGAAACACACTGGTACTTGCTTAATGGGATTGGGAGTATATTAAAAGTGTGTAGATAAGGTCCATTTGGATCATGAATATAATGGAAATAAGGAAACCTATAATAAATAGTGCTTAATCTATAAAAATATGGGTAATTACTCAAACCAATTCCCCAAGCATCATGGGATTCCAGGTCAAAAGTGTCATGGGCGGAAGGCTAAGCTTGTGCAATTTTCATATCTCAAGTAGAGGTTCCTAAATATGTGCTAGTAGGTAGATTGATCATAAAAAAATATAGATAATTATTTATTTTACTCTTGATATTCACTATAACACCTCAAGAATTTATGGTATATTTCCTTTTAAATAAATGTAATCTCTTTGATAGCTTGCGATATAAGAAACCTTGAGTTTAAAAGAACTATAAAATAGTAAAGTGTTATAACCAAGACATTAAATTGGAAGGTATGAATAGTAATAACTAAATTATGATACTTATATGGTTTTATAATGTATAAAATAAATTAAATTTATACCTACTTATTATAATTAAAATAAGAATAGGTTAAAATCATAATAAATGTTTTCTGAAAAACAATATTTTTCTAAAAGGCAGTTTCATTGAACTTTGTGTACATTCTTTAAAATTAATTTTTGCCACTTTTATAAAATTTAATTTAAAAATGTACTTCATTTTTTAAATCATCATGTCAAAATTATCTTATAGTAATTTTTTGAGAATTTTCTGGAAAAATTAATTTTTCAATGAATACTGAAAAATACAAGTTTTTATTGAAAACTAAATTTTTGGTTAAATCATTTAAAGGTTAGATTTTGATTTAAAATTATGTTAAAAGTAAAGTTAGTTAAATTATATTATTATCAATAAAATTTATGTTAGTATAATCAATTTCATGTTGAATTTTGATATTAAAACATTCTATACTTATGAGAATTTTCTCTTTGGACACTGTTTTTCATCATTTCTACAGATTTAATTTCAAATTAATTATTTTCATATATATTATTTTAATTTTATGAAATGGATTAAAAATTTGGAATCAGAATAATTAATATTATTTAATAATTTTAACTTGATTTTTGTTCTTAATAATTAGTAAAAACCATTATTAATCAACTAACATGGTTAATGTAAAACGAGGTTTTGTGTGTTACATGCGCTTGTGTTAAAATTAATTTCTCACAAACATATATAATATTTATTTGATAAATTATATTTAATATTTATAATTATTTGTTATATATTATCTAAAATTAATCATTTATTTTATACTTAAAGTATTAATTACCTACGTTAAAAAATTATCATGATGAAAAAAAATGGTAAAAGTAAGTAAACTTATAGGATAAGGGAATAACATGTTTAAAATGTGTTTATTTTTATATTTTGGATGTGTGTATCGAACATTAATTTCCCAAAAAATAATATTTATTAATTTTTGAGATACTTGGGGTTATATTTACTTCTCTTTATTGAATAGTTTTGAGTATTTACCAAAATTTCGCTCCTCCATTATAAAAGAGAACTCCATTGTTTCACCTATTCACTACTCTAAAGCCATATTTATCTACCAAACCTTGCAAAAAATCCTCCCCAATATCCTGATATTAGTTATATAGGTTATTTTTTCCCAAAATACCAACCTTAGGGTACTTAAGAGGAGATCCAAAGGAGGTCCCTCTAAGAGAATGTAGTCATCTTAATAAAGATCTTTCACTTTGATTCTTCTTTTAAAAATACCAATTATGTATTTACACATAAAATTTAATAACATAAATATATACGATATAATTATATGTTATTATATATATTTTATAATATTTATCCATCTCCTCTTTTATCAAATTGGAAATTAAATCATCGATTGTGTGTATAGCGGACTACCGCATCACGAATTGATGTAACTTGTTTTCCATCAACACCTATCACGGTTAGATATAATTATGTATTTAATATATATATATATATATATAATATGATATATTTATACTTATGGAATTATAATTTCAAATATACATTCTTACTTTCCATCCCACTAATATACGATAATGTCGCTTATGTGTACGACGAACTACCACCTCGTGAAGTGATGTGATACGTTTTCCACTAATGCTTTACATGGAAGTTAAGAAAGGATAAATTTTATGTATAAATGATATATATATGAGATGATATTTATTTTATAAAATTAATATACCATCCAATTTCTTACTCTTTCACCTATTAAGGGAATGATATCATCGCTCGTGCATAAGTATAGCTTACCACCTCCATGAAGTGATGTGTTTAATTTTCCATATTCAAATATAAATAATGGTTATAAAAATGTATATAATGAGTAAATATGATATTTATAAATTTATTATCATCATTTATATGATGTATTTATATCCCATTAACAATAATCGTAACTTCCATGGTAAAAAATGTATGAGAAAACAATGTAATTAAAAACTAAAATATTGAAAATAATGAAATATTATTAACAAAAATGTGGTAAAAGGTTATAAGAGGATCATATATGATATTATAAATATTAATAAACTTCTTTCATATATTAATAAAATGATTAAACCCATTATAAATGAGTTTAAATCATGTTAAACAAAAGAAAAGTGTGAGGTGGGAGATTTCGTCTCAATTTCCATTTCATTGAGACATACTTGATAATACCCCCCTATTCCCTTTCATGTGGTGTGTATACTACCCCTTTTATGTATTTAAGATGAATAACTATTTATTAATGATGTTAAATTTTTCAATACAAGTTTATTCTATCAATGTTCTATAATTTTAATGTAACCAAAGAGTTAACAATCTATTTTACAATCTCACTTTCTTTTGTGATTGTTAATTTTATATTTAAAAATCACTTTCTTGCGATACATTTTCACTATAAATTAAATTTATATTAAATATACATATTATTTGTATCATTTATATAATTATTTACTAAACTTCATACTATTTTTACATACGTTTTTTACTTTGAAAGTTATATGATTGATTGGGGGATTTATTGTCAATTTGTATCCCTTACTCGATATAGAAATTTTCTGATAAGGTATATTGTTCATGAATTAAATAAATCATTAAATATATGAGGAATTATTTTTAAATTAAGTTATGAGTGGGTATTGGAATTATATATACCCTTTATTCATTGATATCACTCATGAGACAAATTAGTTCTCTAAATCATATGGGTTTTTTACCCAGACTTTTAAGTTATCTTGTGAAAGGTCTTAATAGTAGAGGTATCATGATACCTGGGATCATTTCATCCAATAATTAAATATTTACTTAATTTTTTATTTAGTTATTATAATTAATCATGATGTTTTCTCATTTATATTATCTTTGGATGCATTTTATTCTCTTTTTATTAATTAAATGTAATCTGTATTTAGTTATTTACCTTCTCATTTTGATTATGCCTTATTTAATGCTCAAGTTATTTATTAAATGGAAACTATTTTCAGTCATTTATATTCTCATATTTATTATTATTTATTAACTCGTGATTTATTATGATGTATGTAATCCTTACTAAGCAATTTATCTCACCCTTATTCTGTTTCCTTTCCCCATTATATGAATAATATTTCTTTGAATGAGTTCAAGGATGTTGACTATTTTCTTTCAATGTTTTATTACCAATGTAAAATGGGTATCATGTATGTACATATTTATTTCAGACTAATAAACTATACAGTCCTTCAGGATGAAATCACTTATGTCTGGTGTCAATGTAATAAAGTCGACATTGACTCCAGGTTATTGGATTGTGGGTTGTTATATTCACACACTTTTATATCCATATTATTTCTTTAGAGTATTAAAACATTATCTAGAACCCCAAGTAATTAGTTTACAATCAAGATACCCAATGAAAATATTATTTCAATGAGGGTATATTAGTTAGTCCCTTTTATAATGTCTAAGCACACCCTACTTTAAAACATTATTATCATACCTATGGTTTACTTTGACATAATCTTAGGTATGGATTGGCTTTCAAATTAAAATGAAATAATTTATTATGAGGATATGAATATTTTTATTCATGAAGTGGGAGTGGATTTCTTTGTACTTATATTTGAGGACTCATTCTATGATTTATACTAAGATCCTCCTCTATTGGCCCACATTATTGAAATATTTAGAGGATAAAATAAGATGCAACCTATAGTTTTCAAGGAAAACTAAATAATATATGATTTATCTATTGTGCATGAATACATTTATGTGTTTTATAAATAATTATCTAGACATATACCTAATAATGAATTAGATTTTTTTATTAGACTCATCTTAGAAGAAAAAATACATATAAGAATTCCTATAGAATATCCCAAGGGGAATTAGTAGATTTGAAGAAAAAATAATAGTATTTTTTGTGATAAGGGATTCTTCTACTCTGTTGTTTCACCTTGGGGATCCCCTATTATTTTTAGTTAGAATAAATATGGGCCTATGAGTTTATGTGTCATTTACAGGGAGATAAATTCCATTACTATAAAAAATAATTATAATCTCTCCCGTGTATTTTTGATATATTTGATCAAATCAAGGGAGATCAATATTTTTTAAAGATATATTTTCATTCTATTTATCACAAATTATGGGTAAATAAGGACAATATATCAAATATTTCATTTTATATGCGGTGTGAGAAATATAAGTTTACATAAATTCCCTTTGTATTGACTAATTCATCCTCTATGTTTATGGATATGATGACCACTGTATTCAAGGATTATGTTAATGATTTTTTTAGTGGTATTAATTGATGATATATTTATATAATCAAAAATTACTAGGAGAATGAGAATAATTTTTGAATCATTCTTGACATTCACAGAGAAAATGAATTGTATGATCAATTCAGTAACTATGAATTTTTACTCTAGTAAATTTGTTTCATTGGAAATATTATATATATGGATGGAATATGTGTTGATCATTCAAAGAAAAATGTGGTCATGTAATGGACCACACCAAATAATATATCTGGGATACATAGTTTCTTGAGCTTATTAGGTTACTATTAACCAAGCTGACGCGTAAAGGGGTAAAATTCACATAGACAATGGAATGTGGGGAGAGTTTTCAGGATTTAAAGAGAATATATGTAAATGGACCAGTATTGACTCTATGATCATAAGAGTCATGATATGTAATATATAATGATAAATATAAGAAATTATTAGGTTGTGTACTTATTAAAAATAATATAGTGGTTTATTATGAATCAAATAAAACTCAAGATCCATGAACATAACTATACAACTCATGATCTTGGATTAGAAGCTATAATATTTCCCTTAATGATATAGAGTAACTATCTCTATGGTGATATATATGAGATATATACATATCACAAAAGTTTGAAATAAATTTTCTCATAGAATGATATCAAAATATGATAAAATAGATAGTTATATCTACTCAATGACTATGATTTCTTGATACAATACCACCCTAGAAAATAAAAAAAATGTGGATAATGACTTCAATAGGAAATATCATGGAGTTATAACCTTGATGAGTATAGATAAGGATCTTATATTCATGGATTTAGTAAATTTGGATATGGGAATAATTAAGAAAGGGGAAATATCACTCTTTTTTAAAATGATTTTCAAACCATTTTTACTAAAGAAGATAAAGATATTCTTGCAGGAATATGAGGGTTTGAAAAATAAAATTAAAACAATGAATGATGGGAGATTAAAAAAATCATCTATGAATATGGTGTGTTAATGTTTTGGAAGATACTATGTGTTCCATCTATACCTGAGATGAAAAAGGAATTACCATATGAATCACATGGCTCAAATATTTCTATATAACCTATTAGTATAAATATGTATAGGGATTTAATAGAAAATTTATATTGGGATGGTATGAAGTTGTTAATTACAGACTGTGTATCTAGATTTTTAGTATTAAAATAGGTAAATATTGAAAGAAAACATCCTAAAGGATTCATGAAACCTCTCCCTAAACTAATTTTTAAGTGGGAAAATGTTATAATTGAATTTTTCAATATAATTATAAAGACTCATAAAAGTATTAATGTTATATAGTTCATTGTGGATATCCTTACCAAGTAATTACATTTCATAAAAATAAGGGAGGACTTACACCTCAAATTACTTACATGACTCTTTATCAATAAAGTAGTGAGACTTTGTGGTGAACCTATAACAATTTCATATAATAATGATCCTTGGTTCATATTGAAATTTTGGAGGAGGCTCTTAACACTGAGATAAATTTTATCACCACCTATCACCCTCAAACTAATGGGAAGTCTGAAAGGATTTTTAGACATTTAAAGTCATTCAAAGGTCATATCTCCAAAATTTCATGGTATTTGGGATAAATATATACCTTTGGTAGAATTTTCATAAAATAATAGCATTCATTCACATATAAATATGGTATTGTATGAAACATTTTACTAAAATCTATTTTGTACTCCAACTTGTGGGGATGAGGTTGGAGATAGGAATATTATAGGCTCAAAACTTATTGAGGACATAATATTGAAAGTGAAAACTATTCATAATCACATAAAATAGCTCAAAACCGAATTAAGAGATATGAAGATAATCATAGAAAGGGTCTATAATTTCAAGAGAGGAATCATTAATTCTTAAATGTATCTCCATGTAAGTTAGTTATAAGGTTTGGGAAGAAGGGGAAACTAAATCCTAGGTACATTAGTACTTTTGAAATTTTATAAATACTTGGAGTTGTGGCCTACCATCTTACTATGCCACCCATATTCTCTAAAGTTCATAGAATTTTCCATGTTTATTTATTTAGGAAGTGAATTTTGGACCCAATGTATATATTCAATAATAAGGGAATATAATTGGAACCTAAGTTTTTTTATATTTAAGATCTTTTCTGAATTCTTGACACTAGATAGAAAGTGTTACAGAATTGAGCAACTCGATAGGTAAAAGAGATTTGAAGGAACCTTAAGTTAGATAAGTAAACGTGGAAACTAAAAGAGGAAATTATAAATAATTACCCACAATTTTTTATGATATTATTTATATAAAATTTCAAGGATAAAATTATTCATGGGGGAAAATTTAATTCCCAAGACCCACTTGAGCTGGTAAACATTATATCTTAAAAATCATCGCACAATGTCCACACTATCATAATAGAAAGAGAATTTATTTATTTTTATAAGTTAAATTTATAAAAATTATAAGTTATATTTGATAAAAATGAATTAAATTTTGAATTCACCAAGAAAAAATTATCTTAGGGTGAATTTTTTAGATTTCGCTAAAATAATTTATTTTTTGGGGAATAGTTAAAAATACAGTTCTTACTAAAACCATAGTGTTTTTGAATATACCAAGAAGTTTCACTTAAATAATTATAAAACATATTCCATGATCGAATATATATTTAAGTAGTAAAAATACACATCTCAAAATACAATTATGAATTTATAAAACCTATTATTAACATTTTATGTACTTCAATGATATTTTCGAATAAAAACTATTTTTGGACTTTCTTTTAATTTAATATTAATTGGGTAAAATTTTGCTTTGGATTTATATTAAAACTACATAAAATTTATTTATTTTATAAATAAATCAATATATATTATTAAAATCATGTACATTGATAATTTTACTATTTACATAAATTTTAAACTTAAAAATATAATTTTTCAAAAAATGGGTTTTTACATGTCACGTGATCTAATGTAAAAATTGATTTTTTACACATATAATTTTTTTATGATTAAATGGATTTCATATTTAGAATTATTGGTTCCAAATTATGTAATAAGTTACATTTTATTTTTAGGAATTAAATGTAAATTACATAGGTAAAAATTAGTACCACAATAAAACTAAAAATGGTAAAAGTAAAAATTATATGAGTAAAGGACTTGGAAACATATTTGAAACATGTGTAAAAATGAATGGTTGAGGATTATTTGAACTTATATCAAACCTTAATCTATTATTTTCCATTTTGGAGTCTTTTGGACATGTGAAATATGTGCTCTCTTCATATTAATTAGAAATATTTACAAAAAATGATTCTCATCATAAAAAGAGCCTCTCACCACCCCTTAAATACCACCCAAATAATTCAGTTATACATTTAAACTATACCATTTTTAAATACCCTATAATCATATTCCTTTTCCTTGATCATACATTCATAATATATTAGCATAATACCTCCATTTCTAAGGAGTCCTCAATGTGGGTACTTTTTCCCCAAACTTCTTCTTTTCATTTCTTTCTTAATTTCCCAAATATAATTTCATAATTACAATATAATTAAAATATTATTTTTTTATAGTTAATTTTATTATTCTAAGTTGATAACTATTAAGCACCTTTTCTATTTTTTATTAAGAAAAACAAAACCATCATTTGTGTGTTGTGTGGACTACTGCCTCCCCAAAGCGATGACTTGCTTTTTTCACCAATTCCCATATTCACTGGTTATAAGGGTAAAATTAAATAATAAATGTTAAATAGATAATATTATTATGATTATAAAGTGAAAAATTATAACCAAACTCATTTCCCTCTCATTCTTTTTGAAATGAAAATGTTAATTGTGTGTTGTGTGGACTATCGCTTCCACTAAGTAACATGTATTGTTTTTCTCCTAGTTTATTTATTATTTATTAAACTCACTGTAAATATGTATTAAAACAATAAAATTATCTAAATAATAAAATTATTCTTCTATAATAATGATATTGTGACAAAATAACCCACCTTCATAAACATAATCATCCATTAATTATGGTATGTTCATGTTTGGGTCAGTCTAACCACCAACTTGAACAATGATATAAAATGATATTATGGATTACTATGAGAACTTAAATACTAATAATATTTGATAAAAATAAGTAAATAATGATTTTAATTTGGTTATATAAGTGTAGTATTGATATTAAATTCATTAATTAAGATACAAATGTCCATTCGTTAAAAATCATTGATTCATGCTCATCATTGATTTTATCTTTATGTATCGTGACCAAAAATACCATTGAAAGACATTATAAAATTATAAATAATTATAAATAAATAAATAATAGTACCTTTTATGATCTATTAATGATGAAATTTTAACGAATAAGTAAGAATGAACCTCATACTTGTGGTACTTGTATGAAACAAACAATCAAAATATCATGAGACTCGATAATGGAAATAAACTATAAATGAGAAATATATTTGTAATATATGGTTATAAAATAAGTATAAAAAATTTTATAGATGTGAATAAAGTTTAAAATTAATTTATTATGATATTTATTTTGATTATACAAGATATTAAATCACTTTCATGGGAGTCAATAATTAAGGTAACGGTTTTTGCATCTCAATTTTGATTCATTGAGATATGATTTATATTCACTAATTGTTTCCTTTGTGTGGTGAATATATTGAAATTGATGTAATTTTATCACATTATGCATAAATTTAAAAGGTGTTTAAAAATCAATATCATTATATCTCATTCATATCTAATTGACTCAAGAGTTACTAAACCTGTTATAAAACTCAAAATTTTCCATAGTGGCATCCTAAAGTTTTGTTAAAGTAAAAGTGTGTGTAATTTCATAGATATTAAATCCTTATCTAGATAATATAAAGTGGATTTTTCTATAGAAAAAAATTTACCTAGGTATAATATCCTTAAAAAAGGATGGTTGAGTATCAACTCAAGCTTTACTCGATGCACGAAGAGTGGGCCTAAGACTCCACACCTGGCTAGAAACTCTTGAGGAATATGCATTAAATAATACACACGCTCTTACAGACCATATTAGAGGATTTTCCTACCATTTTTGTGTTCTCCTACCATTTAAAAATACTTGTATCTTCCATTTATAACCCAAAACTTTTAAAGTACCCTTTTACACTACCTTTTCTTTATTTCTTTGATAAGGGTACTTTACATTGCATCATTAATGTTCCTATAGTTGGATATTCACCTATTGAGCCAAATTATTCTATTAAGAATGGATATATTGATAATATATATCTAATATTTCTATATAGATATATATTGATTACACATACATGATTATGGATGAGGTTCCTTAAGGAACATCAAGATATGTATTGTTTAACCATCCACCTTCTTTATCTGGATGGGTTATGACCATAATATACCTTTTATTGACATAGAGAAAAGTATTGAAATAATATATATTTTTATTCCAATATATATTCTTATTAAGGAAAGTTTATTATTAATATATTTTATCGGTATACTGCATTAGACATAATGAAGTGACAGTTAGGGACTATGATTATATATCCCCTCGATGGATTGATTTGTATCATGAGGTAAAAGATTTGGGTATTTTTTGTATGCTTATACAATGCAAGAATGATTTATTGGTTAACAACTTGGTGATAATAATAATTTCGTGGTTGAGGCCTTGACAGTAAATATCAATATTTCCATCATTAGGAATCCCATCACCTGGAATTCATTTATTGTTATCCATGTGACTATTTTCTTTTTTATCTTATCCATGGATATTTTTCATGATAAAGATATTGATTATATAAAATGTGCATTGATTATTAAATTTTCTTTAATGTGTATGAATTTTATGATTTCTTCAACTATAATTATACATTTACTATGTGTTTGAGATCACCCTTCTTATGATTTCATTTCCCTAGTGTACTAAGAAGTGAACTATGAATAAATTAAGGGATGGTCTTAAAGGAATAAGAAAGTTTAAAGAGGTTTTTCTGTTATATTTTTATGTTTTGATGTAATATGAAAATAAAGTATATAACTAGTATCCCAATAATAAAAAATGATTTGGTTCATTATGATTTGAATCCTAGTATCATGTACCAATGTAATGAAGTAAAATTTGACTGTAGGTAACTGGGGATAGGGTGTTACATAGTAAAAGGATCACAAGATAGATCCCAAGACATATCCTAGAAATATCATTCATAAAGGCTCAAGGAAAGTGTGTCCCTCCTATAATATATTATGCATAAATAATAGATATGGGTTTTAAAATGCTCAAACACATCACACAAATCTAAGTCTAAACTGAAATGTGCATAAACTATCATTTTCACTATATTCACAATGATCTCATGCCATCAGTATTTGTGTTCTAAGCTGGCACCTGAAGTTTAAAAAACATAATCTTGTTCACTAACCATCACCAAGATCAACATATCACTGGGGAAAATGTTGAGGTCCCCTAGACTCATCATATCTTGGACACCCATCATAAAATCCACTATCCCTTACTAATTATCTTGATCCAAGATCATCATGTAGAGGTAAAATAATACCTAATAATTTTCAAGATCTTATTATATCCCTACTAGAATCATAAGATAATACCAAATGGAAATACTCTTAAGAGATAGCATAATGACCATCCCACTTCCCAAGGTCATCCTAGTTCGGTCCGCTCACCCATCCTATCTGAAAACCTACCCAAGGAATACTTAACCAAGTACTCATGTATTAGTGGGAGAGGATCACTTTCCCTACTCTCTAATTAACTACTACAATAACTATAAGGTATCTCATAGTTATTCCAAGTCCAAATTGGACTGATAATGTTAGTCCAACACCCTACAAAGAGATGTCTCATGAATCCTATGCTAGGGATACTACACTCATTCATCTCATTAAATTATCCCCCTCAAGTTACATATGTCTCAACACATGAATTTTATATTTAATCCATTGTCCATCACTAGCCAAATAAAAAATCCAATTATCAATGGTCGGTCGTGGCACTTGGTAATTGCATATATCTATAGAAATTATATTTAAAACAAATAATTTATTTAAATAAAAGGTTGATCTCCATTATTGGTGAGACTAAATATCATATTCCACAAATCAAAATACATTTAATAAAGGGGTATGTTCATGGGAACACCTACCTCATATGAATCCACTCACCTATATCATATCTAGGTGACTCTCACCCAAGATCAGTCCAACTATCCATTGTCCATCAACATGAGGCCTAGAGACATATTCTCAATAAAAATAAAAGAAACATAGTGTGGTCCACTTCCAACATTCACCTGAAACTAAGCCACACAAAATCACTAATTATTATGTCTAATTCATTGTCCAATTTCAAAAAAAATGTTTCTAAAAAACCTTAAGAAAATTTACTATGTGATGTACCTTTATCAAAATAGTATGCACTAACATTTTTTCATTATCTCGGGATATCCTCTGACCATAGTTAGAAAAATCTATACCATTGTCTCTTGATTCCACCATGCTCTGTGATAATTGGTACCAAAACCCCTATTGAAATATTCTAAAATTAGAAGTTATAAATGGAAAACAGAAACTAAAGGATACTAAGGAAAGAACATACCTTGAATTGCTAAAAAAATGACTTCAAGAACCATCCCCCGCCATGGGGGGTAAATGGGATAGAAAAAATGAGAGGTTTGGTCCAAAATGTCCCTCCTTGATAGGCTCTTCCATATAAAAACAAATAGGGGTCAACCAAGAAATTACCAACCCATCCGTTATTAGAAAACCCGCCCAGAGGCTCCATTGAGGCATAACACCCTAGATTCATAGTGCAGTACCCATTTATGGGGGTAATATGTAGAAAAATTACCAACACCCATCCATTAGATATAGCATGAAATGCGGCTCTATAATGCAGAACTCCTCAGGGAGGGGGTGGGCAGTTTACCACCCAACCACCCAAGGGTCCTCCACAATGTAGCCCCCAGACTTTGGCATGGGGGGGTCCCACCAAGATACATTTTTTCACTACCTTTTTTACTATGGAATTACCAACCCCTGAGAGGTAGGTCTAAACATTCATCCCTCTTTCCATCTCTATAATGAAACATTGTCTGGTTGTGTCATAGTCTTCTTTAACCACAACAACCATGATGAAATGTTTTTCATTATTCCATAGTGGTTTCCTAGAGTTGAAATTTTAGCTACATGGAAACCCTGACTATAACACCCCAACCCTTCCCTAAGTTATTAACCCTTTTTTTGAGACACGTGTAATCTACTCATTTTTTTGGCTGAAGGAGGTATCAGGATCACTCATAAAATGGTTCGGGAGAACCAAAAAGAACCAATTGTACTTTGGTAGTCATATGAAGGATTCACGGTGTGACAATGTGTATCACATTGTGAAATGTCAAGATTAGTTCCCATATTTTTATTTTACGAATTTTAATGGTGTGAAATCACCTTTCACACTATGAAACACATTTGGTAGTTTTTTTAAGTTATAATTTAGTTATTTTTTTGTTGGGTATTTTTTAAAATGGAATGTGATCCCCATACTGGGTAGTACGCATGATGGGAAACCCTCCCCTTGGTTTTTTCACCCATTCCATTCAAGATCTTCATTTTCCCAATATTTCACCCATTATTGGTTGTGTTTGGAAGATTAAGTTAAGGAAAATTTTTCACCTTATATTTTCTCAGTTTCTTCAACTATTATGCAATTTATATCCATTTTTAGCTAATTTTCCCTATTATAGAGTATAATTGTACTTTTTTTAATTTTTACTAGATCATCTTGAATAAAAGGATGGTAATATATGGTTGGATGTTTATTATTATATGGTAGGTGGTTAATAATATATCCTTAAATTTTGGAACTATTTATTAATGAATGTTTTGTGAAGTCACGCCAACATTACTGTGTTTTCATCATAAATTTTTAAATTAAATATCATATTCCTTAAATCTTAAATGGAACCTCACAATGCTCCATGAATATACTATTAGTGATAATAGTGTAACTATTATATATATTTTGGGTGTCTTTTAACTTTGAAATGAATTTGGAGGAATTAAATAGGTGACCCTATAGGTTTCTTAGACATAACTTATGATAGTATATGTGTGACCAGACTTTAGGCACCACTTATGGTGCACTTATCTTGGGAATAAAAGTATATTAATTAAATTGGTGACCTTCAAGGTGTCTAGGACTTGAGATATGACCATGGGTGAGTGGTCTAGGATGATTCAGATGTTCTAAAATATCTAGAGTTTTTTATTATTACACAAAGATAGGTTTCTTAAAATTAAATAAATTTAATTGAATTAGTAGATGGATCTTTCCTCAGATCTTTATTTGTGTAACTTAAGTGTACAATTAAATGGGTAACCATGTTGGTGATAAAGGTTCATACCTATTTCATATTAAATTAAATTAATTTATTAATGACATGATTATGTACTTGGATATGATGTAACATGGTTTGAGACACTATAGGGAGATCCCCCAAGCGTTTTTATGGTGAAACATTGTTTGGGATTCTATGGGGAAATAACCCATGGGTTCATATGATGAAACATGATTTGGAACACCGTGGGGGAAATAACCCATTTTTTTATGATGTAACATGGTTTCGAAGACCGTGGGGAAATCCCCCATGGGTTCGTATGATGAAACACAGATTAGAACATTACATGGAGTCCACCATGGTTTTAAATGATGATTCATGGCTTAGAATTCATTGTGGTGTCCCTTTCGACTCGTTATGACTCATGGTTTGGGATTCCTTGGATATTATCCTTGGGTTAATTGTGTTTCTATGAGTTATTATGGATAGAGACATTCATCTTAGGATGAATTAGGTATAATTGATCCCAAGTGTCACTTTCGAACTCGAGGAATAATGATGGGTTATTTATTTTCATTATGCCTTTATTTATTAGGCACATCAACATGCACCTTAGGGATCATATTAGATATACTTATAGAAATCATTGGTAGTAGCCTAATGAGTTATACTCACACCCTTCTTGGGTTTTCAGTTGGTACCCAATAGGACATCATGATTATTGGAGACGACCAGGGTGAGCACCCTGAGGTTGAGGCTTGAATAGGATATTACGATAGAGCATGGGACTTTTGGAATCCACTAGGAATTGAGACCATTTTTAGGTTTTTTCCCAGTTTTTATCATTTGGGGTTTGGGGTTTTGACAGATATGATATGATGTTGATGTATGACTTCCTGAAAATCATTTCATAATTCATTTTTATATAGTGTAGGATTTGATCTATGTATCGTCACTTTCCTGGATGTCTGTTTACGGGTATTTATCTAGAATTTTTATATTATTGCATTTATTTTTGATAATGTTTTACTATGATATGCATGTATAGACTCCCCAATATTCCACCTTAGACCCATGTTATAGTATAGTAACCTCTAATGTATGGGGAGGTGTGCCTGAGGTCTTAGTAACTCTCTACTCTGGTCATTATTAATAATGGACCAGGGTGGGGAAATTACAAAGTAGTATTCAAGATCATTATTTTTCCTGGCTATTTGGGTAATGTAGATTGGAGTTAGAGTTTTATAGAAACATGATATGTAACTTATGTCTAGTTATGGATACCCCAAATGTGATGGAATTCCATATTTCTAGAGATAGGATTATTGTTCATTCTATTAGATTTTATTATTAACAGTTTTCACCAAGAGTGACACACATGATTATGGAATATATAATTTATGGGATATTATCTCTTGGATGGAATAGAAAGGGAGTGTGTATACATGAATTATATGAGGGAAATATGATTCACATGTCATTTTTTTGATTTCCTATGATTATTTACTTGGACTGTGACATGGGTCTTTTATTTAATGTGTCTTTAACCATTAGTATAGTGTTTTTCCATATAATTGTATGGTGTAACTATAACAAAAAGATCCTATAAATTGATAAAATCATGGTAATTGGTCATTTTTCATTTATTATTATGAGTCACTAAATAAATAAAATTCCAATTATAAGTTATAAAGTGTTTTCCTCTATAACTTTTGGTTGAAATTTTATTCAATTAAGCCTCAATTGTGAAAATTTCTAGTTAAATTAAATGTATAAAATTGTATTACATGATCATGTATCATGATTATTATGTGGTTTCGGTTAAATAAAATTTTAATTAAAACTTATAAAGTATTTTCCTTTATATCTTGGAATTGGAATTTCATTTAACTGAGCCATGTTTATGAAAATTATAGTAAATGAAAAAAATGAAAATTCTGCTTGTGAATCATGTATATATATGAAATAGAAATTATGGGTATATGGTGTTAAACCTATGCATGGGTAGTTGGGGATGTATAGAGTGCCAAAATTATGAGATCCCTTTGATATGAGATATAGGTAATAGTAGGGAATC
This sequence comes from Viscum album, assembly GCA_963277665.1. Classification (NCBI taxonomy): domain Eukaryota; kingdom Viridiplantae; phylum Streptophyta; class Magnoliopsida; order Santalales; family Viscaceae; genus Viscum; species Viscum album. The sequence goes on from OY728152.1 coordinate 1,918,929,111, forward strand.
ATGCCTAATATCACTTTTCTTAAACTAGTGTATTGATTGTTTTGATATATATGTGATCTAGAGTGGGTCATAGTCTACATGACCTGATCTTGAGAATGGGGAATTAGAGCTAGATAGATATATTGGGTTATGAGGCCAATAGGATGTGGGGTGTAAATATAGTTGGATGTTGTGTCCAATGATATTTGAACTAGGATTTTGAGAGTTTTCATATGTAATAAATATCATTGGACCTTATGGGATAATTCCTAACCTGAGAGTGGGTAGGGTATAATAGATTTGATTCTTTTTGTGAGAACCTTATTTCATAGGTCTTGAGGGGAGTTATGAGATGCGTTATTTTGTAATTTTATCCCTTTTTTGAGAATGGAACTGAGTTAAGGATAACCCTAGAGTGGTGTTTAACATAAGTATAAGGTACTTGATTTTAATATTTTTATGAGAACCCTAGAGTAAGTGAGTTGGGTTGGAAGTTGTTTTGTGATGTTGAGATGTGGATTATGATACTAGTGTGCCAAGGGTTTTAGCAGAGTAGTAGGAAATTTTTTCTAATATTGTGGAGATAGATGTGATATATGTGAGGAACCTAAAATAATGGTTAGCCAGACTTGTGGATTCCTTATATAAAATATGAATGTTAGATTATTTATGTCAATATTTATGTATATAGTGCTAACATGTGATTGGATAGCCATTTAGGTGCCTCATGTGATATGGATGAATATTATCAACCTTGATAGTATGCTTTTTATCTGGATTTCAAAGGAAAAGATCAGATGGAAGACTATACTTGTTTTTTAGGTGATCCTAGATGGTTGGATCCATAATAGGTAGAGTGCAGGTAACCACCTCTAGTTTTTTGTAAATGTTGGGATGGTTGGTGATTTCTTAGATGGACTCAGTATTAGTGAGATTCACTAGTCTTTTGGGAAATAAATAACCAAGTGAGATGATTTCGTTTAGATGAGTTGACACACAGTGAGAATAGTCATCTAGATTATTAGGAAAATGTTCCTAGTATTTATGGGGTATGACTTGAGATGATTAACATAGGTGGTATAATAGAGAAAAACTATTATGTGTGCTTGGTGGGTATTCCAACTTAGAAACATTAATTGTTGAGCTCTGTTGTGAAAGGCTAAATGAGATACTCCTTTACCATGTACTAAGTTAGTAGATTTTGTTAACCTATATAGAAGGTGGGTTGGTGTAGCCTGAGATTATCCTTATAGAGGTATGTTTGGTGTTTGAGATTATATGGTTGGATTACATGTCATATGAGACATACTGATATGCCGTTTTGAGATATCTTCAGGATATAGAGTTGAGTTGGTAAAGTTATGTGACTCTTAAGATAATTTCATTATAATAAAGGAAAATGAATAGTGGTTTCATTTGATGATCCTAGAATGTGGATAGATAATTTTGGGACATATGTGTTCAGTCCCAATATACCCATTGGGGTTAGGACTTTATGATGTGCTTGTATGTTATAGTGGGATCTAGGACTCTAACTTTCCCCGATGTATGAAGTGAGGTTATGGGTTGTCGATGGGATCAATAGATGATCATATGTGAAATGATGGTACAAATATGTGAGATTCTTTATTTGATCAAGGAGTATAATGAGGGTACATACCCTTTAAGCGATGACATACACTAGTCTAAGCAAGATATGATTTGGGGTATGACCAAGCGTATATTTTCATGTGAAAAGATGCATTGGGGTATAACCGATGTGTGATTTGAGGTCTCGGTGAGTGATAATGAACTGATCATGGGTTCATGAGGAATTTTATGATGTTGATATGGTAAAACATTATAAATTATGACTTTTAACATTTTTTGAAGAGTTAGTTTCATTATGACAATCTTTGAAACTTATGAAACACCGAGGAGAGTGACATGGTGGAAAAAGAATTAGAAAGTGGCTCAACTATAGTGATTTGGGAACCAATGTGATTATATGTTTCCAGTAGGTCTAGGTAGAGCTCATAACATATTAGAATGAGGGAGTTTCATAATGTTGATAAATTTCATGGACCTTCAGTTAGATCCATCAGTACCAGGTGTGTGGTGATGGTTGTGGATGGAATTGGAATATGTTCTCATAGGGAACCTCTATGTTAATAAATTCTCGAGTAAGGATTGTGTTGGGGAATTATTCAAGTGACATGAGTAGGGCTTGAGGATTCCATTTTGGATGACGGTGTATATTGGATAGGATAGTTATTATATATCAATAATAAGGAAGTATTGTGGTTGGGAGCACACCATGGACTGTTTGAGTGTGTAACACTTGTTATGAGTAGTTTTTACTGAATGTTAGAAGTGATGCGTTGATGAACCTAACCTGGAGGTGGTTGCGTTTTTGGGATGCATATTGGTTTAAAGTAGTTGAGTTATATATAGGATATGGAATTCACCCATGTATGGGTTTAGAATGATTAAATTTCAATGGAGTGGGAGTGATTGGTTTTTAAAAACTACCAGAAGTGGTATAATGGTTAGGTAGTATAACTGGGTATGAATATAAAGAATTAAATTGATATAGAGACCAGGTCTGTGGGACTTTGGTTGTCATGTAAATCTTGTTGACATGGATTATGAGGTGATTTTTTTGTTATAAATAGTCTCATGAGTGATATTTTGGGTTCTAATGATACAATTGGGTGAGAAATGGACTAACAAAGACTGGTGGCATTAAGCTTTAAAGAGTGATGTTGGTGTTTTGGGAATTAATGAATTCCACCAAATGGGGAATCATGGTGGAGTTATTTTGGGATAATCGGTATTGTGGAGTGTGGGCCAGTGAGGTTTTGATTAGTTTAGCCAGTGTGGGTACAGTGTTGGCATGACCATAACTGGGTATTGGTGTATAGTTGGGTTTGTGGATTGGGCTTGGTAACTATGAAAATTTGAGTGGAAATTTAAAATATTATAGGACATACTGAGATCATATGTCCTGGGTTTTAGTGGTTCTTGGGGAAACCACATAGCCTTATTGGAGTTATACTTTATGTTGGTTGGAGTATGGTGAATCATCAATGATTGAGTTGAATATTATGCAAGAGTCTTAGAATCATGTTCGGTTGATTCAAAAATGGTTGGATACTACCCAGAGCAGTTCATGACAATATTCATAAGGTAAACCACAATTGGTGGTGTGATTCATGAGTGAATCCCTATTTAATGACTCAATTTCGTGTTTAAACCTCTTTAATCACTTGGTTTAGAGGGTGAAACCCCATTTCATTGCATGATTCAAGGGCTGAATCATGTGACGAAACCTAGTGAATGTGTCATTTTGGGGAATAAATGTTTAAAAAGGAAAGGAATTGGTGTTGTGTCTCTTGAGTATGAGTAGTAAAATACATGTGTTCTCATTAGTAGTATATTTAAATTAAGTTCGATGTATCCTATTAATAGTGTCAAACTCATATAGTTTATTATAATTAAGATGCTCTATATTACAAGACACCTCCTCTGGTGAATGTGTAGTGTTAGAACGGGAATATCAAGGTGGAGGAAAGAGAGAAGAAGTTGATTATGTGGTCTTAGTGGCTGGTGCTAGTTGTCATCAAGGTCCATTATTGTTTGAGAGAGTAGCTCGAAAATAAATTATTTTAAGGTGGGGAGGTTGTAAAACCTTGACCCTTCCCCAAGGTATAGAACCTATTATTTTTTATTGATACATGAGTAATCTATTCGTTTTTTGGTTGAAGGAGGTATCATGAGAACTCTAGAGAACATTCAAGATAAGTAGGAAGAACCTATAGTTTTTTTTACAGTTGCAAGAAGGATTCATGGTGCGAAAATGTATGTTAAACCATAAAATATAACTGGTAGTTCTTATATTGTGATTTCATAAATTTTCATGGTGTGAAATCACATTTCACACTTTTAAACCCCTTCAGTAGTTTTTTTAGTTTTATTTTTAGTATTTTTAGTGTTCATGATTTTTAAAATGCAAAGGGATCCCCCTCTTGAGTGGTATATAGGATGACAACCCCTCCCCATAATTTCTTCTCACCTATCCTGGGAGATATTCCTCATTTATCTTCTATTTCACCCATTATTGGTAGAATTTAGAATCTTCGTGTAAGGATAATCTTTTGCCTTTGTATTTTCTCAATTTCATCCACTTTTATGTGGATTCTCTCTGGTTTTAGAAAATTTTCACTATTCTAAGTTATTCTTCTACTTTTCTGATTTCTAACGTATTATATTGAATCAAAGGATAGTATTGGATGAGTAGAAATATATTATTATAATTTAGGTGGTTTATAATATATCATGTAAACTTTGAAAATTTTATTGATGTATTTATTGTGTGGAAGCATCGACATTACTCTGCATTTGGCCTAAATTTGTTAATTAAATAATGTTATCCTTAAATCATAAAAGGAACCTCACAACAGACCATGAAAAGCCTGTTGGCGAATAGAATATGACTTTTATCCATCTGTAGGTTTTTCATGACATTGGAAATGAATTGGTATAAATTAAATTAGCGACCTTGTGAGTGACTTAGACTTAACTTGTGATGATTTGTATGTGACCAAGACATTAACAACCACTTATGGTGCACTTGTCTTGGGAATACAAGTATTGTAATTAAATAGGTGGCCCTTAGGGTTACTAGGACTTGAGATATGACCATGGGTGAGTAACTATGGATGCCTAGTATATGCTCTAGGATACAAGTTTGGTGATAATTATATAAGTCTTAGTTCTTTAAAATCCAATAAATTTAATTGAATTGATATATGGATTCACCCTTGTGGATTGAATTAGTTAAATTTACTAGAGAATTAAATGGGTGACCCTAGGGGTTACTGAGGTTGTGACATGATGCATATTAGATTAAATTAATTTATTGATGACATGTTTATGTACTTGGCTATAGTGAAACATGATTTGAGAAACCATGGGGTAATCAACCATGGTTTCAATGGTAAAACATAGTTTGGGAATCCATGGGTGTAACAAAAAAACGCTTATAAATTAAATTCCCCTTTTAAATGATAAAATGTATTATTAATAAATTAAATTATAAAAAAGACATGCACATCTTTGGTTATTTTGGACTGTTATAAGCTATATCCTATCAGATTTAAATGACCATTATGTATCATAACCATTAAAATTATATCCATTATACAATGATCATATGATTATTATATATATAGGGTGTTGATAAATCCTTTTTTCATAGAAAAAGAAAGCGATGGCCTTAATTAATAACATCATATCGTATGAATCTTGTTTATTTGAGATTATGAGGGAGATATAATCACTAGGATTTTCCCTTGACCCATCCTAATATGAGATTAAAAAAATATTTATTAATAAAACTATTTCTGATATAAGTTCAAGCTCATAGATATCATATCCCAAATCTTGTATGTCGAACCACCTCATGAAAATCTCAGCATTATACACCTTACCCTTAGGGAATTCACTAGTGTAATAAAATACTATGTATCTTGACCCTAATAGTATTAATTTTTATATTCATTTTATAGAAATTACTTATTATATTTATCTTTTATTTATTACTTTATAATTATTAAGTAGTAAGTTTGATAAAAATTTGATTTTGATACGATGAAACACAAATTTTATTTTTGGTATATGAATAGTTTGAATCAAGAAACTCTTTTTAATGAATACATAAATTTTTTAAATAAGTAATATTTTAATAAAATAATATTATTAGAATATATTTTTTGAATATAAATTATAATATAATTTTAAAAATTCAAATATAATTTTTATAAGAGTTGGAAAAACTATTATTGTCAAAAAAGAATTATTTTTTAATTAAAGGAGATTTTGATTTAAAAGTCTAAATTCACATATTTAGAGAATTATTTTGATAAAATAAATATTATTTTTCAAATACACTCATTTAAATTATCTAATTTTTGGTTTTTCATAATTTTATGAGACAGTCAGATTTCGGGTAAAAATTAAATATGGTATAAATATATAGAATGTATTATGATATTATGATGACCAAAAAGTGATGTAATATACTCCATAGAAGGTATAAATGACCTAAATTATTCTTCCCATTTAAAATAATGTGTTTTAATTTATTTTATTAATTTTATAAATCCTTAATGAGTCCTCCAAAACCTATATCATTTTTTAAGGTTTTAAAGTCAATTCTTTATAAACATGACTCACTTCTACATCACAAGGGGTATTATTTTAATTATTTAATTTATTAGACTTAGAAAATAATAAAAAACACTCATATGGAATAATAAATGGGAAACCCCATGATATCTTTTGTGGTTTTTATTACTTTATCATATATAGTCTAAACCTAAGCTTAGAAATTAATAAAGAGGTCGCCTCTTTTTCACCATAAAAACACACCCAACCTCCCATTACTCTTTACTAAAATCTCTTATATCATGAATTTAATCTATCATTTCCTATATATATCCCTCTCAAGTTTCCCCTAATACCTTAAGATGATCCTCCGAAGATTTAAGAAGCACTCCCTCAAGGTAATGGATCCTATCCTTCTCCTCTTTATTCAAGAACCTTCATTATATTATGTCTTTTTATTCCAAATTTTTTATGTTTGGATATATTTTTATACATCCCCCTTAATTTAATTATGATTTAAATGTGATTATATACCCCTTTACTCTAATTAAACCCTTATATGAATCTTTATGCATCGTTGTTATGCTGTTGAAATTATCCTGTAATATATTATGCCAAACAATTGTGTAGTGAATACCCATCCCCATTTACACTCAAGGGTATTCACCTATATGTACTTATCCTTCATTTATTGAGAAATTCCATGTATGTATCTCAAACTACTTAATAATTTTATTAAAATTGATTAAATACATCCTTATTTTGTATGATATATGTGGCACACTTATGCATGTACATGATATGAATGTGATGGGTGGGCCCATAATTATATAACCCCACAATGAATTTGGTACTATTTTTGTATCATGTGATGTTATGTATTGGATTAAGGAGTGAACCTAATCCATTATGTTACTTTTTACACCATGTGATATTGTCTTGGTAGTTATCCTTAACTTATGCTTATGTCATGTTATATGTTGTTTCCACATTCCTATGTTGCCTTGAAATTGTTATGTTATATTATGCCTCATTATACAAGATTATGATTCTCACCCCTTTTATTTATTTTTTATATATCTACTGACTCATATGTATTTCTTTAATCATGTTATGCTTTGATTATCCCCTTAATGGGCTTTATATCTCACCCTTTTCTTATGAACAACCCTAGGATATCTCTTGTAGTTTTAGAAGATCCATGGAATGTTAGCACATATTATGGAGTTTTCAAAATATGTTATTGTATTTTTTCAAATTTTTATGTTATTTTCCTAAATAACAAAATAAACTAGGCCTTAAAATCTTATGGGGTTGTATTAAGTGTATCTTTATGTAATAAATCAATAATTAAAGTGTATTAAAATATGGTTTGTCATGGTAGGGAAATCCCCCATGGGTTCGTATGATGAAACATAGTTTGGGATTTCATGGCGAAGTTTCCCATGAGTTTGTAAGATATAACACAGTTTAGGATGACATGTACAAATCCCCCATAAGTTTTTATGATTAAACATGGTTTGGAACATTTTGGTGTATTACCCCATGGTTCCAAATGATGATTCATGGTTTGGAGTGCCTTGGGGTAGCCCCTTAAAATCATTAAGACTCACAGTTTTGGGTTCCCTGAATACACTCCTTTGGTTCTTTATGTTCCTATGAGTTACTATAATAAGAGACGTCATTATTAGGTAAAAGAAGGTATAGTCGATCTTATGTGTCACTTTGGAACCCTAGGATATATTATGGGTTATTTATTTACATTGTTCCTTTATTTATTATGCACATCAGCATGCACTTTATTTCATGGAATTTATATTCTTATAGATAATATTGGTGGTGGCCTACTCAATTTTACTCACACCATACTCCGCCCATTCATTGTAACTCGAGAGGAATTTATGGTTTTAGGATAGGATCAAGGAAAGAACCCTAATTTTGATACTTAATTGGGTTTCTAGGATAAAGCCTGGAAATTTGGGATCAAGTTAATAATCGGAACTATTTTCAAGGTTTTCCCCATTTCTTGTCATTTGGTCTTTGGGTATTTTCATGGATATGATATGTAGATGATGTATAAATACCTAAAATTTATTTTACATCTCATTTTTATATAGCATGGAATTAGATTCATGTAAATTTTCTTTCCTGGATTCCATTTTACTACTTATATATCTGGATGTTGTATTTGATTTCCTTTATTTACACTGTGGTTTTTACTCTGATATATGGGAATAGTCTCCCCATTGTACCACTATAATGCCCAAAGTTTTTATAAATCATAGTATTTTCATAATCAATAATTTTATAATTATAAACTTCTTTATTATATGTTTAAATAATTGAAATAGATTAAAAAATAAGTCATAAAATTATAGGAATTGAACCAATAACATTGTATTCATTTATAATAAAAAATTTCAAAAAAAAAGAACATGAAACTGAGTATTACACACCATGGATCATTAATCTTCATGGACTATTAATTCCATTAAAAGTGCATAAATTAAAAGAGGGCAATAAATAGAAAACCATAAAATCTTCAACATTAAAAGATATCTTGGACCATCTTCACTTTTGAGTATCTCTGATAGCCAAAGAAAACCTATAATGATGAATAACATCATGAGTGGAGAAAGCATATTTTCATGACTAAAAAGAAAACTATGGAAATGAGAAGTGTAAATGGAATAAGTATGTTAAGACTATATATAGGAATGAAATATTTTAATTATAAATATAGTCATTATAAATATGGTCATTACAAATATTGATGTTGGATATACATAAAATGGGTATACTAAAGTCATGTATTGTTAAATAAATATAACTCACAGTAAAATAAAAATATGATATTAAAATATTAAAAGTACATATATATAAAAACTTTACATATAATTAATATTATTAAAATATGATATGATTCATATATAAAAATAAAATAAATATTCAAAATATCAATGGAGTAGTAAAAAATAAATTTTAGAATATAAATAATTAATTAATGGTATTTATTCAAGCGTATTTAGTATATAAGTAATATTTTTTTCAAGGAACTATTTTATTAAGTATTGAATATTTTTTCCTAATAAATTAAATTGATTCTTTTAAAATATTATTATATATGAACTAATATATTAACATCACGTAAATTAAAAATCTATATCAGATAATATTAAAAAATATATAATATTTAAAAACATCATTTTTCAATAACAGTAGTTACATTTATAATTTATATTTTTTATTTCAAAGATAAATATAAATTTTAGAATTTTAATTTAATAAAATAAAATTAATTTTTGAATTCATTATATCAAAATTAACTTATTATGAATTTCTGATATTTTATTATGAAATATTTTATTTAAGTTAATATTAAAAATATCAATTTTGCTAGAAACAATCACTTTTAAAATACAAGAATGACTTAAAAGTTTAAGAAAAACATTTCATGTAAAAAATATAAATTTAATAATTAATATAAATCATTTAAAAATACTATTTTGAATTTATTAAACACATGTTTAACATTTTTTATACTCAAGTAATATTTCACACTAAAAACTGTTTTTATGCACTTATATTAAATATTAGACTTTATCACTTTTAAAAAATAAAATAAAAAATAATTTATTTCTTATTTTATTCTAAAATTTAAATATTATTTAACAAGTTTAATTTTATGTTTAGTAATAAATATAATATTAGCATGATTAAAGTTAATTACTGTGATAATGGTAAAATAGTTTTTTTATGAATTGTTTTATTAATATATTGTAATTTTTATCTAATCAATAAAATTGATATAATTTAAATGATTAATATAATATTATTTTTTAACCTGTATATAATTATATTAAAACTCATTCAATTGGTAATTGATACTAAATAATATTAAGAACACATAATGGTTAAAGGTCATTTTTCAATAAAAACTATTTTTACATATATTATATATTTTAATTTAAAATTTTATTTTACCATATTTTGAAATTTTATTAAACTAAATTCAGATTAAATTTATAGTTAAAACATTAAAAAATTAATAGGGGTTACCTTATATTTTTAAATAAAATATAAATTACTTAAAAACTAGTAAATAAGGTAAAAACAAAGTGTTTATATGTAAAAACTATGGTAAAAGACTAGAAACATGTTTAAAAAAATTTGGAAAGTATTTTTTGAGGATTTATTGACCCAATATCATAACACACTCCATTACAATTAAATTTTGGAATTGAACAAGTAATAGTGTAATGATATCATGGAAGTGTAAGTGTATTCACAAAAGTTCTCTTTTCTTCACTTGTAAAAGGGGATCACTTCCACTCCTCTGTGGTTACACATTAAATTATAATTTACCTTCAAAACTTACCAAAAAATCCTCTCATATATATTATTTGTTCATCCATAATTCCTTGGTCTCAATAATCCATCTTAACTCCTTCACTTCCAAGAATATATCTAAGAGAAGATCAATTCTCCAATGTAAGTATTGCCTTTTTAGTAATCTTTTATCCTTAGTATTCCTCTTAAAAATATCATATATACATAAAAGAAATAATGTCATAGGTATAAATATTATACATATATGTTATTATATTTATGTAATATCCATTATTTATTTCTCTTTATCCATAAATAAAAACAAAAGTGACGTTAGTGCATTGTGTGAACTATCGCCTCTATAAAGCAACATCATATTTTATTCATCATCATCACTAATGGTTGTTCAAAATAATTTAGTGTATGAATAAATATCATATATATATATGTTTGTGAGATAAATATGATTATGAAATTTAAAAATTATCATTTACCTTCATTCCCTCTAATTTATTGGGAAATGAAAACATTAATCTTGTGTACCTACAGAATATCGCCTCCACAAGCAATGAGTTTAATTTTTTATCCCCACCCATCATGGATGAGTTTAAAAATATATTTAATATATATAAATTATTTACATAATTCAATTAATATTATGGATATTATGAGTCTATTTTACAATGATTTTTACCATGATCACAATACATAAAGAGTTATATAAAAAATGATCAAACAACCTCAAGTAATTGATGTATAAAAAGAAACTATATTATAAATAAATAACATATGATAGTTGAATGACCATGGAATTTTAAAAAAAATCAATATATTTATTAATTAAGTATTTAATAAAATTAATTTAATTATTCATTATGTTTAGAACAAGTGCATATCGCATTCAGGCCTTAATTAGGGACCTTTCATATCACTTTTGTTATTTTTCGATTACATGTTCTCTTTATTTTTCTCCATTTTATAAAAAATTATTCTCATGAAATTCTCATATTTATGTATATATTTCCCTTAAATATATACCTATTCAAATATCCTTTCCATTTATATGGTTATATATGCATTTATTTCCCTTTGAAATTTCCAATTTAAAGTGGATTAGATTTATGGGAACATTCCTATTTCTTATCTCCTGTCTAGAATTACCCAATAAAAAAAAATTAAATTGTGAATATATTCTATAGTAACTCATTATTTTATATATAAACCTCTTGGTTCAATTATTATTTTATGGGAAACAATAATCTATTTCATTATTTAAAAATATCCTTTACTTATTTCATAATCTCATCACCCAAGTAGTTCATTTTTATTATTTCTTCTCCAGATCCTTCCCATAAATTTTTTGTACTAGAATTCCTTTTTAAATACTTGTGTACATTTTTAAATTATTCTCCTCTTATGAATCCTTATGATTTATCCTTTGTTTATTTCTTGAATCATAATTATGAAACCCACTTCTTTCTCATGGGTCTAGTCTGTCTTATGATTTATGTATGGTTTCTTTTCCTCATGTGTCACACATAAGTGTGGTTTTAATTATGTTATTAGTGGATCGGGAATTATATAGCCCTAAAATTCATCGGTTAAATCTTTATATCACCTGATAAGTTATGTATGCTATAATAAATTGAACATAATCCACTGTGAGACTTTTTCACTATATATAGTGCACAAGTGGTAAGCCTAAGAACATTATGTTATGTGACTGGTGGACCCATAATTATATATACATCCAATGAATTGGGTAAAGCTTTATTTATCATGGTATTATATGTAAGGGATTAGGGAGTGAACCGAATACACTCTGGGACTTTGTCCACTATGTTTATAGGAATGGGGAGTAAGCCCAATCCACCATGGGACTTCATCCACTTTATGATGATAGTCTTGGGAGTGACCCTTGAATTATGTTTATGATTTCACATCTCATGTTTTTTCTACATATGTATGATTCCATTATATTATTATTTCATTTATTTATAACATTTTTTCATGATTATCTCATTCTTATGTCATGATACATGTTTGTTCTTTTTAGATTACAAATATTTATTTCATTATTTGTGGTAACACTTATTTTTTCATGTTATTTAAATAATAAATTTATCCATGATCTTGTTTTCTCATATTCTTATGATCTCACTCTTGATGAAATGTTGAATTTTTTTCCATTATTGTTCATTTGATCTCATCCCTTTCTTATGTTTCTTTTCCCTGTGTTATGAAGAAATTATAACTTATAACAATTATATAAGGGGGTATAGAAGAGTTTGGTTATGGAGAAATGTTTAAAAGTTTTCTAAAATAATTTTCCAATATAACTGGTCCTCAAAGACACTAAACCAAAAGTTTCTCTAATAAATATAATATTATTATGAGATGTACTATTTAAATTATGGAAATGATATAAAATAAAGATATAAATAGATCGAGTCATCGTAGTTTGCATCAGAGCAGTGTTTAGTTATTTTTTAGGATTATTCTAGTTATTTTTATGTATTGGGATTATATAAAATTAGTGAAAACCCAAGGGATAACCTTAAGTATATAATAAAATCCTAAAATTTTGGAAAAACTTTGAGTATGTGGTTTTACAAGAAATTACTTCCCTATCTAGATACTATCAAGTGGATGAGGCTATAACATATATACACACAGGGGTAATAAAAATGAAAATTTTTTGTTGATAATTGACTCAATCATTACTCTGATACATAATGATTGAGCCTATGACTACACACCTAGATAAACACTCCTAGGGGATATAATTTGGTTTATCAGATACTTTTTACAAACCATTATAAAGGATTGATTTTATAGTTACCTTGAGGGACTATGTTGATAAGTATAAGATAGCCCTACTTAAAGTAACCTAGATTAAACTAATATTGGTATAAGTATAACTGAAGTAATTATGGGATAATATAACGATGTAAAAGGGTAAAAGGTTTTGAGGTTCAATTCCTTTTATGTTATTGATTATGATAATCCCACTATGATGTTAAATGTTTTTCACTCATGTTAACCCTTTTGGTTTTAGTAATGGATAGAATGAGAAAGAACTGAGTTAACCCTAGGTGTGAGGTATAATGTGATGATTAAGTCAATGATCAACCCATTATAGTGGGAAATGGGATGAGAAATCTAATGATTATTCCAAGCCAACTATCATGAAAAATTATTAACAATGTAACTACAGTTCAGATCACGAGTTCACCAAAGAAGATAAGGATAGTGACTCATGAGAACTCAGGTAATAAATATTATTAAAAACATAATATTCAACCACCTATATATAAAAAATTTTGGAATAAGTACTAGGTAAATTTTTTAATGGGTTCAATGAGATTTTTTAAATGTGTTAGAGTCAGTCATCAATCTCACAAATTCCAAAAGGATGAAAAACTGATAGAATAGAATAAGTTCTTTAATAATACTCTAACCAATATTAAATGCTTCAAATAAAAGGAGTTTGGGCATTATGAAAATCAATTCCTTGGACCTATACTATATATGGTAATATGAATCAATGACTTCCTTGAGTAAGGGAATAAATCTACTACTGAAATTAATTCATGGAAGCAATAGTAAAAGGTAAAAACACACTCTAATTTAGATTTATGGGTATTGGAGTTTGATCTAGCCATACTATTAAGTATTTGAAGTTTTTTAATAATATTAAATCATCACCCAAAATATTAAACTATTGACAAAAACTTCAAGTTTTATGAATAATACATCTCAAGTATATCTTTATGGAGAAATGTCTTGTGAAAATATTATTAACCTCCCTTTAAATGAAATTTAATATGTTTTTAGAAGTATATTGGCTCTATCAACTTAGAGGAAAACATATTTAGAATAGGGAGATAAAATTTTAAATCAACCTATGATAGTGTATGTAAGGATGATTATGAACACCCTTTAGAAAAGATATTATAGAATTTGAGTCTTAATATAGAATAATGATAGACTCTTAGATCAAATGATGGGAGAAAGCCCCAATATTAGAGATAATCCTATTCTAAGGAAAAAAGGATAAATTTTATAAATTTGAAAAATTAATATAACCCTATAAATTATATCTCGAGTCATTTATATCTAAAATACACCATTAAATATTTTCATTAGTAGATAATAATTAAAATTGTGAGGACGCAATTTATTTAAGGGGAAATATAACACCCTAGTATTTTAGAATACATATTCATTTCATAATCTATATGTTTATAATTATAAAAAAAATTATATATGTTAGATGAATTAAAGTATATTAGGAAATAATTTATAAGACATAAAAATTGAACAATCAACATTTTATTCATTCATAATAAAAAATTACAACAAAATAGCACAAAACTAAGTAGTACACACCATGGATCATTAATCACCATGGAATAGTACATCTGAAAAAACTATATAAATTAAAAGGGGGGAAATTAAAAAATAATAAAATCTTCAACGCTAGGAGATATATTGGTTCATCTTCACCTTTGAGGATCACTAATTTCAAAAGAAAATCTATAATGAGTAAGAATACCATGAATGGGGAAAGCATATGTTGACTCTCATAGTGTATTTTTTTTAATGATCACAAACACTATAATGTTTTTCTAACTTGTTCTAAGTTTGTTTCGGGTGTTTTTATAGTTTTTTTTCATCTATAGTGATAGGAATCCAACCATATTTTATAGGTTCTCAAAGTAGTTTGAGAGTACCATTTCCATGTCCAAATTTGTAGTGAAGCACCGACCAGCTGGTAGGAGTGCACCAGCCAACTAGTAGTTCATCCAGGAGATCTCTTACCTTGAATCACTCCATTATCTACCTGGTAAAGGATAGATATTTAATCGATGGAGTTTCCAAAACCCTAGTTCCTTCTGCCTTTCATACCGTCTAGTCGGTGGTATAGGGTGGCTAGTCGATGGTGTCATTCCAAAATCTTCTGAGGCATATTTATGATGGTAAAAAATTTCATTCTCATATCTTAAATTCATTGATAAAATGTGTACCACCATGGAACGCTAAAAATATATAAATATATTATCAAGGAGTCATAGATTTAAAAATTGATTTGTGAAACAACTCCTCACTTAAATCAAGGTTCCAAATCTCTATATTTCTCTAAATACTCCCCTCAAACAGATAATATTCATTTCAAAATATCAAAGTCTCTATCTCTTTATCTATATCTAACTCTATAAATTGTATCCATATTTATAAAATATTTATAAGACCTTATTTTTAAATTATTTTTACAAAGAAAATCATAGTATTCTCACCTCATATTCTCAAAATTTTATCACAACTAGAAGTGAGGTAAGGGTGCTCATAATTGGAAAATTCGGAGATCTTCATTAGTAGGATTATTATCACAACCATGAAGAGGAAAGAGATTTTGGTTCTTTGGTTTTTGTTAAAACCAAGGGAATTTGGTTCTTTGTTTTCTAGAAAAACCAAGGGAAGGTCTTAATAATACATATATCTCTAATTTATGGGTAGAGGTGTAGGGGTAGCTCATGTTATATTTTTTAACTCCTTATCAAATTGTTTTTTACTACACTTTACCATAACACATTTCATAATCTAAATATTTATTTGCATAAAGTGCATATATTTCATATTTTTTTATCTATTATGCTTAAATTATTAATAAACATTTATATTATCTTTAATATGGGTCAAATTTATCACAATATTATTTCATAGTATCTAAATCATTTTATTTTGAGATTTTAATTTATATTTATTGCTTTATTTTTTTAATTTAAATTCTCCCCCATCCCTTATTAACATCTTTTACTCCAAACCATAATTTTTATCAAAGATAGGTTTTTGTTTTTTTTAAATTTACTCATTTAAAAAAAATCAATTTTTTTTCAAATCTTAATTGCTTTAAAAGTATGTCATTTTTATTATGATATCTAATTCTTATTCACATAATCCTATTTTTATGGAACCAATTATTCTTGTTGGGAAAATCATATGTCAACCTTTCTTAGTAGTATTAGTTTTTTTACTTGTAAATGGTTATACATGAATATGTTCCAACTAAAGAACCTAAAGATAAGTAGAATCCTAATGATGTTAAAAAAATTGAACTTAATAGAATGAATATGAATTCGTTACATTTTTTTCTAAATCAAAATGAATTTAATCATGTTTCTTTTTTTAAAATGGATTATTAAATATGTAAATTACTTGAATTCAAGCAAAAATACATGAATATATTTAGGATACTAGATTATATATGTATCAAATATATTTTGAAATTTTTTCAATGCATTCTAATTAATACATTACTAGTATGTTTATGAGGTTTAATAACATTTTCAATTATAAAAATTCCATCGATGATGATTTTTATATAGAAACACTCATGAAGAAAATACTATTTCTTTTACCAAGTTCATGGGATCCTAAAGTAACAAAGTTCCAAGAAAAAAGTAAAATAAAGAATATGGATTTAAAAAACTAATTATAACTCTAATGATGTATTAAATCCCCATGAAATTCTAAGCATTAACAGAATCTATAGAAGCCAAGTAAACGAACAAGAACTTATCTTTAAAGTAATCGTAGATGATAATTATTTTGGAAGTGACACCAATGATGAAGGAGAAATCAAAAAACTTATTAAAAGGGTAACAAAACTTTTAAATAATAATAAATAATCCTTTATACTAAAATGAAAGATCAAATTAAATCTCTTTTTGTGACATGCTATGAATGCAACAAAAAGGGTCATATTAGACAGGATTTACAAATTTAAAAAAATAAGTTAAAACAAAAGAATAAAGTTAAGAATTATCTTAATGTTTTTACTTAGAGTGACACAAAATCCTCAAGTGACATAAGTCTTAAATGTCTCATGGTGTATATTGAGGGAAGTATAAATTTAAATTATGAATATTTAACCACCTCTCCTTCTATTTCTTATTATTATTCAATTACCCTAATCTTAAAATACCTTAAATAAAATCATAAAGAACTCAAAAATGATTTCCATAAACTTGATTCTTTATAAAAATATCTAAAAAAAATATATAAACAATTTTTAAATGAAAAAAATACATTCTTTCAAAATAAAGAGATGATTTGGTTTTGAAATTACAAGATCAATTGGATGTTGAATTTTTCAAACCTAAAATCAAGTATCTCAAGATATATATTTCAAAATTAAACCAAGGTGAAAAAATCATAAAATGATACATGGTTCTCAATGTGTTAAAAGAAGAAATCATGGTTTTGGTTTTTCAAGCAATGAAAGTTCTTTGAAGAATACTACTTTCGTGAAAGGTGTTTCTCAAAATAAAATTTTCAATTATTCTAAAAAATAAGGTAATTTAATTTATGATTATGATTATAAAAATTCTAAATATTAAAACCTAATTCTTTTTAAATTTCATATAATCTTCTTTAAAAATATAAACATGTTTGGTTTCACAAATATTTATTTTCCAATCTTAGTGTTCCCAAAATTGTTTTAGCTTAAAATTGTTTATTAGTTAACACTATCAAACCCAAAAATTAGGTACCAAAAGGAACTCACATTTTATATATTATATGAATTTACCACTAGACCTCTTTGAAATATCATATGGTGGATTTAAAATAAAAAAACCATTGAGTTGAAAATGTTATAAAATTAAGGAAGTATCTCATTTTTATACTCTCTATTTATTTTATGAAGTGGGGTTTTTTTAATGACCTTTTATTTTTATTTAATACCTTACCTAATAATGTTCTTAATATTTTATCTTTTTCTGATAAATTGGTATCTTGAAAATATTTTGTTAAAATCATGTTTTAAATGTCTATCGCATGGCATGATCTTATTAATTCATTGAAAATACTTTATAACTATGTGAATATCTTTATACATGTTTCAAATGTTATCATTTTCCAAAGTTTTCAATTTTAAATAATTCTTTCTACTTGTATTGTATTATTTTAAGTATGAGCTTAATTTTTAATATCTTCATGGCTTCTTGAGTTAAATTTTTATTATCTATTTATATGTTGAATCATGATAGTTTGAAATTTCCCTCAAATTAATATGTATTTATTTTATTTATGGAAAGTTAGAAAATTTTATACATGTTATATAAAGTTTTTTGTGTTTTTAATTATATATCTATCATCCTAATTTTCTAAACCACATGCTTTCAAAGTTTCCTTTAGATAATCACAAAGGGGGGAAATATTTTTTTGGATAGAGTCAAAAAGACAAAATAATGTATAATTTAAAAAGGTGTTTTATCAAGGGGAGAAATTCATTTCAAAGTATCATAAAGGGGAGACATGGTTTCATTGGAATACATGGTTTTATGATTTTTTGGTTACTTTGTTTTATCGTTTCACTCTTCTTGAACTTGATTTTTATATCAAGAGTTTATGATTATCAAAAAGGGGGAGATTGTATAATCCTGTAGTGTAGTTTTTGTATTGATCAAAAACACTAAAATGTTTTTATAACTTGTTTTAAGTGTGTTTCAAATATTTTTAAGTTATTTTGTTGAGTTATAGTGATAAGAAGGTATCCAACCTTTAGAAGTGACCAAATTAGGCTTCAAGGACCATTTCTTAGTCCAAATATGAAATGAATCATCGTCCAGTTGGTAGAAATTCACCGGTTAAATTCTAGATCAACTAAGAGATCCCTTGGTTGGGAACACTCCACCAGCTACTCAGTAGAGCCTCTCTAGCTACCTAGTTATGTTTTCATAACTGCAGTTCATACTACCTTAGACACTAGGTATCATGTGTTATTAGGAATTAAATATCTCATCACTAGATTTCAGGTGCTTCTAACCTATCATTTTGATCATCTCCTATTTGGGTCTATTTTCAGATCATTTATAGGGTTTTTTAGATAATTTGGACGTTTTGGGGTTTTTTTTGAATTTATCTCGTGGTTAGGGAAAACATTGTGGTTCAATCAAGAAAATAATGTGCCCTAGGTGGTGGTTCAAGAGGGTGGAACATAGTTAGTTCAAACTATACAACCTCCCATCTAAACCATGTGGCCTAAGATAGTGGGGATTTTCATGGTTGGTGTGTGGTTTTTTAAACCATGTAGTCAAACCAGGTACCCCTTATCAGTAGCCCAAGGAGAGGGCATGGTTTCTAAATGATTTGACTAACCCTATGACAAAATTGTTCCCCCTTTTCAGAAGCCCAGTGAAGGTTCACATTTAGGCACACAATTAGATCTAATCATGTGGCATAACCTGGGAAACTATGTGACAAGTATTTAATCCTTAAAAAATCATTATTAACCTCTGAAAACCCCCTCTATAAACTCTAGATTTCCCTTGATCATCACTTTTAGAGGCTATCTTGAGAATAATTTACCTCCTCTAATCTATCCTCTTCTCAGATGGATGTGTTGGTGGATGCGATCAATTCCTCCCTGGTAAGTGAAACATATTTTGATTCAGAATTTGTTTACTTTATTTTCTCTCCCTCTTGGATAGTGCTCAATCATCACAATTTTGATGGATTAGAACCTTTTTATTAATTATAATTCTATGTATTCTTATTTTATCTTCCTCATCGTCTATTCTCCATTGGTGATTCCCATTTTCAGTGATTGATTATTTGATCAAGTGAAAAAGGTAGGTGGTTACATAAGGTATTTACCTACACATGAAACCTTAATTTCTTGTGTAATTTGAAATGTATTTTTAATTTATTTTCAAACCAAGAATTGAGATAATTTTGATGATTTATTTCAATGGAATATAATTTGTAAAATAAAACCATTTTTTAAAATTATTTGATGATATTGGGTGAATTTTAGTAAAGATGGATTGAAATGAAATATTATTTGATTAAATTATTTGATGTTTATGATTGCGAAAAATGGATTTAAATGAAAGATGATTTTTAAAGGCATGAATTTCAAAAAAACTACTTCTTTCATTTTTGAAATTTAATTGGCATGTTGAAACTTGACATTGGGAATTTAAATTGTGAATGATGGATTTCATTTAAAAGAATGAATTTCTAATGATTTATTTATTGATTGATTGACTTAAATCACATGTAATCCTGAATAGTTAATGGGTGATTGGAAAAAGCATGCTTGGAACTTGAATCCCTATAAATGGATTGAAAATGACAACTCTAACTAAATTGAGTTGGGCATGATTTTCCCCAATGGTGTGTTGATTGATTCAATCCTGATGGCCTGATCCTTAAGGATGTGTTCATACACTTTGATATGTGATTGATTGACAGAGTAGTGTGAGTATCCTAGATCTAGAAACTAACAAACCTTAGGTAATATGACCATGGTGCTTTCTTTTGATTTGATTATTACATTCCAATGTTTATTGAACTGATTTATTCGTGTCCTTTATATGACCAAAAAAACCCATTTTTTATTTTATTATCAAGCATAATTAATTATAGAAAGGATACAAAAGGAACAACCGTACAAAGGGAATCAGATAACTCAGATCCTGGAGCCCTAAAAGAACCCCCCTCAGGGTGGTCTGAAATACTGAAGGCCCAGCGCATCATCTCTCATAAACATGACACCCTTGGCTGGAAAAGATCCAAAGTTGGAGTTGTGGATAAGTTGTTCGTTATGAGTCTCCATGTCAGGGGTAGTCTGCAACCATGTTCCCTTAGTTCCAAGTGTGAGAGATCACCATGTGATTAGACAAGAGCACTTTTCACCTCCTAACAAGGTATGTGATTGATCAGGGAATTTTCCCTTTTCCTGTAAGAGAATTTTAGACGATCATGGAATTAGTCTCGACGCTTCCAAGAGTGATATTTTGTTGGTATCTTAAATGAATCTCAATTATCAAAGCATGATCCTCGGCCTGAAGAGAGTCATTGGGGCCATAAGACGCTGTGAAAGTCGCAATGACTAACCCCCTCTTATCCCTAATCACCCCCCCCCCCCCACATGCTACTAATATGCAAGAATCATAGAATTGAGTTTGAAGTTCTATAGGGGGGTTCCAACGGAACCACTATCCATGCCCTGATATGAAATTACTGGAGTGGGGGCTTGGTGCCTTAATAGAGCTAATGGAGGAGGCTTACTCGCATTTCTTGCAAAGTATGGTCAGATCTAGAATAAAGTTATTGGTCTTAAAAGATATATCTACTCTAGACCCACTCTTATTAAGGTGAAGAGCCTCATTCTAAGCTATCCAGAGGTTGTAGTAGCCAGTGATGATAATGATGGAGTAATCTTCCCTTTCCAGGCCATGGATTCTTTCACCTTGGAACCACTGATTGAGGAAGGCCTCCTGCATTATACCCTATTTCAACCAGCCTATAAAAGCCCCAAAGGATTTCTACAGCCAAAAGTCCCATTCACTGCCAAATAAAAGGTGACTATTATATTCCATTTGAGGTTCCCTACAAAAATCGCAACGAGAATCACGGGGGGTAGCCCTCTGTTGGATGAGTTCATCAGTAGTAAAGGCCATGTTCTAAACATTCTAGATGACAAAATTGAAATTGGAAGGAATCTATTTGCACCATAGGGTCCCCCCCACCCATCCCTGTTATCAGGATTCCACCCTGGTCTAATAAATGCATTGGAAGAGAAGTATCCTAAGGTTGAACCTGTGAACACGCATCTATTTGGGTCATCATTAAGAACTATGTTGTCAAAGGTGGTGCATTGGGACTCATTCAAAATCACATGAATAAATATGGGATGGTTGTGAGCCTCCCTGAAGGAAATTCCCGGCACTGGGCAGCCTGGAAACCATAGAAACCCTCCTCCCTATTCCTGATTCTAGAAACTGGAATTCCCCTTTCCCATAATCTAGTGGGTGGATTGTTGAAGGGGCCCATTGTAACGGCCCAAATTTTTGAATAAATATTCTTTTCTAATGTTGTGTGTTATTTTATTTTTTATACTCAACAAAACTATTTCATTTGATAACATGAGTATAATTAAAATGAGACCGTTGGGTTTTGACTGTTATATGACCATTGGTCAATATGACCGCTGGAAACTAAACGTTTCGATTATTGTCTCTAAATACAAGTGATCTTGGTTAATTAAAATAGAAAGAAGATTCGATGGCCTCACCTAGTAGTCTTGGACCAATCGAAGCTCATCTAACAGAACTTGGGAAGGAGGTAGCACTGATGGGCTTTGATCGGGACCAAACCCAAGACAAACATCATCGTGTGAAGCTAGAACGGAATCTCCTTCACGAGAAGTTCAAACTGATAGAAATTACTACTCATCTGAGGTTGGTCGATCCTCCCTCGGATTCTCTCACCTTATCACACCTTACACTTATGTCCTATGCTGGTGTGATAAGGGGATATGTAAGGAGACTGTAACTGCCTTGTGTAATCCTTTGTTTTAAATAAAAAATTTGATTTCATCTTATGATGAAGTTTATGAATTTTCAAATGTCCAGATAAATATTGTATGCATATTTTTGGTGAATTTTAGTGAAAGGATATTTTAAAAAATGTTTATGCAAACCTTAAATAATTAAAAATGTGTAATGATTTTCAAAAAATGGTCTTCTACAATTATGTTCAGTACGAAATTTAGAGTCTAATAAGATCAACATAATTTTTGATGAATAGTAAATTATGAATAGTGCTTTTATGCTTAGGATTAGTAATCTGACCAAATGGATTAGTAATCTCACTTAAAGAAAGTATTAATATAATTTAGGCACCATGATTAAGTTATGTGATTCAATAAAATGGTTAAATAACGGTTTCATAAATTATTAGTCAAGTATTAGTTTTTTAGATTGAATAGTGTTTTTTAATTAAAAATTAAATTAAAAATATTTAGAAAATTATTTTTATAAAATGGATTTCATTTTTGAACTCAGAGCATCAATATTATGTTAAGGTAATTTTTGGGGATTTTTCAGAAAAAGTTGAATTTTCGGTGAATAGTGTTTTATTTAAAAATTAAATTAAATATATTTAGAAAATTATTTTTATAAAATGGATTTCATTTTGGTAATCATAGCATCGATATTTGGTTAAGGTGAAATTTTGGGATTTTTCTGAGAAAGTTGAATTTTTAGTGAATAGTAAAATTACAGTTTTTTAGGGTTTCGGTATGTTTAAGGACATCATAACTATGCCATGATGATGTCATGAGATATTTTATGGGTTTTCTGACCAAAGGTGATGAATTATTGTATGGTGGGACCCATTTGTCCTAACTCCATGGGAAATACCATGGGAGAGCCCATGGTTTTGAGAAACCACTTGTGAGGTGTCCCTTGAAATTATTAAAGTATCACCTCCCCTTCCCTATAAATACCCACCCTTTCCTCCTCTATTTTTTACTCAAAACTCTCCCCCAATTAATCTATGGTCTCATTACCTCCCAAGTAGTCCTCCCAAGGTTCCCCCAATCCCTCAAGGTCCCAACCTTTGAGTTTTAAGAGTTACGTTTTAAGGTAAGGGATCCAAACTCTCTCTTTCTTTTCAAATACTCTCTTTTAAGTCATTTATTTTATGTTCCATGTTATTATGTTGGAGGATGTTATTTTATATTCCTCTTACTTCCCTTTTAATGTTAATATGATGATAGATCCCCTCTTACTCTCATCATTCCGTTTTATGAATGTTTAAGTGGCGCTGTTAGGCTGCCGAAATTTTTGTAACGGATTCTTTCACCCTTCTCATTTTCAAGTTCTATTTTCTTGTCAATTCTTTCAAGTTCATTTTTATGTTGGGGTATGATCTCTATATCTATCATACTGATCATTTATGTTCATATTATGAGAGACCCTATTTGATCTCTTCAATTGATTTTTTTGATGTTTAAGTGACGCCGTTAGGCTGCAGAATTTTTAAAGGGTTCTTTCCCCCTTCTCGTTTTCAAGATCTATTTTTATGTAAAGTCTTTCAAGTTCCTTTTTTTATGTTGGGGTATGATCTCTATATCTATCATACTGATCTATTATGTTCATATGATGAGAGACCCTATTTGATCTCGTCAATCCATTGTTGGAAGTTTTAAGTGACGCTGTTAGGCTGCCGAATTCTCATAAGAGAAATCTTATTTTTTGTCTTCCTTTCAAGTTCTTCGTTTCATATGGTATATCATTCAAATTTCATTACCATGTTCTTAAATCCTTTATATTCTGTTCCCCTACTATTTTATGTATCATTTATGAGTGGGTGACCCATGTCCCCTCTCTTTTCAATGTTTTCTAAAACCATGTATCATAGTCGTTATGCTGCAGAATTTTCGTCTCAAAATGTCTTTCTCTTTTTTTTCAAATTATTTTATTTTATTAAGTGAATACTCAAAGATATTTCTTCTATAGGGGTATTCACATATATATCAAAATTCTCTATTTTAATTCTGGGATTTACATAATGATACCCACTTTCCTTTTTCTGTGGGTTTAAAGTGACATAAGGATCACGTCTTTAAAGCAGTTTTTTAAAATGTGATGACTATGAAATGAAACCCACTTCTTTTATGCTATATGGGTTGTTTATGAAATGTTTGATGATGATATATGTTGCTCACATGATAAAAATACACATTTAAGGGTGCGCCCTGATAGCGCTCCAATGCATTGGGTAAAGACTTAATCTCTAGAGATGACCATTTTTAACGACGCCTTGGTGAATAACCTTGGTAATTTTTAATGACACCTTGGGGATGGACCTTGGTGAAACGGAAATGATTGTCAATATTAAATATTGTTTCCACATATTCAAGTTATGAAATACGTTATTTTTATTATGATATGCCTCATGATTTCTTTCTCATGCCTTAAAGTTCTT
Organism: Viscum album; assembly: GCA_963277665.1. Taxonomy (NCBI): domain Eukaryota; kingdom Viridiplantae; phylum Streptophyta; class Magnoliopsida; order Santalales; family Viscaceae; genus Viscum; species Viscum album. The sequence continues at coordinate 1,918,954,353 of OY728152.1, forward strand.
TTTCAAGACATTGTTGATGTATCTAAAGTTCACATGTTAAATGTTTCCCCTTGTTACCCTTACTGGTCCTTCTGCTCACCCTTTCTTTTGATGTATGTCCCCAAGTTTTGAGATGTAGTAATGAACCTAGGAATAACATAAGGAGAATCCTTTCAAGTGTTTAAGAATAATTTTTTATGTTTTCATGTTTTAAGTTCCTAGTTTCCAAGACACTAAACCTTGAAGATCCTCGGTTTTGTAAAATGTAATGAAAGTTTATGTGATAAAAAGGCGGGATGCTATAGTTGGTATCAAAGGATGATTTAGTTATTTATGGAAATTAGGATATGAAAACTTTAGGAAGAACCCTATAGAAAAGTATAAATATAGGAAATCTTCTTGTTATTTTGGTGAGTATTGAGTAAGGGGTTTCCAAGAAAATACATCCTTGTCTGGATACGAGTAGGTAGAGGTGGCTCTGGCACAGATGTACAAAGAGGTAAAACCTGAAAACACTGCTTTGAGCTAGACTCGAACAGGAACTGGTACACGACAATGGGCCTTGCTGCACTCTTGGTTATGACACTCCCGGGAGATATGCTTTGGTAAATTCATAAGCTTAGTATGAACCATTATTAAAGGAACAGTGATAAAATAAAATAAAGATTCACATAAGAATATATGATCATGGATAACCTAGATTGGGACCTAGGGGATCACAAGTTAGGGTATACTTTTCTTCTACAAGTTTATCCTTCTATGCTTTAAGTTTCCTTTTCATGATTATTGGCTAAGTATTTAAGCCCCCTAATTATACGTTCTTTTCTTAGTTAATGGAGGGAAATGGAAGAGCTTGTCCCAACAACCAATGTGATGGGAAATGTGATGATTGACCTATTAATGTGATAGAGATGAAGAAAGATCAAGTTGAACATATTGTGATTATGCCAAACTAGCAATCAAAAATCACAATTAATAATTGGTACCTAGTTGAATGCCCAAATTCATCAAGGAAGAAGAAGACAATGTCTCAAGGATGTTCATCTGATAAAGTTGATAAGGGAAAGAAGACCCAATTTCTTTTTTGCAAAAAGTGTGGGAAGAGGCACCAAGGATAATGTCACAAAGGAACCAGGAGATGTTTTAATTGTGGGACGATAGGGCATAAAGTATCCAATTTCTTTAAAAAATGGATAATGTGATGAATGAAGATAAGGTTCGATCTAATGTACCTTATAAATTTTGATGTCGTAAATGTGGAGAAGTAAGACATTATCCAAGGCAATGCTCTCTTGGAATGGATGAGAATCATGATGAGAATCAACAATATTCGAGGACAAGGGAACAATGCAAGTCCTATGCTGAGATGGATCATGATGACTGAAGTACATGTAACTTCTTCACAATAATTGTCTATGTCATGTTGTATTTTAGTTCGTGCTCTATGAGCATATCTTTTATGTTTTCTAAGATCATCGAGTCACTACCTAAGATGATTTTATATCATTAAGAAAAACATATGTTGTTATGTACCACATGTTGATGTAGTGAAGCTATTCATCAAGGGTTATTAGGGGATTAAAAGATGATTATTATTTCAGAAGATGTTCACTATTTTGGGAACCCTATATGATCAAGGTAAATAGATTACTACAGTATTTTCTTTGAGGAATAAAGGTTGACTTATATTTTGAAGAATCAACGAATTTAAGGTGAAATTATGGTAATATAGGTTACTTATGGAAATGATTAACCTATCTTGGGTAAAATATGTTTAGGTTAGCTACTTTTTTTATAAGATGTTAGGAGTGGTTGATGTTGTTTGGAGATGAACGATGAAGTTTATTTTGGACGACTATGTTATCAAATCCTTCTTCTATTTGGGTTTCAATTTTAGTTTGATTTATTTTGAGGAATTTTAAGGACAGTTATTTATGGAATGTTATATGATGAACTTAGGGTATTACCATGGAATTTTGAATATTTAAAAATATTTCCCTTCCTATGGGGTTCTTTATTTTGGAAGAGTTTCTTTATCTTACCCTTTCTATTTTTGGGATAATGTTTAAAGATAGATGAAATAGTTAGTTAATCTCTGGGGGATTATGTGATTATCTAGAAGATGATTCTTGTCCTTTTGATGAGACCAAGTTTTTTTATTAATGCTCATCGTTTGGAGAAAAGATTAGTTTTGGTAGAAACTTATTAAAGGATGAAACTCTACTTGAATGTAGGTATATTTCCTTATGTTTTTATTATATGTAGTAAATGAATTCCTCAAAATTATTAAAAGGAACGTAAAAAAACGTTGTTGGTTTAATTTTCCTATTGGGTAATCAAAGACCATTTACACACATCATAATTTTGTGATTTTATTGTTGTTAACTTTCTCCTAATCATGTTTTCTATCACACTCCCTCAGAATGTGACCCTTTGTTTTCTCCCCCATGTCCATGTTTTCCTACATGGAATCCTAGTACGGGTTAACTCGGGTGACCTTTGTACTTCCTTTTCTTTCTTTTAAAGTAATAGTGTTACTGAATCTTTTTTCTGATGTGCGACTTTCAATGAAATTTCCAAGTCCAATTTTAAAAATTGTGAGGATGCAATTTCTTAAGGGGGGAAGATTGTAACGACCCGAAATTTTGAATAAATCTTGTTTCCTAATGTTGTGTGTTATTTTATTTTTTATACTCAACACAAATGTTTCATTTGATAACATGAGTATAATTAAAATGAGACCATTGGGTTTTGACTGTTATATGACCATTGGTCAATATGGCCGCTGGAAACTAAACGTTTCGATTATTGTCTCTAAATACAAGTGATCTTGGTTAATTAATATAGAAAGAAGATTCGATGGCCTCACCCAGTAGTCTTGGACCGATCGAAGCCCATCTAACAGAACTTGGGAAGGAGGTAGCACCGTTGGGCTTTGCTCTGGACCAAACCCAAGCTGAACTTCATCATGTGAAGCTAGAACAAAATCACCTTCGTGAGAAGTTCAAACTGATAGAAATTACTACTCGTGCGATGTTGGCCGAGCCTCCCTCAGATTCTCTCACCTTAGCACACCTTACACTTAGGTCCTATGCTGGTGTGATAAGGGGCTATGTAAGGAGACCATAACTACCTTGTGTAATCCTTTGTTTTAAATAAAAATTTTTATTTCTTCTTATGATGAAGTTTATGAATTTTCAAATGTCTGGATAAATATTGTATGCATATTTTTGGTAAATTTTAGTGAAATGGTATTTTAAAAAATGTTTATGTAAACCTTAAATAATTAAAAATGTGTAATGATTTTCAAAAAATGGTCTTCTCCAATTATGTTCAGTACAAAATTTAGAGTCTAATAAGATCAACTTAATTATTGATGAATAGTAAATTATAAATAGTGATTTTATGCTTAGGATTAGTAATGTGACCAAATGGATTAGTAATCTCACTTAAATAAAGTATTAATATAATCTAGGCACCTTGATTAAGTAATGTGATTCAATAAAATGGTTAAATAACGGTTTCATAAATTATTAGTCAAGTATTAGTTTTTTCTAGTGAATAGTGTTTTTTAATTAAAAATTAAATTAAAAATATTTAGAAAATTATTTTTATAAAATGGATTTCATTTTTGATCTCAGAGCATCAATATTATGTTAAGGTAATTTTTGGGAATTTTTCTGAAAAAGTTGAATTTTCGGTGAATAATGTTTTATTTAAAAAATAAATTAAATATATTTAGAAAATTATTTTTATAAAATGGAGTTCATTTTTTTAATCAGAGCATCGATATTTGGTTAAGGTGAAATTTTGGGATTTTTCTGAGAAAGATGAATTTTCGGTGAATAGTAAAATTACAGTTTTTTAGGGGTTCGGTATGTTTAATGACATCATAACTGTGTCATGATGATTTCATGAAATATTTTATGGGTTGTCCGACCAAAGGTGATGAATTATTGTATGTTGGGCCCCATTTGGCCTAACTCCATGGGAAATATCATGGGAGATCCCATGGTTTTGAGAAAACCACTTGTGAGGTGTCCCTTGAAATTATTAAAGTATCACCTCCCCTTCCCTATAAATACCCACCCTTTCCTCCTATAGTTTTCACTCCCACCTCTCCCCCAACGAAGCTATGGTCTCATTACCTCCCAAGGAGTCCTTCCAAGGTGCCCCCAAGCCCTCAAGGTCCCAACCTTTGAGTTTTAAGAGTTACGTTTTAAGGTAAGGGATCCAAACTCTCTCTTTCTTTTCAAATACTCTCTTTTAAGTCATTTCTTTTATGCTCCATGTTCTTATGTTGGATGATGTTATTTTATATTCCTCTTACTACCCTTTTCATTTTCATATTATGATAGATCTCCTATTACTCTCATCATTTCATTTTATGAATGTTTAAGTGGCACCGTTAGGCTGCCAAAATATTTGTAACGGATTCTTTCCCCCTTCTCATTTTCAAGTTCTATTTTTTTGTCAAATCTTTCAAGTTCCTTTTTATGTTGTGGTATGATATATATATCTATCATACTGATCTTTTATGTTCATATTATGAGAGACCCTATTTGATCTCTTCAATTGATTTTTTTGATGTTTAAGTGACACCGTTAGGCTGCCGAATTTTTAAGGGGTTCTTTCCCCCTTCCCATTTTCAACATCTATTTTCATGTCAAGTCTTTCAAGTTCCTTTTTATTATTTTGGGGTATTATCTCTATATCTATCATACTGATATATTATGTTCATATGATGATAGACCCTATTTGATCTCGTCAATCCATTTTTGGAAGTTTTAAGTGACATCGTTAGGCTGTCGAATTCTCATAAGAGAAATCTTTTTTTTTGTCTTCCTTTCAAGTTCTTCGTTTAATATGGTATATCTTTCAAATTTCATTACCATATTCTTAAATCCTTTATATTATGTTCTCCTACTGTTTTATGTATCATTTATTAGTGGGTGACCCATGTCCCCTCTCTTTTCAATGTTTTCTAAAACCATGTATCATAGCCGTTATGCTGCAGAATTTTCGTCTCAAAATGTCTTTCTCTTTTTTTCAAATTACTTTATTTTATTAAGTGAATACTCAAATATCTTTCTTCTATGGGGGTATTCACATATATATCAAAATTATCTATTTTAATTCTAGGATTTACATACATGAGACCCACATTCCTTTTTCTGTGGGTTTAAAGTGACATAAGGATCACGTCTTTAAAGCAGTTTTTTAAAATGTGATGACTATGAAATGAAACCCATTTATTTTATTCTATATGGGTTGTTTATGAAATGTTTTATGATGATATATGTGGCTCACATGATAATAAAGACAAATTTAAGGGTGTGCCCTAATAGCGCTCCAATGCATTGGGTAAAGACTTAATCTCTAGAGATGACCATTTTTAACAATGCCTTGGTGAATAACCTTGGTAATTTTTAATGACACCTTGGGGATGGACCTTGGTGAAATGGAAATGATTGTTAATATTAAATGTTGTAGCCACATATTCAAGTTATTAAATACATTATTTTTATTATGATATGCCTCATGATTTCTTTCTCATGCCTTAAAGTTCTTTTTCATGACATTGTTTATGTATCTAAAGTTCACATGTTAAATGTTTCCCCTTGTTTCCCTCACTGGGCCTTCTACTCACCCTTTCTTTTGATGTATGTCCTTAGGTTATGAGATTCAGTAATGAACCTAGGATGAACATAAGAAGAAGCCTTTCAAGTGTTTAAGAAGAATGTTTTATGTTTTCATGTTTTAAGTTCCCGGTTTCCAAGACACTAAACCTTAAATATCCTCGGTTTTGTAAAATGTAATTAATGTTTATGTGATAAAAAGGCGGGATGTTATACCCATGGTAAGGATGGATAGTTTTCCATAGGGAAGAGGGTCAATATATTTTTATATTCACACTTGGACCGTATTTGTCCAGAATAAACTGACCACACAAATAATCCCCTTCTAGGATCTCCCAAGAAGGCTTGGCATGAAGCCCCTCCATGGACCCATATATGATTCTAAGATTGATCCCTCCCTCCACTATGGGCTGATCCAACCTCTTCCAAGAAGCCCGGTGAAGTTTTCCTTTCAAATACCCATACTATAAGAAAGAAACCAGCAACTTTTCCATATCAGAAATCACCTTCTTTGGTACTTTCATAGAGGAAAGAACATGCATCAGGATTGAAGTTAATGTGTTGTTCACAAGAGTAATTCTACCTCTAAAGGAAAGAACCCGTTCTTCCAGTTATGGATATGGTCGACCATTTTTTTGGATGATATTTTCAAAATGATGAATTCAAGGGCTATTTGGAAAAACTAGAGTAGCAAGATACTCCATTGGGAATGATCCTCTCTATATATCCACACTGTCTTCCAAGTCCCTTACCCATTTGTTAGAGACTTTTCTAGTAGTAAAGAAAAGACTTTTATCTCTATTGATCATTTGGCCACTCTACATGTAGTAATCTTCAATAATTCAGTTGATTCCTTGAATAGATTGTCTATTTTCTTTGAGAAACATAATGGTGTCATCAGCAAACATGAATTGAGAGGTGCCCCTTGGTGTATGCCTGAAGCGAAAGGGGAGAATTCAACCCATGTTGATGCCCCTGTGGATGTTCCTACAGAGTATGTCCTAAGCGAGGATAAAGAGAATGGGGGATAGGGGGTCCCCTTTTTTGTGGCCCCTAACTACTTTAAAAAACACAAAATGTTTTCCCATGATGAATGTGGTTGGACAAGCCGAGCTAAAGCAATGAAAGAGGAGGTATACAACCCAAGAAGATAATCCCATGCTAGAAATAATCCTAAGAATAAAGTTACATTCCACCCTATCATATTATTTTATAATGTAAAGTTTTATGGAAAGGATGCTTTCGAATGTTTTGAGGTTAATGTCACTTAACACCTCCTGCACCACTCCCACTTCCCGCGGAATGGTGTGACCCTTTATGAAGTCTTATTGTTCTTTGGCTATCTAGGAGGGTAGGAAGGGCGAGATCCTTTTGTTGAAGATTCTTTCAAGAACCTTATATGATATGTTACACATACAGATAGGCATGTAGTGATCCAAATAGTAAGGGTTACTTTCTTAGGGACCAAAACAATCTTTGTAGAATAAGAAATGCAGGGGAAGTTTACCCCATAAAAGAAGTCTTGAAATGTGATCAGTAAATCCCAATTGAAGATATCCCAGTAGATCATGTAAAAAGCTCTTGGGAATCCATAATGACCTTGGGTGTTATTCAGGTTTAGAGACCAAGTCGCCTCACGGACCTCTACCTCTTCCAATATCTTTCTAAGAAAAGTGTTGTCCTCCATACTGACCATGCTCGGAATATTGGAAAAGAAGTCTGGAGGGACTCTTGTGTAGCCTCTAGATGTGTGGGGGTTAGGCCCTACAAGTATGGATTTTAAGTGTTCGTCTGCAGGGACTCAAACCACATCCCAGTCATTGGAGTAGGAATCATCCTCCAGGAGGATGTTGGGACTCTAAAACCATCATTTCTCTTTGATGCAGGAAAGAAATAACCCAGTATTTCTATCACCCATGCAAATCTATTTAAAACTAAAAGTTTCTTGATCTACTCTTTCCTGCCATAGGATCATATCTATCAGTTGGTTTTTCTTGGATCGTAGATCATCAAAAGTGGACTCATCTAAAGTATTCTCTAGGCTGATCTCAAACCTCTAAATCTCGTTGATTGTGTCTTCCAAAGCCTTTCCTCGTGAGAGGAGGAGGCTCCACCATGATTGAATATTTCTTTTGGTATACCTGATATTTTTGTGAAGAGACATCCATGGGTTACCCTGATGCTGATGAGACCAAGCCTCCCTCACTATGTCAATAAAATTAAGGTCATATATTCATGTCCTTTTTGTTTTATGAAAAAATTTCATTTAAGAATGATTTTGATATATTGTTATCTTCTTTATCTGAAGTAATGTTTTTGAATAAATTATGAAAATGTTTTTTTATGTATTTTTTTATTTAAACTGAATCATACATGGTTTATATGTATTATAATTTCTTATTGAACATTTTGTGGAATCCTACTAAGTTGTTTCCCTCATACACTACCTTTTCCTTTAGGCCTTTTTAGATTATGTTATGTTTAGTCCAAGAAAAGGGAAAGTTCCACTTATATGTGGTAGGTGTGCTTGACCAACGGGACCTTTTCTCATGTTGGTGATTAGGGTAGTTATAGTCTACTTTTTACTCAAAGATTCCGAGACTTTGTCTTTATGGATGTTTCATCATTTTCTTTTAGATGATACACTGTTTGAGTTCTGTTTATCTACCTGCAGTACTTTTATCCTTGAGGAGTGTTTTTTATACCAAATTTTCATCATTTAATTTTCCATTGTACTATATTTTTTATTTTTTATTTGGGAAAAATCATTCCCTCTTACGTTTTTATGATGCTCAGGTTCTAGTCGCCTGCTCGTGGGGATCGGGAATGCCCTTCGGGTCATGTTAGTGTCGGTTCGGGTACTAGTGTACCAAGGTACTTAGGTTAGTTCATTAAAAAATGGTATCAAATGAAAGGTTGATAATATTTCCTTGATTTTTTTATGTAGTCTCAGATGTCCTAATAGACAATAGATATGATTTTTGAGAATTATGGTGTAGTTATGAGAAAGTTTCTGGCCATCTCTCATTATATTGAGCCTTGAGTCACCCGGGATGTTTAGGAAACATGTCTTTGAGGGATCAATTGATCCAATTATAGTCTTTATCCATACTTGATATGAGTATATTAAAATCCAAAAACATATTCTATCTAATATAATTGATATTCCTCTATATCTTTATTGAGTTGATGATCTGAGTACATTTTCTGATGTATTTTTGTTTCCTATTAACGTTGTGTAGTACTATGCCGCCAAGAAGATGTTTAAAACCCCTCCAGAGAGAGATCCCTTTGAAATAGAAGACTCCTATTTATCAAAATATTGTTGAGATATTCGTGTGTGTGGTCAAAGATTTAAGACGGGTATTTTCACCCATTTTAATTAAATCTATGATAGTGTAACCTCAAAGAGATGAAAGTATGTGTCATACTCAGTAGTTTCATCAGTAGAACCCAAAATGTTTCCATGTCTAAAATTATCCTTAGGAATTAGAGTATTTGTTGAAAAATAATGAGTTATTTTTGGAGTTCTTGTAAATGTTAGAGTCAATAAAGGTGAAATGTGCTACCTACAATCTTGAAGGTCCTAGAAGTAGATGGTGGGATTATATGGTTACAGTGAAGAAGCATGAATTATTGGAGTGGAAAGTATTTAGATCTCTTTTCATAGATTTATTCTCTAATTAAATTTTTTAAGTGAAGTATATATAATTTATTACCCTCAAACAAGGTAAAAAAATCATTTCTCACAATGAAATTTGTGTTTCTAAAATTCTTCAATTCTCTCCTGAGGTAGTGATGAATGAGAAGATGAAGGCTTGAAGATTTGAGAAGGGTAATTAATTTGATATTTGATCTCATTTTTTCATGTTGTATCTCACTTCTTATGTAGACATTTTGGATAGATATTTAATGGCAGAGTTTAACCTCATTGGTAAGTCAAGGTTGGCGGGAGTTACTCTTACTCCCATTGGTGGTTATATTAGTTATTTTAAATAAAATAGGAATATTGATGATCCTCGTAGTGTATCTCGATGGTAGGAATCATCCAGACTATATATGGTGTCTGGAAGAGTCCCATTGACTTTATTTCAATGTGTCAAGGCCGGGTATTCGAAGAGAGTTTGTAATGAGGTACCGAATATTTTTGTTTCATGAAGTCTCTTAATCCATCTAAAAAAATTATGTCATATATTTTCTATCCTTTATAGTGTCATGGTATCATTATCTCCTTAAGGTAATGTGTTATAGTTGGATTATACATGAACTAATGGGTTCTATCCACATGCATCCTGAATAGATCATCTTCACATAGTGGATGATTCTTCACATGAAGATGGTGCTAGTATAACAATAGTGAGAGGTACCATCACTATAAATTCATATTTAGTGACTAATATATTTGGAAATAGTGTATCTCATTCCTTCATGTTAACTCATATTGTGAATTTGATAAATATTCCTATGCAACTTATATCTTATGTGATGGATATTGTGATGCCACTCGAAATGAAGATAGAGAGGGGTCTTTGTTTCCATTATTGTGTCTTTTCTTTTTCATGGACCAAGATAACCTAGGACCTTCTGGTTCTTAATATGAAACTTTCAGATGTATGGGATCCCGCCTTTTTATTTTATAAACCTTTCATTACTTAGTACAACATTTATCAATACAAAGGATCTTTTGGGTTTTAGTGATTTTGAAAAAATAAGATAATACATAAAAAACCTAAAAAATAATCTAATACACTTAAAATAAATCTTTATAGGTTCATCCTAATTTACTTTTAATACATCTCATATCCTGGGGACATACATCAAAGAAAGGGGTGAGCATAAAGCCCATCATAAGAATAATAAAAGGAGATACTTAGCTAGTGAAAAAGAGGAAAATCAATAAAACATGATCATATGAACATGAGGCATATCATAATATAAATAATATGAATCATAACATTGAAATGTGTCTACAACATAAAAATGATACATTCATAAGCATATCCCCATGGTTTATCACCAGGCGTCATAAATCATAATTATCAAGTCTATTCACCAATGTGTTATAAAACAAGTCATATATAGAGATTAGTTCTTTACCCAGTGTATTGGATCACTTTAAATTTTCTCCCATAATATTTATTAATTCATTTGAGCCATTTTGATCATAAAAAATCATTTTACTAACAACCTATGGAGATTAAATAATGGATTTCATATAAAACCATTGAGTGTGTAAATGCTTAAAAACATGAAAATTAGTTCATTTTAAACCCATGAGAAGGGTATGTGGGTTTAAAAAATTTAAATACCCAATAAAATATTTATATTTACATATATTAGAATACACACTAAAAATAATGTGGTTTGGGAATTTAAAATATTTGAATTTATCGTGTAAAAGAGAGATATTAAAGAAATGAATTTGGCAGGATGATAATATACAACATGTATTTAAGGGAGGGAATAATGGGAGAGAATTTAGGTATAACATTGATAAATCACCATTTATTTAGTAATGGTAATATCAAAAATTAATGAAAATAAAGAAGATTTTACATTAATAAGACTCCAAAAAAGGATATGCTTGAATAAAATGGAAGAAGAGGAGAATTCTCTAACCTTGAATATTTTATTTCTAGAACTTGAGGATGGAACCTTGAGATCTTTAGGTAAACTTGGAGGTACTCTTTTTTAGTATAAATTACCATAAATTCATTCTTAATGTATTTTGAGTTGATATTGGTGGTGGGAATTGGGTATTTATACATGAGGAGGGGTGGCTTTAAGTGATTAAATAATGATTATTTTGTATTTAAGGATAACCACTATTATGTGGAATTAATTCCAATTATTTTTGGGGAAAATTATCATTTTAAAGGCTGGTTAAAATCAATCTAAAACATAAACAACCCATTTAATGTTTTGTTTTTTATGTATTTTAAGGTTTTACCTTTTAAATTTAACCTGCTACGTTATTTTACTTATATTGTGGTAAATCTTTTTTAACCACGGTAACTTTTTTATGTCTAAAAATGAAATTAAAATTATTAACTAATATAAACATTCTAATTCAAAATATTCAATCTATTTTAATTTATTCAATTTATAAAAGTTATAAAAATGAATTCTAATAAGATATGTGTATAAATCATAAAAATAGTTTTTTAGAAAGGATAAAATAATTGTTTTCAAAATGCTAAGCATGTGTTTCTAAATGTAAAAAATTATGTGCCATGTTGTTACTTAAATAATTTTTTATTAAGAATAAGAACTACAAATTTTAAATTTTGATCATATCCAAACTATTTCATAATAATTATCATAATTTTTAAAAAAAGGTATTTTCAATTTTTAACCCAAAAACAACCATTTTAGAAAATTACCCTAAATTCACCCTGATATAATTTTGGATATACCAAATTGAAAAAATATATTTATTTTATAAAAATTATTAAATAAATATAATAATTATAAATTTAAAAGAAACACTTATTTATTTAAAATTAAAAGTATTTTATGATATAATAAACTATCTGGTCATTATAAAAATTACTTAGGACTTCGTTGATTTGTTTTATCACATAAAATTTTTTATAATATAACTCCATGAAAATAAAAAACTTATATATTTATCATAAAACATAATTTTAACAAAAATTAAAATATTTATATAGTTTCCAAAAACAAAATTATAAAATATTGTGCCAACAACAAAAATAATGACCAAACGTCTTATTGATTAATAGTCATAATGTCCATCAGCCATATTGTCCAAAGTTACTCAGCCTAATGGTCATATTTCCCTATAAATAATCCATAATTATCTATTTTTACCTAAATACATCACTTAAAAAGTTTATTACACATCCTTTAATAATGACTATTTTTTCCTAATACTTATTTTCTATTTTACAATCTTTATGGTAGGGGTGATCTTCTTGGAGGATTTCAAGCATACGGATTTTGTCTTAATGAATTTATTATTCTTACATGTATATATCTATTTACTATTCCTCATTGTAATATTCCATATCTATTCATGATGTGTAATGTTCTTATGAAATGTAAAAGTCTTTTTAGGTGCTTCTATTGAAAAATATATTAAAAAATTACAGATAGGAAAGTGTTTCTTTGTTAAATGAATAAAATTTTCAATTCATTACATTATTCCCCCCTTATAGAAATTTTACCCTTATAATTTCATTTTTCATACTAATGTGAAAATGGGTGATGGTAATTATTATTCATGGCTTCCTCTGGTTTCCAAGTTTCCTCTTTAAACTTTTTATTTCTCTACAAGACTTTAAGAAGACAAGTTGTCTTGTTCCTCAACACTTGTTCCCTTATGAAAAGGATATGGATTGGTTCATATTAATATGAAAAGTTAGCATCCAAATTCACACCATTATTATCAAGTGTATATGATGGGTTTGACATATACTTTACCAATGTGGACACATGGAATACATCAAGGACATTAGAAGTATTTAGCTATAGTTCTAATCGACATGCAGACACTCTAACATGATACAGGATCTAAAACAATCCAATGTACCTTGGAATCAATTTTATATTCTTTAAAAATATCATAACTCTTTTCCATGGTGATATCTTGAGGAAGAAATGATTATAAACTTGAAAATATAAGTCCTTAATTCGTTTTTTGGCATTACTTTTTTATCGTATTTGATCATCCTTAGGGTGTTTCTGAATCACTTGAATCCTTTTTGTAGTTTCCTTCAAAATATCCAGTCCTAATAGTTTCCCTTCTCCAACTTCATCCCAAAATGTTGGATTTCTAAACCGTTTTATATAGAGATCTTCAAAAGTTTCCATTTTATTATTCAAGTGGAAACCATTATTATAATATAATTTAATAAGTGTAAGATGTTGATCCCAACTCCCTTGAAAATAAAGTGAGCGAGCCCATGACATATCTTCTAATGTTTGAATATTCCTCTCAGACTACCCATCAATTTAAGGATGGTAGTCTTTTCTTATGTTTACTTATATATTCCTAGCATTTTGAAGGATCCTCCAAAATTTAGAATTAAATCTTGTGTAATGTTCTGTGTTTTGAACCAGATGAAAAATCATAGGAATTAAAAAAAATCATTAACTGGGTAGGTCAGTTTTAAAACTAAGCGTCAGAACTTTTATTTTTGATAGTTGGAAATGTGATTTGTCTTTTAAATAAATTTTATTAAATTAATTACATTAAAATTAAAATTGAAATAAAATAAATGCAATGTAAAAGTCTTTCTTAGAACCTTGAAATATTCAATGAAATGTTTCCAGAGTTAAACCATGAGTTAGCGCAGGGTTCTGAGACCCGGAGACTCTCGATGTTGATTGAATAAAAATATTAAGTTTATTTTATTCATAAGTGTGTTTGTTTCTTTTCAAAAAATAAAATAACTCCCAAATTATACGTCATATGAGAAATTTAAAACCACTATTAGGTCTGGAACATTGGGTTTACCCTAGGCAGGGTATAACCTTGATTCGCATCGAGTGTTTGTAACCCTCGTACATGATAATACCATCTTTATTTTTAATTAATTAATTAATCCATTTTTTACATAATGAATAATTATTCTCTCACAAATGGTGTGTCAAATGAGAAATATGAGACCACCTATAGTTCTGGGATGTGGGTTTTACAATAGACAGAGTATAATCTTTGTGATCATCGGATGTTTGGTCATATCGCAACCAAACATAATTTATTTGGGTTATAAATATTTTTTGTTGGCCTCTAGAAATAATAATAATAATTTTATTATTATTATTATTATTATTTTTGTTGATGATAAAAAATAAAAATATGCTTTCACAATTAATAAATTGTGTCGTGGTGTAAATAATAACTGAGCAATGTAATAAATGTGATAATATTAATTGTTATAATTAAATAAAAATGTGCAATCAATATTAATTTAATAGGTGGTATCAGTTTTTAAATGGTTGTAGTTTTTTAGTTTTTAATGGTTTCATTAATCAGTTATATTAAATAATAATAATTTTGATTATTTTAACATCTTAACTTAAATTGAGGTGTAGACCATTTAAGTTTTGTTGTCTAAATTCTTAATGTGACCTAGGGTGCATGCTTGCACACCCTGTTGTGGGTCTGGAGAAGCTAATAAATTAATTAAATAATTTATCAGGTTTTATGTAAAAAATTTACATCACGCTCTAGTGTTGTGTTTAGGCAAAATATAATTTAAAAGATTTGAAAGAGAATAAAAATAATTTACAGTAAATTAATGGAATTTAAAGATTGATAAAAATAAATAATAAAATAGATACGGTTGAAGAGAAATTAAAAAAATTAAAATGGAGTAAACCCATTTTAACTATTTATTTCATTCTTCCACCATTTTATTTTTATTATTTTCTTTATCTAATTTTTATTTATTTTTTCCTTTTTTCTTTTTTTTCCTTTCCTTTTTATTAAATTTCTCCTCTATTCCTCTCCTCCCTCTCCAGTGTGTGGCGCACCCCCTCTCCCTATGTGGTGTACACCACCTTACTCCCTCTTCAGAAGATCGTTGCACCTTCATTTGTTGTCTATTTTCTTCACCATCAGATGCAATGTGAACCTCTCGGTAAGTCTTATCCCATGCACAAAGAATCATACAATCTCATTCTCTATCCATTGCGTTGTTCATTGCGGAAGGATTTTACTCTATTTTGGGATTTTTCTAAAATCATCTGTTTTCTTCCCTTTTATATCAAATAAAAGCCTACTATGGATCATAGGATCATATATAACCATAAGGTAGGGCGTATACTCTCTTTCCCTCCATTTCTTTGCGATTTATAAAAACGCACTATTGTGTCGTTAGTCGGTGCCTACCAACTTGTGAAAATTCACCCAAATTCTTTAATTTATTTTTTTCGCCAAGTTTTTGCAGCCCTATTGATCATGAATTAATTTTTTTTATTTGTTGCAACATGGTCGGACACACATTAGGCATGTGAACTTGGTCGGTATACTTTCTATTAGTATAGTTTTCAACTTAATTAACTGCGTATGTTGTGTAACCTATTTACGTGATATTTAATTTAAATAATTAATTTACATTAATTATGAACTTTGAAATTGTTGGATCTTTGGTAGTTGGTTTTGCTAATTTATTTATTTATTTAAAAGTGTATTTATCTGCTTATGTTGATGCGTTAATTTTCCTTGTTAAGGTTGTTATGCTGAAATAGTTAAATTTTCACTATGTGATGCACGTGTGCGCCTGTTTACATTCAAGTTGCAATTACATATGTTGATCTCATATGTACTGCTATGAAAACTTTAATTAAATTCAGGGTGGAGAAATAATGTGGGTCCCATAATTAGGGTCACGCTTAGACTCTCCGTTCATGACCGGTTACCTCTATGTGTCGGGGGGCGGTGTCATTGGCTTTGCCGGACCGAGACTTCCCTGGGATTTCTAATAATTATGAGTGATACCAATTCCAAAAGTTCCAATCGGTATGGATCTGTTGGAAATGTGGCTAAGCCGACCTCATATGGTGATTGACCCCTTTTTACGAGATCAGGATGGACTCAGGGTAAAGCCATGCCTCAACCGATACTTGGTCTTTTGAAAGATTGCCTTGGACGGGCTCAGTGGTATTGCATAATTTGATGGATGTTATACAACGATACCTTTAGGATGGTCTTGGACTCCAACTCTCAACTTGAACCTTAAAAATGATGCACTAAAGGTTTATATTAATTCCACTTAAGCCTCTTGAGATTTGCAATATTTTTCTGATATGTTGAAGCACACCTGGTTGACACTTGACTTAGACCCCAAGTTAAAGCATAATCTTGGGGTATGAATATTCTTTATTTTACCTTGATTTTCTAGGTTGTATTTATATGTGTATTTCATTCTACTTACAGGTACTCTTTTCAGACTTCGGGCTTAGGCTGAAGTAGGTTTTTAGGCACGGGTGCCGCTTGGAACTTGGGCCAAGTTATTTATTCCATTTCACTTAATTAATTATATGAAATTTTTATATAATGGAACACTCAATTTTATCATTTCACTAAATGAAATGTTTTATACACCGTGGGTGTAGGCCTACTGGGATTTTATCTCACACCCTTCTTGGTGGTCATTGACACCCGAGTAGATTATTTCATGCAGTTATTGACAAAGGGAAGTGTGCTGCTTCCGATGCTTGATTGTTTCTTGTTTCTTAGGATGGAGACTAGGGACCAAGGACCGAGCCTTGCTCATGATGAAATTTTCACACTTTGGGTCTTTTCATTTAAGTTGATAGCATGCTTGAGTTTCTATTTTTTCCATACTTTTACTTTAGAAATATATCGTGACATGACATTGTTTTGTGAGATTCCACACTTGATTATTATTCAGTTGGATTCCCCATATTTCTTATTTTGAAGTTTATTAATTTATACTTTTCCACAGTTTATTATTAATTTTTTTTGACTTCCACTATGATAATACCTATTACCTATGAGATCATAGTCTCCCCCTCAGACACAAAAAGGTTCTCGCTTCTAGTCGGCAGCCTCTGGTGTTCGAGGAGATGTGCTTGAGGTCATGTAACCCACTGGTCTGCCCACCATCTTAGAGTTGAGTTGGGTCAGTACATTATAAAGTGGTATTGGAGGTGGTATTTTCCTTTGTCTTACTATTTTGGGTTGGTGGACAGGAGACTAGGAATGTGTCAGCACTTGGTTAATAGCCATGCTTGTAACTGATCACCCCATGTAAGGGAAATAACCAAGTGGTCAAGGTTGGGATTGTTGTTCATGATTTTTGATGTTACAATTTATATGATTTCACCTCGAGTGATTGGTGTAATTTCTGCTACTTATCAATTTATGGGATTTAGGATATTTTATCCTTAGCATGTTAAGTTAAGGATGAAGTATTGCATGAATCATAATAGGAAAATAGGAATTCACATTCCATGCATAGTTCCATGCCATAAAGTTACATTTTATGTTGCCTCTTGATTCAAATTGTGTTCCTTGAATGTAATCCATGTATTGTAATAATTTATCATGCCTTTTTAGATACCACATTTCAGTGATATATTTAGCATGTTTGCATATTGCCATGCTGCCTGTTTAATACCATGTTTTCCTTGTATCATGCATCTATACCTATTAGCATGTCTCTCTAATTAAAATTTGATGCTTCTATGATTACAACATGTCTCTCTTTGTTAGCTTCATGTAGTGACATTTTAGCTTGTTTTTTATGTAATTGGTTTCTTTTCTAAAATTTATTGGTTGCCTTTGAATGGGAGGAAAATGCCAACAACTATAAGGTCTATATCCACTTATTAGGTTGGAAGCCACCCACATATCTAGGCTGATATGTGTTTGAGCATGTTATAATTTTAAGTGAATTGGTTAATTACCTAAAGGCACAATCAGGACCAAGTAGGATAGTTGGTGTATGTTCCTTATAAGATAACCCGGTATGGGTGTTGTGACTATTAATAATTAAACAAATATTTTTGGGTTGCATTCTAATGAACCTAGGTCACCTTACTGGGACCCTTATAGGTCACCTTATCTATTTAAAAGGAATTTATGTGATAGATTGCCTAATTAAGGGCAGGATGTCAATTAATGTAAATGTTTTAAAATGGAGTTTTATAAATCTTTCCTATTTTTCCCTTGAGGTGTTGTTTAAGATCAAGTACCTTGTGTTTTGTTTTGAAAAATGGCACTTAATGTTTTGATTAAATATTTTGATGATTAAATATTAAATGTGATTAAATATAAATGGCTTGGATATGGAACCAGTAGTGATGTCCTCTATTTAAGACCCTGGTATAAGGGTAGTTTGAGTTTCTTCTTGAGTTTATTTTGAACAGAACCATTTGCATGTCATTTTCCCTAGTCTAAACCCTTTGCTTAAAATGAAACCCTTGTTCAGAGGAGTGGTTATGTTTTCCTCAACTTTTGTTTCAGGTTTGAGCATCGGGTAATGCTCATTTCCATCAGGTTAGGCATGCCTTATGGATGGTCAGTTGGTTCATAGGTGATTTGACCCTCTCTTCTTCATAGTTATGGATGACTCAGTACGTCATCATCCGAGTTAAAAGTCATTTTTCTTCTGTATCACCTCGGGGTAGTATGCGTTCACGCATGTGGTTCCATCGAGTGCTTAACGTTGTGACGAACTGATATAGTTTAGTGCAATCATCAATTCTTGAACTGTTAAATATGTTTTTGGTCATCTCCGTAGTACAATGACTTCTGTTTTAAACGAATCAAGTTCATCCCAATGCTCGGTATCACTTTCAGAGACTCAGGTGTTTTGACACACCAGCCAGTTTGGTTGGGATTTCATACCATTGTTTAAACGTTTTACTTCTAGTAATCTTAAAATCCTCTTAGTGTACTCTTCCTTAAGTGATGAGCTAGTCCCCTACCTTTCATTCATCCTTGATGCACTAAGAGAGCATCGATCTTACGCCATGCTAAAGATTTAAAAGTTTTTGGGCTTGTTTAGGGTTGGTTTCTCAGTGTTGCACGCTAACACATTATTCTTATCAAGGCTTTGGTTAGTCTTGAGTGACCCTAGGATTTATGTGTATAAATTCTTTGGTTGGACTCTTGTACACCAATTATTTCTTCTTAGTTGAAAAACAGGTCGATTCTTCTCTAGGCTCGGTCAATGTTTTGATATGGGCATCTTATCCTTGTACGAACATCTCAACCGTAAACATGGTGTATGACTACCTTAGGTTAGTTCCTTATATTCATGTCTTGACAATCTAAGTTTTCCTGAGACTTGTTTTTTGGGATCAGTGATGCTTAAATGAGGGAACATCACTGGAGGTCAGGTATGAACTTTTGTGGATGTGTTCGTGGTAAATGAAAGATACCTTTGAATAAGACATCATAGTTCAGTTCCTAAAACACTGGTCGTATAAGCAGAGTTTTTTCTTAAATGGTCGCCCGGAGTGGCTTGACTAGTTCTTTCTCTTATTCAATAAAGTGGTCATTGAAGGACCTTTTTATGGCATGTCGTTAGGTGAGACGAATGCGGTTTGGGTCGGCCAGAGATTTTCTTGAAAAGCTATCTCGAATTGGGATTTAAGGGGAATAGGAAATCAAACATTTTATCCATTTTGGAAATCACGCGAGAAGCATCTCTAGAACATTTAAGGGCGTGACTGGTAGGAAATTCTGATACTATAAGGTGTTGTGACTCGAAAGTTTCTTCTTTCTAACTTTAAAATGTAAGGTGGGAAGTAACTTTGACCAAAAGTTAATGAGATGATGACATGGTAATGTCTTTAGCTGAACATGTTTGGATAGGTACTGTCTCGGTACTTCAGTTGGAAAATGATCATTGACACAGATCTTAATAGCTTAGGTGCTGCTTGTCTAACCAATGTTTTAATGTGCGTTGGGAATTTAGAGACGCAACACAACCTTTTGTGCGGGACTTCATGACCCCTATATATCGGGTGAGAATTACATTGTACCCGAAGGCTTCTCGGAGACGAGAAGCTCTAAGGTGGGAAGGTTTTAAAGTTCCATGTTTTGAACCGGATGAAAAAACACAAGAATTAAAAAAAATCATTAACAAGGTAGGTCAGTTTATAAACCGAGCGTCGGGACTTTTATTTCTGATAGTTGACACTACGATGTGTCTTTTAAATAAATTTTAGCAAGTTAATTAGATTAAAATTAAAATGTAAATAAATTAAATGAATGGTAAAAGTATTTCTTAGAACCTCGAAATATTCAATGAAATATTTCCAGATTCAAATAATAAGTCAGTGCAGGCTTCCGAGACCCGTAGACTCTCGACGTTGATTGAATAAAAATATTAAGTTTATTTTTTTCATATGTAGGTTTGTCTCTTTTCAAAAAATAAAATAACTCTCAAAATGTACGTCGTATGAGAAATCTAAGACCATCGTTAGGTTCGGAACACCGGTTTTACCCTAGGTAGGGTATAACCTTGATTCGCATCAGGTGTTTGGAAACCTCGTACATGATAATACCATATTTATTTTTAATTAATTAATTATTCCATTTTTTATATAATAAATAATTATTTTCTAACAAATAGTGCATCGAATGAGAAATCGGAAACCACCAATAATTCTGGGAAGTGTGGTTTACCCTAGACATGGTATAACCTTTGCGAGCATCGGACGTTTGGTCATATCGCAACTGAAGATAATTTATCTGGGTTATAAATATTTTTGGTTGGCCTTTAGAAATAATAATAATAATTTTATTATTAATATTACTATTTTTGTTGATGATAAAAAATAAAAATATGCTTTCACAATTAATAAATTGTGTCGTGGTGTAAATAATAACTGAGCAATGTAATAAATGTGATAATATTAATTGTTCTAATTAAATAAAAATATACAAGAAATATTAATTTAATAGGTGCTATCAGTTTTTAAATGGTTGTTGTTTTTAAATTATTAATTGTGTCATTAATGATTTATATTAAATAATGATATTTTTGATTATTTTAACGTCTCAACTTAAATCAAGGTGCGGACCATTTAAGTTTTGTTGTCTAAATTCTTAATGTGACCCAGGGCGCGCATTTGCACACTCTGTTGCGGGTCCCGAGAAGCTATTAAATTAATTAAATAATTGATTAGGTTTTATGTAAAAAAATTACATCACACCCTATCATTGTGTTCGGGCTAAATATAATTTAACAATTGAAAGAGAATAAAAAGAGTTTAAAGGAGATTAATTGAATTTAAAGAGGGATAAAATAAATAATAAAATAGATATAGTTGGAGAGAAATTAAAAATAATTAACGTGTGGTAAACCCATTTTAATTATTTATTTCATTCTTCCATAATTTTATTTTTATTATTTTATTTATCTTATTTTTATTTATTTATTCCCTTTTTCTTTTCTTTCCTTTTTTTATTTCATTTCTCCTCTCTTCCTCGCCTCTCTCTCTTGTGTGTGGTGCACCCCCTCTCCTATGTGGTGCACACCACCTTGCTCCCACTTTAGAACATCAATGTGTCTTCATTTTTCATCCATTTTCTTCACCATCTGGTGCAATGTGAACCTCTCGGTAAGTCTTATCCCATGCACCAAGAATCATGCAATCTCATTCTCTATCCATTACATAGTTTATCACGGAAGGATTTTACCTTATTTTGGGGTTTTTCTAAAATCATCTATTTTTTCTGTTTTAGGTCAAATCAAAGCCTAACACTAATCATAAGATCATATATGACCATAAGGTAGGGATTCTAATTTCTTTCCCTCTATTTCGTTGCGATTTATAAAAACGCATTGTTGTGCCATTAGTCGGTGCCTACCAGCTTAGTGAAAATTCACCCAAATTCTTTAATTTATTTGTTTCTCCGAGTTGTTGCAGCCCTATTGATCATGAATTAATTTATTTGAATTGGTTCAATGTGGTCAGACACCCCTTGGGCATGCCAACATGGTTGGTATACTTTCCATTAGTCGAGTTTTCAACTTAATTAACTGCATGTTTTGTGTATCCTATTTATATGATGTTTAATTTAAATAATTAATTTAGAATAATTATGAACTTTGAAATTGTTAGATCTTTGGTAGTTGGTTGTGCTAATTTATTTATATATTTAAAAGTTCATTTATCTGCTTATGTTGATGCGGTACTTTTCCTTGTTAAAATTGTTGTGCTGAAATAGTTAAATTTGCACTATGTAATGCAAGGGTGTGCCTATTTAGTTTCAAGCTACAATTACATATGTTGATGTAATATCTGCTACTGTGAAAAACATTAATTAAATTTAGGGCAGGGAAAGAAGGTGGGTCTCATATTAATGGTCACACTTAGACCCTCTGTTTCCGACTGGTTACCTCTATGTGTCGGGGGGCGGTGTCATTGGCTTTGTGGGACCGAGACATCCCCGGGCTTTCTAATACTTATGAGTGATAATGGTTCTTAAAGGGCCCATCGGGACAGATCCATTAGTAATGTGGCTAATCTAACCTCAGATGGTGCTTGACCCCTTTTTGCGAGATCGGGATAGACTCAGGATAAAGCGATGCCTCAAGCAATACCTGGTCTCCCGAAATATTGCCTTGGATGGGATTAGTGGTATTGGATAATTTGACGGATGTTCCAAAGAGATACCTTCAAGACGGGATTAGACTCCAACTCTCAACTTGAAACTTAAAAATTATGCACTAAAGGTTTATATTAATGCCACTTGAGCCTCTTGAGATTTTCAATATTCTTCTGGTATGTTGAAGCACAAATGGTTGACACTTGACTTAAACCATAATTTAAAGCACAAGCTTGGGGTATGCATCTACCGTGTTTTACCTTGCTTTTCCAGTTTGTATATATATTTGTATGTGCATTCTTCTTACAGGTACTCTTTTCAGACTTTCGGATTAGACTGAAGAAGGTGATTAAGCACGGGTGCATCTTGGAACCTGAGATGAGTTATTTATTCCATTGCACTTAATTAATTATCTGAAATTTTTATATAATGGAACACTAAATTTTATCATTGCACAAAATGGAAAGGTTTAGACACTGTGGGTGTCAGACTACTGAGATTTTATCTCACACCCTGCTCGGGCATCGTTGACACCCGAGTAGATTATATGTTTGCAGGTATTGATAATGGGAAGTGTGTTGCATCTGATTCTTGATTGTTTCTTTTTGCTTAGGATGGAGACTGGGGGCAGAGGACTGAACCTTGCTCATGATGTAGTTTTCACACTTTGTGTCTTTTCATTCCAGTTGATATCATGCTTGAGTTTTTTTCTGTACTTTCAGTTTAGAAAGACATCATGACATGACATTGTTTTGTGAGATTCCACACTTGATTATTATTCAGTTGGATTATCCATATTTCTTCTGTTGCAGTTTATTCATTTATATGCTTCCTCTATTTATTATTAATTTTTGTTTACTTCCACTGTGATAATACCTATTACCTATGAAGGCATAGTCTCCCCCTCAGACACAAAAATGCCCTCGCTGCTAGTCGGCAGTCTCTGGCATTTGGGTAGATGTGCTTGAGGTCATGTAACCCACCGGTTCAGCCAGCGTCTTAGAGGTGATCTGGGTTGGGACATTACAAAGTGGTATCATAGGTGATATTTTCCTTTATCTTACTATTTTGAGTTAGTAGAAAGGAGACTAGAAATGTGTCGTCACTTGATTAATAGCCATGCTTGGGACTGATCACCCCATGTACGGGAAATGACCAAGTGGTCAGGGTTGGGATTTTTGTTCATGCTTTTTGATGTTACAATTGATATGATTTCACCTTGAGTGATTTGTGTAATTTTTGTTGCTTATGAATTTATGGAATTTATGATATTTTACCCTTGGCCTGTTAAGGTAAGAATGAAGCATTTCATGCATCATAATAGGCACATAAGAATTCACATTCCATGTATAGTGCCATGCCATGTAGTTTCATTTTAGGTTGCCTCTTGATTCAAATTGTGTTCCTTGAATTTAATCCATGTATTGTAATTATTTATCATGCCTTTTTTGATACCATGTTTCAGTGATATATTTAGCATGTTAGTATTTTTTCATGATCCATGTTTTATACCATGTTTTCCTTGTATTATGAATTTATGCCTATTAGCATGTCTCTATAATCAAAATGTTATGCTTTTATTATTACAACATGTCTCTCTCTCTTAACTTCTTATAGTGACATGTTAGCTTTTTTTATGTAATTGGTTTCTTTGCTAAATTTTTTTGGTTTCCTTTGAATGGGAGCAAAATGCCAAAAACTATAAGGTGTATAGCCGCTTATTAGGTTGGTATCCACCCATATATCTTGGATGATATGTGTTTGAGCATGTTATAATTTCAAATGAATTGGTTAATTACCTAAAGGAAAAACCAGTACTAAGTAGTCTAGTTGGTGTATGTTCCTTATGAGATAACCCGGTATGGGTGTTGCGACTATTAATAATTAAAAAATTGTTTTTGGGTTGCATTATAATGAACCCAGGTCACCTTAGTGAGACCCTTGTAGATCACCTTATATTATTAAAATGAATTTATGTGATAGATTTCCTAATTAAGGGCTGGATGTCAATTAATGTAAATGTTTTAAAATATAGTTTTATAAATCTTTCTTATTTTCCCCTTGAGGCATTGTTTAAGATCAAGTACCTTGTGTTTTGTTTTAAAAAATGGTACTTAATATTTTGATTAAATCTTTTGATGATTAAATATTAAATGTGATTAAATATAAAGGGCTTGGGTATGGAACCTATAGTGATGTCCTCTGTTTAAGACCTTGGAATAAGGGTAGTTTGAGTTTCTTCTTGAGTTTCTTTGGAACAGAACCATTCGCATGTCGTTGTCCCGAGTAAGACCCCCTTGCGTAAAATGAAACCCTTTTTTGGAGGAGTGGTCATTTTTTCCTAGACTTTTGTTTCGGGCTTGAGCATCGAGTAATGCTCATTTTCATTAGGTTAGGAATGCCCTAGGGATGGTCAGTTGCATCATAGGTCATTCGACCCTCTTTTCTCTATAGAGATGGATGACTTGGTACGTCGTCATCCGAGTTAAAAGTAATCTTTCTTCTATATCACCTCGAGGTAGTAAGTGTTCACACACACGGTGTCGTCGAGTGCTTAACGTTGTGACGAACCGATATAGTTCAGTGTAATCATCAATTCTTGAACTGTTAAATATGTTTCTGGTCATCTCCGTAGTACAATGACTTCTGTGTTAAATGAATCAAGTTTGTCCCAATGCTCGGGATGACTTCTATGGACTCAGGTGTTTTGACACACCATCCAGTTTGGTTGGGCTTTCATACCAATTGTTTAAACGTTTTACTTATGG
This sequence comes from Viscum album, assembly GCA_963277665.1. NCBI lineage: Eukaryota > Viridiplantae > Streptophyta > Magnoliopsida > Santalales > Viscaceae > Viscum > Viscum album. The sequence goes on from OY728152.1 coordinate 1,918,979,804, forward strand.
TAATCTTCAAATACTTTTAGTGTACTCTTCCTTAAGTGATGAGCTAGTCCCCTACCTTTCATTCATCCTTGATTCACTAAGAGAGCATCGATCTTACACCATGCTAAAACTTTAAAAGTTGTTGGGCTTGTTTAGGGTGGGTTTCTCAGTGTTGCATGCTAATACATTGTTCTTATCGAGTCTTTGGTTGGTCTTGAGTGACCCTCAGATTTCCGTGCATAAATTCTTTGGACGTACTCTTGTACACCAACTATTTCTTCTATCTTGACAAATAGTCCGATTCCACTCTGGGCTCGGTCAATGTTTTGATATGGGCATCTTATCCTTGTACAAACGTCTCACTTGTAAACATGGTGTATAACTACCTTGGGTTAGTTCCTTATATTCATGTCATGCCAATCTGAGTTTGCCTCATACTTGTTTTTCGGGCTCGGTGATGCTTAAATCAGGGAACATCACTGAAGGTCACGTAAGAACTTTGGTGGATGTGTTCACAGTAACTATGAGATACCTTTGAAGAAGACATCACAGTTCAGTTCCTAAAGCACTGGCCATCTAAGCTGATCTTTTTCTTAAATGGTCGTCTGGAGTGGCTTGACTAGTTCTTTCTCTTGTTCAATAAAGTGGTCATTAAAGGACCTTTTCTGGTATGTCGTGAGGTTAGACAAATATGGTTTGGGTCGGCCAGAGCTTTTCTTGAAAATATATCTTGACTTGGGCTTTAAGTGCAACAGGGAATCGACTATTTTATCCATTTTGGAAATCATGCAAGAAGCATCTCTAGAATGTTTAGGGGCATGTCTGGTAAGAAATTCCGATACTGGAAGGTGCTTTGACTCAAAAGTTTCTTATTTATAACATTAAAACTAAAGGTGGGAAGTAACTTTGAACAAAAGTTAATGAGACGACTATATGTTCGTGTCTCTAGATGAATGTGTTTGGATAGGTACCATCTCGGTGCTTCAATTGGAAATTGAGCGTTCACACAAATCTTAATATCTTAGGTGCTGCTTGTCTAACGAATGTTTGAACGTGCATTGGGCATTTAGAGACACAATACAACCTTTTGTGTGAGACTTCATGACCCCTGTATATCAGATGAGAGTTACATTGTTTTTGAAGGCTTTTTGGGGATGATAAGTTCTAAGGTGGGAAGGTTGTAACATTCCATGTTTTGAACCGGATGAAAAAGCACCATAATTAAAAAAAATCCGTTAACTGGGAAGGTTGGTTTTAAAACCGAGCATCAGAACTTTTATTTCTTATAGTTGACACTACGATGTGTTTTTTAAATAAATTTTATTAATTTTATTAGATTAAAATTAAAATGGAAATAAATTTAATGAAGGGTAAAATTATTTCTTAGAACGTTGAAATATTCTATGAAATATTTCCAGAGTCAAACAATGAGTCAGCGCAGGGTTCCAAGACCTGTAGACTCTTGACGTTGATTGACCAAAAATATTAAGTTTATTTTATTCATATGCATGTTTTTTTATTTTAAAAAAATAAAATAACTCTCAAACAGTGCGTCGTATGAGAAACCTGATACCACTATTAGGTTCAGAACTCCAGGTTTACCCTAGGTTGCGTATAACCTTGATTTGCATCGTGTATTTGGCACCCGCGTGCATGATAATACCAACTTTATTTTTAATTAATTATTTATTCCGTTTTTTATATAATAAATAATAATTTTCTAAAAAACGGTGCATCGAATGAGAAATCTGAGACCACCAATAGTTCTGGGACATGGGGTTTACCCTAGATAGGGTATAACCTTTGTGAGCGTTGGACGTTTGGTCATATCGCAACCGAAGATAATTTATTTGGGTTGTAAATATTTTTTGTTGGCCTTTAGAAATAATAATAATACTTTTATTATTAATATTATTATTTGAGTTGATGATAAAAAATAAAAATGTGCTTTCACAATTAATAAATTGTGTTTTGGTGTAAATAATAACTGAGCAATGTAATAAATGTGAAAATATTAATTATTCTAATTAAATACAAATGTGCAATCAATATTAATTTAATAGGTGCTATCAATTTTTAAATGGTTGTTGTTTCTAAATTATTAATGGTGTCATTAATGAGTTATATTAAATAATTATAATTTTTATTATTTTAACATCACAACTTAAATAAAGGTGAAGACCATTTAAGTTTTGTTATCTAAATTCTTAATGCGACCCAGGGCGTGCACTTACCCACCCTGTTGCGGGTCCTGAGAAGCTATTAAATTAATTAAATAATTGCTTGGGTTTTATGTAAAAAATTACATCACGCCCCAGTGTTGTGTTTAGGCTAAATATAATTTAATAGAGTTGAAAGAGAATAAAAAGAGTTTAAAGGAAATTAATGGAATTTAAAGAGGAATAAAAATAATTAATAAAATAGATACAATTGGAGGGAAAATAAAAATAATTAAAATGAGGTAAACCCATTTTAATTATTTATTTCATTCTTCCACCATTTTATTTTTTTTATTTTCTTAATCTCATTTTTATTTATTTTTTTCCTTTTTTCTTTTCTTTCCTTTCCTTTTTATTTCATTTCTCCTCTCTTCCTCTCCTATCTCTCCTATGTGTGGCCCACCCCCTCTTTCTATGTGGTGTGCACCACCTTGATCCCTCTTTGGAAGATCATTGCGCCTTTGTCCATCATCTGTTTTCTTTTCCATCAGGTGTACTGTGAACCTCTAGTTAAGGCTTATGTCACGCACCAAGAATCATACGATCGCCTTCTCTATCCATTGTGCAGTTCATCACGGAAGGATTTAACCCTATTTTGGGGTTTTTATAAAATCATATGTTTTCTTTAGTTTTAGGTCAAATTAAAGCCTACCATGGATCATAGGATCATATACCACCATAAGGTAGGGATTCGACTCTCTTTCCCTCCGTTTCATTATGATTTATAAAAACACAACATTGTGTCGTTAGTCGGTACCTACCAGCTTTGTGAAAATTCACCCAAATTATTTAATTTATTTATTTCACCTAGTTGTTGTAGCCCTATTGACCATGAATTAATTTTTTTTAATTGTTTCAGCATGGTTGGACACCCCTTGGGCGTGCCGATGTGGTCGGTATACTTTATGTTAGTCAGGTTTTCAACTTAATTAACTGTATGTGTTGCGTAGCCAATTTTTGTGATGTTTAATTTAAATAATTAATTTAGATTAATTATGAACTTTGAAATTGTTATATCTTTGGTAGATGGTTGTTCTAATTTATTAATTTATTTCAAAGTTCATTTATCTTCTTATGTTGATGTGGTACTTTGCCTTGTTAAGACTGTTATGCTGATGTAGTTAAATTTGCACTATGTGATACACGAGTGTGCCTGTTTAATTTCAAGTTGCAGTTACATATGTTGATGTCATATATTCTGCTATGAAAACATTAATTAAATTCAGTGTGGGGAAAGAAGGTGGTTCCTATATTAAGGGTCACTCTTAGATCCTCCATTCTTGACTGGTTACCTCTATGTGCCAGGGGGGCGGTGTCATTGGCTTTGCTGAACCGAGACTTCCTCATGCTTTCTAATACTTATGAGTGATATGGGTTCCAAAAGGGCCCATCGGGATGGATATGTTTTCAATGTGGATAATCCATCCTCGGATGTTGATCGATCCCTTTTTGCGAGATTGGGATAGACTCAGGGTAAATCCATGCCTTGAACGATACTTGGTCTTTCGAAAGATTTCCTTGGACAGGCTCGGTGGTATTAGATAATTTAACGGATATTCTGTAGTGATACCTTCTGGACGGGCTCAGACTCTAACTCTCAACTTGAACCTTAAAAATTATGCACTAAATGTTTATATTAATGTTTCTTGAGCCTCTTGGTATTTGCAATATTCTTTAGGTATGTTGAAGAACACCTGGTTGTCACTTAACTTAGACCCCTAGTTAAAGCACAAACATGGGGTATGCATATCCCTTGTTTTACCTTGATTTTGAAGGTTTTATATATATGTGTATGTTCATTATGCTTATAGGTACTCTTTTCATACTTCTGGCTTTGGCTGAAGCAGGTGATTTGGCACGGGTGTCGCTTGGAACCAGGGCCGAGTTATTTATTCCATTTCACTTAATTAATTATCTAAAATTGTTATATAATGGCACACTGCATTTTATCATTGCACGAAATGGAAAGGTTAAGACACCGTGGGTGTTGACCTACTCGGATTTTATCTCACACCCTACTCAGGTGTCGTTGACACCGGATTAGATTATATACTTGCAGGTATTGACAAAGGGAAGTGTGCTGCTTCTAATTCTTGATTGTTTCTTTCTACTTAGGATGGAGACTGGGGGTAGAGGACCGAGGCTTTCTCATGATGCAGTTTTCAGACTTTGTGTCTTTTCATTTTATTTGATAGCGTTCTTGAGTTTCTTTTTTTCTGTACTTTCAGTTTAGAAAGACATCATGATATGACATTGTTTTGTGAGCTTTCACAATTGATTATTATTCAGTTTGATTATCCATATTTCTTCTGGTGTAGTTTATTCATTTATATACTTCCACTGTTTATTATTAATTGTTGTTTACTTCCACTGTGATAACACCTATTACCTATGATGGCATAGTCTTCCCCTCAGACACAAAAAGACCCTCGCTGCTAGTCAGCAGCCTCTGGCGTTTGGGGAGATGTGCTTGAGTCCATGTAACCCACTGTTCCAGCCACCGTCTTAGAGGTGAGCTAGGTCGGGATGTTACATCTTGGATCTCAGTTAGAAAAAATATGTAGTGTTATTCTATGGAGTCTCGCTACATCTTGAATATAGAGGTTAGCTAGGTTATCCAAGGAGAAATCCTATCTTATGTTAATGAAATGGGGAAACTTTTTCAATCTATCAAGGATTACCCAAATATCATTGATACCATTGGGTGTCTTCATAAGGATATCGACCATGTCTATAGTGATGTTATCCCACTTTCATATAGGTATGGTTAGTGAGGGTAATACCCCTTTATGAATTTGTCTATCTGCCTTTACTTTTTGACACACCAAGAAACTTGCTGTGTAATAATCAATTTACATTTTCATATTATCCCACCAATAATGATCACAAATATTTATATAAATTTTCGTACTTATAGGGTGTATATAGAATATAAATCTATGATATTCATCCATCATATCCTTCTTTATGTCCAGAATATAATGGATATATAGGTTTGTAAAAAAATTAGTACACATTCTTGGTAAATATTGAGTTTAGTAAACATAGAAAATTTTTATAGCCTTTTTCTTATTTTTCATAAAAGGATCATCTACTTGGTCTTTATTGATATTATCTAGTAATTTTGGTTGAGAAATAATTTGGGATAAGAGTGATGATGAACCTTCCCTTATGATTCCCATGTCCAAACTTACTAGTTCCTTGATCAATGGATCTTATTCAACCCTCAACATTTAAAGAACATCAGGATCTTTCCTAATTAATGAATTTGTGAATTTTTTCACTCTTATGAGGATTTAATGTGTCATGAATCAGGTTTAAACCTAAAATACTTTGGAATATTTCTAAGAATATTTTTGAATCCAAGCGTTCAGTCATTGTGGGATTCCAGGGCCCGGATATCCCTGGCGCATTGATCTTAAAAATAATAAATATATTTTTTCCATTTGCATGATGTTTATCTTAAAATAATGGACTAACTTCCTAGAAGATTCTCAAATAATAATTATACAACCTTAGTTGAGTTCATAATGTCGTTTTTACCCAAGGCATGACATGAATTTTGTTGGCGCCAAGTGTTTGGATGGAGGTGAGTTGGAGGTGGGGTGTTAAAAAGGGAGTTAATTGATTTAATGAAATTAAATCAACTATACCCCCTACCCCACCCCCATGGTGAACATGACAGAAGTAGAGGTGAACCCATATCCTCTCCCCATTTGGATTGACTGTGAATTGAGGCTGAATCAATGCAACAAGGTGTCATTGATCCTCATTTCTAACATCGATCATCATTAGATGAAGGAGCAGCATGATCTGTGTGTCATTTTAGAGCCAAATAATTGGTTATTTTCCATGAGGTGGTAAAATTTTATTTTAGTCCCAATACCCATTTTTATGAATTCTTTTAAGGTTTTAAAGCCCTATTACAATTTCTAGGGATCCCTTCTAGGTCAATCTATAAGTTTCAGGGGAAACTGGGGTAATTCGGAAAACTCATAGGGAAATTCCCATCAGAATTACCATTTACACAAAGTGTAAACTAGTGATACATGTCATGTGTTCTTCCTATTTAGGGAATATTTCTTTTGGGTACTACACACCATGTATCAGGGTTACACTCCATTTAGTGACCCCATGTCATGTGGCCAGAGGACATGGTTCTGGTAGTCGTTTGATAGTACATGGTCTTGTAACCGTACGCAGCCAAAGTAAAAAGGAATGGGGTGGCAAACATGGGAACAATAAAATGACATGGACAAGTGGTTGTTTATCCAAGACACGCTATGTACCATGGGGTACACGCCGTGTGGGAGGCATAGCTAGTTGATCTATGTGGAGGAAGAACATGGTTGGGGTCCTCATGAGGTAGGGAATGACATGTATAACCCATAAACATTATGTATGCCTACATGGGTATTCAAGACATGAAAAAAGAGGAAACTACCGGGTTCAAAGGTGGTTTCACATGTCATGTTGGCCCAGTTCACGTCATGTACTTTCCCTAGGATCTTCTTAATATCTTCCTCCTTATGTATCTCCTTCTTTGAAACTCGGATTCAAGTTTAAGAGTAGCCTATCTGGATTATTTTTCACATAGAATGTAATGGTGGAATTTTATTGGGCATGTGAAATATGATATGTAATTATTTGATCATGAAACTATACTAATGGTGCTTAACCTTGAGTGGTGATCAGGGTGGATCACTGGGTTAATGTCAGGGTCGGTACCCTTTCCTATCATCTCAGGAAGTGGGTCCTTTAGACTCTTTAGGCTAGAAGATCATTATTTCCCTTTTGTATTATGGAGTAGGTCCAATACCAATGGTAGTGTTGTGATGTGAGGTATGACGAGAATGACTTCCCTTTCAATAGTGCTCGACCAATGTTAGAGAACAGTGTGGTTATTAGAGAGATAGACTAAGACTAGTGCTCCCATATGAGATCAAGGAGCAAGTTTCCCTTACCAATCTTCTTTCATATAGACATAAATCCCCACATCATGAGTGTGGGTTCTATACCCATGGGGTAGTTCTCTAGGTGTCAATACGCCCCTGATAGATTAATGTGCAGGTTCCCTATATAGTTTGTGTAAATGGAGACAGTGCTCCCCTTCCATGTTAGGGTATAAGACCTCTATACTCATTATCCAGTTAGAGTATATACTCCCCTGTTGGATCAGGGTATGGGTCCTCTATCAGTGGAGTCAGTACTCCCCTCCCATTTCTGGGTGTGATTCCTCCATATGTGATGTATAGATAGAGTGGGTACTCCCCTACCATGCTAGAGTGTGGGTCCTCTATCCTTCGAGTCAGAACTTCCTAGTCATTCTAGGGTGTGGTTCCTCCATACATATTATTCTTATATATTTGGTACTCCCATATCGTACCAGGGATAAGGTCCTATAGCCTTGGGTCATTAATCCCCTATTGTGCCATGGTGCGGGTCCCACATAGTGATCATGTTGGTAGAGTGGTACTCCCCTATCATACCAGGGTGTGGGACCTCTATCTACATATTTTTACTCCCCTGTTGTATCAATGTGTGGGTCCTCTATCCTTTTAGTGGTACTCTCCTACCATACTAGGGTACAAGTCCTTATCTATGGAGTTTTACTCCTCCATCTTTGAGTAGCAATGGGGAGTGGGTCCTCTAATGGAGTTGGAGCTCCCTTGGCTGTGGAGAATAGTTATGAGGATTGGGTCTATCCACTAGTTACATGTGATACCTAGTTAGTATTTAGTGCTCCATTGATGGAGTGAGGTGTAGGCCACTCCATACAGGAGTGACAAAGGTTTTCTAGGTTAGTTAGGATCTAGTAATCTCATAGTTCTAGGGTAGTGGAGAGATGAGGGTCCCTTTGTTCTCTGTAATTAGAGAGGATGCATGTGGTGTATATTCTAGAGCAGTTATCCCTCAACTGTGTGTAGTGTTGAGGGGAGGACCTATCCACTTGGGTTTCTTTTACCATGCATTGGGTACAAGGTAACGAGGACGGGACCTCTAGTGTAGAGCACTAGTGTTGGACCTAGTGTGTTTTTCTTGATGAAGTGCGTTCTCTCAAACATACCATTAAGGATGGTAGAGATGTTCCCAATAGAGTGTATCTCTTGGATGGGTTTCATATGGTAAGGCTAAGCTCATTGAGTGTGTTCTCCTGGTTGTGTATAACCATTAGAGCCTCTAGTAGAATCATATAGCTAGCTATGTGATCAGAAACACATGATACTTGGAGTCTGAGATGAGTATATCTGAATTTTTATGGGAGTCCTTGTAGTTTTTTCATGTGTCTGGTATGACACCCCTTATGAACTAGGCTGACTAGTCATGTATATATGAGGATGGTTTGAAATTTATTTTCTCTATAGATGGGGTTCCCTCTGGCTTGGTCTAGTGGAATGATGCCTTTCAGTTGCTCTATTTTCTTTCGGGTTTTGGGGGATCCTACTAAGTATTGTTATATTGACCCCTTCACGGGCTTTTCATGCACATTTTGTGTCTTTTTCAGACCAAATTCCTTTTGATAGAGTCTTTGGAGAACCCAAGGCAAGAAGAGATTAGCAATTTAGACTGACCAAGGTGTTTACCAAAGCTGGGATGATGAGCTTTATGACATTTTTATTTGACAGTGATCCTATACTTCTAAGAAAGTTGGATACTTTTACTATTTTTTGGGTGAGTGATTCTCCCTTTTTATCCTTTTAGTACTTCTATTGTACTCTGGTTTTTGATATATTTATGAATTTATTTTAGTTTATAGCTTTTTATATCTTTGGACTACTACATTGAGTTGTTTGTGGGTGCATGCATACGGGTACCTTAGGAAAAGGCCTCCCATTTGTGTGATATGCCTACTTGATTCTAGTATCTATCCCCTAGCCTATTAAATGTAGTCTTGGGGTGTTTTATATTAGTCCCCATTAGGTCAGGTTATAACATAATGAATTGAAAAATCATAGTATTTAAGAATCTATAACCATCTTATTTTTCCCATGTTTATTTCCTTATATGTGAATATATACTTCAAACATTGGTGTTTTATGTATATATCACACTTTTTCCTATAAATATAGTGTCCTAATATCTCCAGAGAAAAAATGACTACTGCTAACTCCAAATCATGTGTAGGATAATTCTATTCATGAGTATTTAACTATCATGATACATATCCAATCACTATATCAGTTTTCATGAGTACACATCCAAGTTCCTTTAGGTATTCATCACTAAAAATAAAAAAATCCTTCCCCATTAGAGGGTAATGTTAGCATAGGCGAACTAACCAATATCCTCTTCAATTCTTGGAAACATTCTTCACACTCATTTGTCCAAATAAACTTAAATACCTTTCTATTTAATCTATTTAGTGGATTTGAAAACTGTGAAAAATTTTACAAACTTTCTATAGTATCCTACTAAACCAAGGAAAATCCAAATATTAGTTAAATTTGTAGGCTTTGTCCACTCATATATGGCATTTTTCTTTGATAGATCCACTGAGATTCCTTCACTGGATATAATGTGTTCTAAAAATATGACTTATTGTAACTAGAAATAACTTTCCTTTAATTTACAAAACAAATTATCCTTCCTTAGAGTTTGTAGTATAAACCATAGATGATTTTCATGCTCCTCGTGTATTTTAGAATATATTATGAAATCATCAATAAATACCACCATGAAATTATCAAGGTAGTACTTTAAGAAACTATTCATCGAATCCATAAATAGAGAAAGATCATTATTCAGGACAAAGTTCATAACAACAAACATGTAATGCCCATATATAATTTAGAAGGTGGACTTTTGTATATCTTCTTTCATCACCCTCAATTGATGATACCTAGACTAAAAATCAATCTTGTCAAAAAATTTATCTCTAAGAATTTAGTCCAAAAAATCATCAATCCTTGGATGAGGATATATGTTCTTTATTTTTATCCTATTAAGATTTCTATATTCAATTCATAGTCCCATTGATTCAACCTTCTTATTTACAAAAAATAATAGTTTCTCCCTAATGAGACAAACTTGGTTGAACAAAACCCTTCTCTAGTAGATCTTTAAGTCGCTAATTTATTTCCTCTAATTCTACATATAAAATTATATATGGGGTCTTTGGTATTGTCTTGGATCCATGTATGAGTTAAATTGATAATTAAACCTCTCTTTTTGGTGGATTCCTTGTAAAATATTCAAGAAATACATCAATTTATTCTCAAACAACAGGAACATATCATATCTTTAAGATTTCCCTTATTCTTCTTCACTAATAATTTCCATAAATAAGTAAATAACAGGTGTTTCATTGGAAAGAATCAGGCTGGGAAATATATCCTTTGAAGATAACCAAAGGTTTTCCTGTCAACACTACTAAAATATCCTTACTTCTACAGTTGATCTTGGAATTATACTTTGAAAATCAATCCATCCTAAGTATTATATCAAACTCAACAATTAGAATGATCACTAAGTTTGAAGAGATATTTTACTCACCAAAGTTAATAGGGGGATCTCTATATATCTTTAATGCTGGAATAGTTCCTCAGGGAGTTTTAAGAGATATCTCTACCCCTATAAGTTTAGTGTTTAACTTTATTTTCTTTGAAAACTTAAAAGAAATAAAAGAATTCATATAACTAGAATCAAACAATGTGCTTTCTAGATTTGAATATAATATGAGTGTACCTTCCATAATATCATTTGGATCCTCGAATTTAGGTGTCATAATTATGAAAGAATGGCCTGTCTACCTTGGACTTTATTAGGTATGATGGTGGTTTCCCTCCATTGTCTTCTGATTTGGACATTGGTTAGCAAAATACCCAAGTTCCCTACACTTAAAAGTATTGTACAATAGGATTTTATTGCACCATATTCCATTTTTCATTAGCATTTAGATGTTGATTATTTACATATCCAAAATAATTTCAAGATATATGTCCATCTCTTACACACTTTTATAAATTTCAACTTCCTTTTATACAATTCCCCGAATTCATCCTTCCACATTTTTTTCACATGGGGTGTTGAACTTTCTTCTCATTCTGATTCTTCCCAAAATTTTATTATTTTTTAATCTTCTTGAAATTTTTTCCATGAGACCACTAGGAAACTCTGAACTCTATTTCAATTATTAGAGGACACCACACTATCTCTTCATAACTCCCAAAGTCTCATATTTATAAATCCTTCCATATATGGGGTCTTAGTCTACAAAATAATTGATCTTTCTTCCCGTCAGAATTGATGATAAAGCTTAAAGCATAATGTTAAAGACTTCTGAATTTCATCTCATAATTACCAACTGATTCATTTTCTCTTTATTTTAACTCAAGTAATTCCCCCTACATTTTGGTCTAAAGGGTAAGAGTGAAATACTTTATGAAAAATACCTTTTTGAATTATTCCCATCCCATGGTGCCCACCTCATCCCTTGACTTTGTGTTCTTGATTAGTGACCACCATTGATCATATTCTCCCTCTAGGAAATATACTACCAATATAACCTTCTCTTTCTTAAAATAATGAATTACAAAATATATCTTTCCTATAGTATTTATCCATTGTTCCATGATTTGATAATCAGAAGTCCCACTAAAAACATGTGGTTGTTGATGCATGAAGGATTAAACTGTTAGTTGTTCCTTGGTGAAGCAGGATGCTCCACATGGTTTTAGTTATTTTTCAAGAGTTGATTTAACTATCTCATCATCATCCTGAAGTTCCCAACTCATGATTCCTCCATATTTTTAATTTCAAAATCATGTTGTCCATTAAATCTATTGTTGTCATGAGTCCTTCTATTTCTTTCCATTTTTATAGAAGGAGAAAACCTAAGTGATAAATTTATTATTATTGAGAATATTTTAATAACAATTCTAAAGGAAATCTTAATCATAATTTTTTTTAATATCCTACTTCTAGTAGGATATACTTCAATGTTAATAAAATGTTTACATTATTTATATATCTATAATAATGGTTTATACAATCATATGATTAACCAAATAATATCCCCCAAGAGTTTCAAACCAAGTGTGCAGCAAGGCCCAATGTCATGCACTGGGTGATGATCGAGTCAAGCTCAATGCACCCTTTTTAGTTTATTAACCCTTGTTACAATTGTTTAAGAGCCACATCCACTTGTAGTATCTAGATAGGGGTGTATTTTCTTGGAACCCACTTACTTAATACTTAAAAAAATACCAAAATGTTTTCCTATATTTAAAAGTTTCTCTAGGGTTCATAATAAGGTTTTATAATCATAATTTCCATAATTAACTAAACCATCCTTTGATACCAACTATCCCATCCCTACTTTTTATTTCACAAACCTTTCATTAAATAGTATAATAATTAACAATACAGAGGATCTTATAGGGTTTAGTGTCTTGAAAAAAATACATAAAAAACATAAACATTCATCCAATCGACCTAAAATAAATCCTCATGGGTTCATTCTAAGTTACTTTTATTGCATCTCATATCATGGGGACATACATAAAAGAAAGTGGTGAGCATAAATCACACTAAGGGAATAATCAAAGGAGATACTTATAATGTTACAAAGATACATATTAATAAGGAATGATCATATTAACATGATCCATATCATGGTATAAATAACATGAGTCATAACATGGAAATGTGGCTACAATATAAAAATAAGACATTCATAAGCATATCACTAAGTTTTATCACTAGGTGTTATAAATCGTAATTACTAAGGTTATTCACCAATATATCATAAAACTTATCATATATAAAAATTATTTTTTTACCCAATTAATTTGAATCCTATCAGTGTTTAACCTTCATATTTATTAATTCATCTGAGCCACGTCAACCATAAAAAATAATTTTACCAAAAACCCGAGGAGAATAAAGAATGGGTTTCATATAAAATAATTGGGTGTATAAATTCTTAAAAACATGAACATTAGTTCATTGTAAATCCATGATAAGGGAATGTGGTTTTAAAACATATATATCCCTGGTAAATCATTTATATTTACATTTAGGATAATACCCACTTAAAAGTAAGTGGTTTGGGTATTCAAAATATTGTAATTGTTTATGTAAAATAGAGAAATTCAAGAAATGAATTCGGCAACATGATGGTATAAAAAATAGATTTAAGCAAGGTAATAATGATAGAGAGTGTAGGTATACCATTAATAAAACACCATTTGGGTAGTAATGATAATATAAAAAGTGAATTAAAATAATGAATCTTTGACATTAAGAAGAATCGAGAAAATGAGATTCTTGAATAAAAATGAAGAACAGGGGAATTCCATTACCTTGAAGATTTATTTCCAAAAACTTGAGGATGGAACCTTGATACTTTGAAAAACCCATATAGGGAATATTTGGGAGTTTAAGTGAATATAAATTCAATATTAATGGATTTTTAGTGGATAGTGGGTGTGTTAAGGGGTTTTAGACTCGAGGAGAGTGGATTTAAGTGATTAAATAATGATTATTTTGTATTTAATGATAACCACTAGTGGATGGTATTAATTCCAATGATTTTTTTATGGAAATTAATTTTTTTAAATTCAGTTTAAGTTTCATCCAAAACATCAACCACCCATTTAATGTTTTAGTTTGGTGGTATTTTAAGATTTTACCATTTAACTTTAACTCACTGCATTATTTTACTTATATTGTGGTAAATCTTTATTTACCATAAAAACTTTTTTATGTATAAAAATAAAATTAACCTTAATACCTAATATAGACCTCCTAATTTCAAATATTAAATCCATTTTACTTTATTCAATTTATAAAAGTGATAATAATAAATTTTAATAAGATACATGTGTAACTCATAAAACTATTTTTTATAAAGGAAAGAATCATAGTTTTCAAAATGCTAATCATGTGTTTCTAAATGTAACACATTATGTGATATATTGTTCCTTAAATAATTGTTTATTGAGAATAAGGATTAATAAATTTTAAATCACAATCATATCCAAATTATATCATAATATTTATCACATTTCGTAAAAAAAAGTATTTTCACTTTTTAACCTAAAAATAAAAAAATTTAGAAAATTACCTTAAAAAACCCTAATATAATTTCGATGTAATGCATCCAAAAATGATATTTATTTTATAAAAATTAGTATATAAATATGAGAATTATAAACATCTAAAAAATACTTTTTTATTTAAAATTAATAATATTTTATGATATAATAAACTATCAAGTTGTTATAAAAATTAATTAAGAATTTGTTGATCTATTTTATCATATAAAAGTGTTTTATAAGAAAACTACAAGAAAATTAATTTTTTTTAAATTATATATTTATTGTAAAACATAATTCTAATGTAAATTAAAATATTTATATAGTTTCCAAAAGTACAATTACAAAAAAAATTCTCTAAAAATAATGATGATCAATCATCTTATTGATTAATGGTCAAAATGCCAATAGGTCATTTTATTTTTTGTTCCTCATGCCTAACGGTCATATTTCCCTATAAATTCATCGTAATTCTCTCTCCATCTATCACTACATCACTTAAAATGGTTCTTAAACATCCTTGGATAATTTCTATTGTTTTCCTAACACTTATTTTCCTTTTTATGATATTTATAGAAGAGGAGAAATTCTTGGGGGATTTGAAGCCTATGTATTTTGTTTTAATTATTTTATTATTCTTCCATGTGTATATCCCTTTACTATTCCTCATTGTACCATTACATATTTATGTATGAAATGTATTTTTCTTATTAAATTTAAAAGTATTTTTATGTGATTTTGTTGTAAAACATAATAAAAAAGTTTTGAGAGGAAAGAGTTTCTTTATTAAATAAAAAAATGTTTTTGGGTTATTACAGAATATCATTATTAGGATGGATTGGTTCATTACCCATAAATCCTAGATTTATTATTTTATTTAGTGGGTCTCCTTTAATACCCCTGATAGAGTTTTTTATGCTTTCTAGGTTGAATGGTACCTGAAGTCAATTATAGCTGGACCACCTATTCTAGAGTTGGAAAGGATGATATATGTTTTATCTTTTAACCTGGAGGAAGAATCATTGATTGGTGATCTTCCTCCAGTAGTTAGTGATTTTCCCATAATTTTTCCTTCTAAATTTTCTAGATTTCTACTGATAATAGAGGTATAGTTCTCTATTGACTTGGTACTAGGTACCTAGCCTATCTATATTACTTATTACCATATGGAACCAACTTAATTGAAGGAGTTAAAGATCCAGTTAGAATATTTATAAGATAAAGGCTTCATTCTCCCAAGTGTGTCTCCTTGGGTGGAACCTGTGCTTTATGAAATGAAAGGTGATAGGAAACTTCATCTTTATGTTGGCTATCAAAAACACAATCAAGTCACAATAAAGAATAAAAATCTATTACAATATATTGATGGTTTATTTGATCAATTAAAAGGGGTGAAGTGGTTCTTAAAGAGTGATCATTATTCTAGTTATAACTAGCGTTAACCAAATAATCTGATATTTTAAAGACTTCCTTTGAGATTAGTTATGTCTATTATGAGTATCTCGTTATGCCTTTTGGTCTAAACAATGATCTTAATGTTTTTATAGAACCTATGAATAGGATTTAAGATCCTGGGTTTTACTTTTGGTAAGAATATTTTCTTTCTGGATAAACACTTGTTAAATTTCCCTTTTTAGCTTAGACCCTAAGATAGGTTGTGGGTCGGTTGGGTTGTATTAGGAAATAAGAGGCTAGAAGGCTGTCCACTGGCTGAAATCCAATTAAATGATGTGTAATTGGGATAAACTCCATGTAATCCAATTTCACGATGTGTAGTGGCTGGTCTAGGACCTTTCACGACGTGTAGGTTTTCTTTTACAGAAAGGGAAAACAGAACATTACATGTCGTGTAAGGAAATTACACATTGTGAAATTTCTCAACAACGGTTTTTTTAAATGAGTAATTGGCCTCTTATTTTTTTTTAAACAGAACCCTCATCCATCTTTCACACATAGGAGAAACCAATAAGGCCTAAGGGCAGGATTCTATCTCGGTTACAGATCTGGACTCCCTTTATTCCGCTGTCAGTCATGTTGGAACTGTGCCAGTAAGATATTGATTTGGTTTTAGTCATTACCGATTCTTTAGAACAATGGATTCACTGTTTGGGTTTAGGATCATATGCCCTAATTTCTTGTTCTTCATACATTCTTCAGATTTCTCCTAAACTGAGGAAAATCATGACTTGATACCGGATGAGCACTCCACGATAGAGCTATGGTTGGGGGTCTATACTTTTATTTCATCTTTTGATAATTTATAAAACTATTGGACTTTTTGTAAACTGCCAGAATTTTTGTTATGGGCCCAGTTTTGATATGTTCATTTGAAATAGATATAGTGGGACCTATTAGGAATTCCCCTAGGTTCCTTGAGATGCGTTGGTGGTTGTTTCCGCAACTGGAGGCCACCCAAGTGGTGCTCCATTCCTTTTCTTTGGTTTTGACCTTTGTTAAACCACCCATGGTGTGTTTTTTTGAGTTTTTCTAGTTTAAGGAAGATTATTTATAATTTAATTATGTTGTTTTACATGATTAGTATAATTTTTTTCTCCTCTCCTAGTGTTACCATGATATTCCATGATTAACTTGATTATCTGGCTTGAGTGGAGTTTGTTAAATGAGTGTGTATACTCATTAGTTGATTTTATATTTATTAAATGGATTTATTGATAAATGGGTGTGTATAAACATGTGTCTTGATTTAAATGAAATGGATTATATGAGTGGTTAAACTCATATTGATTTTAATTTTTTTGTTGAATGGTATGAATACATGATAGTTTAAATAGATGTCTTGGATGGCTCTCCATAGATCTTGAACAAGGTAGTGGATTTCTTGGATAGAGTATGCTCTTAGGCTCTTGATTTTGTGGGATTAATTGGAACTTACTAACCCTTAGATATGGATTTTTTGGACTCATATAGGTCAAGTTGGTACACATGCTCCTAGGACTCCAACCAGTGCTTATACCGAGTTTCCATCGAGATGCTCCTAAGACTTGACGAGGATGACTTGGTCTTTGACACCTTAGATACGAACCTTTGTGGTCTAAAATTCATTATATGGAAGGTTTGTGGAAATTTTGATACACTTCATTATAAGGAAAGGCTATGGAAATTGTGGTACATTTCTTTATACAACACGACTGTGGGATATATTACTTTTTTTGTACAGCAAGGTCATGGGTTTTTTATATGGATTATTTATATGACAAGGCCATGTGGACAAGATTTGTATGGATGTATGGAAAGTCTATGTGGATAAGATGTAGATGGATGTATGGCTAGGTCATGTTACTTGTTCACTTTTCTTATAGTTTCCTTGTTAGGAGCTAACGCTTAATATAGGGAGCATTGAAAGGTTGATTGGTATTACTTGTTGCAATAGACATATGTCATGGTCATTCACACTTATGTTACTAATTACTTACACTTATTTAGATTAGTGAATATTACTTATTAGAACTGTATAGATCATTGGATGGAAACCTATTGTGATGTTTATCTCATGCCCTATTTGGTCCTCCTTGGGGACCCAAACAGACTATATTGTTTTAGGTGATGGTTGGGAAAAGCATCCTAGTACTGGTTGTTAATCATTGCTTTAGAGTAAGGGATAATGGGACCAAGATGAGGCTTGTGATTCTACAAACACTTTTTGGTCTTTTTTAATTTTTGATACTTATATTTTATTGTATTTCTATGTACCTATATTGGCTATTTTCTAGATACATGTATCATCTACATCATTGTATATGAGTAATCTTATGATATTACTATCTATTCCCACTTTGTATTTGTTGTCTTCTTGTTTGACTACTTTCTCTATTTTTATGTTGTTGAATTTCCCTGTGATATACTCTAGTAATGAGGTCATAGTCTCCCCAATGACTCACATAAGCCCTCACTGCTAGTTGAAATCCTCTGGAATTTGGGGAGATATGCTTGAGGCTATGTAGCCAACCAGGCTTAGGGAACTGTTGAGTGGAATCAAGGTTCGGGACATTACAAAGTGGTATCATAGGATTTTCTTTTCTATTTTGAGTTACTATTTATAGACAATATATAAGGATAGGAGGATAATGGAATTTGGTAATAAGTTATTCTTGGGAATACCTAACCCATTTACTGGGAAAATCCAAATTTCCTCGAATGAAATTTCTATTTCTATTTTTGACTATTACAGTTAATTTAATTTCACTATTGGGTGACGCAAATGATTTATGTTGTTACAATTGATATGATTGGGTTCTATTTCTGTTGCAACCTGATAAGACGAGGGTATTCCATATCATGTATCATACAGGAACTTGTTATAAATCACATGTCATGCATTATGTCAATCCATTTGGGATGCATTATTTGACACATGTTTTTGTGATATGTGATGTGATATTTTTACCTACTATTGTGTTAGACCTTGTGCAGTAGATAGAAAAGTGATGTTATCTTTCAATTCATAAGGTTTATGGACCTTTATCTAATGGGAAATGATGTTCCTTTTAAAATTCAATTGTTAATATATTTTGATATGTATGTATTATATTCACATAAAATTTTGGTTCATGAGGTGTTATGGGCCCTCATGAATTAGAACTTGGTGGACCATGGGTTAATTCATTTGAACAAGTGAATGTAAAATTAAATTTAATGAAATGGAAAATAGAGACTTGACTTAGACCCATATTTTGAGTGGGCAAGAGGTTGTGTTTCTAGTTGTGTTTCTAGTTGTGTTAGGGATGTTCCTTATGAAGTCCTAGATTTAAGAGAAGGATGTGTGTTATGAATTTTTTTAGGAGGGTTTTGACATATCCTACACTTTTGAGTTGCGAAACTTTGATATCAATATTTTATGAGGCATGTGTTTTTCATTGTAGATACATGCCACCATGAAGACCTACAGGGTTATTTTATAAGGGAGGTGACAACATTACTCTAAAGGAGTTTGGCCATAGGCTACTGGTTAATCCTCCTTTAGTTATAGATAAATAACCATGGGTTGTTTCAGACATAGGTGTTGAGGCATAGTTTTGAAATGGATTCTTTCACTATATGTAGACTTTTTAGGGGGCACTGAAGCCTTCTATGACTATGTTTGGGCTGACACTGGTGTTCCATCAGCAACATCATCCCACCTTTTTAGGGTATGGTAGTCCACAGGCTGCCTAGCTATGGCTTGAGACCATGTTAGCTATCGCAGAAAATATAGAGATTCCTCTTGAGAGGAGGTTCAAGATTTCCATTTATATGCTATGTGGAGTAGTGAAATGTTGGTGGATGTTTTGAACCAGGCTAACGAGCTATGAGATATGGGTTGGACTGATTTCCAGACCTGCTTCTATGACTATTTTTACCCTGAGACTCTATGGGTTGAGAGGTCTAGTGATTTCATGTTTTTGGAACAAGGCACACAGATGGTTATGGAGTACATGACAAGATTTATAGAGTTGTAACATTTTTCACCGATGTACCTTGATGATGAGTTTTCAAGAGTGATACGCTTCAAGTAAGGTCTCTGACAAGCTATCAAATCCCAGGTCAATGTCTTCAGGTTGAACTCTATCACTGAAATTATGAATCATGTCCTAATTACAGAGTAGAACTTGAGGGAGGTTGGGGATTAGAGTAGGGAAGTGATATTTCTTGACCCATTAGATCTACGTCTTTAAGTAGAAAGCACCATTTTGAGGCTTCCTATGAGATGAGTTCCATTCAGGCTGTGAGTACTGGCAGATCAGTGTTTTGTCACTAGTGTGGAAGTCAAAGCCACATGAAGAATCAATGTGAGCGCAACCTATTCAAGTTTCAAGCTCGTGGTAGGATGGACCACGTACAGTGGTTTTACAGGACCATCCCTCCAGTTGCAATTGGTAGGGATCAGCTCCGATGCTAAGTTTAAGATCAGGTTCCTTAGCTCTACATCAAGAAGAGAGTTAGAGTAGTGTAGGATGATCAGGTTGAGTAAGTATTGGTCATTGAAGAGGTATCCAAATTCCATTTACACCTAAAAATCAGAGTGTACCTACTTCTGGTAGTGAGGTTGTGTCACAGGGTCGTGGTACAGTCAAGTTATATTTTGTATAGCCTACCCCTAAGGAGTAGGGTGTTGAACCATCTACATTAAGAGGTACGATCTTAGTATCCTATACTATTACATCCACTCTTTTTTATATAGGTGTGTCTCATTATTTCATATATATACATGTGGTGAAAATCCTTGGGTTTTTTTTGTGGCCTTATGAGGGAATTTTGACGCTAGACACACTGTTGGGAATCAAAACGGATGATGTGTGCCAGTTCAAGGAGTTCCCCCTTGAGTTTGGTGGGTGTTACTTCATCTATAATCTTTATGTCCTTAATATTATAGGGTTTGATTTCATTATCGAGATGGAATGGTTAGTATCTTATCAATATTATGTTTATTTTTATCACCGGAGGGTGGCTTTAACATCACCATAGAGAGTAGTTTTTACTCACAAAGGTGAATGGGATTTCTAGGCAAGAAGAGATGCACCAGAGTATCATGGGTTGGGTTTAATGATAGCCTATATTTCTAGTTTTTTTTGGATGATTAGGGAGTAATTTGGGTGGAATTCCCTCTAGTGATTCAGTGCTTCAGGGATGTCTCTCCTGATGAATTTTATGGATTAACTACTAAGAGAGAGGTGGATTTCTCCATCGAGAAAGTTCTAGGAGCTGCACTCATATCCATTCCTCCTTATAGGATGTCTATGATATAATTGTAGTATATCAAGAGGAAGCTAGAGGATTTGGAGGTGAAGGGGTTTATTCAACCCAGTACTTATCTATGGGGTTCTCCTGTCCTTGTTGCGAAAAAGGTGGGTGGTACCCATAGGCTATGCATGGATTATCATAAACTAAACTAGCTAATGGTAAAAAACCAATATCCCTTATCACAGATAAATGATCTATTTGATCATCTTTGAGGAGGATGAGTATTCTCGAAAATTGATTTGAGGTCAAGATATCATTAGGTGTGTGTCCGACCTTTAGACATACCTCGTATAACCTTTCATAGCAGGTATGGCCTATTTTAGTATCTATTCATGTCGTTCGGTCTCATGAATGTACCAATAGTTTTCATGGATTTTATGAACCAAGTGTTCCATCCTTACCTAGATTCTTTTTTTTGGTTTTCTTGGATGATATCTTGGTGTATTCTCACAATCGACATGATCATGCCAACCATATTGATATCCTTTGGAATACACTGAGAGAGAGTTGGTTATATGCTAAGCTCACAAAGTGACACTTTTGGATAGATCATATTCACTTATTGGGTCACATCATCTCAGAGAAATGAGTATCAGTAGACCTAGAGAAGGTGAGAGATATAGTTTCCTGAGAACATCCCAAGAACGTTTTTGACATACTGAGTTTCTTGGGGCTAGATGGTTACTATAGCCATTTCATATAGTAATTATCACACTTAGCAGTGACATTGATGGGATTTACTAATAATGGTGTGAAGTTTGTTTCTTGTGAGACAAACTTTTAAGAGCTGGAAGGAAGGTTCACATTAGCACCAGTCCTGATACTGCAAGAGCAGAGTAAGAGTTACACTATGTATTATGACGCATTAGGTATCGGGTTGGGGGAAGTGATGATGTAGGGGTATAGAGTTGTGGTGTATTTATTCATAATATGAGGACACATAAGAGGAATCACCAGATGCATGATCTCGAGCTTGCTGCATTTTTTCACGCATTGCGCTATTGGAGACATTATTTATTGGGGGAGCGTTTTGTGGTGTACACGGACCACAAAATCCTCAAGTATACTTTAAAATAGTGTGATCTGAATCTCAAATAATGGAGGTGGGTGGATTACCTATAATAATTTTAATTTGAGTTTTCTTACACTCCTAGTAAAGGAAATTTAGTGGTCGATGCACTGAGAAGGAGGACTCAGATACAGACAGTGCAGTAGGTCAGTAGCGTGTGGCAGCTTATGGCGTTCTTCTATGAGATGCATCTAGAGGTTCCCGGCATATAAGGAAAGACTTGTCTATAATAATTATCTATGAACTCTACCCTACTAGACATATTTAGGATGAGGAATCTATCAGAATATGAGGGCTTAGTCCTACGAGAGTATGTGGCATGTGAGTATCCACCTCCTAGTTGGACCATAGGTGAGGATTAGATCCTATGTATCCATGGATGCATTTGGGTTCTAGTGTATATACACAAGGAGTTTATGTGGGTGTTTCATGCTTCATTTTGGGAAGTGAACCCTGGATTGACCAAGATGTACCATGACTTGTGACATTAGTACCGGTGGTCGGGTATAAAGCAAGAGGTAGTTGGTTTTGTTACAAGGTGTTCCACCTGTCAGCAGATGAAGGCAGAACATCAGCAACCAGTTGGGTTTTCATAGTAGTTACCTATTACAAAGTGGGAATGGGATGATTTAGTGATGTATTTCGTGACAGGTTTATCTAGTTCACCTCGAGGTAATGATATATTGTGGGTTTTTGTTGATAGGATCACAAAGGTTTCTTATTTCTTACTAATCAAGGAGACCTTTAGTGTTGATGATCTTAGAAAGTTTTATATCTGTGAGATAATATGAGTTCATGGGGTCCCTCACACCATTATTTTAGATAAGGATGCCCATTTTAAATCACATTTTTGGAAAAGTTTTCAGAGGGCATTGGGTAAACAGGTGCTTCTGAGCACAACATACCACCCTAAGACAGAAGTCCAGTAAGAGAATATGATACAAGTTCTAGAGGAAATGTTGTGAGAATGAATCCTAGATTTTGGGGGCTCTTGGGAGAGGCACATTTCCCTAGTTGAGTTATCCTACAATAATATCTATCAGGTGATGATAGAGATGGAGCCTTATGAGGATTTGTACGGTAGACTATTCCAATCACCCCTATGCTGGCTAGAGGCAAGTGAGGCAGCTTTACTGGGACCACATACCATGAAGGAGACTTCTGAGCCAATCTATTTGATTCAAAAGTGGATGGATTCTACACAATATCATCAGAAATTTTATGTTGATTACCTCAAAAAATCTCTAGATTTAGAGGTTAAGGATCGGGTTTTCTTGAGTTTTTCACTAAGGTTGGGACACAGACAAATCAGGAGATAGGGTAAAATTTTACTATGATATGATGGGTCATTTGAGTTTCTGGAGAGAGTCGGGTTGGTAGCCCATCTGTTCCATCCACCTAAGAGGTACAGAACCATTCACGGTGTCTTACATGTATCTCAACCATTCAACTATCATTCATACCTTCCTCATTCTTTTCATCATAAGGATGTTGAGTTTTATGTTGATGCATCCTTTGAGAAGAATATGATTTGTATCATTGATAGGAGCACAAAGGTTCTACTAGGTTGGTTAGTTCCCCTAGTACAGGTGATATTGAAGCATGTTCATTTATAGGATGAGACTTTGGAGTGGGAGGCTGATGTACATGCCCAGTGGAGAGATTTGTTTTTAGAATAATCTTAACCACCCTTGAGATGTAAATTCGAGGATAAATTGCTTTAAGGGGGAAATATTGTAACATCCAAGGTTTTCCTTTAGGTACAGATCTTTTCTTTATGGATAATGTCTTGTTAAATTTCCCTTTTTATCTTAGACCCTAAGCCAGTTCATGGGATGGTTGGGTTGTATTGGGAAAGAAGAGGTTGGAGGGTTGTGTACTGGTCGCAGGCCAATTACACAATGTGTAATTAGGATACACAATGTGTAATCCAATTTCAGAATGTGTAATGGCCTATCCATGACCTTTCATTATGTGTAGGTTTTCTTTTCTAGAAAGTAAAAATAAGTAATTACATTCCATGTAAGGAAATTACACATCATGTAATTGGCTGACTACATTTTTTTAAAATGAGGCAGTGGCCTCTTATTTTTTTTAAAATAGAACTCTCACCCATATTTCATGCATAGGAGAAACCAAGAAGGCCTAAGAGTAGGATTTACTCTCATTTGAAAATCTAGACTCTATTTTTTCTACTATTAGTTGCGTTGGAACTGCACTGGTAAGATATTGATTCCTTTTTAGTCATTCTCGATTCTTCGAAACAATGGTTGTGTTGTTTGGGTTTAGGCTCATATGTCCTAATTTATCATTCTTCATAAGTTCTTTATATTTTTCCTAAAACGAGGTGAATCAGGGCTTGATATTGGATGATCACTCCACTAAATATCTAAGGTAGGTGTTTTATACATTTCTTTCAGCTATTGATGCATTAGAGAGCTATCATCCTTTTTGTCACTCACTGGACTTTTCGGCGCTGACCGGATTTTGATATGTTCATCTAAAATAGATGTAGTAAGACCTGTTAGTAATTCCATTGGGTTCCTTGATATGAATTAGTTGTTTCTTCCCCAACCAAAGGCCACCAAAGTGGTGTTCCATGCCTTAGATTTGGTTTTGACCTTTGATAAACCACCCAAGGGGTGTGTTTTAGAGTTTTCCTAGTTTAAGGAAGCTCAGTTGTAATTTAATGTGTTTGTTTTACATGCCTAGGAGATTTTCTTACTCTTATACTTGTGTTACCATAATATTCCATTATTACCTTGATTAGATGGCTTGAGTGGGGTTTGTTAAACGAGTGGGTATACTCATTAGTTATTTTTAGATTGCTTAAATGGATTTTGTGATAAATGCGTGGGTATACCCATGTGGATTGATTTAAATGAAATGGATTATATGAGTGGATAGAATCATATGGATTTGAATTATTTTGTTAAATGGTATTAATACATGATAGTTTAAATAGATTCCATGGATGTCTCTCCATGGATCTGGAATGCAGTAGTGGACGTCTTGGATAAAGTATGCTCTTAGGGTCTTGATTTTGTGGGATGACTTGGGCCTTTCTACCCCTTGGATCTGTATTTCTTGGACTCATGTTGGACTTATTGGTACACATGCTCCTAGGACTCCAACCAGTGCCTATACTGAGTTTCCATCGAGATGATCCCGGTACTCAATGAGAATTCCTCAGTCTTCGACACCTTGAATCTGGTCGTTCATGGTCTACACTTCATTATAATGCAAGGTAGTGGAAATTTATATATACTTCATTATATGGAAATTTCGTGGAAATTGTGATACACTTATTTATATGGAAAGGTTGTGGGATATATGACTTTGGTTTTGTGGAAAAGCCATGGGTTTTTTATATAGATTATTTATATAGAAAGGTTGTGTGGATAGTATATGGATGGATGTATGGAAAGGCCATGTCAACAAGATATGGATGGATCTATGGATAAGTCATGCTACTTTTTTACTTTTCTTATAGATGCCTTGTTAGGAGATAACACTTTTTTTAGGAATCCTTGAAAGTTTTTTTGGTATTACTTGTTGCAGTAGACATATGCCATAAGCATTCACACTTATATTACTTCTTACTTACACTTTTTTAGCTTATTTAATTTTGTTGCTTAGAATTGTATAGCCCATTGGGTGGAAACCTACTAGGATGTTTATCTCACACCCTATTTGGGACTCCTTGGGGACCTAATCAGATTATATGGTTGTAGGTGATGGTAGGGGGGATTACCATATTACTAGTTGTTGATAATTTCTTTGGAGAAAGGGAGCATGGAACCAAGCTGAGGCATGTGATGCTACATGAAATTTTTGGTCTTTTTATCATTTTGGAAACTTGTATTGTATTGTGTTTCCATGTACCTATTTTGGATATTTTATAGATACATGTATCATATGCATCATTGTATATGAGCCATCTTTTGAGATTGTTATCTATTCCTTCTATGTATCTATTGTCTGCTTGTTCTATTACTTTTGTTATTTGAATGTTGTTGACTTCCATTGTGATATACTTATCTAATGAGGGAATAGTCTCCCCAATGACTCGCATAGGCCCTCGCTACTAGTCGGTTGCCTTTGAAATTTGTGGATATACTCTTGATTCCATGTAGCCAACCAGGCTCGGGGTACTGTTGAGTGGAATTAAGGTTCAGGACATTACATAAGATATTTCATGGATATCTCAATTTTTTGTGGTAGTATTTTTGGATGAAATATTGATTTACTCTAAAATTGATAAGGATCATGTGCATCATAAAGTTATATGTGATTTGAAATTTCATAATTATTTTGATGAGTTAAAACACATTTTGAATTTTGTGCTAGTGTTGAATCTAGAAGAGGCTAGGTAGAGCTATTTGGTCTTTTTTAATGAATTAGGTTTAGTTTCTAGATAATTTCTCATATAGGGTGATAACATGGTGTCTTGTGGTTCCTGAAAACTTAGACCACCTGAGAATAATGGTCCTAATCAATATCTCGAACTCATAGTTGTGATGTATTCTATCAAGATTTGTAAGAATTTCCTTTTTGGGGATAGTTTTACCATTTATGTAGATCAATAAATATTGAGTTATATATTATCAGAGAAATATTTGAGTCTCCATCAAAGGAGATGGGTGGAATACTTACAATATTTTGATTTTAAAATTTCTTGAACTCCTTATAAGGGGAATATAATTGTTTATTCCTTGAGAAGGAAACTCCTAACTCAGTTCTTGAAATAATCATCATAGATGAGTGGAATTTGATGGATCTCTTTACTTATGAACTTGGGATTCCGGTAGGATGTGATCGAGTTTATTTTCACTTGTGTCTAGTTTACCTCCTCTCTTATTAAGATGATTCTTTAGTAACAACATCTTAATTATAAATTTTGTTTCATTAAGGGATCTATTTATGGTGAGGAGACCATTAGTGGGTTTTCAATATCCTCTAAGGGTATCATAAGATTATGAAATTAGTACACCATTCCTTTGTCCATAAGGAAATCTATGAGGGAGGATTGACATAGTTCCCAGTGGGCGATGCACCCTAGCACCATGAATATGTTCTACAACATGCAGTGATGATTCTAGTGGCTATGTATGAAATGAGATATTTCATTTTTTTCTCATTGGTATATCTATTAATAGTTCAAGGTCGAGAACCAGAATCCTTCATGTTTTCTTCATCTTATTCCTATGATGACATAGATGTGGGATGAAATTTTGATTGAATGCATGGTTATGTTTCTACATACCCATTGATGGAAGAATTTAATAGGGTTATTGATTGATCAGAAAACAAAATAAATTAAATTTATTCATATTTTCAATAAAAGAAAAGTTAAATAATTTATATGTTTTTACATATAGGAGATCATCAAGTGAGATGGAGTTCCATATTTTATAGTTTCAGATAGGGATCCCTAGTTAACTTCTCATTTTTTGATAGGCCTTTAAGAGGAAATGGGATCTCATGTTATATTGAGCATGTAATATCATCCAAAAATGGATGGACAAAGATAATAATCTATGAATATATTAGATGACATTCTTAGTGTTTGCGTTATTAACTTTTGTGGATCCTAGGATAGCCACTTAATACTAGTTTAGTTTTACTATAGCAATAGCTGCCAACCATCCATCAAGATGAAACCCTTTGAGGCCTTGTATGGCTGATAGTGTAAATATCTATTGTGTTTGTTAGAGATTGGAGAATCTTACTTGGTTAGGACTTGTTTATTATAAGAGACAAAAACAATGATTCAATTTATTTTTAAAATAATTTTGATGGATCAAAGCTATTATAAATCCTATTTAAATCATCTTCGATTCTCTTTAATGTTTTCAGTTGGTGACCTGGTGTTTTTTATAGTTTCGCCTCAGTTGGGTCACCAATGGCTAGGAAAGAAGGGAAACCTTGTACCGAGATACATGGGAATATTTTAGGTTGTTGAGAAGAATGGAAATGTGGGTTTCCATTTTTCTTTTCTACCTCGGTTGACATCAATTCATAACATGTTCTATATATCATATCTTATAATGTATCTCTCTATCCCATTTCATTTCTTGAGTTGTAAGGACATTGATGTGGATCCTAACTTATCTATGACTAAGCAGCCAGTTCAGATTTTTGATTATATGATGAAGGTCATTTGTTAAAAATCTATACCTCTAGTTCAAGTGCATTGGAATTATGGATCTGATTCACATGAGACTTGGGAGCATGAGGCAATAATAAGTGAGAATTTTCCTCATATCGTTGAGATGGAGTCTTATTAATAGGCTTTCTTGTGGTGAAAGAGTTTATGGTGGGGATATTATAACATCCTATTACCAACATTTAGGTACATCTAACCCCTCATTTTGATCATCTCTTGTTTAGGTCTTATTCTGAGTGAATAATGGAGTTTTTCATAAAATTTTGAATGTTTTGGTTCTATGCACAATTGGAACAGGGTTAGGTAAAACCTTTTAGTTTATCTTAGAAAATGTGTTCTGTGTGTGGTGTTTTTGGAGGGTTGTGTATAGTTAGTTCAAACTGTGTGGCCTCCCCTTCAAATGGTGCAGCCTAGAAGAGTTCAAATGGTGCAGCCTAGAAGAGTGGGGATTTTTATAGTTGGTGCCTGGTTTCTCAATCCATGTGACCAAATCGTGAAACCCTTATCAACATCCCTATAAGAGTTCATAGTTGGCACATATTTTATCTTATTGTACAAAAAAATGTGAAAACTTTCCAAAATTCCAGTGAAGGTTCACGATTAAGTGCACAGTTAGATCTAACTATGCAGCCTAACCCAGTAAACCATGTGATAGATATTTAATCCAAATAAAATCTTGATTAAAGTAAAAAAAAACAAAATATTTAAACTCTAATATTCCCCTAATAAAACCCAATTCAACCCTTTGAATTTTGGAGTCTCTCTAGATGATATGTTTTCTTCTCCAACTTCTCATCTTCTCAAATCAAAGTGTCAGTGAATGTTATTGATTCCTCTCTAGTAAATGAAACCAATTTTGATTAAGAATCATTTTCACTTTATTTTTTGTCCCTATTCATGAGAGATTAATCCTCATAATTTTATGTTTTGGAACCTTGTTTTTATGAATTATATTTCTAGGGAATCTTCTTTGATCTTCCTCACCTTCGATTCTCTGTTGGTGATTCATGTTTTAGGTGATTGATTGTTTGGTCATATGATAAATTGTTGTTGGTTATATAATGATTTTCCCAAAACTTGAAACCTTTATTGATTACATGATTTTATATGTATTTTAAATTTATTTTCAAACCTTTAATGGATATGAATCTGATGACTTGTTTCAATGGTGTGGAATTTGTGAAATAAAACCCTTTTTCAAAGGATTTGATGACATTGGGTGAATTTGAGTAAATATGGCTTGAAATTAAAATTTATTTGATGAAATGATTTGATGACAGTGCTTTAGAAAAATGGATTTAAATGAAAGATGGTTTTTAAAAGCATCAATTTGATTAAAACTACTATTCTTGGATTTTGAAATTGAAATGGAATGTTGAAACCTGAAATTGGAAATTTGAACAGTAAATGATGGATTACATTGAAATAAATGAATTTTCAATTATTTATTGAATAATTGATTGATTTAAATAGCATGTGAGCCTGATTAGTTAGTGGGTGATTAGGAAATGCATACCAAGACTCTAAATCCAAATAAATGGATTGACTATGACAACTCGAACAAAACTAAGTTGGGCATGATTTTTTCCAATGTGGTTTTGACTAATTCTATTATGATGGTCTAGGCCTTAGGGACATGTGCACACACTTTGATTTGTGATTGATTGAATGAGTAGTGCAAGGATCCTACATTTAGAAACTAATGAACAATAGGGCATATGACCATGGTTCTTTGTATTGACATGGTTATTACATGACATCGTTTATTGAACTGATTTATTCATTTCCTTTATGATTTATGAAAAAATAATAATTTTATCCAACTTTTTATATAATGTCATCTAATTGATCTAGAATCATTTTTTGACCAAAATATGAAACTATTTTTTCAATCCTTTTTTATTTAAACTAAAGCATAAATGGGTTATATGTTTTGAAATTACTTATAGAAAATTTGGTGAAATACAACTAGTTTTTTTTTCTCACACCCTTTTTTTACCCTAGGTTTTTATAGATTATGTTATGTCAGGTCCAAGAAAATTTAAATCATCAGATGGATGTGGTCGGTGTGCTTGACTAGTAGGACCATGGGTAATGATGGTGACTATTGGAGATATAGACCACTTGTTACTCAGAGATTTAGATAATCATTCCTGATGCATATTATGTTATTTTCTTTGGGTTGATTAATTTTTTGGGTTTTATTTATCTACCTTTGGTACTTTTATCCTTGATTATTTCTTGGTATATCATTTAAAGTCCTAGCCTGACTGGCCACTAAGACGGTAGCGATACTGGTGGGTTACATGACCTCAAGTGCATATCCTTGAACTTGAGAGGATACTGACTAGCGGCATGGTCCTAGGGTGTTTCCAAGGAATAATATTCCCTCATAGATTTAATTATCATAGTAGTATATCAAAATATAAATAATAAACAAAATTAGAAGTAGTAATATAATAAAATACAGACAACAGCAGATGAATAATAATTACTAAATATAAAGATGGAAACTTCAATTTTTAAAAATCATGCATGCATGTCCTGATTATTATACATAATATAAAACAAAATACATACATAAGGTAGTGATAAAATAAAATACAAGGAAAGGAAAAGACATTAATCCCTATTGGAGATCTCAATGAGCATCCTGAGATACATCTTGGTCTTATACTCCTAACTCCAAGGTACAAGCCAAACCACATATGCGATCAACATGGTACTGCAAACAAGAAAGTCTACTCAGGTACCCCATTATAATGTCATCCTAATTAGGGTGTGAGATATAAATCTCAGTAGGTCAGCACCCATGATGTCTAGCCTAATCCAGTTTGTGCAATATAAATTAAATCAGATCACGTATACATAATAATAATAAAACTCAATAAATAAACAATCACTCGTCCAGGTTCTTAAGGGACACCTAACGTCTATACCTGCTCTATATCATAGCCAAAATAAGTTTGATCAATAATCATGTATATATATAGTAATAATTTGTGGATAGGGTACCTTCCCTATATCCCTAAAAAGTGAGATACACTATGTTATAACACTCAGGGTGTGAGTAATCCACCAAAAAACACTCTAATCACAGAACATAGAACGTAAATCCCATCGACTATATAGTATCTCTGGTGGATAGGGTATGTGCCCTATATCCCTATAGAGTGAGATATGTCATGTTACAACACTTGGTATGCGAGTGAGACACCAGGAAACACAATAATCATGAAACATGGCATGTAAATCACATCACCCATAGAGTATCTCTTGTGGATATGGTACATTCCCTACAACCTTGTAGAGTGAAAAACTATGTGATACAAGACTTAGGATGCGAGTGAGACACCAGGAAACACTATAATCATGGAACATGGTGTGTAAATACCATCTCCCATGTAGTATCTCAAGTGGATAGGGTACATAACCTACATCCCTATAGAGTGAGAGACTCCATTTTACAACACTCGAGATGCGATTGATCCACCAGGAAAAATATAATAATGGAACATGGCACATAAATCCCATCACCCATTGGTGGAGTCATGTTCCCATCCAAGGTAATCTAAAAAGAATCCCAAGTATTGCAATGGGGATATCCGATATAAACCAATACCACCAAGTCTATCCATGGCAATTCATAAGGAGTCCCTTATATCACTTGAGTCATGGAAAACTCAGAGACCATCCTAGGTATCAGACATAGGAGATTGAGTATCACCTATATCATGGAATGTCCATCTTGATAATGGTTTCATCCGTGGTTTATCCACTAGGGAACTGATATCACTCGTGATTATAATAAACCACTCGAGAATACCTCACTTGGAAAGCCAAAGCATCACCCCCGGCATGTTGAGTTGTAACCCAAACGAGCATGGTGTGTCCATCCATGAGTCCTTAATACAAAACCCGCATTCTCTCTTAGCCCATATCAAGTGATTCATATCAATAAAGTTATAAAAAATAAGTAAGGCATATATATAATTCCATCAATTAAACACTTTAATAAGGACTATGTGTCAATCATGTCATTTATTCTAACAAAACATGAAAATTCAATTAATATTATTCAATGGGGGAATATAGAAGGTACCAGTATTAATTGGGTATTTAACTACTTGGGAAAATCCCATTCATAAAGAACTCTATTCAAACTTAAACATGTCATTCAATCTATCAAAACATGGAAATTCAATTACAAGGATAAAAAGGTACTAAGGAGGTAGCTTTTCATCTAGGCCTTTACCTACATGGGTAAATCCTTTTACAAGTCTAGCCAATTCATACACATAGATGGTTCATAGGTCCCATTTAATACTTATGTCTAAAGGAAAATTACATTTAAAGGTTAAGTCAGAATCTAGTTAGGTGTTTCTATTAAGAATCATTTGTCCATTAAGGGGAAATTCATTTAGGGACATCTCTAAGGGACATGTCATAAATATTCCACAAAACTTTCCATAACAAGGGAAATAGGGCATATAGAAAAATCAATGTGATAAGATAAGAATGATACAAATCCTTGTCACTACGTTTTATATTAGAATACAACACACCTATATTTGAGGGGTTTTATTATATAAACATGACTTTGTTTATCAAACAAATCATTTAGAACATTTAATCATTTCATCAATGTTCGCAGTTTAATTTATCAAAGGAATTCATAATTCAACTTTTTTAAAAAAGAACATAAAGCATTATTAAATTTAATGGGGTCAAGTATAGGGATACTACCTCAAAGGGAAGGTGACCAAGAAGAACAATTTATCCCTTGAATTTTTTTTTGGCGACCACTCTAAGCTTCGGCCTCCCACCTCCAAGCATATGAACCTTTTCTTATAAATAAGGACACCTAGCCCCTAGGTACATATTCTCATGGACATGAATATGTACAAGGGGATCCTTACATATATATTATACATGCATATACCTGTTAACACTTACCTCCATCTGAATTTTTCATATTATACATAATAACACATATCCCCATATATATAATCATGCTAACATGGGAGAATATATATACAATAGGGGAACTTACTTATATATATGATTACCAATGCATATGTAGGTAAGTTTCCTTTGACTCTGGAAACTTGAAAATGCCTCAAGGGTGATCCAAAATATGCTAAAAATTTATTAGGAACTCAAATTCACCGTGGAAAGGTCTAAATGACATAACAAAAAGTACTAGGAACTCATAAGCTATAAAATTCCCAAATATTAATAGATTGAAAACAATGAATCGATGAAATCCTTACCCGAAATTAATGACAGGCAGACCAAAATGATTCACCTTCAGAAGAGGATGTCGAGACACACATGAAGGGGTCCTAGGAGAGGCATTGTACATCCTAACATCAAAAGAAACCCAAAATATAAATTACCCCTTAACCTAGGGTTCATCTGAACCTCACCAGGCAATGGGGGGAGGGAAAATGGATAAAAAGAGGAAGAGGATGGAGGATAAGGCTTACCTCAAATATTCTAATAGAAAACAGGGAGGGATCTTGGTGAAATCTCATGTGAAGAGGGAGGCATGGGGTTCATGTAGTGTGCGACCAGGAGGGAGCCTAGGGAGGAGCGTCACATGACTTGGAGGGGAGGAAAGGGAGACCACTTTGGTTTTTTCTTAAAACCTAAGTTAATATTAATATTATTTTTATTATTATTATTATTATTACTATTACAACATTCCTTTTATTTTTATCTTACATTTAATATCAATTAACACATTTTTGTTTTTATTTTAATTAATTTAATTTACTTTCAAAAAAGAAACATATTGCACGGTTTCAGTCACATGGTTAGCCAAACCATGCACCAACAAAACTGTGTGCCAACCATGCGATAAAAAATTGGATATCTCTATCCAAAAGAGAAAATTTTGGGGGGTTGGAACATGGTTTTGGAAATCATGTGTAGCTCATGTGCATCACCTCTA
Source organism: Viscum album (assembly GCA_963277665.1). Lineage (NCBI taxonomy): Eukaryota > Viridiplantae > Streptophyta > Magnoliopsida > Santalales > Viscaceae > Viscum > Viscum album. Next base: position 1,919,013,972 of record OY728152.1, read on the forward strand.
CCCCACTAATACTGGCCGCATGATTTTAGATAAACCATATGCCCTCTGTAGACATACAAAGCATAGAATTACCTTCCCTAGTGCCTATAAAATTCAATGAGACACCAGTGTAACCTCTTTGGGCTTCACCCGTGTCCAAAAAACACTTAGAAGTGTTCCAACACTCAAAATTAAGTTCTGAAGCTCGGTTTTAAAAATGGCATGTCCAGTAAATGAAAAATTAAAATTTATTTCGATTTTTGTCTCGTTCAAAATACGAGAAGTTGCAGCCTCCCCACCTTAGAACTTCACATCCCTAAGAAGCCTTCAGGAACAAAGGACACATCACCTGTCCTATAAGGGTCATGAAGTTTTATTCAAATGGTTGCATTTCATTTCCAAATTCCCAACACACCATTAATAATTACTTAAGAATGTGGCACTTAAGACATCAAAACTCAATCCAATTCTCTCTTTTCTAATAGAAACACTAAAACAGAGCTTACACAATCCTGTGAAGATAAAGAAACCGACACATCATCATATCTTTAAGCATTTTTTCTAAGTTTTTCCCCACCTTCGATCTTTAACCTTTTAAAGGACAAATTCTTATCCAAGGTACCTCCCACCACCTTAATTTCCTACAAGACACTCCTCTAACCATTCTAAGGATGCTCCTTGCATTATTTCAAAATAGGAAGTCATATACCCACCGACCTCACATGATGGAACAGTTGAATCCGGATCTTCCAAACCAAATTGGCCACACAAACTTTCCTTGGAAGTCTTAGATGACCTTTTACATCACACCAACCTTAACCAGTTGAAATGCTTAAAAACGGTCCCTTCTAACCATATACATTGAATAGGAAGGAAACAAAAGTTGATCCACTTCATCCAACTATTCCAAAGATTCTCATCTTAGATGGCTGGTGTATTATCAAAAGAACTATGATTCCTTCTCCAAAGTCTTCTAACATTTAGCACAAACATGTTCACCAAATATCATAGTCAACTTCCGGTGACAATAAATGTTCAAACCACCACCTAAACATTTAATCTTTTGTGCCTTATCATGAGAAAAGGTCCAATCTATATCCATCTCACTAGGATCACCACCCTTCAAATATCACCTCCAAGCACGACTGCAAGTCTAGGATAACCTCAGATTGATTGAATTGGAGTTTAAGGAATAAACCAAAGTATTCCATACTAAATGTTTAGAAAAGATAAGTTGGTAAAAACACAACACTTCCTCAATATATCAATGACTATAACCAAAAATACATTCGTGTAACAGTCACGTCAAAGGAAAATGGCTGGTGTCCAAGATCCCATCCAAGGCATTCTTACTTGGGAAGCCAAGTACCACTCAGGACTAACTGATCCCATTTTAAAATTGTATGTCAATGTTAAACACAAAAATAGATAACCCAAAAATCCCAAAAACATTAAATCTTCAGCGTGGCATAAGATCGGAACTCTCTTAGTGCATCAAGGATGACAACAAGATAGGGTACATTCTCGTCAATATGAAGAATACACTAAGAGGGTTTCAAGATTTACCATAAAGTTTTGAGACACTTCTACTAAAAAGGGGATGGAGTGATCAATACAGTTTTAAACAAAACATACCCAACTATAGGAAATAAGAACAGTCGAACCACTACTGGTTTACTTCTCTTGAAAGAATCTCAACTTCACATGTCGATGCGTCATTACTAACCTGACCACCATGCCTTTTCCAATTGAGGCATCCCATGATCATTAAATATTTTCCACTAAATTTCAGCATGACCAATGGTTCTTCTCAAGGCTGTGTACACATCCAACCATTTCATCATTGTGCTTCCAAGAAAGCGCTAACATGATTCAAAACCTGAAAACCTCAAAGGAATTCAAGAAAAATCAAACATTTCCAAATGGTCTTCCTAGTTGTGTTCCTTCTACTTGGAAGGAAATATATTTACCAGAACTGACATGGTACTCCACACCTTAGGAGTCTCCTAGTCATTGGAAGAATAGATACACCAGTCGCTCACAAGAGCACTACATCAGATTCACGTTAAATGAAAGTGTGACACTGATTTATGATCACACATTTTTTAGATATTGGTATGAAGGTCAAAACTAAATGGACCAATGTTTTAAAACACTCGAGTATACTAAAATTCATCCCAAACAGTGGGATGAAACTGATTCCTGTTAACTCATAGTTCATTCTTCTCTGGAAATGACCTGAGAACATAGGGAACATCACAATTCTCAATGATTATAAATAACTCAACTGGTTCATTACAACCTTTAGAAACCTGATGGGTACTGTGTATATCGACACATACTACCCTGAGGTTTAGAAGAAAATGACACATCTTGAATAATCTCATAGGATGATAAGCCTTATAAATTCAAGTATCTAGTGGATTGTGTAGGAAACTGACTCAAAATTCATTCTATTTCATACAACTGAATAATAGAGTGATGACCTCTTGAGCTTTCTAGAGAGAATAAATAGGGTCACGAGACCTACTAAGTAGCTAACCATGCCCAAGGAAAGTCTAAATTGCTGAAACGAGCATTACTCAATGTTCACACCCATAACAGAGGTCAAAGATACAATGATATCCCATTCGAACAAGGGTTTCATTGAGAAGTTAATATCCCTAAAAGGTACAATGACACCCAAAAAATACCCAACATCGAAAAATTTCATAGAATTAACAAGGAATTTTAATCTCTAAGGGTGCTAGCTACCATGGGCTAGCCCCTTACGAAAGAACAATAATTGACAATGTCACTAGGTCACACCAACGAAACTCACCAAATATAGGTCATAACATCTAATCCATTGATAAATAGAGAAGGACTATGGAAAACACCTACAATTCTATTCCAAGGAAAATCAAAATAAAAACTAAAGCCACCCTTATATGAGGGTTTAAACAAGGTACACTGCTACATGTTCCATTTTAAATCCATTATATTAATTTTCTTTTTAAATATTTAACCATTTAAAATATTTAACTAACACATCAAATAAAAATAGGAAAGTATTATAAAACTTTATTTTTAAAATATTTAACATCATTGACGAATATTCCATCATTACTAGGAAATTTATTAAAATAAATTCCTTTTAAATGGATAAGGTGACCTACAAGGGTCCCATTAAGCTAACCCAGGTTCATTAACATGTAACCCAATACCAGTTTCTTTACCATTAAAATTATAAACACCCATAAAAGGTTATCCATAAAGAAAATTCCCCAAATGACCTACTTGGTTCAAGTTGTGAATGTTATATGGTAACCATTTTATTTAAGATTAAAATTAAAAAACCTTTCATTTAGAAACATTTTGTAATTTATCATGGTCATATATCATAATTCAATTACATGGGTGGCCATCTACCGATCCCTAAATCACCCATACACTTTATAGTTTGGAATTTGGACCCCATTAATGAAAACCAATACATTTTAACATTTAAACTTCATAAGCCTTATATGTTTTAACAATAGCCTTAAAATGAATATATTTATATATTTCTAAAAATGGTTTGAATATACGGGCTACCCTTTCCCAGTTATAAGGAACCCATACATATTATAATAGAAAACTAGATCACATTCATTCCTATACCATTATATCCATCCCATGTAATCATACACACACTAAAAAAGCGCAACATGCTACCAAAAGTAGTAAACAGAAAAGTATTCTATTGCACAGAAGAATGGAATAACAACAAGGAATGATAAATAAATCATGTGGCGTGACATATAATCAAGAATGGAATGATATGAAATACCTAATCATAGTATAAAATTAAGCATGGAATCGAATTCAAGGCACACAATAAAAACAACAGGTTGCCTACAAATGTAACTACATGGCATGGCATATACATGGCATGTGAATTTCTATGTGACTATAATAAAACATGTTATTCTTCATCCTTTCCATACCAGGATAAGGTATTAATTTAATATAACCCATAAATTCATAAATCCATAAATAGTGGAATGTACTCTTGTAGAGACCCGTATCTTGACGTACATGGACATTACATTACATTTGCGGAATACTTAGTACATAACAAAAAAACACACACACAAGGATCGTAATAGTTTAGTGTCTTTGGAAACTCGGAATATAATCTTCTAATCATGGTGAAAGATCTTCAAAATCTCCCATAAAGATCTTCCTTTTTTTTACCTAAAACCTTTCTTTATATCCTGGGGAAAAGAAAACATAAAATGGTGAGCTCAAATGCTCAGTAAGGGTAAACAAAAGAAATATCAATCACATCATATACATAAGAACATAACTTTTGGAAATCTTAACCTGCAAAAGAGATCATAATTTCATAACATGGGGTAAATCATGGCAGTGAAATGTAATCATAATAATCATAACTTAAAACATGAAACTTTTTGTCATTCACACATAATCATAGAGAATCATTTCTTGTTAGTCAAGACTCATTGCAAAGACTATCTTAGTGGACAAAGTCCCTTTCTGAATTGAGTAACCCTCGTTTCAGTCCTGTTTCACTGAACCGGTATAACCTACCATTCCAGCCATGTCTATCTCATGAGATATAAAATCTTTACCCAATGCGTTGGAGGGAGATATAGGTCCCACCCATCTTATAATGAATCCTTTCTTATGTGTGCCACATAATCATAAACCATACATCATAGCGTAACCCATGTAATAAAAATGGGATTCTTAAACAACATGACATCATAAAACAATTCATATAAGATAAAGGAATTCATAAAAATATTTCCATCACAACATAATCAAATCCATGTAATAATAGGGATAAAAACAGAACCCTTTTATTATCTTAGATGGAAAATAATTTTGATAAAATACTTGAACTCCATTCTTGAGGAAAATATCCTTTCTACTTCAAAAACATTTTTCCTTTCATAACATGTCATACGACTTTAAAATAAAAGAATTTGATTAAAAATAAACTTGAAAACTTGTAAAGGAAGCTTCTTGGAAATAATGTTTTAAAAATCCATTCATGTCGTATAAGTTAAAAAAACATTCTTTGTACTTTTGTCGGAAAAGTCAAAAAGTACCTCGTACGAAAAAACGACAAAAGATTCCTTTCATATTCTTCACTAAAAACTCACCGAAGGGTAAAAATTGGATTTAAACTATTGTAAGTGGATGGAAATAATATTACATATTGATGAAACATGGATGTGGATGATAAAATACACCCCAGTAAATACTTACAAATAAACAATCTCGGATAAAAATGAGATTGTGATATTTCCCTTACCTTAGGTCCGACTTGCTTTGTAACTGTCCGAACCTCCTGTATAATGATTTAAATCATGTTATTGACTTATTCCAGAATCATATTCATTGTTATTATATCATATATGATCCACTTATGACTTTATATTACCCGTTCTTTTGTAAATTCATGTTAAAGTAGTGTTTTGGGTAAAATCGTCTCATTTGTTGTTCGTGTTTTTAACTTGTAATTATTCATATGATTACTTAGATCATGATTACATAAAACATGATTTATATATATATATTCAGAATATACATATATAATAAATCAGTAAATGGAATGAAATACACCGTTCATGGAGACGGTAGTCCGTACGTACGCATGAACGTTGTTTTCGTTTCCTTATTGAATTGAACGGAATTAAGTAGATGACATACATATAAATAATCCCAGTATCATTATTATGTCATATATTTCATTAGTACTTATTATATATACTTTATAATCATTCATGAATGGTTAATCATTGAGAATGAATCTCATCGCGTCGTGGAGACGGTAGTCCGTACGCACGCACGAGCGATGATATCGTTCCCATGGTCATGGAATTGTGTTGAAGTGTGTGTAGACTATTTCAGTATCCATATCACTTTATAATAATCATATATAGTTACTCATTACACCATTATACCCATCCTTGTAAGGTTATTATGTAAAATAGATTACACCACGGCGTGGAGACGGTATTCCGTACGTACGCACGCGCGGTGATTTCATTTTTCCGTAGGATGGATAGAAGGTGAATTAGGGTTGTTTCATATTTATAATAACATATCAGTATGTAAGTAATACTGATTTTATTACTTTATCATGAAACAACTAAAGAAGAAGAAGTTGAATAAGAAAGAAATTGAAAAGATCGGTAATGGATATTACCTCTTCTTTGAAACGCTTCTTTGAATCCTCCACTTAGGGAACTAATATTGGTCTTTGAAGAAGACCAGGACCTCTAGGATTATTCTAGGGAAGTGGAGAAGGGATTTTTTCAGGGGTTGGCCGAGCTTGAGTGCTCAAATTGGTGTGAGGAGGAGGGGGAGGAGGTGTCCTTTTATAAGGGAGGAGAGGGGCACCTTAGGAATATCTCAAAATATTATTTTATATTAAAGTCAAAATTGGTTTATAATGGTTCCAAAGGGTCTTATTTAGAAGCTAAAGTGGGGATGGGTCGAAATAATATCATCCAATAGGATTTAGACAAGTTTAGGGTATTATTTTAACCTTATTAATTAGATTTAACTCTAAGTTAAATAATTTAACTTTTACCGTGTCTTTTTGTTTTCTTTCACTATATGGTTAATACACTTACTATAACATGCCAAACGAACCCCAAATTGTTTATTATTAATATATATATCCTTATCTAAGTCATTTGGCCGAACCTTAGATTTTTAGGAATAAAATGACAATTAATAATATAATATTTGATTTAAAAACTATTTTGTGTCAATTTTGACACTATTTGATATATGATTTTTGTGAAAATCATAACAGAATTATATGTTCGAACAAAGTTGATTAAATCAACACTAATATATCATAGTAACCTATAAAATTATTGGAATTCATAAAAAGTCTCAAATTACATTCATTTGAGAATTTATAACATCAGTTATGTTAATATTTCCTTAAAAGGGTAATTACTGCATCATCGTTGTGTCATAAATAAATTAATTTATTTAAAGTCTAAAAATTGTAAATAAAATATCATTATGTAGGAAATCTTTTTAACTTTATAATTAATATTTATAGTCTAATTTATCTTATGTATAACCCCATATTAAAAATGTTTTAGTTATTAAACTTTGATTTTAACTATTTTAACTATTCATTAAATAAAATAATATTAAATGTCATAATCTAATCCAAGTGGACCGAAATGGTCATATTATATTCATAAGGTTGTTTTTGGTCGAATTACACTTATCCAATAGAATTAGGACATGTGTTAGGGTAATAGTAATATCATATTTACCCTTAGTTACCCTATTTACTATTAACCGTGGTAAAAAAAAGTAAAAAGTTACTATTCACCAAAAATTATTTTCATCTCATTGAACCACATTTTAGTCCTTGATATTAACCGTGTCTGTCGGATTTTCGAAATTCCATTCACAGACGTGGTAAAATTAATTTTTATGCAAAATTCAGTTTTTAACCTACCACTTAGTGGTTTCACTATTCATCAAAAATTGAAAGTTTTCAGAAAAAAGCCAAAATTTCATCCTAAGCTATATTTCATATTCTAAATTCAAAAATGAAGTCTATTTTACCAAATTCATAACATAGAAATTGCATTAATTAATTTTATAATTAAATCCCGCTGTTAAAACAAATAGCGTGTTTTTAAGAAACAATATCTATCAAAAGATTGACACTTGATTATGTCTGGTTTAAATGTGAAATTACATCCAATGGCCAACATTGTATTAAATTGTAAAAATATATTCTAAATATACTTTAAAACAACTCAAATTAATAATTTATAACTATTAATTATTTTGATTAAAAAAGTTTTTTTTAATTATAATTTAGTAATTTTCACTATTCATCAGAATATGAAAGTTATCCGAAAAGTACCATAATTTCACCTTAGGCTAAATTCGATACTCCGAATCCAAAAATGAAGTCCATTTTGGGAGCTAAAATTTCTAAAATTTTAAAAGGTGGTTATTACTATTCATAACGGCTAGTCATAATAATATTTTAATAGCATATCGTTGTTTAGTGAAACTCGGTATTGCGTACTACACACGCTATCGAGGAAGGTCGCGATTGCGTGTAATGCAAGGCAAGTCAAGGATGCGTGTTGTGCAAGCTCCTTTTGGTGTAGCGTACAACACAAGACATTAGTGAAATAAAAAAGAATATTTTTCATAAAATCTCGGGCTGTTACATTCTACCCCCCTTAAAATGAATTTCGCCCTCGAAATTCGTCGGGGTTATAAATGGTTTACTATTCGAAAGTTTCTTTAATAGAAACCCACATCGTAAAAAGGAATACCAAAACTTGGCTATAAAACTAAAGTATGAAATGTAACGATTACCCAAATAAACTAATCACTGGGTTTCCACATAGGTGAAAATATGGATATGGAAGAGAAATCTAACCATCATGTTCTGATGGAGAGTGGTAGAGAACATGGCTATGGAAAATCCAGTAATCACAAATCCATAAATTTGTGACGATCTAAGGTACCATCTGATTCATCAGGTATAAGATCACTTGGACAACATTTTTGGTTTTCAAGATCATTTCCCTAAAGTTGAAAATTTGAATTAGAATAAATACTTTCTTTATTTTGGTACAATCTCACTGTTGTTCATGCCTTGAACAATTTCCACTTCATCTCTTAAATAAATGAAGTTGAATTTGTTATTCGTGAAGTGTTAGCAGACCATGTGATAGAATGACGGGTCATTCCATCTGTCTCAAACAAAAGGTTAGCAAAAATTATATACATAAGTCGATCTATAGTGAGATTAATCACATATGGTTCCTAAAATGGACTTATACTTCATATATCATACTGCTTAATATAATAAAACTAGTTTCTACTAAACAGGGACTTCCTGTAGGCCAGTGGTAGGTGATAAAGGCCAGTCGCACTTCGGTTGTGGGTTCGATTCCCACAGCCTTGTCCGAAGCGATGGGTTGTCGCCCGTCCTGCAGGTTGTCCTTTTTCTAAAACTACATTACTATAACATCCCATCAATAATATCGATAAAAAAAACTTCTATCCTTAAACAATACTCACTTATGTCCAACATAATCCATTTCAATCTTTAGGCTTATCCATAATACTGCAGTCCACTCTCATAACATAGTGAAAACGATTACCAGAGATTTAATACCATCGTTGATCCCCATATATCATAAGATATGTTTTTTTGGTCATATTACAAACATTCAAAGTCCTTAATCATGTATTCTCTTGAATACCTTAGTGAAAACATGAATGCAGTTTAAAGTTAACACTTTCCACATACCAAAATCCTCAAAATTCTATATACTCAAACCATGATATCACTTAGTCCTTATATCAATCATGAGCTCATGAATACTATTAAACATTTCATTTTCTCGTTTTCCCTTCATTATGCGCATATCATCTTATCAATAAATATTGCAATACTCAATGATACAACATTATTTTGGAATCCCATTACATAAACACTTAATCATTCCACCACATCGTTGTCATATTCAACATTGCCAATAGTGATCGCATGTGACTTCCCTTTGTCCTTTGCCTTAAGTGGTTGCTCATGTTGATCATCACTAACCCTTGGATTAGGGCATTTATTAGCATAATGCCCCATTTCCTTGCACTTGAAGCATTGAAGTGTTGGTGGTGCGTTCTCTACAGTGTTTGCTTTATTCACATCATTAGAAACCCTTTTTCCATTACTTCGACACTCAGCTGCTCGATGACCTTCTTTTCCACACTTAAAACATTTTCTAGTCCCTTTAAGACAATCTCCACCATGCTTCTTTCCACACTTTGTGCATAAGGAAACATTCATATTCTTTTCACCATTATTCTGAGATTTCTCCTTGAACTCCATCTTTCATTTCTTGTCAAAACCATGAGATGGATATGTAACACCAACTTCCATTTCTACCTTGATAGCACAACGCACAATTTCTTCATAGCTACTGAAGTCTCTTATAGCTAATTCCCTTCGAAGACTTGGTTTTAAGCCACTGAAAAATCGATCAACTTTACTTTCATGTTGGATGATAATGCCAGATGCATACCTTGCAAGTCTTGTAAAATTCGCTTCGTATATACCAACAGATTCATCATCCTTTTGCTTTAGTTCAAGAAACTCCTTCTCCATCTTTGTTTGAGGAATACGAGGGAAGTACTTATTGAAAAATAAGTTCTTGAACTCGTCCCATTCCATGGACTCAATTTCATCTCTTTTCCTTGTATTCTTGATAAGATTCCACCATTGATCAGCTTCACCTTCCAAACGATATACTGCTAAGATGACTTTATCATGTTTAGAACATTGAAGAACTGAAAATATCTTTTCAGTGGTACTGATCCATTGTTCAGCAACAAGTGGATCAGAAGACCCACTGAAAGAAGGTGGACGTTGCCTCATGAAGGACTCAATAGAATATTGTTCCCTTCTCTGCTCATTTGGAAGTCCAGAATGATTCATAGCTTTTGTAAGTATAGAAATAAGATTTTGCACTCCATCTCCCATAACATTTGTTTGTTCAGGAGGACAATCATTGCATTGTCCATTGCATTTATCAACACAGTTCCTTCGGGTTCCAGCCATCGTCTAAAACCCAAAAAGAATAGTGTGAGAGGCAAAAATCATGCTAGGGAAAACAACAAAATAAAGGGGGAGTACCTTCAATATCTAACATCTTAGGTTTAATTCTATGATCGTTAGCATAATTCTAGTACTATAACCTATACGTATACTTAACCTTAGGGACATCCCTAGACATACCTTAGAAATATCTCTGGGGATCTCACTAAAGTTCTCACATCCTAGTTTCCAAAGGTTGACTAAACCTTTCCTCTGATACCAACTGTAGAGACCCGTATCTTGACGTACATGGACATTACATTACATTTGCGGAATACTTAGTACATAACAAAAAAACACACACACAAGGATCGTAATAGTTTAGTGTCTTTGGAAACTCGGAATATAATCTTCTAATCATGGTGAAAGATCTTCAAAATATCCCACAAAGATCTTCCTTTTTTTTACCTAAAACCTTTCTTTATATCCTGGGGAAAAGAAAACATAAAATGGTGAGCTCAAATGCTCAGTAAGGGTAAACAAAAGAAATATCAATCACATCATATACATAAGCACATAACTTTTGGAAATCTTAACCTGCAAAAGAGATCATAATTTCATAACATGGGGTAAATCATGGCAGTGAAATGTAATCACAATAATCATAACTTAAAACATGAAACTTTCTGGCATTCACACATAATCATAGAGAATCATTTCTTGTTAGTCAAGACTCATTGCCAAGACTATCTTAGTGGACAAAGTCCCTTTCTGAATCGAGTAACCCTCGTTTCAGTCCTGTTTCACTGAACCGGTATAACCTACCATTCCAGCCATGTCTATCTCATGAGATATAAAATATTTACCCAATGCATTGGAGGGAGATATAGGTCCCACCCATCTTATAATGAATCCTTTCTTATGTGTGCCACATAATCTTAAACCATACATCATAGCGTAACCCATGTAATAAAAATGGGATTCTTAAACAACATGAAATCATAAAACAATTCATATAAGATAAAGGAATTCATAAAAATATTTCCATCACAACATAATCAAATCCATGTAATAATAGGGATAAAAACAGAACCCTTTTATTATCTTAGATGGAAAATATTTTTGATAAAATACTTGAACTCCATTCTTGAGGAAAATATCCTTTCTACTTCAAAAACATTTTTCCTTTCATAACATGTCATACGACTTTAAAATAAAAGAATTTGATTAAAAATAAACTTGAAAACTTGTAAAGGAAGCTTCTTGGAAATAATGTTTTAAAAATCCATTCATGCTGTATAAGTTAAAAAAACATTCTTTGTACTTTTGTCAGAAAAGTCAAAAAGTACCTCGTATGAAAAAACGACAAAAGATTCCTTTCATATTCTTTACTAAAAACTCACCGAAGGGTAAAAATTGGATTTAAACTATTGTAAGTGGATGGAAATAATATTACATATTGATGAAACATGGATGTGGATGATAAAATACACCCCAGTAAATACTTACGAATAAACAATCTCGGATAAAAATGAGATTGTGATATTTCCCTTACCTTAGGTCCGACTTGCTTTGTAACTGTCCGAACCTCCTGTATAATGATTTAAATCATGTTATTGACTTATTCCATAATCATATTCATTGTTATTATATCATATATGATCCACTTATGACTTTATATTACCCGTTCTTTTGTAAATTCATGTTAAAGTAGCGTTTTGGGTAAAATCGTCTCATTTGTTGTTCGTGTTTTTAACTTGTAATTATTCATACGATTACTTAGATCATTATTACATAAAACATGATTTATATATATATATTCAGAATATACATATATAATAAATCAGTAAATGGAATGAAATACACCGTTCATGGAGACGGTAGTCCGTACGTACGCATGAACGCTGTTTTCGTTTCCTTATTGAATTGAACGGAATTAAGTAGATGACATACATATAAATAATTCCAGTATCATTATTATGTCATATATTTTATTAGTACTTATTATATATACTTTATAATCATTCATGAATGGTTAATCATTGAGAATGAATCTCATCGCGTCGTGGAGACGGTAGTCCGTACGTACGCACGAGCGATGATATCGTTCACATGGTCATGGAATTGTGTTGAAGTGTATGTAGACTATTTCAGTATCAATATCAATTTATAATAATAATATATAGTTACTCATTACACCATTATACCCATCCTTGTAAGGTTATGATGGAAAATAGATTACACCACGGCGTGGAGACGGTATTCCGTACGTACGCACGCGCGGTGATTTCATTTTTCCGTAGGATGGATAGAAGGTGAATTAGGGTTGTTTCATATTTATAATAACATATCAGTATGTAATTAATACTGATGTTATTACTTTATCATGAAACAACTAAATAAGAAGAAGTTGAATAAGAAAGAAATTGAAAAGATCGGTAATGGATATTACCTCTTCTTTGAAACGCTTCTTTGAATCCTCCACTTAGGGAACTAAGATTGGTCTTTGAAGAAGACCAAGACCTCTAGGATTATTCTAGGGAAGTGGAGAAGGGATTTTTTCAGGGGTTGGCCGAGCTTGAGTGCTCAAATTGGTGTGGGGAGGGGGAGGAGGTGTCCTTTTATAAGGGAGGAGAGGGGCACCTTAGGAATATCTCAAAATATTATTTTATATTAAAGTCAAAATCGGTTTATAATGGTTCCAAAGGGTCTTATTTTGAAGCTAAAGTGGGGATGGGTCGAAATACTATCATCCAATAGGATTTAGACAAGTTTAGGTTATTATTTTAACCTTATCAATTAGATTTAACTCTAAGTTAAATAATTTAACTTTTACCGTGTCTTTTTGTTTTCTTTCACTATATGGTTAATACACTTACTATAACATGCCAAACGAACCCCAAATTGTTTATTATTAATATATATATCCTTATCTAAGTCATTTGGCCGAACCTTAGATTTTTAGGAATAAAATAACAATTAATAATATAATATTTGATTTAAAAACTATTTTGTGTCAATTTTGACACTATTTGATATATGATTTTTGTGAAAATCATAACAGAATTATATGTTCTAACAAAGTTGATTAAATCAACACTAATATATCATAGTAACCTATAAAATTAGTGGAATTCATAAAAAGTCTCAAATTACATTCATTTGAGAATTTATAACATCAGTTATGTTAATATTTCCTTAAAAGGGTAATTACTGCATCATCGTTGTGTCATAAATAAATTAATTTATTTAAAGTCTAAAAATTATAATTAAAATATCATTATGTAGGAAATATTTTTAGCTTTCTAATGAATATTGATAGTCGAATTTATCTTATGTATAACCCCATATTAAAAATGTTTTAGTTATTAAACTTTGATTTTAACTATTTTAACTATTCATTAAATAAAATAATATTAAATGTCATAATCTAATCCAAGTGGACCTAAATGGTCATATTATATTCATAAGGTTGTTTTTGGTCGAATTACACTTATCCAATAGAATTAGGACATGTGTTAGGGTAATAGTAATATCATATTTACCCTTAGTTACCCTATTTACTATTAACCGTGGTAAAAAAAAGTAAAAAGTTACTATTCACCAAAAATTATTTTCATCTCATTGAACCACATTTTAGTCCTTGATTTTAACCGTGTCTGTCGTATTTTTGAAATTCCATTCACAGAAGCGGTAAAATTAAGTTTTATGCAAAATTCAGTTTTTAACCTACCACTTAGTGGTTTCACTATTCATCAAAAATTGAAAGTTTTCAGAAAAAAGCCAAAATTTCATCCTAAGCTATATTTCATATTCTAAATTCAAAAATGAAGTCTATTTTACCAAATTCATAACATAGAAATTTCATTAATTAATTTTATAATTAAATCCCGCTGTTAAAACAAATAGCGTGTTTTTAAGAAACAATATCTATCAAAAGATTGACACTTGATTATGTCTGGTTTAAATGTGAAATTACATCCAATGACCAACATTGTATTAAATTGTAAAAATATATTCTAAATATACTTTAAAACAACTCAAATTAATAATTTATAACTATTAATTATTTTGATTAAAAATGTTTTTTTTAATTATAATTTAATAATTTTCACTATTCATCAGAATATGAAAGTTATCCGAAAAGTACCATAATTTCACCTTAGGCTAAATTCGATACTCCGAATCCAAAAATGAAGTCCATTTTGGGAGCTAAAATTTCTAAAATTTTAAAAGGTGGTTATTACTATTCATAACGGCTAGTCATAATAATATTTTAATAGCATATCGTTGTTTAGTGAAACTCGGTATTGCGTACTACACACGCTATCGAGGAAGGTCGCGATTGCGTGTAATGCAAGGCAAGTCAAGGATGCGTGTTGTGCAAGCTCCTTTTGGTGTAGCGTACAACACAAGACATTAGTGAAATAAAAAAGAATATTTTTCATAAAATCTCGGGCTGTTACAACTCCAATCACTCAAGGTGAAATTACAATCAACTATAATAACAAACAGTAATCTCATCCCTAGCCACATGGCCATTTCCTTGTGGGTGGGGTGATCAGTCCCAAACAAATATATTTAACAAGTGACGACACATTCCTAGACTCATCTACCCACCCAAAATAGTGAGACAATGTAAAAAAATAAGGCTCTGATACAACTTTGTAATTTCCTATCCTGACTGACCACTATGATCGTAGCTAGACCGATGAGTCCCACAACCTCAAGCGCATCTCCCAAAATGCGAGAGGATACCGAATAGAATCGAGGTCCTAGGGTGTATCTGGGGTGAGACTATTCCATCATAGATTAGAGTAGCATAATTTTATAACAGAATATAAATAAAATACAACAATATAAATGTTAATATAATAAAAAAAGACAAGTGCATAAGAATACTAATAACTGAATCTATGTATGGAAACCCCCATTTTATACAAATCATGCATGTATTTCTTGATGATTATATATAATCTAAAACAAAATACATATAGAAGGTAGTGATACAATGTGACACAAGTAAGGGAAAAGACACTAAGCCCTATGGGAGATCTCCATGAGCATCTTGAGCTCCAGCTTGGTCATATGCTTCTAACTCCAAGGTACAATACAAACACAATATGCGATCATCATGGTCCTGCAAACAATAAATTCTATTCGGGTACCCCAATTCAATGGCGGCCCGATAAGGGTGTGATATATAAATCTCAGTAGGATAGTACCCATGGTGTCTCGCCTAATTTAGTTCATGCGATATAAATTAAAACAGTGAAAGTATAAAAAATAATAACAAACCTCGATAAATAAACAATCACTTATTTAGGTTCATAAGAGACAGTTGACAGTTATACATGATTTGGTTCATAGCTGGAATAATTCTAATCAATCACCATGTATATATATGGTAATAACAGGTGGATATTTTACATTCCCTACATCCCTATAGAGTGATAGATGCTATGATACAACACTCAAGATGTGAGTGATCCACCAGGAAACACTCTAGTCACAGAACATGGCACATAATTCTCATCTCCCAAGTAGTATCTATGGTGGATAAGTGCATTACCTACATCCCTATAGAGTGAAAAGAATCACGGTACAACACTTGGGATGCGAGTGATCCACCAAGAAACACTCTAATCATGTAAAGTGGCACATAAATCCCATCACCCATATAATATCTCTGGTGGATAGGGTACACACCCTATATCTATGTAGAGTGAGAGATTTCATGCTACAACACTCAGGATGCATGTGATCCACCATGAAACACTCTAATCAAGAAACATGCCATATAAATCCCATTTTCTATATAGTATATCTAGTGTATAGGGTACATTCCCTATATCCCTATAGAGTGAGAGACGTCATGCTACAACACTCAGGATGTGAGTGAGCAACCAAGAAACACCTTAATCAAATAATGTGTCACATAAATCCCATATCCCATCGGTGGAGTCTTATTCCCATCCAAGTAAATCTAAAAATAATCCCAAGTATCACAACAAGAACATATGATATAAACCAATAGCACCAAGTCCATCCAAGGAAATCCATAAGGAGTTCCTTGTATCACTTGAGGCATGGTAAACTCTGATTTTATCCTAGGTATCACACATAGCGGACCGAGTATCACCCATATCATGGTGTATACATATTTCTAATGGGTTTTCCACGGTTTCTCCCCTAAGGAACCAGTATCACTCATGAGTATAATAAACCTCCCAAGAATCTCTCACTTGGAAAGCCAAAACATTACCCCTGGCGCATCGGGTCGTAACCCAAACACGCATAGCGATTCCACCCATGAGTCCTTAATATGGAACCCATGTTCTCTCCCATCCCGTATTAAATGATCTATATCAATAAAGGTGCAAAAAAATTAATGCAGGGCATCCATATAAAGGCATTCCATCAATTAAACACTTCAATAAGGACTATGTCTCAAGCATGTCATTTATTTTAACAAAAAATGACAATTAAATTCATATTATTTAAAGGTGGAAATTATAAGGTACCTCTATAAATTGTTCATTTACCTACTTGGGAAAATCCCATTCATAAAAAAATCAATTCAAATGTAAACATTTCATTCGATCTATCAAAACGTGGAAACTCAATTACAAGGAAAAAGGTAATTCGGAGGTACCTCGTCATCTAGACCATTACCTACATGGGTAAATCCTTTTACAAGTTTGTCCAATTCATAGAATAAGAAGGTTCATATGTCCCATTTAATACTCATGTCTCAAGGGAAATTATATTTAAAGTTTAATATAGAAGCTAGTTAGGTGTTCCGATCAATAAGCATTTGACCATTAAGGGGAAAATCATTTAGGGACATATCTAAGGTCCATTTCCTAAACACACCACAAAACATTCCATAATAAGGGAAACATGGAGTATAGGAAAACCAATTCAATAAGCTAATCATGATATCAATCACTATCACAAATTTTTATATTAGAAAGAAGCACACCTCCATTAGAGGGGTTTTATTAAAAAACATGACTTTATTTATTAAAAAAATAATTTATAATATTTAAATATTTCATTCATGGTTTTCAATTAAATTTATCAAAGGAATTCATAATTAAAATTATTTAAATAAGCACTTAGAGCATTATTAAATTTAATGGGGTCAAGGATAGGGATCCTACCTCAAAGGGAAGATGCCCAAGTCGAACACTTTATCCCTTGACATTTCTATCGGTGGTCATTCTAAGATGTTTCCTCTCACCTTTGATAATATTAACCTTATCTTATTCACAAGTACACCTATACCCTATGTACATATTTTCATGTCCATGAATATTTAAAAGGAGAACCTTGCAAATAGCTTATATATGCATATACCCATTAATACTTACCTCTGTAAGCATTTTTTATATGATACGCAAGCACGCCTGCCCCATATATATTATCTTGCTTCCTGGGGAGGCTATATATATAATTAGGGAAATTACATATATATATATATATGTTTACTGATGCATATGTAGGTAATTAACCTTTGAATCTAGTGTATTGAACCTACCACAAAGATGATCAAGAATATGCTACAAAATTATTAGGAAATCAAAATAACCATGGTAAGGTCTGACGCACATAAGGAAATTTACCAGGAACTCATAAACTAAAAAATCCCAAAATATTAATTGACAGACAAAAAATAACGGAGGAAAACCTAACCTAAAATAAACAACGAGAGTTCCGAAATGCTTCACCTTCGGCGGCATATGTCAAGACACACATGAAGGGGTCTCGGGAGAGGCATCGTACACCCTAATATAAAAAGGAAACTAAAAATATGAATTACCCCTTGACCTAGGGTTCGTTTGAACCTCAAGAGGCAATGGGGAGAGGGAAAATGGCCAAAAAAAGATAAAGATAAGGGAGGATAAGGCTTACCTAGAATATTCAAAGAGAAGTGGGGAGAGATCTAGGTGAAATCGCATGTAAAGAGGGAGATGTGGGGATGGTATAACGTGTATACAATAGGGAGCCCAGGGAGGAGATCGCGTGACTTAGAGGGGAGGAAAGAGAGGCCCCTTTAGGTTCTTCTCAAAAACTAAATTAATAATAATAATAATTTTATTATTATTATTAAAAGAAATTTATTTTTATTTTCCTTTTAATATCAATTAACACATATTTTTTTAATTTTAATTAATTTAATTTACCTTCTAAAAAGAAACATACCACAAAGTTTGGGTCGTACAGTTATCCAAACCATGCGCCAACCAAACTGTGTACCAACCATTTGATGAATAGTGCTAGCTCACTATCCAAAATAAAAAATTCTGTGGGATAGGCACATAGTTTGGGAAATTTTGTGTAGCCTATGTATATCACCTCTTCCCCAATGAGATATACTGCACGGTTTCAGAAAAACTATGAGCCCTATTTAGACTTCTAGAAATTATAATTCTTGGCCCCATCACCTCTGAAACTCGACAAGACACCCGGTTAACTTCTTGTGTCTTCACCCAATTCTAAAAACAAAACTTAAGAGTGTTTCAACACTCTGAATTAAGTTCTAAAGATTGGTTTTAAAAATGGTATATCCATTAAATAAAAAATTCAAATTCCTTTGGATTTTCATCTAGTTCAAAACATAGGATGTTACATACTAACTGTTTATCATTTCTTTTTCAATTGTACTATATTTTTTGTTTGTTATTGTGGAGAAATATTTCCCTCTGATATTTTTATAGTTCCCAGAAACTAGTCACCAGCCCATGGGGATAGGGAACACCCTTCGGGTCATTTCAATGTCAGCTCGGGTACCAGTGTACCTGGGTACTTTGGTTGGTTTGTGAAGGGTTTCCAACTAGTGGTGTCATTCTAGAATCTTTTGGGACATATTTATGATAGTAAAAAAAATCTTCTCAACTCTTAAATGAATGGATCAACCTTGGACCACCTTGAAATCATATAAATATATAAATATATGATCAATGAGTTATGGATTTAATAATAGACTTGTGAAAAAACTCCTCTCTTGAATAAATATGTTGAATATCAAGCTTTCTCCAAGTCCTCCTATTAAATATCCAATCTTCATTTTCAAATATCAAAAGATATCTCTCTTTGTCTCTATCTCTCTCTCTAAATTGTATCCCTCTTTCTAGAGAGATATAAGACCATAATTTTAAAGGATTTTCACTAAGTAAATATCTTTATTCTCACCTCTTCTTCTCAAAATTTTCTCACAACAAGTGAGGGATGGGTGCTCACAACCGGAAATGTAAGGGATCTTCATCAGTGGCTTTATTTTCACAACTGTGAAAAGGAAAGGGATAGTGTTCCATGGGTTTCTATTAAAACCATGGGATGTTGGTTCTTGTGTTTTTGTTAAAACCAAGGGAAGGTCCTAATAAGACATATATCTCTAATTGAGGGTTAGAGTTATAGGGTAACCTTTTGTTCTATTGAATAACTCCTTATAAAATGTTGTTTTTCTTCTCTTTAATTTTATATATTACATCGTCTAAATCTTGATATGGATAAATTCCATAAATTAAATATTTATATTATCCATTTTGTTTAAATGATTAATCAAATTTATATTATCTTTGATATGGATCAAATTTATCACTTTATTTTTTGTAGTATTGAAATAATTTTATTTTGAAATTGTTGTATTATTTTAATAGTTTATTACTTAAATATAAATTCACACCTCCCTATCTTTTTATCTTTTACTCTGACCCAGATCATATTATGAGATCTAAAATGAAAACTATGGAAATTAGAAGTGTGGATGGAATAAGTTTAGTAAGACTATATATGGGAAATAAATATGGTTATTATAAATATGGTCGTTGAAAATATAGTCATTATAAATATGGTAATTAAAAATATGGTCATTGCATGTATGGTTGTTGGATATAAATATAATAGGTATACTAAATATATGTGTTGATAAAAAATATAGCTCACAGTAAAATAAAAATATGATATTAAAATATTATATATATATATATATATATATATATATATATATCTGTGAGTTTTTTTATGAGTGTATGTGTGTATGTGTTATGTATTATTATTATTATTATAAAATATGATATGATGTATATATAAAATTAAAATAAATATATCAATATCAATGTACTAGTAAAAATTAAAATTTAGAATATAAATAATTAATTAATGGTATTTGTTAAAGAGTATTTAGTATCAAAGTAATATTTATTTTCAAAGAACTATTTTATTAAGTATTGAATATTTTTTCCTAGTAAATTAAATTAAAAATTTTAAAATATTATTATATATAAAATATATATTAACATCACTTAAATTATAAATCAATGTGAAATAATATTTAGAACACATAATGTTTAAAAACATAAATTTTCAATAAATAAATTGTAGTTATATTTATATTTTTTATTAAAAAAATAAACATATAAATTTCTGAATTTCATTTTTTTAAAATAAAATTAATTTTTTAATTCATTATATCAAAATTATCCCAATACGAATTTATGAGATTTTTTCTAAAAAATTGATTTTTATGTGAATGGTAAAAATACCGATTTTGCTAAAAGCTGACAATTTTATAATATAAGAATGACATAAGACCTATTTAACTATATAAATTATGTGATAATGGAATAATAAATTACATAATAATATACAATTTTTGAGATTATGAAACTATTTTACAACACTTTGACCTTAGTCAACATACCATGAATTTTTCTCAGAAATTGACCGATGAACTTCAAGTGACTGACATAAGAAGAAACAATGTAATAAATTGGTGACACATGATGATAAATAGACCTTATTAAAATAAATATTGATTTATAATTTTATTATTAATTTTTTAATATACTTAATTTTATTATTCAAGATGTTAAGTTTAAGTTAAGAACATTTTCAGACACGAGATAAGTGATCTTTCATGCCTCTGGGACGTTTTGATTACACATCCACTTTCCTTTTCTATATTTTATGAAATATTATTCTAATTTAACTATTATAATTTTTTTTATTTACCTTAAATGTATTCCTAGTTAAATATCCTTTTTATGTTTGGGTTTATAGAAATTTTTATTTCTCTTTGAAATTCCCACTTTTAAGTAAACTCGGTTTAAGGAAACTTACTTATTTCTTGTCCAACATAGAGAATCACCCATATAAAATGTTTTTAAAAAATTAATAGATTCTGAAAACCCTAATTATTTTATTGATAACCCTCTTAGTTCAATTTTGGTTTTGTGGAAAATAATAAGGTCCTTCATTTTTTAAAATGTCCTTTGGCTATTTTATAAAATCTCTACCAAAGTGGATCATTTTTATTCTTTATTATCCATATATTTATTATGGATTTTATGAAAGGATTTATTAGAGAATGATAACAATTATTAGATCAATAATAAGTTATTAACACCCTTTTATGAGAATTTATATGCAATGTAATATGAAAACTACATAAAATAATGAAATGAAGAACTGTTGTAAATATGTGTACCTTACATAGAAGAGATTAGGCTACCCTTGATCTTCATGTGATGTATTTGATTTAGATCACTAAATTAGAAAAATAATACCACCTCTATAGTGTATTCATGGTAATATCTAAATCATCTGATGTTTAGATAGGATTTTTCTTTGATTCATGATGTGATTGTGTCTAATAAAAAAATGAAGAAGAAGAGAGATAAGGGTCTCTAAGATTCACTGGTCGAATATCCACACAACATACCATAAAATAGTGGTAATGTTTATATAGAACCTGAGGACACTCATGGGTGGTGTATTCATTAAATCATGTGTTATAAACACAAGTATAAATGTCATGGCGGGTTTATTCATTGAGTTCATTTACTCACTCAATTGTTTCATCTTATTAAACAATATAATAAATGATAACTAATATGGGAGAATAATAAATGATAAAAATTAATCATTTAAGTTTCATGGAATAATATTCCATATGTGAAAGTGATAATTTTCATGTAATATATATATCATGTATATACAAGTATTTAGAGAATATCTCTTTCATTTTATAAAATGGAACTCCATGTTCAAGACTTTTATCCCCTTTTCAATTATGAAAGTCCAAAACATTTAAATATATTCTTATTTTTTTAATCTTAATAATATATCCTTCAGTTATGCCTTTAATGAGAATTATGAAACTCATTTCCTTCTTATGGGTTTGATCATGCTTATGATTTATGTCTGGATTCTTTTACTGATATATCACCCATATATATAATTTTCATTTATGTGATGGCTGGGATCAGAATTTTATAGCCCTATAATGCATTGGGTAAAGATTTATATATCATGAGATGTTATCTAAGGGATTATGAAGTGAAACTAATACACTATGGTATTTTTTTTACTTTATAATGATGGTATTGGGAGTGACCCTTGAGTTATGTTTATAATATCATGTTTTATATTGTTTTCACATGTTTATTATCTTATGACATCATTTCCTTATTTCATGTCTCCATAATTATGATCATACTCTTTATGATATCATGTTATGCCTCCTGAATCTCATGTTATGCTTTATTATCATTTTTATTCCCTTATTGGGATTTTAGCTCAGCTTTTTCCTTATGTGTTTTCCTTAGGATATCCTATGAAATTTCAGAATATCTATGGGAGTTAGGATAACTATGTGGAGCATTAAATAAAGATGGTTTTTTATGTTTAAGATTATATATTTTTATGTCTAATCTTCCTAAGACATTAGACCACTAGATCCTCAACTTGTATTTGTTGGAAATGTATGTTAATAATTGGGAAATAAAGTGTTTTTAAGGCTTGGGTATCTATAAAAGTACCATCATCCTTTTTACTTTAAGATTATTTATACCATGGGAAAGGTAATTTTATAACTGATGTGATAAGTAGAAAGAATCAAGATCAAGTGGTGTGAGATTCTATTATTGAGTAATAGTTGATGAACCTTTTCAATGAGATAGACCTTGATGTTCATAAGTGTCAGGGAAAAACTACCCTCATGGATTTTATCATTACCACCTCACTACTTAATATAGTAAAGGAGAGTCTAATTTACAACTTTAATTGTTTAGTTATGAGGTAAAGTAAACATGGTGGTGAGACGCTTCTAGAATAGACCATGGATGATGAGATCCTTTATGTATGAGGTTTACTTATAGTTTATATGGGAATGTGTGAGGAGATTATGTGGAATTAATGTGCCTCAAGATGGTTTTTTCACCCAAGGATGACCAAGATATGTCATAACATTCATAGATAGTATTGGTGGACCAGAATGAAGGACTTTATGGGGTCTAATTGATGATTCTTAACCTATTAGTGTCTGAATTTTGAGCGTCAAATACCCATAGACCTTCTTTATCCTCCACCCATTCACAAGTGGAAATTAGATAATTTGAATATGTATTTCATGAGGGGGTTACCAAAATCTCCCAAAGTCAGTGATGTAGTATGGGTAATTGTTGATCGGTTAATGAAGGTTGCATATTTCCTACCAATCATAGAGACATTGTTTATTGATGAGCTAGAAAAAATATATGCATGGAAGGTGATACAATTACATGATGTGCCAAGGAGTATTATATCAAATAGTATTGGGATGGATTATCATCTAGTTACCAAGGGAATTACATACTTAGATTCATTTGAACAAAATAGATCATCCTTATACTAATGGGCAGTCTGAGCATACTATTCAAATTTTGAAGGACATGTTGCAAGCATTGACGTATGATTTTTGGATCATGGGAGTGTTATCTTGTGTTTCTTTAGTTTTAATATAGAATTATTTATTTGTAATCTATTTAAATTTAACCCTTCAAGGCGTAGTATAGAAATTTTTATCGATCACCTCTATACTATCTTGATGTAAGTGATTATTCTATTGTTGGGTCGTCTCTTGTCTGAGACATCAAAGCACATCTATTTTATCATGAAGTGATTGATAACTACTTAGAGTGGGAAATTATCACATGCATACCAACAATTTCATCCACTTGAGTTTGAGGTGGGTGACTGGGTATTCTTAATAGTTTTACCTCAATTGGGACACAAGTAGATATGGAGAGAGACTAAGTTAGTTCTCAGGTTCGTGAGGCCATTCAAGGTTTTTAAGAGGATCAATACTATGGAGTACTAGTTATAACTAAATCTGATATATAGTGTTATACATAATATATTCCATATCATCCATATCTTTCTCATGTTCTAGCATTTATAATTTTTAGTTGGCAGAAGATATATTGTTCAAGGAATGACTAGTATGCATAGTGGATTAGAGCGAGAATATATGTCACAAAATGATGGTATATATGGTATGTGTTTGATAGTAGTATGAATATATATATGGGTAGACTTAGGGGATAGAGAAAAACATGTGAGAATAGTGGCTTTAGATGTTCACTGGTGAGGTTTGGTGATGAATCTCAAGGATGATTTGTTGTATGGTGGGGAGGTAGTAACAGACCTCCCATATCGAGATATTAATTCAATTAAAAATATTGAACCATGAGTATTTTAGAGGATTTTAACTATTATAATAGTTATCAGAGTCCAAGGATCTTGTTTCTAGAAAGTGGGCCAGGTGTTGGAGGTCTTCCCCAGAGTAAACTTCCCACTAAAATTCGGGATGGAGGCCATCAGACTTACATTGGAAAAGGTAGGGGCTACTAACTATGGAATGAATGGTCCAATAGAAACATAGAAATTCCATTTTAATGAAGGTATTTTGGTAATTTAGGGTCCATTTTTTATTAAAAACCATTCCCCCCTCCTATTTTCTAGGTCATGCATCCAAGCCCCCCACCTCCAATGTGCACTCTTCCTCTAATATTGGTTTCTCCCTCATTTGAGTACCAAATTTCAAGTTAATTATCCCAAAATATTTTTAGAGATGTTTTTACAGTTCCTCCTTCCTCTATTCTATACTTTTTAACTATTATCACTACACTCCACCTAAAAGCCCTAAATTGGTGGTTTTCTTCTAGATTAAGGATTTCATCTGATTATGATCAATTATTCTGATGATATTTAATTATTGTACATTTATTAGTCCAAGGTAGGTGGTCTTTAAATTATTATGCTATTTTATATGAGTTTTGTGTGTTGTATGTTATGTTGGAATAGGAGGGTGTGTGTGAATGAACCAGGATGGAAAAAATGTGGTTTTCATGGTTTTTGATGGGTGAGTATGAGTTATCTAAACCATGTTAAACCCTTTGAAACATTTTCTTTATATCCATGGTCATCGATGGTTGTTATTTCTCATGAAAGTGGTGAGTGAAATTGTAATTTTAACCCACAAGGGTTGTCCTGGCATATGTTTCGATTTTAGTGATCCCTGTGAGGAATCCTTAAGCATTCCTTGATGATAAAAATAATAATAGGTTATTCTAGTAGTGTATTAGACTTATTTTGGGACTTTGAAATTAGAAATTCCCTTTGTGGCATGAAAATTATAATGTGGGATTTATTTGGGGTCTTATGTTGTGTCGAGAGAAGATCAGGCTTAACTTATGTTCCCTGTGTGTACAATGTCTTAGGGTGAGGGTATCCTAGTGAGTAAAGTGGGTTGGTGAAGCCATTTCCTAGAGTTATAATCCATTCTTCATGGTTATGATATGGTATTGATATTTTTTATGCTTATGGTGATTATCTGTTCACCCTTGATATTATTTTGATTTTGGTGATTATTCATTCACCCTTAATTATGTTTATATTTATGGTGATTATCCATCCATTTATGATTGTGTTGATATATATAGTGATAAACCACTAACTACATTTATTGATTTTATATATAGTGATAACTCATTCACTATGTTTATGGATAACTCATTCATTATGATTGTGGACTAAGTGTATAGTGGTAACAAGTTCACTATGTTTATTGATGATGTTATAGTGATAACCCATTCACCAATTGTTATTATTATATGGGTGATGACCCATTCACCAATACTTCATATGGTACAGTGATATAACATTCACCCATGTTGTGTTATGATATCCATTATTACCCATTTACCTTGTTTGTGATTATGATATTGGTGATATTTCATGTACCCCTATGGTGATATCCCATTCACCTTTATTGATATGTATCTGTGATAGTCTATTCACCATGGTTGAATTATATCCATTAACTTTATTTTTAATATAGTGATATATCATTCACCTTATGATAGATTGGGGTGATAGTTCATCTACCTAATCTTATGTTGAGTAGTGATAACCCATTCACCTAGACTCGTGTATTTGGTGATAAACCATTCACCATTATTACTGGGACCAAGTTTATAGATTGTTCACTTATTCGTGTGTTATGGGGGATGATTAATTGTACTCAATATTAAGGGTGATACCCCATTAAGCAATTATACTATTGGTAGATATGATAACTCATTCATTCTCTTGTGTGTTAAAACTATGGAAGAATTATATCATTCTATAACTAGCTGAGATAGGTGTGATCATTCATGAGGGTGGTTGTTTTGTACCCCGTGATACAATAGTTGATATGTTTATGATTTTTTTTGTCATATCATATTGTTCATACACCCATATAAGAGTTATTCAAGGGAATTGTTTTATGTTGCATAATGAGTATATTACTCACACCCTGTATGTGAACTTTGGTGGGTATGTATGTTTAATGATCAAAGTTATAGGTAAGGGAAAGGGTATTTCAATTTATGGTTGAGTTGGGATAGATGGAAGGATTGAGATACAGGACCGAGCGGAGCCTCAGGTTAGGATTTTTGTATATTTCTTCATTATTTTTTATATTTTAAATCATACTTTATACATGATTAGTCCATCGGGAGATCTTATTTTTGACATATTTCTTTCATGGAATTACAATGAATCGTGTATTTTTAGATAATGTGATGTTTATTTATCTATGGTTGGCATCTCATTGTAATGTCTATATTTTTGTTGTTCACTATAGGTAATAATTTGTGCTTATTTATACTATTATTTATGGTTATTCCATGACTCCCTCTCCCTAAAAGGATTCCCTCTTAGGTAAAAAATGATATAATGGAGATAATGATACCTAAAGCTTGCCTCCAATAGTCCATGTATTGGAAACAATCACTGAGGGTATAACATACACACATATGAGAGGCATTACCCTTTAAAGTATGAGAAACAAGATACATAAGATATAACAACCACCACAAAACTCATTCTTATTAAAAATGAGAATAAATCCCAATACATGAAATGAATGCAATTAATTACAACTGAAACAACTAAAAATGCCAAAATAATTCCTTAGTAGTGACCACGAAGCTCTAACAACTCCTTGAACAAGAAATGTTCGGATCAATCGCCAACCAACCCTTATTTACTTGAAAATTGGTTTATATATACATAGGGTGAGCATAACATGTATAATCAATAAGATAATCCCAATGACCTCTCATGAAAAATGTGAAAGATTCATACTAAAACCCAATGAGTGAATAAATAAAACCAACTAATAACCTAAACATGTTAATTATTCTTTTCTTCACTCACCAAGTATCACATAAAAGTAATCATATAATATCTAAAATAATATCAAATGAAGGTACTCTGCTATCAATTCCCCACTAGTTTTCTACTTTTCCCTAATTCCACATGTCTTGATCTATCTCTCTCTAAAAGAAATCTATCTTGAAGAAACTTGGGATGAAGTAGGCTCACCCAAATACACCATTGTTAAATCATGCACCATGTGAATTACAACATCTCACCATCCAAACCACATATCTATATAGAAATCATGTAGTTTTTTGGAATCCACTATAGCCTTTATGACATTTATTATACTTCAATCCATCAAATTCCATACACAACATACCAATAATAACCATTAGGATACTATATCCAAAGATATGTGTGTGTGAAATAACCACAATCTATTACATGTATCTACACACATATATGGGGAAATATAACAACCATTCATTCTATCACATAATACTACCACAAGAAAAGAGTGGGACTAAAAGGGGTAGTCGGACAATGTAACATATTCACTTGGGAGATCTCTTCTAGGTGGTCTTGGGTTTCCCTGTCACTGCTCTTCTTCCTCCCTTCTCACCTTCTCTTCCTCCCGGGCATGGAACTGTCAATAGTCAGGTCGAGAGGTTTTGATGGTGTTGTGTAGTGTTCAGATCTGTGGCCCCAAATTTTCATGTATTTTCATCATATTTGGATCTCATTTGATGAAGTTTCCACATTTTTTACACTCCTTCAACAAAACCTAATTCCATGCATCTGTTATTACTCTTATTATGGCCTCAATTTCTTTTGATCTAACTCTAATGGTACCTTATCCCTTTTTCTTTTATGGTGGTTGTAATTTTGAATGGGGTGTATATCGTCTTGAAGAGTCCTGTGATTCCATATTCAAGAGCTCTATCGATGAAGCCTTCGCCTTTTTTCACCCTCCTCTGATGGTTCTGTTGAAAATATTTCTTTTTAATTTTTCCCCATTAAAGACTGTTTTTTGTTCCTTTTTTTCCTTGGATTGGTTCCATTGTTTCCTATTCTTCTTTACCATTTATCCAAGATACATTGCACAAGACTCCACTATGGTGTGGTTTTAAGGCTTACTTAGTGATTTGGGTTGTTTTGGTGGCTTCTGTAATGGAGGTTCAGTTCA
This sequence comes from Viscum album, assembly GCA_963277665.1. Lineage (NCBI taxonomy): Eukaryota > Viridiplantae > Streptophyta > Magnoliopsida > Santalales > Viscaceae > Viscum > Viscum album. The sequence continues at coordinate 1,919,043,212 of OY728152.1, forward strand.
GAGTTCTATGTTTTTGGATGGTTTCTTTCCCAATGGTGTGGTGGATTTTGAGTTAGTGATGGAGTCCTCTTCATATCGGGCTTTGGGGTTGGCCTTGATGGGGATGCAGTGATGTGGGATCTATACCTCAGTGATGGTGTTTTTTATAGTCATGGTATTGGAATCACCAGTGTTCTAATTGGCTTGGTGGCAATGACATGGGGTCTCATGTGATAGGATTGATACTCAAAGCAGATTTGCGGGCTTTGAGGAAATCATACAGGAATGTGTTGCAGGGTGGTTTTGGTAGTAGGGGAATGAATTGTTCCCCATGTGGTCACATGTGATTCCTTTATTGTGGTCTGGGTTTTGGGTGTTCTTCAGTTCTCCTTAAACTAATAAAATGGTTTTTTGAATATACAAGAAAAATATTTTAGGATAAAGGGGGTAGTTGGTCATCTGTTCCTCACTAACATGGATGTTGGGAAAAACACCAATCTAGAGTCTATTAGATGTCAGTAGACCTACCAACATGGGTGGGGTATCATATGAAAAACATATATTATATATATAAATCTCATAACCAAACTATGGAAAACTACCTAGCCTTAAACTCATTCGTCACTACCATCGCACAGGACTCCTGGGTACCACTGCTAAGGCCTAGGTTTCAAAATCATACAAGCATCAAGATCAACATTAATAAATTAATTAAACATTAATTAATATTATTCTATTTTATTTTCTAAGATTAATATTTTAATCTTCTAATCCATGTGTTGATGTAACTATTCATTCTTTGATTTTATTATCAAGTATGAAATCATTATAAAATAATAATCAAGAACCAACCCTATTATTTCATTAATATATTTATCATTTCATAATCATCTAAAACTCTAGGACTCATACCAATCTACCATATAAAATATGCACTTACAGTGCATGGTATCAAAATGATTCCCACAATTAGAAAATAATTATATAATATCAACTGTTCAACATCCATTAAATAATCATATTCATTATTAACCAAATATACCAACTTCCAGCATAGAAATGATGGGAAATCCCAACTTCAAAATTTTTTTATCAATCTGAGTATCATTCCTGAAACCACTGTGCATAAAATAATATCTAGAATTCCATACCAATATTATCTTCATTGTTGGAACCTCATGCCACCATCGCAGCCCTGGGCATCCCTTCCCATATCATCAACATAATTGTCACCATGTGATATCATCAAAACCTTTAGAATCACATCCTAGTATTCCAACTAAACGATGTTAACATTCAACCACATCAAGGATCTAAATCCTTAGAGCATAAATACATATTAAATGTATTATTCCACACATAATTTCAAGGATATCATAGACAAAAAACAAGGTATTATAGCCTTTATTAAACAACATCAGGCTCGCTCATACCAAAATCAATGATTTAAGTAATCATTAAATTTTCATCACCTTCTTTAATTAACTAATTTATAATGAATAAATCTCAAAATCACTAGCCATACAATTTCCATGTATAAATAATATTTATTTGATTTGGTGTTCTTCCTTAAGCTTCTTTTTCCCATAACAATAACCTCGATGATAATTATTTCAACATACCTTTTTTTTATAAACAAATCATTACCATCTTTAAGTTGTTATTTAATTTCCAAGCATGTAAAACATGTTTAAAAACTATAAAAAAATCATGTGATCACTCATCCCAAATATTTTAACACGAATATCAATATTACCACATGAGATAATATTTTTTTCAATTAATTTATTAAAATCTTGTGATAATAATATATAAGAATGATTAAATTTTTATGCATGTAGTAATATTATTTATCAAAGGAATAAAAGAAATAGAACATGAGAGAATATCCATTTCAATATAATAATAAACTGAATTATCAAATAATTCTCATCAATATTATTAAAGTATTTTAACACTACAAAAATCCATTATTTATCAGTCTTGAATAATTACTGAACAATTATCCATAATATTCAATATGAAATTATTTACTTCTTATTTCTTCTGATAATCTTATAGATTATGAAATTTTGTTATCTACTGCATGAAATAAATCATTAATTTTAATTATTAAAATTACTATCAACGATATTCACTATTCATATATTTTAATGAGAAATTTAAAGATTCTATGATAACTATATTTATCCAATACATGAAATATTATCTTTAATTCAATTCTAGAAATCAAAAAAATGGATAGCCATTTTCTTCAAGCAATAAAATAATATTTCATTCCTTAAAATAATATTAAATTGTTAAATCTATTTCATGATATTCCAATATTATTAGAATCAAACATTGAGGTACATAAATTAAAATTAAATTTAAAAATTTTGGAATTAATTATATTTCATTATCATTAATAAAAATTCACCACATTAATTTTATCCACCTCTTTCTAGATTATCACATATTCATCCTTCATGTGATTATTTTTTCAGATTATTATTTGATTATGGTTAATCTCATCCATCTAAATAGAGGAGTTTTAAGCAACATAATTTCACACTTATACAATATAAAATATGAAGAATTCATGGATCCCCTACCTGGAAGAATGAAGTTTTCACACTATAGAAAATTGAGGAGAGTGGAAGTTAGTAGAAGCTTAGGGAATGTAGGAGAAACCTCAGATGAATTTTCAATAGGCTTGTAGTTTCTAGAAGGTGAGGTTTATACCACCCAAACTTGAGAGGGTAAAAGATAGACTCAAATGAGAGGAATAAAATAATTTTTAGGATTTAAAAATATCCCTCTGTGGATACTTTATAAATTATGTCAAACATTCCTTATTTTATTTCACAATAATTCATATGAAATTGGTTTTTATTTAATTTTCATGACACCATCATTTAGGATCTCTTAATATTAATTAAATATAATGACTTCATTTAAAATTTTTAATAGATCCATAACCATTGATTTACATATTAAATCCCATTAATTTACACTTAAAACATGTTATAGAAGGTACTGGGTAGGAAAATTGGGTTTTATAAGATTTAAAACACTACTCATACTCAACACATGTATGTTGTGTAAGGTTAATAGGGTTTTACCCTTACACAACATTCTAAACTTATGTAAGTTGTCTCTTTCCCTTGTGTAGGCTTTAGAAAATCTCATATACCCTTACACAATGGTGAACTACCATTACATAACCCTTATAAATTTATGGTTACCCTTACACAAGTTTTTGAAACTTGTTATTACCCTTACATAGGGTAATTATTTCCCTCAAATTGCCAATTATACCCTTTATGAAACTATAATATGACAGTTACATGGGTATTGTAAATCCCAGTTAACCCTTACATAGCTTAAGAGGTGAACATTACACCAGTCGGTACCCTTATGTAAGTTGTGATCTACCCTTACATGAGATTCAAACTACCCTTATGTAGTGTATGGGAGATCTTGGTTGACCTTACTTAAAGATTAGATTACCCTTATACGAGGTTGGAAGGACCTTTAAACAGCACAAAATGAAGGTATCAGGGTGCATAGTAGAATCATATGGACTAAGGATTTAAAAATTTTATCATCAGTTCAATAAAATTGCATCATGTTCGATGATGCGTAACTCGGTGCGAAAGCTGATGATCTCAAGTGAATTTATTTAAGTACAAAATAAAATCAAACAATTTCCTCAATTGATTTGAAGGTGTATTCAACAACCACTCATCATCAAATACCTTTTCTCGAATTAACAGAAATTGGATCCATCTAGATCATCCACATGTGATTAAAATTATATAGGAATGTTGATCATTGAAATCTAGGTGCTAGCATGGAGATTTGATGAAGAATTTGACATCTCAACGACCACCAATACACCAATCCTTCGATCCATAAATGAGAACTCATATCAGTTTCTCAAATCAATAGCTTATCTCTCTAGGATTTGGGAGATATGAGAGTGAGTCTCTTAAATTCATTAAATTAATAGTCCCCAAATGAGATACTCATCTTACTTATATATTGAGGTACAAATTAAAAAGAAATGGTGCCTCAGCCCCCAGATGTGCATTACCCACTAAATAACCCATAAATTATAGGTTATAACCAACTAATTGGGTCATAAACATCATTTATATTTTTATTAATTACTTTTAATATAATAAATATATTTAATGTGATAAAATAGATCCATTTATCCCGACTCATTATTCCCAAAAATATTAAAATAATTTTAAATATTAAAATAATATTCATTTATATAATATTTTTTCCATGTATTCACCTTAATACTTGGTAATACATTAAATAAATAAATTCAAATCCAATTATTCTATACTCAAATAATAATGAATTTATTTTTACCTTAGATATTGTTAAAACTCGGTTATCTCCTAGACTCTGTGGTGGTGCCCGCCATGTCTTATACTCCTATTCATTTAAAATAAGATAGACTTTTGAATATGTTAAGAGTTTGACCCTCTAGGCCCCTATCTCGATAGTAGTGAGTATTGTTCATAAACCAGGAGTAGAGTTTAGAAAATAATCAAGTCCCCTAAAGTGTTAAGAAATAGTCACAATAATGACAACCTCCAAATAACACAAGTAATGTAATATAATCTTTTAGTCTTATGATATCTCATAAATTAGGATTCACACTTTGTGTCATCATTCTTTATTACTTTATTGTTCATTAACCTCACATGATAGACTTACCTTCTTCTAATATAGACATGGATTTAGTGAAGATACTACCATCCTAATCAGTTAGTCCCAAGATATCACTTCATTTTGGAAGTGACAAATTCTTTCTTTATTATTCAATCAATCTCATACCACTAATGGTGCAAAAAATTCAAGATAAATCACCACAACATAATTTTCATAGTTTTAATATTTCATAAAATTATATAATCAAATAGTATACAATGATAATAATCTCAAGTTATTAGACCATTACACATGTTCGCAGATAGGAAATACCAATGACACCTGAAACATCTAGTGTTTTTATTGGCGGGTCAATCTTCATGATCTCATCTACTTGATATCACCAAGTGTAAACTTCATGAGAATATGTATCATTGATTATGATCCCCCATAACCTATTGTTCTCACATCATATGTGTCCTTTCAACATGATGTATCTGGACCATAAGACATAAATTTAATATTAATATCATGGTATCTTCATATTCTCATTAAAGTCTAGGAACTTCTATAACCTTTTTATATTAAAAAAATCAATGGAAATTACCATGTAAATAGTCGAAATAGAAATAAAAAAACTATTATGGTATGTGTACATCATGCATAACTCACTATATATATGATATGTAATCAAAAAGTGTTATTCAATTTGGATCTAAGGAACCTAGATTTACAATATAGAACACCAACCACTACCCTTTTTCAACTAATAGAAAGCACTACTTACCCTTATGAATCCTTTGAAAAATAGTTTCTACCCTTATGAATAAGTAAGAACATGAATAAGGGTAAAAGTTACTTTATATATATTAAATTTTCCCATATAAAAACTTGTAAATAATTAAGAAAAGGCGTTATTAACACCTCCAAAATATTAGAATCACATTAAAAACAACCAAATTAATTTACCAAATAAAATTTTAAAACAATAAATTACTTTCATAATTTGTAAAACTATTTTAAAACCTCTTTATAAATTAAAAATTAATTTTTAAAGCAACTTATAAATTTATGAAATTGATCCTGAACCACTGAACATCCTAAAATGAAAAAGGAATGGCATGAGAAAATCTAGACTCTTATATTAGATACCTTTCAAACAGTTCTCATCCTCAGGAATTAAAACAAAACTGAGAAAGAGAGGGAAGTGATGGTGGATAAATCAACCACCCTAAAAGATACCTCTAAATGTTATTAGTATTTTTAGAACACAACAACCTCTAAAGGAACAAATTGTATAGTTAAAAACAATTTAAAACAATCTCTAGGGGTGATACCTCTCAAACAATGACAAGGTCACATAGAAAACAAAAACAAAAACAAGAAATCCATGCGTATACAATAAAAAACATAAAATAAGTAAACACATTTAGAAACAATCACTTTATATTGATTTAAATAGAATATCACATAACTCCATTTGGGATAAAACACCTCTATCTCCATATTTTCAATAATTTTACTTAGTTATGTCATCAAATGAAAATATATACATATTTTATTTCCATTTATCATACTAGTAAACTTAACCTCTAATATTAAGGATATATCATGATTAACATGGAATGAGAAAGATTATACTAGTATACTTTCAAAAAAATTAAAAAAATTAGATATACTACTTCAAACATATCATTAAGCCATTTTGGTTAAGGTTTTCGAAACATAAACATGTTTTCCAAAATATTCCATTCTTGTAATACATGTATCCAAACTTTCATATTAAAAACTTGTTAAATTTAAAAACATGCTAAGAAAATGAAACTTTTTACCAAGACACTTGTGAAAACACTTCCAAAACATTTTTTAAAACTACTTTTAAACAAATACAGTTTTTATGGGATAATTTCAATTATCTATTTAAGAAAATTTATTATCACAAAAATAAATTTTTCCAAGAGGGTCTCACAGAATATTATTATACAAAATGAAGAAAGCATACAAGGATGAAAAGTATATTTTACTTTTCCAAAAAAATCATATTTCACATGAGTTCCATTATAACTAATGTACATAAGCAAGTTTCATGATTTCATTAAATTATTTATATCCAACTAACACAGCTCTACCATGCTCTTTAGAAAATTATTATTATTACACAGAACTTTGAAAACTTGGAGAACTCAAATTTAACATATGAAATGAATTAAAAATAAAGGATGGGGTTTAAATAATCTAACTTATCCACCTATAAAATTCTTCAAAGTTTGTTAACAAACTTTATTTACTAGGATCACACTCATGAAAAAACAAAAAAGGATTCATTGTTCCAAATTCCATTTACCCAATGTGCATGATATTACTTTAAAGAGATTTAAATTATCACTACATAACATTCCTCAACCAAAATAAGAACTTATATCATTATAAATATAAATTCCATGAGCATACAAATCAAAGGAATTCATTCACCACACCATGATATTATTATCTTTATGAAGCATTGACTCGCATGTGCACTTTTCAAACTTGTCACAATATAAGGCATCATGATATGTGAAGTTTTACCTCACTTCATATAATCAATTACATAACATATGTAAATAGTATGAGAGAAATAAATTCTAAGGATGTATGAACACTAGGCCACAGTCGCATCATAAACAAATACACAAATACAAACCACATCATATAATAATTTAATTCACAATAGAGAGAGTAATTAGTCCAACAACAGGCATAGATAAATTAAAGGAAAACTACAATATTCTCATTTTTTCCAAACTTGGGCCCATATCACCTGGAATTGGTGTAGAGTATATGATTAAAACAAAGTAGAAATATAAGAATGCCTTACCAAAAACCAAATCTCTACCACACTAGGCCTAGGAAAAGATTAAAGTATCAACCTGATGATAATACCCCCCCCCCCAAACCAAACAAGGGACCCATGAGAGAGTAAATAGTGACCCCCCCCCCTCTAACCGAATAAAGAATCGATGAGAAATTAATAGAATGATATGAAGAAGTTAATAGAAAATAATTTCCCCAAACCACATCTTTATATCAAAACTAATCCTTTGGTTTGAGTTATGCTTATTGTATCTGAATTTAATTAGGTTGGGGTTAGAAAATAAAGTTTGAAGTGACACAAATGATCATGGATCACGGATTTATTAGGGGGTTTAATAAAACACATGAGAAGTTATCCCTATACTCATTCTGATGGGGAAAAAAGTAAATAATGATGATAATATTGGTCATTCACTTAAAGGGGATAGCAATCATAGAGATTTAGGCTAAAAAGGTAATTCAAAGGTCTCACCACACATCACAAGCATATATTAGAAATACTATAATATAGGGAAGCATCACTAACTAAGAAGCCCCCCCCCCACCTATGGTCAAAGAAAGAAACTCAGCCTAGAGATGTTCCTCAAAACATTCCCCACAAAATAGCCAACTCCTTATAAACCATGAGCAATAAGAACCACTACTTTTGAGTTGGTCCATGAAACCTCATCATAGCCAAAAAATTCAATGCACGCACTTAGCACTATTAAAAAAATGTTTTCACTTCCTCCTATAATTAAACCTCTATCCTATGATATAAAATGGATCCCTTATAATTTTTTAGAATCTAACACTGGAACTCTCAGAGTTTCCCACTTTGAGCACTATAGTCATCATCCTCTACTTTATATTTATTTTTGACACACCTTTCTAAATTTCATCGGCATGAATTATCATAAACCAAGATGGGACGACCCCGAACCGGTCACCTGATTCAGTCTTTGACAAGGCCTGAGGGGCATTCCAGATCCCCATGGGCTAGAAACTAGTGTTAGGAATAAAAATAAATTATTTGGGAATGGTTTATACTAGAAAATATAGATAAACAAACAAAATTAAACTGAAAAGATTGGTAGTAGAAAAATAAGTAAACTAAGCAACGAAACGTACCTCAAGTAACCTCATGGATCACCATGAAAAATAAAAACCACACACTCTCCAAGAGAAAACTGTGACTTGATAAACCTAAATGTAGAGGGAAAATGTAGGTGTGACCACTGGAATGCTCAGTAGGAATGTCAGAGTACAATAATACCCTATGCCCTTACCTTTAAAAAAAGAAACCCAAAACATGGTAGTTTTAAAATTATACATACTAAAATAATGTTTTTCATTATTTTAAAATTCAAGTAACAATATTTCATTTTCAAGAAAATCATTTCTCTTATACTTTTTTTCAAAATAGGTTCCAAGCATGCATTAACATTTCAAAATGAAAGGAGACCAATTTAGATTAAAAATATGGTTTTCACAAAAGAGGGAACAAGAATTAAACAACTGAATTGAAAATAATATCTCAAGCACCATGGGAAATACCTAAGCATATAGTGTTAGTTGGGGACCTAGGATCATTTTACCTTAATGTAAATATGGCATATGAACCACAATGATCTACGTTCTCATGTATGATCCACTAGTAGGGAACACACCCATAACCTAGTGGTATAAAATCATCAAAAATGTTTAGTTTGGGTTTTAGAATCACTCCTAATAGAAGAAACTAAAAAAACCACTTTTGTATCATCTAGAATACTAGTCCTAGTCCACCCAGCTAGATACTCAGGTTTCCCATTGTGCTTCATTTCAAGTGGTGCCAAGTTTTTATCAAGAAAACATATATGTAGTTATCATTTTATTTACTTAAAAACACATCTAACCTCTAACCACTAATCTCCCTTCTTGATCTGATACCCCCTTTTTCCATCACACAATAATGTATAAGCCTCTTTACTAGGCACATATCACAAATCACACATTCAATGCACACATCATTTTCTAAAACAGGGGGAATGCCTCAAGAGAGGTTTTTCTTTTTCATAAATCATTCTTATGGTTCCAAACAGGCATAATTACATACAAGGAAAACTTTTTATAAAAAACCATCCAAAAGTAAAAATGCCTTTGTAAATATTCATTAGAAATTCAAAACCACTTAGGAAATCAATGTTCAAGAAAAGTCACTTAAGTCCAATGGGCGTTAGAAATACATTTCAATTTCTGAAACAAAGGCATAATAATTTCTATAAACTGAAACCATATTTTATATCATGTTTATATAACATAAATATAAACATATTTTTCAAATAATCAAGAAATTATGGAATTCAAATTAAATTCATAGGCATAGGGGACCTACCTCAGGGAAGAACCAAACTGAACATCCGGCCCTTGGCACTTTATAACTAAGAGTTTCTACTCCCCCAGTAAGTATATGCACTTTAATATACAAATAAGGACACCTATCCTCTATGAACACACTTTAATTACCACGAACATGTTCAAGGGGATCCCTACATATATTCTTATATGCATATACTAGTCACCACTCACCTACGTATGCATTTTCATATATATACATGGTCACACCTAACCCCATACATGTATATTACCTACCATGGATGACTATAAATATAATAGGGAAACCTATATATATATATATATATATATATTTACCTATGAACATGCAGGTGAGTCTCCTTAGACCCAGCGACTCGAAACCATAAAGTAGGAATCACACACTACACATATAATTTAATAAATCCAATTAAACAATTTATAACACTTCAAATTATCACAACAAAATTTACACCAAAAACACACCCGATTTCATATAAAAACCCCACTTTAAAACCAAACACATAGAAAAAATCTTTCCAACCATGATTCACAACATAAACTAAATTTAATAAATCATTTACTCAATTATTAAAACAATTCAGAAGAATACAACAAGGGCTTGTATTAAGATTACACCAATTTTTTCCATGTAAAGTCCACTTTAAAACTTATTGCATATAAAATCTCTTCAAAACTACTTTAGTAACTTGATATAATTTAATAAGCCATAAATAAAATATTATAAAATAATTTTCAGATATTGACACTTGGATTTACCCACAAAACCCACTTAAAACCCTATTTTATACTAAGCACGCACCAACTCCATACCAGAACACAATAAGCAGCCCTTACGCAATTTATTAAATCAATTGAATATATTATAAAACACTAAAAATATACAAAAAAATGGGTTTTACACCAAAGCGCACCCCATTTATATAAATATGCAACTTAAAGATCAAACACATATATAACTAATTTGAAAACCAATTTCACACAATAAAAATTAAATCCAGAACACAATAAATCAATTAAAAAGGAAAAATATTTATCCAAATAAAATTTATGAATGGAATCACCAACCTTTGATGCTAAATTTCCCATAAATTGGTGTGAAACTCCAATTGTACCACAAATGCACCACATGAAGATCAAATTGGTCCCTAAATCAAACAACTGAACCAATGTTATCAAGAATTAACCCAAAATATAACATCCTACCCACTTGAAACCTAAAACCCCTAATAAAAATGAACCAAAACCCTAACAAGGAGGGAAAAGTGGCTACCAGAGTAGATCGCATTGGTAAGGGGTCATGTCGGAGGTTACTTCACCAGCTGGGGGTTGTGGAAGGGGAGACACGAACTGAGGGGGGTTGTACAAGGGGAGAAAGGAAGAACGAGGGGTGCATGAGGGGTGCGTGGCACTAGTAGGGTGGAGGGAAGATGGCATGAGGTTCACCGGATAGAAGCAGGAGGGATGACTGGCTGGGTTGCGCACCAGGAAGGATTAGGACGCCATATGCGGGTCACGTGAGGGGGAATCAGTGCATCACAGGTTTTCTGGAAGGAGGGGCACTAGAAACCAGGTGTTGCATCAGATGTTTTTCACTAGAAGGAAGCTAGCTGAGGGGAGGGGCTGCATTCATAGATAGTTTAAGGTAGGGAGGCTGTGATGTGATGTAGGTGGGGGAAAGGATGGGGGTGAGGCGCTACAAGGGGGTGGCAAACCCTAATACACCAAAAAAATTAAAATTTAAATTTAAATTTAACTAATAATAACAACACTAATAATATTGGTAATAACATTAATACTAATAATAATAATAATAATGGTATTAAAATAATTCAATAAACTTTTTTTCCATCTTACTTTATCCTCATTTTATTATTTATTTCACTTTATTTATTTGTCTTGAACATCGGACAGGCCGCACGGTGACCTGGGCAAAGCCACGCAACTTGGACCATGCCCTACCCATGCGATGGATGCTATCAAGGACAAAACATTCATTAATTAGCTAAAACACAAAAATTTCAATCGGTCTTGACCCACGCCTTGACAGAATATTTCAAAGCCAGATAAGATAATAAAATAAAATTATTTAAAAAGTTCAGGTGTGACATGAATATAATGAGAATGTTGAACTAGAGATATTCCTACAATAGAAGAAATGTCAGGGACTCCTAACTTGGGATATAAATTATTTAAAATTAATTTATTTATTTATTTTTAACCTTTTCCCATTTTCTATATAGTTTAAACACAGACATATACAAGTATGATTCACGATCCTTTCCTAGGTCTCTACCCCATAAATAACATCACTTCTCTTAGAATATCCAATAAACTTGAAGGTCCTTGTTTCAGATTATAGAGTAAACTAGAATCCTATTTCCTAGCAGGTCTCCCTTGTTTACTGCATGTACTAATCCTTACTGACACTATTTACCTACCAACCAATGCATCATCATCAGTTTCTAACTCCAAACTTCATCCTATCTCTCAAAAATCATCTCTAATACCACTTTTTCATGACCCCCTCTCCCCAAAGGTTCTCTTCCAAGTCCGGTAATGTGAGAATTGAGATAATGGAAGCCAAAGTCTACCTCCAATAGGCCATGAGTTAGCAACAAGTACTGAGGATATAACATACACACATATGGGATTCATTACCATCTAAGATGTGAGAAGTGATATACATAAGATAGAATAACCACCAAACAATTCATTATCATAAAAAAATAATAAATAATATAACATGATATAAATGAAATTACATACAACTAAAACAACTGAAAAAACTAGAACAAATCCTCAGCAGTAACCATGAAGCACCAATAGATCCTAAACAACTCCTTAAACTAGAAATGTCAAGCACGATCAAAAACCACCCCTTTTTGACCTAAATAACTATTTATATATATATAGGGTGATCATAACATGTATACTTATTTGAATCCTCCCTAAATTCTATCACAAAAAAATTTTAGGAAGCATACTTAAGCCTAGTGAGTAAAAAAATGAAACTAAATCATAACTTAAATAGGTTTACTAATTGTTTTCCAAACATCACCATGGCTCACTATCCAAGTATCACATGAATGTAATCAATTAATATCCAATATAATGTAAAATTAATGTACCTTAATACCACTTCCCCACTAGTTTTTCACTCTTCCCCAATGTCATACATCCAAAACTTTCTCTCTCCAAAAGTAAACAAGCCCGAAGACACTTAGGAAAAAGTAGGTCATCCAAAAGACACCTTGGAAAAATCATGCACCTCATTCATCACATCATATCACCATCCCAAACACATCTTCATATAGTAACTGGTTAGTTTCTGATATCTATCACATCATGTATATCATGTATTATACCTCAAGTCATCACAGTCCATACACAACATACCTATAAAGAACACTTGGATACTATATATGTAGATATATGTGTATGAAATAAGTAAAATTCATTGAATCCCTCTACACACATATGTGGGGATAGATAACCATCGTGCACATTGGCACATAATTCTACAAGGAGAAGAAAATGCGGCTAGTGGGGGTAGTCATCCATACGTTCTTTACCAACCTGGATGTTGTGGAAAACTCCCCGCCCCCCAGATTCCATTGGGTATCAATCACCCTACTAACATGAATGGGGTAGAATATAAAATCACGAAACACATATGATATATGTAAATATCATAACCACACTATGGGAAACTACCTATGATTAGACTCATCTACCGCTAACATCACACAGGACTCCTGAATGTCACTATTTGGGTCTAGGTATCAAAATCATATAAGCATCAAGTTCAACATTAATTAATTAATTGTCCATTAATTAATATTATTCTATTTTCCTTTACAAGATTAAAATTTTAATCTTATGATCCAAGTGTCAATGGAATTATTAATTCATTTCTTATATTCTCAATTATGAAATCATCATAAAGTAAGCATCAAGAACCAATCATGTTCTTTCATTAATTCACTAATCATTTCATAATAATTTGGGCACTCTATGAATCATCCCAAGATACCACATAAAATATTAACTCACGGTGCATGGTATTAAAGTGCTTCCCATACTTAGAAAATGATTATATAATATCAACTGAACAATGACCATTAAACAATTAGATTCATTATGAAACAAACATACCAGCTTCCAGCACAACAATAACGGGAAATCCCAGTTTCAAACTAATCTGTTAGTCTCGGTGCTATCCCTGACACCACTGCACATAACATCACATCTAGAATCCCGTACCAATATTTTATTAACATTGGAACCACATGCCACTGTTATATCCCCAGGCATCCCCTCCCATTTCATCAATATAACGGGAACCCCATGTTCCCATAAATTCATCAAGAACCCCCACCCATTATTCCAACCGCATTAAGGATCTAAATTCTTAGATTATAAATATATATTCATTATATTATTCCACAAATAATTTCAAGGAAGTCATGTCTAATAAAAATAATACATTCCATATTTTATCAAACAACATCAGAATTGTTCATCCCCAAAGTAATTATTTAAGAAATAATTAAATTTTCATCACCATCTTTAATTAACCGATTTATAATGAATAAATACTAGTAAAAAATTATACAAAATTTCAATGGTTGAATAATATTTATTTAATTTGGAACTCTTCCTTAAGCTTCTTTTTCACACAACAACAATCTCAATGATAATTATTTCAACATGTCGCTTTTTTATAATAAAAAAATAATTACCATATTTATGTTTTCATTTAATTTATGACCATGTTAGCCATAGTTAACAATGATAACAAAAGATAGAACACTATATTTTGAATATCATAGGCAACAAATATATTTCAAAATCATTTGATCACACATATCAAATATTTTTAACATAGATATTAATATTTCTACATGTGATAATATTTTTATTTCAAGAATTTAATACAATCATGAAATAATCATATCTAAGAATGATTAAAGTTATATGCATGTAATAATATTATTTAGAAAAAAAAACAGGAATAGAACATTTGATAATCTTCATTTAAATATTCTAATAAACATAATTATTGAATAATTATCATCAATTTTTAAGTAGTTTAACACTAAAGTATTCCATTATCTATTCATCTCTCTTAAACAATTACAAAACAATTATCATTTATCTACAAAATGAAATTATTTAGTTCCTCTTTATTTTTATAGTCTTATAGATTATAAAAAATATATATATCTACTACTTGAAATAAATCATTAATTTACATTGTTGAAATTATTATCAAAAAAAATTAATTATTCGTACATTTCAATAATAAATTTCTAGATTCTAAGATAAATGTATTTATTCTCATCACGAAATATGATAATTAATTAAATTCTAGAAATTAAATAAAAATAGATTAACCATTTTCTTTAATAATTAAGATTCAATTTCATTTATTGAAAGAATATTAACTCACTAAATATATTCCATTAAATTTCATTATTATTAAAAGAATACATTATATTTCATAAATTAACCTTTGATTTAAAAATTCTAGAATTAATAATATTTCATTATCATTAAAAGAAATACACGGTATGAATTTTATGCACCTCTTTCAAAATGATCACATATTCATTGTTCATGCAGTTATTTTTTTAGATTATTATCATATTACGGTTAATCACATTCATCTAAATAGCAGAAACTTAAGCATGAAAAAATTATACTTACATAATAATATGGAGAAGTCACAAATCCCCTACCAAGAATAATTAATTTCCCACACTATAGTAAATATAGGAGAGGGGAATATGATAGTAGCTTGGGGAATGTAGGAGAATCCTATGATGAATTTTTAGTAGTCTTATAGATCTCGGAAGGTGAGGTTTGGGCAACCCAAACTCGATATGAATGAAGAGAGACTCAAATTAGGGGAAGAAACTAATTTTTAAGATTTAAAGATATCTCTTCATGGATACTTCACAAACTTCATCAAAATTTCCATATTTTGTTTCACATCAATTCATATTAAATTATTTTCCATTTAATTTTCATCGCACCATATTTTAGGATCACTTAATATTAAGGGAAGTAATTGATTTCATTTAAGACTCTTAATAAATTCAAAAAACTTATATACACATTAATTCCAAATAATTTACATTGAAAACATGTTACATAAGTTTTTTGGAAGGACAACTAGGATTTATGGGACTTAAAATACTACCCTTATGAAACTCATATATGCCTCATAAGGGTAACAGGGTTTTTTCATTATATAGCTTGTTACCCTTACCTAAGTTTACTTTTAACCTTATATAGGATTTATAAAATCTCATATACCATTATTCAGTGGTGAAATACCCTTAGATAACCCTTATAAACTCATGGTTACCCTTATACAAGTATTGGAAACTTTTTATTACAATTATTCAAGATAAGGATTACCTTTATATAGAAAAGGGTTACCAATATGCAATAATAAGATAACCCTTACATGGATATTGGTAATCTTGGTTAAACCTTACATATCTTATTAAGTGACCCTTATGTGATTTAGTTCCCTTACTCAAGCATCGAGCTACCCTTACATGAGATTTAGACTACCCTTATGCAACGAATGGGTGATCCAAGTTACCCTTATGTGAATATCTTCGTACCCTTATGTGAGATGGGAATGACCTTTAGTCAGATTATAATAGTAGAATCTACCCTTATAAAATTATAATAAAGATCTTATTACCCTTATGAAACCTTTGAAAAACAGGTGTTACCCTTACACGGAAGAAAGGACTTGTATAAGGGTAAAGGTAACTTTAGAAATATTAAATTTTCACTGACAAAAACTTGTAAATAATTAAGCAAAGTATTTATTAATACCTAAAAAATATTATAATCTCTTTAAAACATATAAATTAATTTCCAAAATAATATTTTAAAACTTAAAATTACTTCCATAATTAGTAAACCCATTTTAAAACCTCTTTATAAATTATGAAATCATTTTTAAAAAAAATCTAAATTTATGAAATTTCTCTCTAACCACCGAACATACTATAATGAAAAAGGAAGGGTTTAGGAAAATTCATACCCTTAAAGGTTATCTTGTAGTGGGTATAGTCACTCCATGATATTGATAGACTTTCACTACTAGTCGTAATCCTCTAGAATTATTTAAGTGTTGTGGCCCTCCAGTTTGGGGTAGTTAGGGATGACTGGTTTAGGGACACTATGCATGGTAAAGTGTAGTTAATGGCCACATGTATTTAAAAACCAGGTCTATTTACCTCTCCTAGTGGTAGGTTATTCTACAATTGGATAGATCATGTAATTACTTTATATCCATTTTTATGGCTTTTGGCCATGGTTTTAAACCATGGTAAATGTGTCCTTCTTTAGTAGTGTAATGGAGACACATCGAGTGGACATGTTTGTATGAAGATATGTTTTTTGAGGAGATCATGAAAGATCCATTTGTAATTGGGGGAGAAATGATGATTTGATGAAATTTTTTATTCTTTTATGGTTGTAAATTATTTTCAATGCTAAAAAGTTCTATTAAGTCACACATAAGGCGAAATGAATAAGGGTTTCATTTTAAAAAAATGGTTTCCAAAAATTTGAGAGTTTACATAATAGTTTTTATTTAAATGACATGACTTCACAAGTTATTATGTTCATGTTGTGCAATTTTTATGTTAATTTATTCTCACTGTTATTATTTTTAAATCATTGAATGTTTTTTTATAAAGATGAAAGACGATACTTGATAATTGGGTACCCAGTCCTACCAAACCTAATAGAACTGGATTCAAGTACCTTGAAATTAGGTATGGTCACTAAGTACACTACCAGATTATGAATCGAGTAGGATTTGGGTAACAATGATAGGGTACCATTTTCCAAAACCCATTTTCATTAAATTTTATTTCAAAAATTTTATCATGAAATATATAGAAAAATTATATATTTGGTGTTTTTGTGACCATAAAGTCCCCGATGTGTGACTCAAGTACTGATCTTCACTCCAATTTTAATTAAAAATTAAAATTTAGATAATAAATGGTTATGGGGGTGAACGTTAGATGATTACAATAATAAATAAATATAATAAATATAATAAATGCATAATGAAAATAAATTCATCCATTATTACCCATTCACTATTACCTATACAAACCTATCTAAACACCCACTTCACTTGAAATGAATTGGTATTTTTGTATGTACCAAATCATCCGATCTCAGATAATAAATGGGTATTGGGTGTGTTAATCAAGTTAGAATTTGGTGAAGTATATTTTAAATTAAACAATTTATGATCTAGTTAAGGTTTCAATGTTGTATATTTAATCTTCAATTTTCTTATTTTTGATAATAATATAACTCCTTTTAATCTCTATAAAATAATTTTTATATAAAACTAATAAAACCACTTTAAAGGGTGGAAGGGGAACCCTTAGAACACACACCCAAAGACAATAAAGTCCATACAGTCTCACCCAACCCCAAAACACAAACCAACAAGCAAAATCAAATGCATAAAATATAGCTAAAGGTCAGGTCTAAATGATCTGATGAGATAGCGAAGCAATTACTAGGTAAATCTTTAATCCTGATGCATCTCAAGACACTATAACAAATTGATCAAGGATTCCACACACCACTTGATGTTGAGATGCAACATTTTGACCTATATCCATATAATATTCCTAAATTACCATTGCATCTAGAATAGACATGCTTAAAAATACAAACACCAAAAGAAGAAGATGATCGCAAACAGATCTTCTGAGCCATCTTCCAAAGCATCACCCATGATCCAAAAACCAAAATCATTTTCACACATCATCAACTCTACTGATGTAAATAATTGCACTGCCACTCTCTACCTCTAATGGAGAAAAAGAACCCAACACATGAAGACAAATCATATCTCTATAAGGTATTATAGATCAATCAAGACAAGAAGTGCCACACCAAGGAACTAAAGGAACCAATAATAGATATGGACCATAATATTACAAATGGATACACTTCAAATAAGTAAGAGACCGAATAAGAAGCTGAGAAACCACTATAAAGTCTGAATAAAGGAGAAAATTTTCACTCTTAGGATTCAATCTTCTTTCTCAGTTAGGTAGTTCCACCCCCATGAATCATCAACATGAAAATAGCCTTTAAAAACATCCATATAACGACACATACTTGACCACTTGACTCATTGTATCCAAAACCACAGATGAAGGAACCCAAAAAATACAACATCTATCATGATGAGGTAGGCATATCTCCGAGGTTGGAGATTCACCACCTCAAAACACCAATAGATGGGGAGAAATCTTGGGTCACTTTTCTAAAAATGCATCACGATAGAAAAATAGGAGAATTTTGAAAATGGGGGAATATAAGGTTGATTTGGTAATAACCAAGAAGAAAACCAACCCAAACAAGTAAGAAACAAAAAAACAATAAACATGAAACATCACCATAAAAAACACCAAAAAGAGAACATAAACCAATCAGTAATTACACGAACCAACACCCATCACCAACACCATCAACGACACATCCCCCACTCACCCTTTGAGATTTTACCCCTAAACATTAGGATTGATGAGGTTATTCTTTGTTAAATTTTATGTATTTATAAAAAAATCATCTAACAGCTACATCTTAGTAAATACACAAGTTTTACCTTTGTATTATAAGTCACGTAAAACCTCAACTCAAGTTCATATATGGATATGATAATCAATTATCTCCATGTTTTATGAAGTTTTATGGATTTTCAATAAAAAAAATTATCCCACAACTAAGGGTGTGTATGGTGATTTAAAATCGTTTAAGTATACTAATTTAAATAAATTTATTGAAAAAAATACTTTAAGTGCAAATAAAAATCGACCAATAATTAGATGATAGAGGAAATAAATTAAATATATTTTTCAAATATATTAATCAATTTATTCCCCCACATATATTCATTATTTGAATTTTAAGATGTTTTTGGATTAAAGTGTGATTTCATTTATTTCCATGAGTATTTATTAAATAATAAAAAATGTTGAATGTAATTGATATATCTAATTTCATGAAAAAAATGGATGGTTTTCTATTTATAATCCTTTGCCTGGTTATTTTAAAGGTAAAAAATCAAGTTTAAGTAGTTGAAGGAGATTTTGACAAAGGAAGTGGATACATAACATTTTTGGGAAATATTTAAGATATTAAAACTAATACTTATGGTCCTCAAATCATGCCAATATAATTTTATTTTTACCTAGAGTCACATGATTCAAAAATAATATCTCTAATATATTGCATAGCATTTTATCCTTTGAGGGTTGAAGAGAAGAATTCATGTGTAATATTATTATTTGAGTAGTTAATGATGAAAAAATGAAAATTATGTTGATGATTAATATATTTTTCTCATGTTTAATATATTTCATCCAATACATAAAATTTTATACATTATAGTTTGAGGTTTATTTTCAGATCTCCTATGTGATGTGTAAAATATTTGTGCTGTTATGTAATATTTTCTTATAGTTCTAGTGAGTTTCATAATATATTTCTCATTTCCTATAATGTTTCATAATATCTTCTAAAGATGTGTAATATTTTTTTTTAAATAGAGGAGATGTAAAAGGTTTTCACCTTTTCCACTTAAGTGATGCGTAATATATTTTAAAGTGGCACAAAGGATATATAGTATTTTTTACTTATGATATTTCATCTATAGTTCCCAAGTATGATATTTTTCATTTCCAAAATAACATTAAGAATGGTGTCATACCATTGTAATATCATCCATATCATGATAAGTTTGGGTGAGTTTTCAGTTTTAATGCCTATTTGGATTTTCCCATGATGTGAAGAATAGAGTTTCACCATGATGTTTCTCAAGGAAAACACATATAGAGTAACTCATAGAAGTTTCATTTAATAGTCATTACATATCATAGTGTGTCACATATTAAAAGTTCTAAAAATATCTGGCATCCAACCTAATAATTTTGTTCATTTAAACACTTTTTATACCTTTTTTGACCAAGACGAAGAAATATGATAAAGGGAATTCAACCAAAAATATTGGGGAGGATACTCAAAATAAAAGGGAATGAATAATCCAATGTTTAGGATTATAATAATCTTGGAATCTCATAGCCTAGGGGTTAACTAGGAATGAAAAAGTAAAGGAAGAACGTGTTAAAAGTTCTGGAGTCTGAGAATAATTGGGGGATTATAATTGATTGAATTGCTGATTTTTTTTATTTCAAATTTTTACTAATACTATATTTTCTATTTTTGTTTTCATGTTTGTTAACTCTCAAATATAGGGGTAAAAACCCATAGTGATTTAGAAAGGGAAGGAGGATTTGATTTTAATTCTTGAGTATGTACTTTAATAAATAAAATTATATTTTTTGTTTGTAAATTTCCACATTCAGTGGTTGGATATTAGTTTGATTGTCATTGTGTCAAAGTATATTATTCATGTTACTTTTTGGATTACTTTATTGTAAATCACACCTCTCCCTCCACTAATTTTAGTTTATACATGATTTAATGGGCTAGGTTGAGTGGTGAGTATCTGAAATTCATTGATATGTGTGTGCAAGATAGTTAATTTCATATGAATTTGTTAGGATCACCAAAACCCAATTGGTATTTTCTTGAGTAATTTAGGGGTGGTTTATTTTTTTAGTGTCATTTGATATTTTTCACACACATAGTAATGAATTTTAATGAAGTAGTGAGTACTAATAGATTAATACCAAGATATTTCTTTTAACCTAATGTTAATTATGAAGCAATTGGAGATTCATTTATCAATTAATAATAAGAATAGTTAATTATTTGAAAAGTGTTACAATTGGTAAACTAAACCTAGAACAAATCCCCATTTCACCTATTTGATAAAACTCACTAGTTTTAGTTTCTTTTAATTTCCCTAAATCTGAAATCACAAAAATCACCCATTTTACTATTTATGACAATTTAATTTTACATGTATACGTAATAAATTTAGGTTTTAATAATATTTTTTTACACCCATGACTTTTGTGTTAAAAACTTTTTACACTATTTTCAAGGATATTTTTTCAAAATTGTTAACATTTAAATTTCATGACCCACTCTAATATTGAAAAAAAGTTATCTATTTATCCTAATATCGAGAGTACTTTTCTAAAAAACATAGAGAATTAAATTTAAAAACTAATTTTTAAGATATTTCATTATTGGACTCCAATGAGACACTAAATTTTTATAGTGAACCTATGATAATGGTAGGAAAATCTAACTAGACTTTAAGATACCTTTGTGTACCATAATTTTTTAATAAAAAACAAATTATCATGCTTTATTTACAAACTGAATTTTAATTTGAAACTAGTTTTATAAAATTGTTTCCTTGATTTCATGTTCTTATGGATGAAGTCCCGTCATGACCTAACCCAATGAGGATTGAGCTACAACTACCCAAGACCCCTCCACAGGCTAGAGACTAATGAAAAGCACTGAAATGAATAACTAATATGGGAATCCTTTTCCTAACATACTTATATGCACACACCCAACCTTCTCCATGCATAATTTTAGAGGAATAATAAAAAGATGCAACATAAAGAGAATAAAACATGAATATAAAACCTCTTGGGAGTATAAGAGTATGACAGTGTAACCTAAAATAAAAATGGTAAAAACTACATGTCAAACTAGAAAGATTTCCCAATTTTAAAAAACTGTAAAAGTAAATGCTGATAGATCCCAACTCTGAATCTCCAAGCTCCAACCACCGTGAAAGGTTAAATGCACCAAGGTTTCCCTATGCTCCTATATTCTCCACCGACCTATCCATATTCTATATATGACACGACATGTGTGGTTGAAGACCATGTAGGGGTCAGTATATACATACCTAGTAGGACACTCCAAAATCCAAAGGGGTAGTAAGAGACACTATAGGAATAAAAAGATCAACCCATAGAAATAGAGTAACAAAATTCAATATCATGGATACAAATATATATATATATATATATGCTCAATAAAATAATCCAAAATGAGAGAGAAAGGGAATATCTATCTCATAACCCATCCCAAGAAAAGAGTTTTCCATCAGTTCCAAGGGTCCATCAATGATGCCTAGTATCTCACACATCTATTCGAAGAAGCATCCATGTGGATACATGCCTCACAACTATGTTTCATAGTCTAGTGGGAACAACCTCTAGGGAAAGAGGACATGTTACCTAGTCCATCAGGGGTACCACTCAATGTAAGGGGGAAATACTCCATAGTGTGATAATAGGGTACCACTCAATATAAGGAGAAAATATTCCCTAGTCCATTTGGGGGAACCACTCAGTACATATAGGACATGTGTCCTAGTGCATCAGGGGTTACCATTTAATAGATAGAGGACCCATGCCCTGGAGTGTCCGGTGGTACTACTCAGTAGATAGAGGACTTGTTCCCTGGTATGTCAGGGGGGGTACCACTCGGAAGATAGAGGAATCACATACCAATGTGTCAAGAGGGTGCCACTCAATATAATAAGTACATATTCTCTAGTCTATCATGGGGGGTACCACTTAGTAGATAGAGGACATGTTCCCTCATACTTCAAGGGGTACCACTCAGTAGATAGGGAACCCATGACCTAGTGTGTCAGGGGTTAATACTCAGTAGATATAGGACATCTACCATAGTGTGTCAAGGGGATACCACTCAATATAATGAGGACCCATTCCCTAGTACATTAGGGGGAACCACATAGTAGATAGAGGACCCGTTCCCAAGTTCATCAAGTGGGTACCACTCTAGTGATCCTGCCCAATCACTTTTGTCTTTGAGAACTACCTAAATAAGCATCACATTCATAACACCTCACATCATTTCCCAAAAGCCACAACAAAGTCCACCATAACGTTTTAAGTGAAAAAAAACTCCGGATAGGATACTTGTGGGATAAAATATGAGTCCAAATGAAGGATATATGATAGGTTGAAGTTTTACTCAAAAAAGAGGGTACCCAACATGTAACGAGATCTAGGAAGCATGTGGTCCTAATCCAATTTATGGATATTTCCTTCATGAATACATGGATCACTTCCCATGTATCCCTACACGGTGTGTAATTGGATGACACAACATTCCTCATCCACCTAGGGTCCTGACCATACTCTCGATCGTGTCTGTGTTCCTTGGTTTGGTTCGTGTACACTAGTTGTGTACTCTGGCCATGTGCATGCCTATGTATTATGATACATGACATGTCCTACCACACAGGGTCCTTCCATTATTCTTATATCACATGACTTGACTACCTAGGGAGGATCACATTATGTGTTGTCTAGTCAGATAGCGTGTGATACTTAAATTATCTAAAACACCAGCATTGTGATCTTAAGGGTACTACACAGTGTGTGTTCATCATCCTACACACTATGTAGTCTGTTTTTTCATAGAAAGTCAAATTTTCTCTATTTATTATCTATATGGCCTGTATAATTCTAGAATTTACCTAAAATTCACTTGAAAATGAATGGTTAAGGCTTCATTCATCAATTCTATCATCTGGTGGATGGAAATCGAATTACTTTCAGTCCATCTGATGCCCAAATATGCCTCACATTCCCCCAATGTTGTGCCAACTTTTATTCAGATCCCGAATCCATTAATAAATTACCTTCCATCCAAAAATCATCTCAATTCATCCTCTGATCAATGATCCATTCATTTCATGTGAATCTTCCACAAATTAGGGGTCCGATTATGCTCAATCCCACCTAGAAATTTCAAACCACGGCCTTGTAGACCAATGGAAAAGAACATAAAGAATGATTGGGATAAAGATGCAAGAAAAAATGTAAAAAAATAATTGTTCAATAATTCTTTTCCAACGAAATAGATCAAGGATAGATGGGGTGATAAAACATGGCACAACAGGGATTAATTTAATAATCAATTGAAAAATGGTACATAGGTTCATGCAATGTCTTGATTTAATATAGATCAAAGATATGGAATTGATCATGCTAAAAAATTTAATCATAATGGTTTAAATAAAAAAATTATAATTCCAACCTTGATATTAGATCAATCATTGATTAATAATTCACTTGTTAATGAAAGAGGATGATTCATTGCATTCACTATGCCTCAATTCACATTGATCCATAGGTTAATTGTTGTTTGATCATGATTCTCTAATGAAAGGTTGTTGAATCACCCTCTAAATGATCCTAGAGTTATCCAAATAACCCTGGATATTTTCCATAATAGAATATTTATAGAGGATTTAATAATTAGGTCATTTAAATTAAATAATTAAATTAATCAATTAATTTAATTTATACACTCCCATCAATGGTCTCTATATCCGAACATCCCACGTCGACCAAGTTTAGGTAATGCCTAGGGTAAAACTCACATTATGGATTCAACTGTGGTCTCACATTTTTTATCAAATATTTTTTTAAGATTTATATCATTTTTTTTCAAAAATATTCCATGCATGATACAAAATATATTTAATATTATTATAAAATTAATTTTGGGCACACCGGGCCTCGGAATTGCACGCCGTCTCAGCGCCTGGATCATGAAATATTTCTATATAAATTCAAAAGTCTTACAAGTAAAAAAGAGGCTCTCAATAATACACTAACAAGAACATCAAATAATTCACTTTGGTCTGCTCCACACTAAAGACAAGAGGAGTAGTATAAGAGAGTGAAGTGGAGATCTTTTCCATTCTCTTCATAAGGAGTAGCTAAGGAATGGTTGTATAGCCCGAAACCTAGAGAGTTAAATGAATGTGATGACATATATAAGAGTTTCCTTTATATTATCTTCCCTAATTCAAGAATTATAGCTATCATATAGGAGAACAGTCCATAAAATAGGCATTAAGAGAAACCTTGTGTGAATACTGGAATGATTCAAAGAACTGTGTGCAAGGTCACATCACCAAACTCTTGAGGATCACCACATTATAATATTTTTCTACTAAGGCCTCATTTATAATGATATAAATATTCTAGATTCATCTTCAGGAGCATACTTTATTAACAAGCCACCAGTGGAGGCTAGAGAATTAATAGAGAATATTAGTGAAGTTTGGCACAAGATGCACTAGTACTAAAGGATTGCATGAGGTAAGAACTTCTGAATGACCCCTTCTAAATTTTAATATTAAAGAACTAACCACATTGGTTTGAAAAGTGAATCTTAATTGAACCAATTAATAACAAGTACCCACAAAGGTATATGGTTTATGTTATTCTCCAACCCATTATACTGGTTGATGGGATAAAGTATTGGGAACTAAAAAATTTGTAGCCGCCTATCAGAAAAAGTAATTTTAGAAGCCCAATAAACTATGTATATACACTTACCATGTCTAATATAAATTTTTAATCAATAAATTTAAGGCATACCACCCTTATTGAAGTAATACAAACAACTTCCACCATTCCAACAACCATAAAAGCAGTTGTACTACTAATAGGCCTTATAATCGCCACCATTTTAACCAAAGAAACCATTTGAGTAGTCCTCAACAATTTCAACACCTATGAAAAACTAAAAAAATGGATATTGAGAAGTTAGAAGATTATGTGAAGGAATTGAGAAATCATCAAGGAAATATTGTGGAAATTTTGATAAAAACCCAGGGAAATTATTTATTCACCAATTTCAAACCCTAATGAAAATATAATCCTAGTATTAACTAGAAGTTGAAAATAGATCCACCCAATTTCCAAATATAATTCCAATTATAATCATCTCAAAACTAATGAAGAAGAGAGTTCTGAAGAAAATGATAGGAAATATGAAAATTAATCTTAAAATAAACTCAAGGAGAAAGAAATAAATAAATAGGAAGATAGTCCTGAAAATGTCAATAAGTAGTCAGAAACACCCTTTAAAAAATATATGAGGGAAAAGAAATACCTTCCACTAACTTTTCCCTCAATAATGATCAACTTTAAGAGTATAAAGGAGGAATAGATCCAAAAGTATATTCTAAAAACTTTCTAAAAAGATGAAATAATCATACTTATACTTGAATATCTCAAACAAATTCCTAAATATGCTAAGTTCCTAAAGGAACTACACACCAAAAAGTGGAGGATTCAATAGAATGAGAGAGTAAACATAAAAAATCATTCAAGATCACATCACACCTACTAACCAAATTTCAATATCCGATGACATTTTTTATCCCTTGTATAATTGTCTCTATATATTTTGAAGAAAAATTGTGTGATATTGGATCTTCTATTAATGCAATTCCAATTTTAGTTTATTCTTCTTTGCAGATATGAGAGTTCAAAGCCATAAGATTAGTTGTTCAACTTGAAAAAAGATCCAATTAATTCTCAGCTACAATAATAAAATATATTCTAATTATAGGATAGAATTTGATCTTCCTAGCCAACTTCTATGTGTTGAAAATAGAGGAGGATAGGATATCGGCTCAGTCTCCTATCATCTTTGGTAGGTCTTTCTTAGATACAATAAATAAAATAATAAATGTCCATGAAGATACTCTAACTATGTAGTTTGATTAGAATATTTTCCACTTCAATATTTTATATTCTATAAAGTATCTATAGGAAAATCATTCACTTTTCATACTTTAATGGTCTGAATAACTTTATCCCTATAAATAATCCATTATTTTAAAAGAAATTTTAAGTTTAGGTACTCAATTAAGATTTGAAACTTTTATGAAAAATAACTCAGAGAAAATTGAAACCTTGTGCACCCAACTAAAGATGAGGTGGCTTCGTAATTTTTTATGGTTTTGAATGTGTATTCAATGAAGGAGCTAAAATTTCATTTTTTGTGAAAGAATCAAAGATTGTAAAGGTTAGTTGTCACGACCCAGCCCATTGGGGCCCACCTGTCCAGCAATAAGCTGAGCATGATAAGCCTAAGCCCACCTCTAATAGGTTAGGAGTTGGTGACCACCACCAACTAAGAATATTACATATATGGGTGACATTAGCCTAAAGTAATAGTATACACAAACACATATCCAAGCCCGTAAAATGGGGAAAGTAAAGTGAAACTGATACCAAATGCATGCATACATTTTTATCCCACAATTAGAGTATGAAAAAGTACTGGAAAGCATAAGGGCCAAATACAAGCCCACCAAAACTATAAATAAAGTCCAACCTTCTCAAAAAGAGGTAACTACTTTCAAATGTAACACTAATATGAACTTCAGTCTATATAGCTCATAACTATGCTCTGCCTACTCCCAGTCCCCCCAAGACTCCATCAAAACGCCTATGATATGCATAAGACATAACATGTGTGGGAATATCCCATTCCGGGGTGAGTACAACAATACCCATTAGGAAACCCCTAAATCATTAAACATAATGTGTTAAGAGTAGTTATCTCATCAATACACTGGTATATCGATCTATATATGAGAAATAATGATAATAAAACCCCATATATACTTATAGAACACTCTAAGTCTCAAGAGGTCTCAACCATAACACTAGCCATGGAATTCTTCTTAAGGCTTCAAGGTAACTTTCATCCATAATAATTCACTATGTGAATCGTGCTATCACTAATGGCATACATTTGAGAGGTCATGCTCGTTGGGTCTTTCTAAATAAGTACTCACTATATCTCCAAAGATCGCATAAAATAGGAAGGGGATCACACCTAGGACCACTAGGGGACACCACAAACCCTATTGTATCATACTTTTAGATATGGGATCAATTACCTTTGCATGTTGGTCATGTTGATACCAAAACCCTACCAAGGAAGAAGAAGGAATGATTGAGGATCTCACCCTGGTCACACAGAGGTATACACTAAACTCTATCCTAGAAAAAACCTGTAGAGAAGATCACAATCCTATATTCAGTATGTAATGTCACATTATACCCTCATGGGGATGGATTATGGAATAACACTTGGTTTAACTTGGTATATACTGAAGAGACTTAGGGCCTCACATTTCCTTAGAAAAAGTACACAACATGTACTATCAGTACACTACATGTACTGTCAGTACATGTCATGTCTCATATGAATAGGTTATGCATGTGTACCATGGCCCATGCTCATGTACTATTGTCCATACCTATGTACTATGGTTTTTCTCATGTACCTATTCGTGTTGGTTCCTCTAGTCACTTCCATGTACACAGTCATGGCCATGTATACTTCTTGTGCCCATGTTCTTGGTCATGTCCATGCTTACGTTCCCATGAGGTATATATCGAGCCACCATCATTGTGTCACATGGAATGTGACACATGTCACATAGTGTGTGATATTTTATTTCATGGGTAAACCCTAGTGTCGTATCCATGGACCCCACACAACATGTTTTCTTCAGACTATGTGTCGTGTAACATAGGATTTTCCATAAACTCATGGTTTCTTCACTTATCTTCGACTTTCGCTATCGCTTCCATCAATATAACCATTTAAAACACCAAAAAACTTGGATATAGGGCTTAATAACCCTCTCCGTCATCGATGGCTGGATTCCAGACATACTAACTACACAAAAATCATCCATCGTCGCACCATGTTGTCATCGCATTCCAAACCGAGAATCACGAATCACTAGTCTGATCCTGATCTTCCTTTAATAATCTATCGTAATTTTAAAACCTTTATCGCACCCTTGATTATGAACCCAAAACCATGGTATCGATCTGTTGCACTGAAGAATGGTCACACAATGATTGAATATCGAGTATTGGTTGAAACTCCATATAAGGAAATATCGGGGATTAATCGTATAAATAACGTTGAGTTAAATCCAAGAAAACAAAAAAAGTAATGAACCATGGTCATTTTTAATGTTGGTATTCATTATTTTCTTTTATAATGATGACCAAAGAACCAAAAAATAAACAAAAATAATAATGTCCCCAAATCTCTAGTAAATAAACCTGCATCTACAACACGATCAACCCATGAATCAATCTGTTAGTTGATTCAATTTTTGTTCATCATGGGATAATCAAGCAAGTAAATAACTAATAAAAAACAACACCCTACCTTGTTTTTGGATCGATAAAATACAAATAATGAATTTTTTTCCTCATAATTAGTGATATCTTAGAATTTTATTAGAAAAAATGATCCTTAGTCTTTTGTTGTCTGCCAATAACTCATCCAACAACTCCTCTCTCAATCACAAGGTTAAGTGGATAACCATAGGTATTTTTCATAAAAATATAATTATAGAGGATATTAGTTCATTACATTTAAAAATAAACAAATAAATTATTTTATTTTATTTTATTTTATTATTTTCACTCGTGATAGAAATTTATCAAAACGCATAATGCTGACAAATATTATATCATGAATAGGGTAAAACCCACATTCTGGGCTCAAAAGTGGCTTTATATTTCTCATTTGAGTCCCAATCCAGGATTAATTCCATTATTTTAAGAAAACCATGCATTCATGATATAATATATTTCTTATTTTTTTTATATCACTATTGAGGCTCTTCGGGCCTCAGAATCTCATATCGTCTCTACGCCTAACTCTGAAAATATTATTATATATATTCCAAATCTTTACATAGAAAAAATAAATACATTGAATTCTCCCCACCTTATAGATTTTCATCCTGAAAAGGAAAATAACTACATACAAAGATGTAGGTACTAAGATCACATCTAGGTCTCCTACTCTTAGTTTCTCTCCTGAAGATTATTATGTTTCCACCAGACATTCACCAAGAGAATAACTCACCCATGGAGGATCTTCTCTTATCTATCATCAATCTCCATAAAGTACTTAGAAAAGGTAGTTTAATCCTTTTTTTTCATCTCACTCAAGTATATATCATGTAATAGGTCATGCACATACCTCATCAACTGCGATACGAGGAAGATGTTGTGTACCCAATCCAACTACAGTGGTTGGGACAAGTGTTACACCACCCTGCTAACCCTAAATGGTATCTAGAAATGTATAATGAATCTAAAATATAACTTTCCATCCTCACTACTGCAAATCGGGGATTTAACAGTGCTAGTTATAGGGTTTTATCAATGCTTCAAAAGCACTGATATTGAGAACAATGTTTAAAGGGGTGTTTTAATAGCGTTAAAAAAGAACTTATAAAGGTGGTTTATTGATCATTTCTAGTAAAAAAGTGTTTATAAAGGGGGATATTTATCATTTCTTCTAAAAAATCACTGATATAGACCCCCTATCATTACTTTTTTACAAGCATTGATAAATCCTCCCCCCTTTATCAGTTATTTTTTGGAAGCACTAATAAAGACCCCCATTTATCATCACCTTTTTACAACTGTTATTAAAGACCCCCTTTATTTGCGATTTTTCTAACACTGACAAAGGGGGTATTTAACAATGCTTTTAGCTAGCACTGTTAAATCCCTAGTGCTGAATAAACCCTGTTTTGTAGTAGTGAATGTCCAAATATTCATAATCCACATCAATTTGAGACCTTCAGGAACACATGGTATCTATATTTTAACTCCAAATGCATCATTCATTATTCTTTATAGGACTTCTAATGAATCTAGTTTGTCTTCATATCCCCATGATGGTTTACACCTTCTCTGTCATATATTTCACCAACTCTAGGCCCATGATTACTGACTCACCCGGATCATTCTTGAATAGTTTTGACCTGTAGGGTCTCCCATATAAGTCCTATAATGGTGACATACTGATGAAAGAGTGGTAGTTGTTATTGTATACAAACACCACTAAGGGTAAGTGATCCTCCCTACTATAGCCAATGTCCAACATGAAATCCCACATAATTTCCTCCA
Organism: Viscum album; assembly: GCA_963277665.1. Taxonomy (NCBI): domain Eukaryota; kingdom Viridiplantae; phylum Streptophyta; class Magnoliopsida; order Santalales; family Viscaceae; genus Viscum; species Viscum album. The sequence goes on from OY728152.1 coordinate 1,919,074,867, forward strand.
GAACATGAATGGTTTTCTCAATCTAGACATCAGTATGATGGTGAAACTCCATTATCACATAAAAATAGGTCCCAAAGGCCTCCTATAATCCTCTCCATAATCATGATGTAAAGTGAACATCATAGTTTGAAACGATTTCTTAGGGAACTCCATGAAGCTGGACTATCCCCTGAACATAAAGGAATACCAAACTCTTTACTAAAATCTACTCTCAAATAGCTAAGAAGTGGGATGAAATGGTGAGTCAATCTATGATAACCCAGATGGATTCATGTTCTATGGACATCTTTGGTATCCCCATAATAAAGTTCAAAGATATACCATACCACTTACACTCTGGGACCTCAATGGGTTGATCTAAACCTATTGGAAGCTTGTGCTCAGTTTTCACTTGTTGACAAGTGAGGTATTGTGAAAAAAACTCTTCTACATACTTCTTCATACCTGGCCACCAAAACTGACGTCAAAGGTCATGATAAATCTTTTTCACACCGATATGTATCACCAACTGGGATATATAAAACTACCTTAGAACCTCTTCACACAATATCATTGGTACCATCGTTTGTCGTATGAAAAGGAGGACATGCTCCTCTCTTTAATAAAATCTATCATAAGAACATCCAGTGGATATCTAAGTACATAAGGTCTATCAATAGGTATCTCCATAATGAGCCTCCCTAACATGTTTTATAAATAGTGGGGTAATAGCCATTTATTATAGATAAGCTGAAACATCCTCATCCACTAAGGATAACTATAATGAGGCAAACTGCTCTGATTTATGGGTTGACAACTATGAACAATATCTTCTATTAAGATCATATATCACTATGTTCAACTTTCCAGGAGTATAGACTATCTAAAATTCATAATCCTAGAGGAACTCTAGAAATATACCACATCTCAAGTTAATATTATTATAATATAATATATACTTGATACTCTTATGGTTATAATGGATAATAAATCACTCACCCATAAGGCAGTGTCGCCACATTTTTAAGGAGAATACTATCGCTTCCATCTCTAGGTTGTGGATCACACATTTCTTCTCCTGTATTATCAACTACCATGACCCATAGTAAATCACTACCAACCTATGCATCAAAACATTACCAATAATGGTCCCTAAGGCATCACAAAACACTACGTACTTGACACCCTCCCCTAAAAATCTCAATATGGGGGGGTGCTTGTTATCCTCTTTCGCAACTCCTGAAAATTCTTTTGTCACCTCTCCAACCAAAAAAAATATTTTCTCTTCTAGTTAAAAGTAGTCAAATGTGCCTATATCATAGAGAAATTGGGAACAAATATCTAGTAATATCATGCCAACCAAAGGAAGCTCCACACCTCTATTATGATCTTGGGTATCTCCCATGATAACACTACCTCAACCTTCACTAGTTCCACTACTACACCCTCTATTGAGAAGAAATTTACTATAAAATATACCTCTAGAATCCAAAACTAACACTTTCAGATATTCTCATAAATATGTTTCTCTCGAAGTGTGTCAATGACAATCCACAAGTGTCTTTTGTGATCCTCCTCAGATGTCAAGTACACTAGGATATCATCGATGAAGACCACCACAAACTAGTCTAATAAAGGTTGAAATATCTAGTTCATGATTCCCATGAACACTATTGGGGTGTTCATTATGAACACAGGCATCATCAAGTACTCATAATGTCCATAGTTACATCTAAATGTCATCTTTAGAATATTTACTTCTTGTAATAAAAGCTTGTGATAACCTAATATTAGGTTTATATTTGAGAACCATATCACCCCTCTCAATTGGTTGAAGAGGTAATTGGTCCTCAATAGTGGATAATTATTCTTTGCAATTACCTATTTAGGGAACTGATAATCCGCACATAACCTTAATATCTCATCCACCTTCTTGGAAAAAAAACTGGAACTACCCAGGGTGAAACATTGGGTCTGACATTGCCCTTCTTCTATAAGTCCTCAAACTACACCTTCATCTCTTGAAGCTCTGAAGGTTCCATCCAATATGTTGGAATATATATCAAGTCCATTATTGGGTTCCAATCAATGCATAATTATATCTCTCGGTGGAGGGGTAAGTCTGGAACATCCTCAATAAAGAGTTCCTCATACTCCACAACCATTTTAGGAAGCTAAAATCCCATGGAATCCACTACTCCAAGAGTAATACTATAAAACTTGTGATTAATCGGTAGTATCCTACTATATATGAGCTTATCCTACTCTGTCTAGGTTTCCTTCTCACCCGTGAAGTAAAAACCCATCCCATCACTACGGAAACACCGCATCCTTCTCATGAAATAGTCAATATGGGCATGAAATGTGGATAGTTAGTCCATACCTATAATGATTCCATAATACCTCATCACTACTATAAATAGATACCATAGTAATATATCACCTCCAAACATCATGTCACACTTTCGACATAAGTGTGTGATGTTGAGTCACCTTTGATAGGAGCCTCCAAGTGCAAGGGTTGAGCCAAGGGCCCAATCAGAATCTATAAGTCTTGTACCAAATAAGTGGAAAGAAAAGAGTGTATTTCAACATTGTATATTAGAATTGTAGATAAAGTATAGAATATAAATATAATATGTATAATCATCCCTAGAGCCTCTAGTTCATAGGCCTCCACTACTTGGAGTTGTCCTCATCCTTATCCACCAGCTCCCTAATCTTGATGAAAACCAACTAGGGGTGGTGGTGGTAACAAATTAAATTGCCTTACATCTCCTATTTCTATACCCACTCCTATACCATGTCTAACACCCTAAAAAACTCCCTTATTTTGCCACTACCTTTTCCTAGGAATCCCATTTACCATCTCCCTATCAACATCTTGGTGGTTCATAAAATCCCAAATAAGATGTCCCTAACCATCATAAGAGAAACACTACCTATCTCTTGGATGACTAGAACCATCCTAAGAGTCCTAACCGTCAATCCTCTATCCTCAGAACATATCCTAAGGCATCTTACATGCTCATATCCCTATTAATATCATTTTATATCCACTACTTAGGTCTTAGATCCCTTGTTCCCATTATGATCACCCACATTGACGTCTACTCTCCCAGAAATCTCTCCACCACTAAGGCTTGCTCAAGAACTCCATTATAGGTGGGAATGAAAAGATATATCACTTCATCCCTGATATATCAGAGTAGGACCCTCTCAAAATTTCATTATCTAAATAAAAGATCTTGAACCACATCCATAGAGTATTGTGAGAGGTCAGTGAACCTCACTGAGTATTCTACTACGGTCATGTTTTTCTACTGCAACTACAGAATCTCCTGAATGAACACCGAAGAAAAAAAGGATTGATAGAACTCTTCCCTAAAGATAAAATCAAAATATAAATAGGATATATTTGTATCATCATGTGATTAATTCACTATAATTCTCCATTTCTCTGCACAACCCTAAAGAAGACTCACTTCTTGGACCACCATTTGATCTGGAGGTGTCCTTACAAGGTGGAAAACTCAGGTGACCACCTGTAGCTAATACTTAGCTATCTGGATGTCTAGATATCCCCAAAACCTAGGATTTCACTAACTATGAAACTCATGGAGTACACTCATCCTATTTACATCCTTATCTAGTACTATCAACACAACCTAGTTCTCAGTGGATGGTGGAAAACGGGAAAATCACCCAGAGGTACCACCTCATATATGAGACCCTATACTGAAGCCTCATCACTAAAAGGATAATCCTCATGATCACAGTATAAAATCCTAGCCATGAATCATTACAGGGGAATCTTGATATAAAAATATGTTTCATGGTGAAATATTATATTGGGGAGCTAACTCAAGAAGAACATAGAAACCAAAAGTCATTCCTATATGATACATGTACCAATGTTTTCCCTACAACTAGTTTCTATATGTACCGTGTAAAAAATAAAGTTTTCAGAGACTTGATAAATGGATACATCGGTTTCCCCACCAACACTAGAGTCATTGGCCTTAGATCCAAACTTGAAACACTTTAACACTATTTTCATAAATCCTAAACAAAACCTCACAGCTAAAAATCTCCAAACTCTGGTCATAAGGTAGAAATAACTTCTTTGATATTAATCTATGACAACTAGAACCAATGGGGCCCACCTGGCGATTGATGAGCTGAGTGTGAAAACCCAAATCCTACCTCCAATAGGCCTAGGTCTAGTGACCAGAACCAAGTAGGCATATCACACAAATGTGAGGCATTATCCTAAGGTACATGTATGCACACACATCTCTAATCCCATACAATGATGAAAATAAAGTAAAAATAATAAAAAATGTGTTCATACATATATATCTCATAATTAGAGTATGAAAAAATACTAGAAATCATAAGGGTCAAATACAAGCCCACTAAAATTGGAAATAAATTCCAACTTTCTCAGAAGGAGGGGACTGCTGTCAAATGCAACACCAGTATGAAAATCGATCTGTTTACCCCAAAACTATGCTCCACCTACTCCAAGTCCCCCAATAATTTGTAAAAAGTCCATTAATATTCATAATACATGATATGTGTAGGTAGATCCAATGTATGTGTGCATATAAAAATACACAGTAGGATACCCCCAAATCACAAAACATAAAGCATCAAGAGTATTCGAATCATTAATACATAGGTATATCAATCAAGATATGAGACATAACGATAATCAAAATCAATATATACTCATAAAAAACTCTAAGTCTAAATAGTTATCAACCATAATACCATTGATAGAATTCATATTGAGGCTTCAAGTTAATGCTCATATGAGAGAATTCACTTCGTGATATATGTTATCACTGATTGTGCTCATCTAAGAGGTCATGTTCATTGGGTCTCTTCAAATAAGTACTAACTGAATCTATGAGGATCTTGTCATCCAGGTAAGGAATCACACCCAGGGCCACTAAGGGGCACCACAAATCCTACTACATCATACTACTAGCTAAGGGATCGATGCTCTTTACATAGTTTTCATGCCAATATCACAAACCCTACCTAGGAAGAAGAATGAATGATAGAGGATCCCATCTTAGTCACACAGAGAGATACACTGAACTCTATCTAAAACAAAACCCATAGAGAGGATCAAAATCATATTCTTAGAATGTAATTCCAAATTGTACACTTATAGGGATGGACCAAGGAATTAGACTCAATGGAACCTATTCTACACTGAAGAGGTGGAGGGCCTCACATTACCCTGGAAAAATTACACGGTGTGTACTGTTAATACACGAAGTGTCTCATCTTCCCTAGGTCTACCAGTGTACAAAGTCTCATTCCCATGTAACTATGGTTATGCCCGTGTACTCTGTTAATTCCTATGTACCTGGTTGTGTCTGAGTCCTCTAGTTGTGTCTGAGTACACGGTCATGCCCGTGTGTATTTTTTGTGCATGTGTGTCCGGTCGTGTTTGTGCTCATGTACTCCTGGGGTACACACTGATCTTCCATCACCATTTCACACAGTGTGTGACACATGAAACATGGTGTGTGATGTTTTATTTCATGCGTAAACCATAACATTACAGCCAGGGACCCCACACGCCGTTTTTTCTTCAAACTACACACTGTGTAACGCGAGATCTTCTAGAAACTTGTGGTTCCTTCACACGTCTTCTGGTTTCATCACCGTTGTCATCAACTCAATTGTCTATCATGTTGGAAAATTTTTATCTAAAGTTGATCACCATTCTTCATCATTGGTGGCTAGATTCTGGCCATCCAAACCCCTCATAAATCATTCATTGTCACGTTGTGTTGTCATCATGTGCCAAACCGAGAATCAGGAATCATCCTTCTGATTCCAATCCACCTATGATCATTTTTCATCATCATTTCACCTTGATTTTATGATTCATCATTAATACATACCTGATTTATTTATTTGTTTCACTGAAGAACAATTGTGCAATGATCGAATACCAGTTATTGGTCAAACCTCTAGCCAAGTAAATACTGACGATGAATCGTGCGAAGCCCGGGGGAAGAAATCCAAGAAAAAAAAAGAGGAACAAACTGCAACCATTTTTTGGGTTTCCATTGATTCATTTTCATTATAACAATAAATGAAGAACCAACAAATAAAAAACAATAATAATACCCACAAATCCCAGGTAAATAAATCTGCACCCATAACACGGTCGACCCACAAATCAATCTGTTAGTTGATTCAATTTATGCCTATTGTGGGATAATAAAACAATAAAAAAAACTAATAAAAACAATGGCCTACCTCAAGTTTGGATTGATCACTAATGAATAGAAAATATTTTTTGTTGTCATTGATGAGATCCTTGAATTCTATTGGATAAAATAATCCTTGATCCGTTGTCATTTGCATATATCCCCTCCAATGGATCATGTCTCAATCCCAAGGTAATGTGGCTAACCCTAGGTATTTGGAATAATCATATTTTTATAGAGGATATTGGGTGTCTTCATTGAAACATAAAAAATATATATATTTATTTATTTTATTATTTTCACTCGCAACAACACATTATCAAAATTCTCGATGTCGATAAAGATTATGTCGTACCAAGGGTAAAACCAGCATTCTAGACTCAATAGTGGTCTCAAATTTCCAATCTTAGTCCTTGTTCAGATGTTATTCCTATATTTTAGGAAAATTATTTGTGTTTGTGTGTGTTTGTGATATAATATATTTAATATTTTTTTATATAAGTATTTAGAATCTTCGGGCCTCAGAATCTCATTTCATCTCAGTGTAGGACATCAAAAATATTATTATATATATTTAAAATATTTACATAAAAACATATATTTTAAATTAGTAGAACAAATATACTTTCTTCATTAGTGAATACACAAAATATAGAGTTAAATCCTTTTCTCGTTGATTTAAAATATATGTTCATAATGAAAGGAAACAAATTTCTAGATATCATTGTTAGAAATTTTTCTTCTAACCAAGAACAAAAACTCATGACTTTTTTAGGGGAAATGTAAAATAAATATGTTGAAATTTATGAGACATTGCTAGAATTATTCCAAGAATATACAAGCATATAATTATGTTGGTAAGAGATTAAAATCCTTTTAGACAACCTCATAGAAGATTTAATCCAACTATAATTGAGGTCATTAAGAATGAGATTGAAAAATAATTAAAAGTAGGTTTTACTACCCTATCTTTGACTCCCAATTGGTCAATCTCATTTACATAATACCCAAGAAAACTGGACTGACTATAGTTAATAATTATTATTATGGACTAATTCCTATAAAAGTACAAATAGTTAGAGATTTTTTATAGACTATAGGAAATTAAACTAGGTCACTAAGGAAGATAATTTTTTCGTTACCATTATTGAAAAAAATGCTAAAAATATTATTAGATAAAACTCATTACTATTTTATAAATAAATTTTGAGTCTACTTTCAGGTTCCCATTACACTTGAGGGCCAATAAAAACCAACTTTCATATGTCATTATGGTACCTTTACACATAAAATAATGTTATTTAGTTTTGAAATTCCCCAAACTCATTACAAAGATTAATGGTAAGCATTTAATTTGGAATTATTAAGGACTTTTGGAATTATTTCCATATAACTTCACTATTTTTTGAAATTATTTTGATCAATTCTTGGTAAATTTAAATAAATTATTAAACAAATACATTGAGAGGAATCTAATTTTAAATTTTTAAATATGAGATTTTATATTGGAAAGATGGAATTTTTTAGGGAATGTAATTTCACAGAATGGAATAGAGATTGATAAATATAAAATTTGAATCAATGTATTACCCTACCCAAATTATGTAATGAATGTTAGATATTTTATAGGACATGTAGGATTGTGTAGAATATTTATCAAAGGTTTTATTAAGATTTTTTTTCCACTATCTATATTTATTTTAAAATATTATAAATTTATTTTTCATGGTGATTGTTGGGAAGATTTTGATAAGTTTAAGTGTAACCTAACTAGGCCAACAGTTGTGCAGCCACCCAATTGGGATCACCTATTTGAGTTGTTGTGTGATGACCTAAACTATGTTTTAGGAGAAATTTTTTATCAAATAATTAAAGGAAGACATCATGTCATTATATATGATTTAAGAACACTGAACAGAGCCCAAAATAATTATACAACCACTAAAAAAGAGTTTTTAGTAGTTTTTTTTCTTTGGATAAATTTAGATAATATTTTCTTGATACTAAGGTGGTTATTTTATCTGGTAATGTGGCCCTATGATATCTTATGAAGAAAGAAGAATCTAATATAAGGTTAGTTAGATGTATTTTTCTTCTCTATGAGTTTTATTTAGATATAAAAGATAATAAATGAGTTGAGAATCAAGTGGAAGACTATTTGAGAAGATTTCCCCACACAGCAGTGGTCAAAATTCCATAAAAAGATTCATTGAATGACTTCATTCCATGAGAAAAGTGGTATTTTATTGAGGGATATTTACCTTGGTATATTGATATGGTAAACATTCTTGTAACCTCTCAATTCCCCTCTCATAATAACCAACAATATAAAAATAAACTCAAAGTTGATTCAAAGTTTTAATTATGGTAGAACTCATATATTTGGAATGATTGTAATAATAAAATGATCAGGATAAGTTTTCCATAGAGTGAGATACAACGTGTCCTAGAATTCATTCATACCTTAGTTTGTGGATACCACTTTGAACCTCAAAGAACTGCTAAGAAATTTTTTAAATCGGGCATATACTATCTCACATTGTTTAAATATGCTAATGAATTTTGTAAAAAAAATAGTAGTCTTAGTTAACTAGAAATATATCTATTAGATAATAAATTTCCCAAATACCACAAAAATTTTGTGAAATATTTAAACTATGGGGTATATATTTTATGGTACTGAATCACACCTATCATGGGGTTTGGAAAATGAAACTTGTTTCCTATTTTAAATTTAGTATTAGTTTTAACCTAAGGTTTTATCCTAGATAGTAGTGAACAAAAATTAGTTTTCACTTGTTAATTAGAGAAAATGAAATGGGTTTTGTTTTTAGTTTGTGATTTCAAAAGAAAAAATACGCACTAAAGTAATATATTTTGAAGTGAGATGATGAAATATTTGATTGGGTCAGATTAATTTATCCACTTGTAGTGTTATAATAGTATTTTAAATAGTTTTACTTCACATCTTATTAATTTTTAAATGAAAAACTCTTCAATTGATTTATCAATCACCCTTGGTTGATGGTTAATATAGATATTTAGCTAACAGTAATAGCTTCTTGGTTAGAATTGATTATTGTGTGTGTGAAGAATAATTAAACCAATCCTAACCAAAAAAGTAAACACCTAATCATACATTGGTGTTCCTAGGAAAATTTGAAGTAAATCAGCACCTCCACACATGTTGTAATGTCCCGGATCTAGGTGCCACACAAAGGGTGCCCCGAACCCGGTTGGTCACAGAAACTCAAGTACATTTCCCCAAACAACATAGGTTTCCAACTAGAAGCAAGGGCCTAGGAATGATAGTGGGAAAATTATGCCCTCATTTGTCAAAGTGTAGTGTAGAAGAATAAATATAATAACACAAAAGTAGAAGCAGTAAACAATATAAACCTGAAATGGACAATGGAACTAAAGTAAAAAATAACCACAATCATATATATGATGATACAACATGTCACTAATTCTAAGAAAATAGCCAAAACAGGATACACTTCAATTAGATACAATACAGCACAAAGTACAAAGTACAATCAAACAAAACCAAAGCAGTGCAATAGGAACTCAGCAGCATCACAAGCCTAAGCTCGGTCCCATTCTCTCTTACTCCTCTACAAAAATCATGTACCTGTATAGGGACTCTTGACTTTATCGAAACCTGTAGAAATATAATCTGTTTGGGCCCAAGACATGACCCAAATAGTGTGTGAGAAATAAATCCCAGTAGGCAACCACCAAAGGCCCATGCCCAACTGTCAGTGAAAAAGTGCAACAGCAGTTTGTAATAATGAAATGAAGTAAACTAGGAAGTACTCAAAAGTAATTATTCCTAACAGTTACATTGCTATTTTAATAATTATTTAACAATTCCAACCCTCTGCTTTAGCTTGGTAGGTACAATGTAAGAAATCACCAAAGGCCCATGCCCAACTGTCAGCCACACGACACCCCGAACATGGGCGCGTGGCACAACGGTGCATGAAATCAACTCAACAGTTGGAAATAAACACCAGACCACCTACCTATATCTCCTCTTATCGATATACATGAAAGGCGCCTCCCGAAATGACCAAAAACAACGTATATCTGAGATGAATGATTACCTGTTCAAACCTAAATAACTTCCCTTAGGAAAAGAATTGGAAGGAAAGATCCAAGAAGAACGAAGACCTTACCCACGCGGTTTAAATGAGATCGAAGACGGAAGAATCGGAGTCCCGGTGTGCGATCAGAATCTCCTCCAAGTACCAGCCTCCTCTCCCGTGGCTCCAGGAAAGTTATCTACCTCCTTTGTCGAATGAGGAGGCTAAGACCTGTTTTTAACGAAAAAAACATAACTACACAGTGTGTACTCTCAAGTACAAGGTGAGTACTTTCCATTTTTTTAATTGTTCCACTAGCGGCTACTTTCCACTACCTCATTGTTGATCTGCTGACTTAATTACACAGTGTGTATTACTAAATACACAGCGTGTAATATCATCCTCTGGGGGCTACTTTCACCGCCTTACTATTCACCTACCGACTGATTACACGGTATGTATTACTAAGTACACAAAGTGTAGTTAGTTTTTACACCCTTAATCGCCGACAAGCCTACACACCCTGTATTCTCATCCCACACAGCCAAAGTACACAATGTGTGTTCAAAAGTACATGGAGTGTACCCATAAATTTTATATTTTTCCCACATTTCCCTTGTTTTCTGAAAAACACTTAAGTAAAAAAGGAAAATAAGAAACTCGTAACTCAAGAATAAGAACTGAGTTCTTAGAAACTTCCCCCCTTAAAGTAATTCATCCCTAAATTTCACTTCCAAGGGTGGTGAAGATAATCCAAGAACAACTCTGGCCACTGAGCATGTACATCGGTCTCCTGCTCCCAGGTTTCTTCTTGCACTCGACCATGCTTCCACAGCACACGTATGAGAGGAACTGACCAGCCTTGGAGAACCTACGTGCTCTTATCAACAATACGAATCAGATGTTCCTCAAAGGATTCATCAACCTAAAGTTCAATCACCTCGGGATGAAAAATGTGAGACATTTCTGAGTGATAACGGTGCAGCTAAGATAAGTGGAAGATGTCGTGCATGGCCCGGTACCTCTGTGGTAATTGCAACCGATAGGCAACTGGCACAACTCTCTATGGAATCTCAAATGTCCCTACATACCTTGGTGAAAGTTTACCCTATCTCCTAATTTGCATGTGTCCCAACCTCGGTGAAACACACAAGAAAACCTGATCCCCAACCATGAACTCCAAGGGTCATCTGTGGCGATTAGCATAAGATTTCTGATGAGACTGTGCAGTAGCCATCTGCTTCTGAATCAACTGGACCTGCTCTGAAGTCTCTTGCACAATACGTGGTCCCATTAAAGTTACATCACCTACCTCGAACCAGCACAAGGGTGATCGGCATGGCCTACCATATAAAGCCTCGTAAGGTGTCATATAAATAGTTTCTTGAAAACTATTATTATAGGCAAACTCGACCAGGGGTATGTGCTTCTCCCAAGAGCCCCCAAAGTCTAGGATGCATGAACACAAAATTTCCTCTAGCACCTGTATCGTACGATCTGACTGGACATCGGTCTGAGGGTGGTAAGTTGTGCTTAGAAGCACTTGTGTACCCAGTGCCCTTTAAAAACTCTGCCAAAAATGAGATGTAAAATGGGCATCCCTATCTGAAACGATAGAGCAAGGGACCCCATGAAGACGTACTGCCTCTCGGATATACAACTTCCCAATATTGTCAACACCGAAGGTCTCCTTGATCAAAAAAATGTGAGCTACCTTCATAAGTCTATCCACAACAACCCATACGACATCATTGCCTCGAGGTGAACTCGCCAACCCAGTCACGAAGTCCATCGCGACATCATCCCATTTCCACTCCGGAATGGGTAACTGTTGTAATAGTATGACTAGCCTTTGATGCTCCACCTTCACCTTCTGACAGGTGTAACATCTCGTAACAAAACCAACTACCTCTCTTTTCATACCCGACCACCAATACTGACGTCTCAAGTCACGATACATTTTGGTAACTCTAGGATGCACTGCCCAAGCTAAAGTATGAAATTCCTACATCAACTCCTTATGTATATCCCCTAGAACCCACACTGGTCCATGGATACACAGTACCTCATCATTGCCTATTGTCCAACTGGGAGGAGGGTCCTCACTTTCCACCGACTCTCATAGAACTAGGCCTTCTGAATCTGATAGATGTCTTATCCTCACTCTATCCATGAGGGTAGAATTCATAGCTAAGGATGAAAGATAGGCTTGCCCCTGACTATCATGCACCTCCAAATGCATCTCAGAGAACAAAGTCATAAGCTGCCACTCACCACTGGCCTCTTTCACTGCCTGTATTTGAGTCCTCCTACTCAGTGCATCAGCTACTGCATTACCTTTACCAGGTGTATAGGTAAGCTCGAAATCGAAGGACTGAAGGTATTCAACCCACCTTCGCTATCTCAAATTCAATTCATGTTGGGTAGAGATGTATTTAATACTTTTTTTGTCTGTAAACACCAAAAAAATTTATCCCAAGAGATAATGTATCCAACATTGTAACACATGAACAACTTCAGCCAACTCGAGATCATACGTCGGGTAATTCCTCTCATGCCGCCTCAACTGCCGAGACCCGTACACAACAACTCAATCACCCTGCATCAACACTGCTCCCAAACCAATACCTAATGCATCACAATAAACTATATAGCTCTTCCCTTGCTCTGGAAGTATCAGGGCTGGTGCTGATGTCAACCTTCCCTTCAACTCCTGAAAGGCTGTCTCGCAAGCTTATGACCAAACGAACTTCATACCCTTCTTATCAAACCCATCAATGGCACTGCTAAGTGGGATAAGTCTTCTATAAAGCACTTTTAGTAACCAAACAGCCCCAAGAAACCTTGTATTTCAAACACATTCTTAGGCTTCTCCCAGTAAACTACTGCTCTCACTTTCTCTAGGTCTACCAAAACTCCTGCCTCTGAGATAATATGACCCAGGAAGTGAATCTGGTCCATCCAAAAGTGTCAATTTGAGAGCCTAGAATATAATTGATGCTCCCTTAGTGTACTCAGTACGATCTCAAGATGGGTGGCATGGTCGTGTCGAGTGTGAGAGTACACCAAGATATCGTCCATGAAGACTACCACAAATAAATCCAGATATTGGTGGAACACACGATTCATCAGAGCCATGAAAACTGTTGGTGTGTTTGTGAGTCCGAAAAGCATGACCAAGTACTCGTATAGACCATATCTGCTCTGAAAGGCTGTAAGCGATATGTCTGATGGTCTAACATGCAAATGATGATATTCGGATCTCAATTCGATCTTCGAGAACACCCATGCACCTAGAAGTTGATCAAAAAGATCATCAAGGACTAAGAACTGGAAATGTAAGAAGGGAACAGGAGAAAGAAAACATTCAAGTTTTACAAAACAAGACTACAAGGTGTGTATAATAACTACACAGCATGTTCCCTTAAGTCTTTCACATGGGCGTGTACTTCTGCCAGAACTGGTCATGTAACACCCCACACACATGGAGTGTTGTCCCTATACACGGTGTGTACTTGAATTTCCTTCCCCTGCCTGATTTTTTATACATGGCTAAGCCACATGGTTTCCCTTAGAATAAGGTTGCACGGTGTGTTACACCCACACACGGAGTGTACACCACCTTGTTTCCCTAGCCACACAGCCAATTCCACATGTTCTCTCACTGGTCAAGACTACACGACATGTCCCATAGGTACACGACATGTACTAGACAGGTTTTACCAACCTGTGTAGTTCGATACATGGCCAGATACACGGCTCACACTACACGGCGTGTTCCAGAAGGACACGATGTGTACTTGAAAAGATAACACTGTCCTGTGTTGTTAGATACACGGTCGGATCCCAAGATTACACTACACGGCATGTTCGAAATTGACACAACGTGTATAAGCTAAGATTTCTTTGTATGTGTTGTTAGTCACACGGGCGGACACAATGTCATCCCTACAAGGCATGTACAACTGATACATGGCATGTTTCCCCAAGAACTTCCCTATCCTGTGTCTCTGCCCACATGGCCTATGAAATGGTTAGAGACTACATGGAGTGTACATAAGTTACACGACATGTACTTAAAAAAACAGTTTCTTCCCAGACAGAAGAACACATGGCATGTAGTCAAAACTACACGGTGTGTATTCTAGGTTTTTCTGGATAGTAAGCCTCAGAAACTACTCCTGAGTCCATAAAAACACTAAAACGAACACCAGAGCGCCAAATTCTGATCTGTGAGGGCACATACTCCCCACGAACCAAATCTTGGCATCTTATGCGTGTTATAACAAGGTAAAAAAGTCGATGATTCGCCAAATTTCGGTTGATGAGGGCCCATACTCCTCAAGAATCAATTTTTGGTGCTCATTCACAAAACCTTACATAACAATACCCTATCAAATAGCATGTATTTTATCAAGGCATTTATCACAACAACATGAATTTTCTATCACAACAACATGAAAGTTCTAATTCACCTACATGGCATGGAAACTATGCATGACATGTGATTCTAACATGTGCCTAAATGATGCATGAGATGGAATACCCTCATATCATTGGGTTTCAACTAAATAGAACCCAATTATAAAATATAAACAGCACACCAAAAGTGCGTCACCCAACGGTGAAAATCAAATCAACTATAAAATTGAAAAATAGAAAAAATTGCAATTAAACAAGGTAGATTGGCTTTTCCCTGTACACGGGTTAGCTACTCCTGGGCACATATTATTACCAAGTACCTATTCCATTCTGATCCATAGATAAAGGCTCCAAACAGTAAGTCAAGAGAAAAGAAATCCTCTGATATCACTTTGTAACGTCCCAGATTTGGGTGCCACACAACGGGTGTCCCGAACCCGGTTGGTCACATGACCTCAAGCGCATTTCTCCAAATGTCAGAGGCTACCGACAAGTAGCGAGGGCCTAGGACTGATAGTGGGGAAACTATTACCTCATTTTTCAAAGTGTAGCGTAGTGGAATAAATATAATAACACAAAATCGGAAGCAATAAACAATATAAACTTGAAATGTACAATGTAACTGAAGTAAAATATAACCACAGTTATATATATGATGATGCAACATGCCACTAATTCTAAGAAAGTAGCCAAAATTGGATACAATACAATTAGATACAATACATCACAAAGTACAAAGTACAGTCAAAAAAACCAAAGCAGTGCAATAGGAACTCAACAGCATCGCAAGCCTAATCTTTGTCCCATGCTCTCCTACTCCTCTGCAATAATCATGTGCCTGTGTAGGGACCCTTTCCCTTATCAACACCTACAGAAATATAATCTGTTTGGGCCCAAGACATGACCCAAATAGGGTGTGAGAAATATATCCCAGTCGGCAACCACCAAAGGCCCGTGCCCTACTGTCAGTGAAAAAGTGAAATAGTAGTGTGCAATAATGAAATGAAATAAACTAGGAAGTACTCAAAAGTAACTATTCCTACTAGTTACATTTCTATTTTAATAATTATTTAGCAATTCCAAGCATGTGCTTTAGCTTGGCAGGTACGACATAAGAAATCACCGTAGTGAATATTCAAAGTAAACATTGTCCTCAGACATGCAAATCCTTACACTCATGCATACAGAGACAAAACCCTCAGGTGACTGCCCTCAGGCATAATGAACATTGGCCTCACACGTAAGAATGGTTGCCCTCAATCTAAATAAAACCTTGCCCTCATGCTAAATAGAACATTTCCCTTGAGCTAAATAGAACCTTACCCTTTGTCTAAACATAACCTTTCCCTCAAGCTAAACAGAACTTTTCCCTCAACCTAAACATAACTTTGCCCTTAGGATAAACAAAACATTGCCTTTAGGCTAAACAGAACCTTGCCCTCAGGCTAAACAGAACCTTTCCCTCAGGCTAAATAGAATAAATGTAAGTAACCAGGTCGAGCCCAAAGCATAAGCAAGAAATTTATATACATTTACTCTCAAGAAAGTTCAAAACATGTTATAATCATGGCATACCCACGGGTATCCTGGACAAACAGCTAAACAAGGGAAACGTACCCTCGGGGTGGCCCTGGATCAAAGAAACAATCCCAATAGTATTTTATACTTATTCATTAGATTATCTATGCAGTTCTAGTTATCTAAACAGTCAAGGCCTCAACCACACGACACCCAGAACAAGGGTGCGTGACACAAAGGTTCACGAAATCAACTCGATAGTTAGAAATAAACACAATACCACCGACCTTGATCTCCTCTAATCGATATACGTGAAAGGCGCCTCCTGAAAAAACCAAGAACGACGTAGATCTGAGATGAATTATTACTCATTCAAACCTAAATAACTTCCCTTAGGGAAATAATTAGAAGGAAAGATCCAAGAAGAAGGAAGAATTTACCCACACGGTTCAAACAAGATCGATGACGGAAGAATCAGAGTCCCGGTGTGCGATCGGGAGCTCCACCAAGTCCCGGCCTCCTCTCCCATGGCTCCTGGAAAGTTCTCTTTCTCCTTTGTCAAATGAGGAGGCTACTACCTATTTTTAATGAAAAAACATAACTACACAGTGTGTAATCTCAAGTACACGGTGTGTACTTTCCATTTTTTTAACTGTTCTACTAGTAGCTACTTTTCACCGCCTCACTGTTCATCTGCCGACTTGATTACATGGCATGTATTACTAAATACACAACATGTACTATTGTCCTCTGGTGGCTAATTTCACCACGTTACTATTCACCTGCCGACTGATTACATGGCGTGTATTACTAAGTACACGGTGTGTAGTTAGTTTTTACACTCTTAATCGTCGACAAGCCTACATGCCCTATATTCTCATCCCACACGGCCAAAGTACATGGCGTGTGTACAAAAGTACACAGCATGTACCCATAAATTTAGGATTTTTCCCAAATTTCCCTTATTTTCTCAAAAACACTTAAGGATAAAGGAAAAGAAGAAACTCATACCTTAGGAATAAGAACCAAGTTCTTACACACATGCTAGTGATTTATAGACACTCACCACCTAACACAGCCTACTCCTTCAATAAAAAATACACTAAATAGAGGGATATGATATACTTCCATACTTTATAGTAAACAATGAACAAGTTTAAAGCCTAAAATACAATTGCATTAAACTATTTTAACATCCAATGAAAACAAATATTAATCAAAAAAACTTTTGTATTCAATAAAGTGAGAAGACTTGAGCATTACATGGAAGAACCATCCCTTACCCAATCACTCGGGATTTTCCCCTCCATTTGTAGGGTAATATAGAATAATAGTGAAGAATAAGTCATTGAAAATAGAAGAAAATAGAAAATAAATTAGAAGAAGTGATAGAACTCTAGCAAGATCAAACTCTCCAAACTCCAAAATGCATTGTTCTTTTTCTAACTCTAGTTTCTTCTTTTTCTTATAGACACTCATTTTCCTTCCCTTTTTCTCTAATTAAACCTCTAAGTACTTCTCTCTTTTATATTTTATAAATTTTCCTTATTTATCAAGGATTTGAATATCCTTGAGATCCAAAAAAAAATTGAGTATTCATGACTCCTTAATTGAGATTTAATTAAACATAATCCACATGAAAGCCTCTTATTTTTTTCATGCATGCTGACATGGAATCCAAATACCTCATCTCAGGGTCATGGTGAATCCTTTGAAGTATCTTTATGATCATCCTTTAAAATATTTGTACAAATACATAGATGGCATGTGTGTTGGGACCAAACACACCTACACTGGTGTAAAATCACACCTATGCAAGCTAATTAACACACATGCTCAGAAAATCACACATGAATTGGGGCCGGTTCACACATACATTGAGCATATCACAAGTATGCTCAGTTGGAATAACACCTACGCTCATCTACTTTTGCCATTTTTCTTCCAATGAGCACTACATATGAAGAATATACTCATTGGTAAGACACATATGTTGATTCAATGACACTTATTCTTAGGTATAATGATACATACTCCCAACTTCCTTTGCTAATTTTCAGACTTCTATAGCAAACCCAGATTTCTTATTTTCAAGAACATGACCATTCTGATTTATTTAAAATTACTTCTATCCACTAGAAAAAATTATCAAAGCATCCAAGATTTAGTATAGGTTAATTATAATAATTATAAAATATAAAATAAACAATAAAAACATAAGATTTAATCCATTTTTAAAATTAAATATGAATTCTCCTTTAATACAAATATGTGACAATTACTCATAAAATGATGAAAATGATGGAATTAAATCATTAAAATATCAAGATAAAATGTATGAAAATATTGTTTTTTCAATTCCCATACACTTAACCCATAGACTCCCTAATAAGTAATCTCTCAAAATATTTCCCAAGAAAAATTAAAATTCTAAACAATGTGAGTCACTTTTTTCAATATCATGTTCCTCACGATTATAATGCCTACTAAATGATCTTAATTTCATTTTCTTCATTAAGTAAAATTAATTAATTTCTAATTCCTATATCCTCTCATTCACACTTATACCTACCTTACTGAAAATTTTTCACTCAACACTCAAGTATAAATTTCGAGAAAAGTTGTTCACATTCTAAGTTCATGAAAGTTTCATCTTAGCCTTAATGATTTTAATCATCTCTACCCAATGAGTCAAGTATTTGTGCATATCATGAGTTCATTTCAGGATTGTTCTAAGACATAAGGTGGGTAGTTTCTATTGAAAGTATTTCCATTAAAATTAGGGTTTTAAACTCTATATTGAATCATAATGCATGATTTTTAGTTTCCTTTAAGAATGGATTCCTCCCTCACTTCCTCTTCCATTGTCTCAACTTAAATATTTTGAGTTTTGATGAGAAATCCCACAAATATAATCATTTTTTAAGTATAAAATATAAAATTTCTCTATTTCCTTCAATAGGTTTTTTTAGCTTATAAACAAAGAGGGACTATGAATTCCATTCTTGTAAGTGTGAGTTCTGACTAGCCCTAGATTATGAATTATCTCCCTTCCTTCTGATGTTTTTTAGGGATCTTTTTTCACATATTCAATACTTCTTCTCAACAATATCCAACTAGATAGCACATATATAGTAAATTATAGCTTCAATACCACTCATGTTTTCCCCGAAATTCTTCATCGGCTTCTTGGGAAGTCCATATAAGGCATTTTCAATAAAAATAACATTTTTTCCTTCTTTACCCATTAGGTAGAATTATTTTATATTTCATTTAGATATGGTTCTAGCATTTTTTTTTTCTTTAATTCTTGTACAAATTTGAGTTTTTAGAGGTAAATAGTGGTCTATTTCACTTAAAATAGTTATGGGATTCTATTCCCGGTATAGGATGACATCTAGTACATTTTTTCATTCTTTCTATAATTATTTTTCTCATAAAACATCATAACTAGAGTTATATCACTTACTTTCTTTATATCAAGCATATCTATCAAAAAATATTCTTCCAACTCACTTTCTCTTTCCTCATACTTAAATTCAACCTAGATCGTGTATTAAATTCTAGAACTAGGTAGATGAGGATATTTTTCATATAATATGACCACCTAAAAAGTCATATATAGATGCTAAGGGCTAGAGGGGTTAAATTTCCAGGTGATTTTGAAAATAGAGTTCATTATAAAAGGGGGATTTAATTCAAAATAATTCATTAATCACTTTTAGTATAAAATCCTTAAATGGTATAAGGTTTTTATTAGACTGCTCAATAAGTTTTGGTTATTCAAAAGTGTCTTGGTTTTATCAATAAATAGGGAATTGTAAAGAAGATGTCAAAATTGGATCATATGCCTCTTAGGTAAGTGGTGTTAAATATAAGATAGTATTTCATGGAATAAAATTCAAAAAACAATTGTATTTGAATGAATTTACCTTAATTAGAATTTGAAAAAAAATCATTTCAGTATTTATATAAGGTGATTAAATGTGTAAAATCTATTCCTCAACATTTTCATATATTCAAAAGTTACTATGGCATTCAATTTAAGCTCAACATGTTTCAAAAACACACTAAAATGAAAAGAAACACACAAAAAATTAAAAAATACACAAAAAATGAAACAAAATCCTAAACTACAAAGGTTCCCTACCCCACACTTAAACAATGTGGTCTCTTAGATTAATTCAATTAGATTTAATATATATTCAAAGCTCAAATATAAACATAATAATCAAAAAATTATTAATGAGAGGTACAACCTGATAGGTTTTCATTGATAAATATGTTAGATTATTATGATCTCCTCCACTGATTCTTAGGGTAAATTTTCATGGACCTTTTTTAACTTGTTCTCAGTAACAGTTAATGGTTAATTGTTTCCTTCCTTCATAACTGTCATAGAACCAAAAGGATATACTTGAGTAATGTAATGTCCCGACATGAATGCCACTAACCGGGGCTCCGAGACGGTTTGCCACAAGGCCTCAAGCGCATTTCCCCAAATGCCAGAGGCTGTCAACTAGCAGCGAGGGCCTTGGGCGTGATAGTGGGGAAATTATGCCCTCATTTTTAGAGTATACAGCGGAAGAAAAATAAACATGCAATAGAAAAAGCAGTAATAACCAACAATATAAATAGTGGAGGACTAAATCGACAAACTAGAGCACATATGTATATATGAAATGATGCATGATACATATCTAAGAAAGAATCCAAATAAGTCACAATGCTGGAAAACACCACAGTACCAAAACAAGTACAAAAGAAAGTAAAATAGCTCCTCAGCATCGCAAGCCAAATCTTGGTCTCATGCTCTCCTGCTCCAAGCAATCAAGTACCAGAAGTTGAAGGGAACTTTCCCTTGTCTATACCTACAACAACATAGTCTGTTTGGGCCCAAAAGCATGACCCAAATAGGGTGTCAGACTAAATCATAGTAGGCATTCACCCAAATATTTGTTCCTAACAGTCAGTGAGTATATGGTAGGTAAAAGTACAATAAGTAGTAGACAGCAACAACAAAGCAGTAGGTAGTAAACAGTAAGTAGTAAAGCAGGATGATACACAACAGTAATCAATCCACAACCAACAATAGCAGTGAAGAAAATATTTGACAAGCAGTAAAACCCTCTGGGAAGTACTCATAGCCATCCCCTATGGTCCTATCCAAGAATTACCAAAACCCTCTGGGTAGTGCACTCAGCCTAACCCCTCTGGTTTGGTCATACAAATTTATGAGACTCTCTGGGGAGGCTCACTTGGTCAATTCCGTTTATAGTATAGGGTAGTTAGGGACTCTCTAAGGAAGATCACATAGTCTAACCCTCTTATCCCCAAGGTCTAGAGACTCTCTGAGGAAGCTATCTTAGTCAATTCCTCTTATATCCTTAGGTATACCACAGACTCTCTGAGGAAGCTCACTCGGTCAATTCCTCCTATAGCCTGTGAAGGTTCTTAAAAAGATTCAAACAAAGTAAGACTCTCTGAGGAAGCTCACTCGATCTACCCTCCTATAGTATATAATATTTGAAGGCACTTTGGGAAGCTCACTCGGTCTATCCCCTATGGCCTATAATGTCTAAGACTCACTGAGGAAGCTCACTCGGTCTACCCTCCTGTAGTCTATAATGTCAAAGACTCTCTGGGAAGTTTACTCGGTCTATCCCTTATAGTCTATAGCACCAGGTTCTCTCAACCCCATGCCAGTCAGTGCATAATAATGCTATAAGGCCAAAGTACACCTATAGAGCTACTTGGTTAACCAAAGTAAAACTATAGAGATACTTAGCTAAACAGTCTACAAGGCAACAAGCATGAAAGGAAAAACACTCCATCCTATAGACACAAGGCATGGCAACAGTCATAACGACCAAAGGATAAGAAGACCCAAAGGTTGTAAACAGAGAAAAGCATGGGAAAATATCCAAACACAAAAAATTATCCTCCAACATGATTAATTTACCTCTACACAAGCATACAAGCAAGGTAGGAAAACAGTGAGAGCAAAAAGGTAAACACGCAATACCCTGTTCACAGGTATTGGTGGAATTTGAACATAAAACTAAAAGACTTTGAATGGTAAGGCACAAACCACCTACCTCGGTCCTAGGAGATCGATATACTTGAACCACGATGATTGATTCCCCCTTGAACATTGTATATCTGAGAAAACGTCCAAAATGCTCAAACCATGATAACTTGAGAAAGAGGAAGAATCAAGGAATGAAACTCAAGATGAAGGAAGAACTCACCGCTGCGGTTCCATGGCAATCAACGGCGGTTGAATAGTCCAACAGGTGGAGGATCAAGAATCCGGAGAAGTTTTGCGACTGTATGGCGTCTCATGGTCGAACCAGGCCTAGAAGAAGACGTTTTTGGCGATCAAGCACGACCCCGATCCGTTTAGTGAAAAAAAAAAGTACACAGCGTGTACTTTTAGAGTACACAGTGTATACTAGGTCTTTCTGTACTCTGCCAAAATAGGCCTCCACGTCACCCCTACACACCGTGTGTGTGGCCCGGACACGGCCAGTACACGGCTTCTAGTGGAAAAATAGTACACTGCATGTACTCAGAAATTACACGGCGTGTACTTCAAAAAAATTCCAAAAACTTTATTTTTCTCAAAAAATCCAAAAAAAGGAAATACATGCCTGAAACAAAGATTCGGGTTCTTACAAACTTCCCCCATTAAATAAATTCATCCCTGAATTTCCCTAGAGAGGCATAGAAGAAGAAACCTCGAACATCTCCAGCCACTAGGATCGAACCTCGGCCTCCCTCTCCCAAGTCTCGTCATGTACTCGCCCATGATGCCATAGCACCCGTACTAGAGGAACAGACTGGCCTTGGAGAACCATCGTACTGAGATCGACAATCCGGATGGGATTATCCTCAAACAATGCATCTGCTTTGAGCTCAAACTCCTCAGCCTAAAAGACATGAGACAGGTATGAAAAGTAATTTCGGAGCTGAGAGACGTGGAAGACGTCATGCATAGCCCGGTACCTCTGAGGTAGCTGCAACCGATAGGCAACTGGACCAACTCTCTCCAACACCTCAAACGGCCCGACGTACCACGATGAAAGCTTATCCTGTCTCTGAATCCTCTTGTGTCCCAACCTCGGTGTGACACGCAGGAAAACCTAATCTCCGACCTCAAACTCCACGGGTCATCTCTACTGATTAGCATAAGACTTATGCCGAGACTGTGCTTTATCCATCCGCTTCCAAATCAGCTCTATCTTCTCTGAGGTCTCCTGAACAAGATGAGGTCCCAGAAAAGTTGTCTCTCCTGCCTCCAGCTAGCATAAGGGTGATCGGCATGTCCTACCGTACAAAGCCTCGTATGGTGCCATCTGAATGGTCTTCTGAAAACTGTTGTTGTAGGAGAACTCCACAAGAGTTATATGCTTCTCCCAAGAACAACCAAAGTCTAGAATGCAAGCTCGGAGCATATCCTCAAGCACCTGGATCATGCTCTCGGACTGGACATCAGTCTGGGGATGGTATGTTGTACTCAAAAGTACCTGTGTACCCAAAGCCTTCTGAAGTCCCTACCATATTCGAGAGGTAAAACATGTATCCCTGTCTGAAACAATGGAGTGTGGAACTCCATGTAGATGTACAATCTCTCGGATGTATATTTATCCCATATCATCAACACTGAAGGTCTCCTTGATCGGAAAGAAGTGTGCAACCTTTGTAATCCTGTCGACGACAACCCAAACAGCATCACTCCCTCGAGGCAACCTCGGTAACCCAGTCACGAAGTCCATCACGACATTATTCCATTTCCACTCGGGAATGGGTAACTGCTGCAAAAGCCCCACTGGTCACTGATGCTCTGCTTTCACCTACTGACAAGTAGAACATCTCATGACAAAACCAGCAACATCTCTCTTCATACCTGGCCACCAGTACTAGTGGTGTAGGTCACGATACATCTTGGTGATGCCAAGATGAACTGCCCAAACTGAGGAATAAAAATCCCGCATCATCTCCTCGCGTATGTCTGCTGGAACCCATACACATCCCTAGAAACACAATATCTCATCCTCACCCACTATCCATCCAATAAGAGGATCCCCTCCTGACACACTTTCCCGCAGGACTAAGGCCTTTGAATCTGATAGCTGCCTCATCTGCACCCGATCAAGAAGTGTAGAGGTAACAGCTACAGAAGATAGGACAGGCTGTCCCTGCCTATCGTGCACTTAAAAGTGCATCTCAGAGAATAGAGCCATAAGCTGTCACTCACTACTGGCCTCCTGGACGTCCTAAATCTGAGTTTTTCTGCTCAACGCATCTGCGACTGCATTGCCCTTTCCCGGTGTATAGGCAAGCTCAAAGTCGAAGGATTGAAGACACTAGACCCACCTGCACTGTCTCATATTCAGATCACACTGAGTGAAGATATACTTGAGACTCTTGTGGTCGGTGAAAACCACAAAGTGCTCTCCCAGAAGGTAGTGTCTCCAACAACGTAAGGCATGAACAACTACTGCCAACTCCAGACCGTGCGTAGGGTAATTCCTCTCGTGTGGCCTCAACTGCTGAGACCCATACGCAACGACTCCATATCCCTGCATAAGCATAGATCCTAGCCCGATACCTAAAGCATCATAGTAAATAGTGTATCCCTTGCCCGGCTCTGGAAAAACTAGTATCGGTGCTGACGTCAACCTCCCCTTTAGTTCATGAAAGGCTGAATCACAAGGATCTGACCATAAAAACTTCACCCCTTTCTTGGTCAGACCTGTCAACGGTGCTGCTAGGCATGAAAAGTTCTGAATGAAATTCCTGTAGTATCCAGCAATCCCTAGAAAACTCCGCACCTCAAAGATGTTCTTCGTCTTCTCCCAGGAAACTACAGCTCTCACTTTCTCTGGGTCCACTGAAACTTCTGTCTCTGAGATAACATGACCTAAGAAGTGAATCTGATCCATCCAAAAGTGGAATTTCAAGAGCTTAGCATATAACTGATGCTCTCTCAGTGTACTAAGAATTATCTCAAGATATTTGGCATGGTCGTGTCGAGTGTGAGAGTACACCAAGATGTCATCCAAGAAAACCAACACAAAGGATTTTAAGTATGGATGGAACACTCGGTTCATCAGTTCCATGAAAACCGCAGGCACGTTCGTGAGACCGAACAGCATGACTGTATACTCCTATAGACCATACCTACTCCTGAAGGCTGTAAGGGGTATATCTGATGGTCTAACGTGCAACTGATGATAACCGGACCTCAAATCGATCTTCGAGAACACGCGGGCTCCTCGAAGCTGATCAAAGAGTTCATCGATCCTTGGCAAGGGATATTGGTTCTTGACTGTCAACTGGTTCAGCTTCCGATAATCTACACAAAGCCGAAGGGTGTCATCTTCCTTTTTCACAAACAGGATAGGCGAACCCCAAGGAGAAGTACTGGGTTAGATGAAACCCTTTGCCTGCAACTCCTCCTGCTGCTTCTTGAGCTCCTGCAACTTAGGTGTAGCCATCCTATATGAAGGAATGGACATCAGTGTCGCTCCTGGAACAAGCTCAATCAATAAGTCTACCTCACACTCCGGAGGCAAACCTGAAAAGTCCTCTAGAAATACATCCCTGAAACGATCCACCACTGGGGGGAAGTCTAACTGTGAAGTCCCCTGATCATCCAGATAAAGACTGGCCATCTATCCTGTAACTTCCCCAAGCCCATGATGCTTGGGTCCAGCTCTACCTGCCTGGACATCCCACTCGCCTCTATAAAGAAAATATATTCCCTCTGGTGATACGAAACTCACCCTACGGTGATAGCAATCGATGACTGCCTGGAAAGGAACCAACCAGTCCATCCTGAGAATGACGTCATAGCCCGACATCTCAAGGACATAGAGGTCTCATAAGAAGTGACACCCTGCAACCTCAAGAGGGCACTCTCAGCACTAACGTATGCTAGATTTCCTCGTTCCCAACAACATGTCAAGAGTCAACAAGTCAGTACATGAAAAGATACAGAGCCCAAGGCTCTCCACAACCGCAATAGAGATAAAGCTATGGGAAGTACTAGTATTGAAAAGAGTTGAAGATAAAACTAAGGATACCAAATCGTACCTTGAACTGTAGAAGGGTCGGGATCCTACTCCTGATAGGTCTGCTCCATGGAAAAAGATTGGTCTGCACCACGGCCCTGCGCCCCTGGCTGGCCGCTCTAAGCTGATCCACACTACTGTCGTTGATGACCTAGTGACTGACCACCATGGTCGCGACCTCCACCTTGGCCCGAACGGCCGGAAGAACGCTAGTTCCCAGACTGGTGGGAAACTGGTGAAGCATCTCCAGAACGCAGGGTCAGAGAGGAACCCCTACCACCAGCTGAAGGTGAGAAGATGTGACAGAAGTGCTGAAGATGGCCCATCTTTCCGCAAGATCGGCACTCCATCAGATCTCTCTGGCACTGAGGCCTAGTGTGCCTAGTTCTACCGCACTGGTAGCATACGACCTGGCTGCCAGAAGATGCATCCTGCAAACCCTGATCTCCTCGAGAAGACTCTCTACGACGCTTCCTATTGTCCTTAGGAGGAACACCAGCTCTGGATGTCGAACCGCCCTGGCTCACTACTCCTGAATCCCTTAGATTGTGCTCAGTAATCAGTGCCTGGTTGATGATGGAGGATATAGAAGTAAACTGGAAGATATTCACCTGGGAACGGATCTCCTACCTAAGACTAGGCTCGAACTTCCTAGCAAGAAACAACTCATCACCTGTTGGGATCGGTGTGAAATATTGTAGCTCAGTGAAGTGAGATGAGTACTCCATAACAGAAAGAGTACCCTGCTACAGACTCATAAACTCCTGGGCTCGATCGGCCCTCAGGGTCCCCAGATAGAAGTAGTCATAGAAGGTGCATCAAAACTCGTCCCAAGACATACCCTATTGACTCCCAGACTGTGAGATCACCTCCCACCACCTCTTGGTAGTGTCTCGGGCATATAGGTGGCCAACTTTACCCTCTTCTTTGGGGGTATCTCCAGATGCTCAAAGATAGTTAGGGTGGCCTCAAACCATGACTTTGCAGCCTGGGGTCCTCCATCCCCTGAGAAAGTAGGAGGATGTTGCTGCTGAAAAACCCTCGTCAACTCAATCATCGACGGGGCAGGAGGCGGCGCTCCCTGAAAAGTCTGCATCATCCTCAGGAAGTCCTCCCTGAACTGCGTATCATCACCTGCAACGGGTATAACTGCTGGTGCCAAGGCTGGCACAGCAGGAGGATCAACAAGAGCTCCATAATCGGCCATATCCGGTGTCTGATCATCTTCTGGAAACTGACGCACGACCAGAGGACGTCTCAGAGGCATAGCTCTGAAAGATCAAAAGCACACCTTAGATCAGGATTAACAAAGACTGAAAACACAAGAGTACAAAATGGGAACAGGGGAAAGAAACTATCAAGTTTTACAAAACACAACTACACGACATGTATAAAAACTACACAGTGTGTACTTTTAGCAATTAACATGGGTGTGTACTCCTGCCACTACTGGTCATGTAACACCCCAAACTACACGGTGTGTTGTTCCCACACACGGCGTGTACTTGAACTCTAAACCCCTGCCCGAGTCTCCTTACACGGCTAACCCACATGGTCCAACTGACCCCAGACTACACAGCGTGTTCCCTAGGGACACGGCGTGTACTAGACATGGTCTTGGCGGCCCGTGTTGTTAGTTACACGGCCGTCTACACAGCTGCCCTTACACGGTGTGTTCCGAACAAACACGGCGTGTATAGGAGAAGATAACACTGACTCGTGTTGTTCATGACATGGTCGGGTACCTGGGACAAAACTACATGGCGTGTTCTTTACCCACACGGCGTGTTCTACTTGAGCTTCCCTGGCCCATGTTGTTAGTGACATGGCCGGGTACACGGCTCTAAACTACACACCGTGTTCTTTACCCACACGATGTGTTCTACTCGAGCTTCCCCGACCCATGTTGTTAGTGACACGGTCGGGTACACGACTCTAAACTACACGGCGTACACCTACCATACACGGCGTGTTCCTGAAGTTATTTTCAAGACATCGTGTTTCTTCTCACACGGTCAGGGACACAGCCTGAAAACTACATTGCGTGTATCCAGAAAGTACACACCGTGTATTCTGGGTTTTTCTAGCCAGTAGCTCAAAAACTGCACATAAGCCCAAAAACATTGAAAACAAGGCAAAGAGGTGCCAAATTCTGATCTGTGAGGGCCCATACTCCCCGAGAATCAAAGTTTGGAATCTCCTACAGTCATGTACAAGAGAAAACAGGATCATGATCCAACAACTCATGATTCAAGAGGTCCCATAACACCTCAAGAATAAAAATTTGGCATTCATTTAAGAAAAGTACAACACCATCAATTTCTCTATCACAACAGTAGGGATTCTATCAAGAATCTATCACAACAGTATACATAATCTACACAGAGTCTATCAAAACAACATGAAATTTCTAATGCAACCTAGATGGCATGGCAAGAATGAATGGAATGGGATTTCTAACAAGTGCCTATATGATGCATGAGATGGAATACCCTCATCTTATCGGGTTGCGATAGAAATAGAACTGTAATATCAAAATAATAACAGTACAAAGCATGTGAATCACTCTAGGTGAAATCATATCAACTGTAAAATCTCAAAACCAGAAAACTATAATAAACGAGGTAGTATGGCTTTTTCTTGTACATGGGTTAGCTACTTTCGGGCACAGCTTATTACCAAGTACCGAATCCATCCTATCCCTGGATAAAGTCTCCAAATAGTAAAGAAAGGGAAAAGAACTCCTCTGATACCACTTTGTAATGTCCCGGCCTGGATGCCACTAACCGGGGCTCTGAGCCGGTTCGCCACAAGGCCTCAAGCGCATTTTCCCAAATGCCAGAGGCTACCGACTAGCAGCGAGGGCCTTGGGTATGATAGTGGGGAAACTATGCCCTCATTGGCAGAGTACATAGCAGAAGAAAAATAAACATGCAATAGCGGAAACAGTAATAATCAACAATATAAACAGCGAAAGACTAAACCAACAAACTGGAGCACATATGTATATATGAAATGATGCATGATAAATATCTATAAAAGAATCCAAACAAGCCACAATGCTGGAAAACACCATAGTACCAAAACAAGTACAAAAGAAAGTAAAACATCTCTTCATCATCACAAGCCAAAGCTTGGTCCCATGCTCTCCTGCTCCAAGAAATCAAGTACTAGAAGTCAAAGGGTTCTTTCCCTTGTCTATACCTGCAAACACATAGTCTGTTTGGGCTCAAAAGCATGGCCCAAACAGGGTGTGAGACTAAATACCAGTAGGAATTCACCCAAAGATTTGTGCCTAACAGTCATTGAGTATATGGTAGGTAAAAGTACAATAAGCAGTAAACAACAACAGGAAAGCAGTAGGCAGTAAACAGTAAGCAGTAAAGCAGGATCATACACAATAGTAATCAATACACAACCAACAATAGTAGTAAAGAAAATAGTTAACAAGCAGGAAAACCCTCTGGGAAGTACTCGTAGCTATCCTCTCTGGTCCTATCCAAGAAGCACCACAACCCTTTGGGCAGTTCACTCAGCCTAACCCCTCTGTTTTGGTCATACGAATTTATTATACTCTCTGGGGAAGCTCACTCGGTCAATTCCCCTTATAGTCTAGGGTAGTCAGGGAATCTCTGAGGAAGATCACGTGGTCTAACCCTCTTTGCCCCAAGGTCTAGAGACTCTCTGAGGAATCTATCTTAGTCAATTCCTCCTATAGCCTCAGGTATACCACAGACTCTCTGAGGAAGCTCACTCGGTCAACTCCTCCACTGGACTGGGAAGGTTCTTAAAAAGATTCAAATAAAGTAAGACTCTCTGAGGAAGCTCACTCGGTCTACCCTCCTAAAGTTTATAATATCTGAGGGCACTCTGGGAAGCTCACTCGGTCTATCCTCTGTGCCCTATAATGTCTAAGAATCACTGAGGAAGCTCACTCGGTCTACCCTCCTATAGTTTATAATGTCAAAGACTCTCTAGGAAGTTCACTCGGTCTATCCCTTATAGTCTATAGCACCAGGTTATCTCAGCCATGTGCCAGTCAGTGTATAATAATGCTATAAGGACAAAGTACACCTATAGAGATACTTGGATAACCAAAGTACACCTATACATCTACTTGGCTAAACAGTCTACAAGGCAAGAAGCATGAAAGGCAAAACACTCCATCCTATAGACACAAGGCATGGCAACAGTCATAACGACCAAGGGCTAACAAGACCCAAAGGTCGTAAACAGAGAAAAGTATGAGAAAAACATCCAAGCACAACAAATTATCCTCCAACATGATTAATTTACCTCTACACAAGCATACAAGCAAGGAAGGAAAACAATGAGGGCAAAAAGGTAAACATGCAATACTCCATTCATGGGTATTGGAAGAATTTGCACATAAAACTCAAAGACTTTTAACGGTACGGCACAAACCACCTACCTCGATCCTAGGAGATCGATATACTTGAACCATGACAACTGATTCTCACTTGAACGTTATAGATCTCAGAAAACGTCCAAAACTCTCAAACCATGATAACTTGAGAAAGAGGAAGAATCAAGGAATTAAACTCAAGAAGAAGGAATAACTCACTGTTGTGGTTCCAACGCAATCGATGGTGGTCGAATCGGCCAAAAGTTGGAGGCTAGGTAATCCATAGAAGTGACGCGGCCATACGACATCTCACGGTCGAAGCAAGCCTAGAAGAAGATTTTTTTGGTAATCAGGCGCAACCCCGGTCCGTTTAGTGAAAAAAAAGTACATGGTGTTTACTTTTAGAGTACACGGCGTGTACTAGGTCTTTCCGTACTCCGCCAGAATCGGCCTCCACGTCACCCCTACACGCTATGTGTGTGGCCCGGACATGGCCAATACATGGCTTCTAGTGGGAAAAGAGTACACGGTGTGTACTCAGAAAGTACACGCGTGTACTTCAAAAAATTTCCAGAAACTTTATTTTTCTCAAAAACTCCAGAAAAAGTAAAGATATACCTGAAACGAAGATACGGGTTCTTACAAGTAAATATAAATTGTTCTTACTTTCTATAATGAACTTTACCATGCATCATCTTGAGTCTTGAATTGTATACCAACATTTGTTCTCCTAGATGGAATTAATTCTTTTGAATAAATTTATCATGAGACACTCAAGTTCTTTCTTGGTAAATTCTGAAATTCTCAAAATATTCTCTTCTAATTTCCTCAAACTCTTTAAACTATAATTTCCTTTCTTTTCCAACTCTATACAAGTCTAGATTCGTCTCTTTAACTATAAATACCCTTACCCTAGTAGCCCGGAGTCAGTTCCATGCTTTATTACATTGACACTATGAACAAGAATTCTCATCCAAAAGGACCAAATAGTTTATTATCTTTGAAAAACTAGATACAAACATAATCATTAAATTACAACTTGAAATGAAATACATCATAGAAACTCCATTCGAAGCACCTATAAACTCCACGATTACCCCTACAAATCATTCATAATATACATCTTCACATCTTAGTGAAAAATAAATCATAAGAAAGGAGTATGATAATATGATCAGTAAGGGTAATAAATATAGTAGAATCTATAATAAATAAACAAAAACAATAATTCAAGTTGAATAACTGAAAACACATTTCATTAAAACATAATCTTTAGCAGAATATAAAATAAATAATATTAGATTAAATAATGACATATAAGTAATCATTTGAGAATAAAACATAATAATGGATATTCTAATAGTTGAATAATCACATGGATTATAAATTACTAATATCATAATGATGGAATTAATAATACTAAACATCTGAAACATATTTTCAAGGACTCAACCAAGACATCTGGAAATAAATGGGTAAGGCCTCATCCAAATCACAATCTAGGTTGTATCATATGACCTACTGATGCATCAAGAGGATATAGTGGGCCTCACCCATAACTTACTAAGTCCAATGAATTATTAATATAAATGGGTTGAAACATAAAAAACAGATATGAAATGTAAATAACTTTCCCCAATCAATAAACATAATCACTGGTCATTCTGAGTAATATGATGAATGGTATCAAGATAACACATCCACAGTGAAACTGATCATAAAATATTTGATAAAATATGTTAGATTATATAATAAAATATAAATCCAATTTAAGAATAATATTCAAAATAGAGTTTTGAAATATATGAAAATACTCTAATAAATTCATTAAGGAATTCTTGAGAAAAATACCATTTTTACTTTGCAAATAAGAGTTCTTTTGTAAAAATCATTTGTATTTGTCATAAAATCTTATTATAAACATGTATATCCTATAAAATAAAATATAAGAAAAATAAAATTATGTTTTATTAATAAATTATTTCCAACTAAAGTGAAAAAATGTAAAAAGTTTTTAAGAAACTTTAGAAATGGTCCACTTCAATGCAGTTTAAGATAAAATATAGAAGTCTTTAAAATTGAAAAAATCTTAATTATTTATATAAAATAAGAAATAAAAAAAGATATTTTTTCATGAGAAAAAATTGTGATTTTATAAAAATAATGGTGTCTTAAAATAGATTATGGATGGAACTTGAAAATGGGTAATAAATTGGGAAGTTCCCTTTAACCGGGCTTGCTTATCAGGAGGAATTGGGAATGGAGCCTCATAAAACATGTATTTCCCCATAAAAGAAAGAATAATTTAGATAAGTACATATGTTTGAAAACTAAACATATAAATTAGGAGTGAATAAGAATAATTAATAATTACATTAGGGTAAAGAGACAGAGAAAGCATAACCTAAATGAAAAATGGAGGTTTGGGGATAATCTCTTACCACTTTACAAACAGTCAAACCATATGCCCCATAGAAGTAATTACCATAAAATTAAACATTGAATACCAAGAATATAAATATATTAATGATATTATACATCAAAGTATAGTATAAATACACCATACATAAGAAATAGTGGTTAATAAGTCATATCTCATAGAAATAAAAGTGAGATGAGAAAACCCGTACCATATGTCTAAAAGTGTTCTGAACTTGTATTTAATGTCATGGATAATTAAATTAGATTCATTAATAATTTAATTAAAACTTATGAAACATGTATTTTATTTATTATAATTTAATTAATTTCATTTATAACTTTTTTCATGAGATATAAGATTCAATTTCGTCCTTTAGGAGTGTTCATTTCCGTGGTTTTCAAGATTAGTTCACTTGTATACATGTATGAAATATCATTAAAATGGAAATAGTTATCCAAAATTGAAATTATATGTTATTAATTAAATTAAATAATATTTAATGGTATTATATAGAATTTTCTTTATATATGAGGATTATTCATTAGATAAAACTTTAATGATTACCATTTTGATTATTTTGGCATTTTTTTATCATCACAAACTATTTTTGTATTATGAATTAATATCATGTATATATACTTGTTATAGAACATTAAATAAGTTGAATCACATATATTAAAGTCTTATTTAACTATAAAAATGGGTTTAGTACTGTCATTAAAGGCATAATTTAAAAATGAAATCTCATCATCTATGCAGGCGGTAAATTGGCACCTCATAGATGATGTTTTCTTTTTTAGAATAAAAAGGAGAAGAGAATAGAATTGATGGTTGATATACCATTAACATGATAAAATTAAATTATATAAAATATAAAAGAGTTATCATGTCACTTTGGACCAGGGAGGTGAGGGAAGGATAAGAAAATAAAATAATTTGTAAGAGAGAGAGAGAGAGAAAAGGTTTTACCTCTTGAGTGTCGCCTCCTTAAGAACCTCCTTAAAGGACTTCGAAATGGTATTTTGATGAGACCATCAAGACTAGAAAGTTGAAGATATGTTAGTGATATAAAATGGGTAGAATATAATAAATATTCAAGGCTTCGGAGGTGTGAGGAGAAAGGATGGTGAGAGATGGTATTTATAGTGGAGGAGAGTGTGTTTTTTTATTATTTAATTCATTTGTTTATTATTTTGGCTCAATACTATGAATAGTGTTGGTTATTGTGACTAAATACAGTAACTAGAGCATGTGATTTCAAACCAATGGGTTCTTACCTCATCCATACATCATCTATTACTCAATAATTTATTTATTTACTTATAATGTTAAATACTGTAAATTATCATATTTCACTATTCACCAAAATTTCAACTGTTTTAAAAAAAATACAAAAATTTACCCAAACCATTTTTAAACATGTAGAATTAAAAAATGGACTCAATTTTATAAAAATAATTTTTTGAATATGATAAATTTATTTTTTAATTAAAATCATCATTTATTATAAAATAATGGATTTTAAAATTATAAATGATTTTATAACACTTTGAAAAATTAATTAAGGTCTCATAAAATTATATTATAATCATAAGAGAATAAATTATTAATTCATGGATATATTTTATGAAAATTAATTTTCTTTTAAATAATTATATTAACTATAAAATTGTAAATAAACATTTTTGTTTCACAAAAATATCAACACTTAATTTATCCTTTTAAAAAAAATTATCTAATTTTTCCAAGATATAAATATATTTTAATTTAATTTATAAGAAACCTAATTTTTATTTATACTTTCATAGATGATGTTACTATTATATTGGTCAGATTACTATTTCTAAGGGTCATATTATTATTCCAACGGTTATATTTAATAGTATATCACAGTTTTAAACATGGTGTTGTGTGAAGCATAAACTATAAATGTTGTTAAATTTTGAAAGAGACATACCATAAAATCTTGGGGTGTTATATTCTACCCTCCTTCAAAAAATTTCATCCTCAAATTTTCCAGAATGTCACCTCATAAAAAGATTTGGGTAGTTTTTCATCATGATTTCCTCTAGTTCCCATGTCGCCTCTTCAATTTTATGATTTTTTCAAAGTACCTTTATCAGTAGAGTCATTAGATTCCATAACATATATTATTTATCATCCATAATTTTGATATTCTCTTTATAGTAAGATAAATCAGGTTCCAATTCTATTCCTTCAGTAGTGAGGACATGTGTTGGGTCTGGCATGTACTTCCTTAACAAAGAGATATGGAACACATTGTGAACTTTATAAAGGATAGGTGGAATTTTAAAATGATAAGAAACTAATCTAATTCTATACAGGAATTAAAAATTTCCAATGTACCTAGGGCTTTGTTTCCCTTTCTTTCCAAATATTATAACACCTTTCCTTGGAGATACCTTCATGAAGACATGATCTACCACTTGAAACTATAAATCCTTCCTCTGCTTACTAGCATGGATCATTTCCTACTTTGTGCTACTTTGATATCTATTTGAATAGTATTTATCATTTATATTTTTTCCTCTATAAGTTATGGGCCTACAAACTTCCTTTCACCAACTTCATCCCAATAAGTTGGTGTACGACATCTCTTCCCATATAATGCTTCATACAGTTCCATTTGAATACTTGAATGGAAACTATTTTTATTGGAAAACTATAGAAAAGGTAAATATTGATCCCACATACCTTGAAATTCAAGTGAGAGATATCTCAACATGTCTTCTAAATTTTGTATTGTCCTTTGAGATTGTCCATCAGTTTGAGGTGATAAGTAGTACTCAAATGAAGCTCAGTGTCAAAATATTATTGAATACTTTTCCATAATTTCAATGTAAATCATGGATCGTGATTAGATAAAATTGAAAATGTGCTCCATTAAGTCTTAAAACTTAATTAATATAGAGTTGTACAATGCTATCCAGTGAAAAATCCTTCCTTATAGCAATTAAATGTGAAAATTTTGTAAGTCGATCAAAAATTACCCATATTACACCATTATTTTTTGGAATCTTCGGTAATCTTGTGAAAAAATTCATAGTAATGTCATCCTATTTCCATATAAGAATAGGAAAAGGTTTAATGAATCCTATAGGATTTTTTCCTTCAACCTTCACCTATTGAAAGACTAAAAATCTTGATACATAATCAAAAATTTCCCACTTCATATTATCCCACCAAACATGTTCCTTCAAATCTATGTTCAATTTAGTACTACCAGGGTGTATAGAGAAATTTGAGCAATGATCATCATTTAATTATTCCCTTTTTAGCTCAGGTATATAGGGAACACAAAGCCTCTTCCCAAATTTCAAAATTCCATATTCATATACAAATTATACCAATTTATCATCATTCATAACTTTAATTTTATTTTGAAAATTCTAATCATCAAACTAAGAAATTTTAATCCTTTAAAATAAAGATGGTTTGGAAACCATTTGAAAAAGTAGTGATGTTTCACCTCCCATGATAATTCTCATATCCATATTTACTAGATCTATGTACATTGGATCTTTTTCAATACTTATCTTGTTCGTAACTCCATGATACTTCATGCTCAAAGAATTTTCTACCTTATTTGTCCTCCCTAGGTGGTAGTGTATTGAACAATCATAATCCTTGAGTAGTTTGAGCCATCAACTTTACCTCATGTTGAGTTATTTCTATGAGAATATATATTTCAAAATCTTATGATATTTATATATTTCACATCTTTCACCATAGAGATAGTTTCTTCATATTTTTAGTGAAAAGATTGCAGCTTCTAACTCAAGATCATGAGTTTTATAGTTATTTTTATGATTTTTTAACTGCCTTGATGCATAGGTAATAACTCCATCATTCTATATAATGACATAACCAACTATTTTAATTTATGTATCAATATAAATAAAAAATACACCATTTCTTAATGGTTGAGTCAAGATAAGAACATTGACTAATCTCCTTTTCAATTCTTCAAATAATTATACACATTCATTTTTTAAAATAAACTTAACTCATTTATGAGTAATATTAGTTAATGGATTACCTAATCGGGAAAAATTCTGAACTAAACGTTGAGAGTATCCTTCTAAACCAATAAAATATATACCTGTTTTATGTTTGTTGGTGTAGGCCATTCCTGAACTGCCTTTGTCTTCATAGGATCAACTAATATTTCATTCTTATAGAAAATATGGCCAATAAAAGAAACCATTTGAACCTAAAATTTACAATTTCTAAACTTCCCATATAACTCTTCTTCTAAGAGACTTTAGAACATTATATATGCGGTTCTCATAGTCCTCATAACTTTTAGATTATACTGAGATATCATCAATAAATACCCCAAAAAATTAATCAAGATATTCCTTGAATTCTTAGTTCATTAAATCCAAAAAAATAGAGGGTTCATTAGTCATTCCAAATGGTGTTACCGTAAACTCATAATGTCCATACCTGGTTCAAAATTCTATATTTGGAATATCTTCCTTCTTTATATTAAATTGATGATAATTATAATGAAGGGAAATCTTCTAAAAATATTAATCTCCATGAATAAGATCAAATAAATCATCAATAAGAGATAGAGGATGTTTATTCCTTTTTGTAATATCATTGATTTCTCTATAGTTAATGAACACCCTCATGGATCCATATTTCTTCTTAACAAAGAGAATAGGGCCTCCCTATAGAGAAACACTAGATAGAATAAATCCCTTATTAATAAAATCCTCTAGTTATTTCTTCATCTCCACTAATTACATAGTATTCATTATATAGGGAGTATTTGATATTGGCCTTGTATTAGGTATTAAATCAATAGAAAACTCAACTTCCCACTCTAGATGATGTTCAGGTAAATCCTCTATAAATACATCAATTTATTCTTGTACAATAGGTACATACTCAATTTGAATATTTATTTCCTCATCAATAGATGATGTTTTCTCTTCCTCCCCAAGAATTTCATTTAGTAGATCTACTAGGGGTGGATCTAAATAAGAATCAGGTGACAAGGTTTTTTCTCTAAAGATAAGTGATTGTACATCTTCCTCACAAATTGTGATTTCCTTCCTCTTACAATAAATTTTAGCACCATATTTTGAAATAAAATCTATGCCTAAGATTATATAAAATTGAACCATATGTAGTATGATAAGTTCAGTAAATAAAGAACATTTATTTTTCATGAAGGGGAATAAACAACACATTTTTGTTGTAATGATACTACCCTTAAGAGTTTTGACTAACAAATCCCTTGTTAAATCAAAAGTTAAATGTTTAATTTTCTTGGAAAATTGGTAGATATAAAAGAGTGTGATGATCCAAAATCAAATAAATCATTGGATAAATTTAAAGATAGTATCAATGTACCTACCACCACATCATTAGGGACTTCAACTTCAGCTTTTGTGATCTCATTAGCTTGTACTTTCTCCCATGGCCATTTCTAAGGAAAGTTTCCTTGATTATTTGGAAAATCATTTGCATAGTGTACCATCTCAATAAAATTTTATCATTGAATATTAGTAGCTTCTTTATTTCCCTTTCAATCATGAGCATGATGGAATTTCTTACCACATTTGAAGTAAAATCCTTTTCCTTTTAAACAGAAACTAGGGAGTTTCCTTCTATAAGTATCACATGTTTGAAAATTACCTTTTTTATTCTTCCCTTTATCCATTATTTTCTCTAAAACCCTCTTCTTATATTATTTTCCCTTAAAGTCATAAGTCTTAGAGAATTACTTCTCTATATTGATAGCACATGAGACTATATCTTCATATTATGAGAATTTTTAAGAGACCATTTCCCTTTAGAGGAATGGTTTTAACCCATCAAAGAATTGATCGATATTTCTCTTTATATTACGTACATAATCGATATCATGCCTTGATAACCATGTAAATTTAGATTCATACTTGTAAACATTTTAATCCTCTTTTTTTCTAAAACTCTATAATAGTCTCTCGATATTCACTAGTTATTCCCAAGGGAAATTTTTTTCCAAGAAAATTTCCTTAAAATCCTTCCATTCTATATTTGAAATTTATTCCTCCTCCTTTTTATTTTGATTTGATGACCAACATTGATCAACATATCTTGATAGATGATAAACTTTAATGATAACCTTCTCCCTTTCATTACTTCCCAAAGAAAGAAATATCTTCTCTAGGGAACTTATCAATGTATTAGCTATAAATGTATTTTTTGTACCATTAAATAATAAAGGTTGTTATTTCATGAAGTGGTCTAACATTATTACACCACATTGTGGATCAGGATTCTCTATGAGAGTAAGGTTATTGCTCATAACCTAATTTAGTTTTCCCATTATAGTTATAAGTTTCGCAGATCTAGTTGCAGATCCTGCTTCAATATCATTATCTTGTATGGGATGGAAATCCCTAAATGGAATACATGTATTGATACAGTTTTCATTACTTCCACTAGGAATCATTTCTAAATAATGGAATACACTAAATTAGGTTATGAATCATAATTAATAATTTTGAACTATAAAAACAATTAACATAAATTGGAAATTTAGGCATAGATAATCTCATAATCATAACCATGGTTTCTTTGGGTACAAGTTTACTTTTAAATCCTTCATAATGGTTTATAAAGAAAATATGAATTTTTATAAGAATATCTCCAGGGAGAGTCAAACTAGGTGTGTAGTAAGGCATGTTTTTGTGTACCAGGTTACGCTGAGTCAATCCTGGCATACCTTATCAGATTTATTACCCCTAGATACATCTTTTCCAAACCCACATCCACTTGTAGTATCCAAATACGGATTTATTGCTAGGAATAACCACATAATATCTACTTTACCAAAATTCTTGGAGGTTCTTCTATGTTTATCCTCAAAGTCTATCTTAGGGTTATGTCCCCTAATCTATGTTTTCTAAATCTATTTTCCAAGGTTTCAACTAAAATTTTTTTGATACCAATTATAAAGACCCCAACCCCAGTAACCTAGAGTTGGTTCTTTACTTTATAACATTGGTACTATGAATAAGTGTTCACATCCCAAAGGACTTCATAGTTTAGATTATTTAGAAAAATATATACAAACATAAGTATTACATTATAAATTTAAATGAAATACAACATAGAAAATCCGTTGGAAACATCCATAAACTCCTAGATTATCCCTACAAGTCATTCATAATATAAATATTTGTATCCTGGTTAAAAATAAAACATAATAAAGGGGTGATCTTGGATTCTTAGTAAGGGTAATAAATACAGTGGAAGATATGGTAAAAAAATATAAACAATAAGTCAAGGTGAAAAACTAAAAACACATACCATTAAAATATAATCTTGAGAATAATATGGCATGGATAATATTTGATTAAATAATTCCATGTAAATAATCATATGAGAATTAAAATTAACCATGGATATTAGTAGAATAATCATATAGATTATTAATTACTAATATCATAATGATGGAATGCATAATGTTGGACATCTAAAATATAGCGTCGAGGCCTCGACCAAGACATTTGAAAATAAATGGGTAAGGCCTTAGCAAAATATCAATATGGTTTGTCTCATGATACCTAATGATACATCAGGGGGCTATAGCAGGCCCCTAACATAAATTTATAAGTCCAACGAATTCCTCATATGAATGGGGTGAAATATAAACAATATATTCAAAATTTAAATAACCTTCCCCAATCAGTAAACATAATCACTTACCATTCTGAGTAATATGGTGAATGGTATCAAGATAACACATCCACAGTCCAACTGATCATAAATCATTTAATAAAATATGGTAGATTATATCATAAAATATCAATCCCAATTAATCATAAGATTCAACATAGGGTGTTGAAATAAATGAAAAAACTCTAATAAAATCATTGATTAATTCTTGAGAGAATTATCATTTTTAATTTGTAAAGAATAGTTCTTTTGAAAAAAATAATTTTTTATTTGTAATAAAATAAAATTTGAAACATGTATATCCTTTAAAAGAAAATTGAAGGAAAATTAAATTATTTTTTAGGCATAAATTATGTCCAAATGAAGTGAAAACATGTAAAAATAGTTTTCAAGAAACATTATAAATGGGCCACTTTGGTGCAGTTTAAGAGAAAATATAAAAGGGTATTTAAAACAAAAATAATAATAATTTTTTGTATAAAATCATAAATAAAAATGTATTTTTTATGATAAAAAGTTTGATTTTATAAAAATAATTGTATCTTAAAATAGATTTTGGATGGTACTTGAAAATGGGTAATAAATTGGGAAGTTCCCTTTAATCGGACTTGCTTATCAGGATGAATCGGGAAGGGAACCTTATAAAAAATTTATCTCCCCATAAAAGAAAGAATAATTGAGCTAGGTAAATATGTTTGAAACATAAACATAGAAAGTGGGAGGATTAAATAAGAATAATTAAGAATTGCATTGGGGTAAAGAGAGAGAAAGCGTAACCTAAATGAAAAATAGAGGTTCAGGGAGAATCCCTTACCACTTTGCAAATAGTCAAACCATATGCCCAATAGAATTACTGGTCATAAAATGAAACATTTAATACCATTAATATAAATAGATTCATTATATAATGCATCAAAGGGTAGTATACATACACCATACACAAGAAATAGTGGTGAATAATACATATCTCATAGAAATAAAAGTGAGATGAGAAAACCATTACCTTATGTCTAAAAGTGTTCTACATTTATAATTAATATCATGGATAATGAAATTAGATTTATTGATAATTTACTTAAGAATATATTAATAATTATTTTGATTTATTATAATTTTATTAAGTTAATTTATGACATTTTTTATGATTTATAATATTCAATTTCATCATTTAGGAGTGTTTGTTTCCTTGGTTTTCATGATTGGTTCACTTGTATACATGTATAAAAGATCACAAAAAATGGAAAAAGTTATCTAGAATTTAAATTATAAGTTATTAATGAAATTATAGAATATTTAATGGTATTATATATCATTTTTTCTATATGTTATGATGATTTATTTGATAAAGTGTTAATGATAACCATTTACATTATTTTGGAATTTTTTCGATCATCATGGACTAGTATTATCTTATGAATTAATATTATGTATATATACTGGTTATAGAACATTAAATAAGTTTTATTACATATATTAAATTATTTTTTAACCATAAAATGGTTTTATGACTATCCTTGAAGGCGTAATTTAAAAAATAATACTCATCATCTATGAAGATAGTAAATTAGCACCTCACGGACAATGTTTACATTTTTAGAATAAAAAAGGGAAGAGAAGAGAATTTATGGTTGATATACCATTAACATAATAAAATTAAATTATATAAATGATACTTTATTTATCATGTTACTTTGGATAGTTGAGGTGAGGTAAGGATAAGAAAATAAAAGAAATTGAAAGAGAGATAGAGAGAAAAGGTTTTACCTCTTGAGTATCGCCTCCTTGAGAACCTCCTTAAGGTACTTGGAAATAGACTTTTGGTGAGATAAAAAAGAACAAAACATGGGATAGAAGTTTTGGAGAGGAAATTTTCATAATATAAACAAGATTAGAGACTTTTTAGGTGTGAGGAGAAGGGGTTATGAGGGGTGGTATTTATAGTGGATGAGAGGGTGTTTTTTGATTATTTAATTCATTTGTTTATTATTTTGTCTCAAGACTATTAATAGTGTTGGTTATTATGGATAAATATAGTTAATATTTAATTTTTGTTCTAATTAATGGGTTACTACCTCATATATACATCATCCATGACTCAATAATTCATTTATTTACTTATAATGTTAAATACCATAAATTATCATATTTCACAATTCACCAAAATTTCAACTATTTTAGAAAAATCTCAAAAATTAAACCGAGCCATTTTTTAACACTTAGAATTCAAAAATGGACTCCATTTTACAAAAATGATTCTCTAAGTATGATAAATTTAATTTTCAATTAAAATCAGCATTTATTCAAAGAATACCGATTTTAAAATTATTACTGGTTTTATAGCACTTTGAAAAATTGATTAAGGTCTCATAAAATTATCTTATAATCATAATAAAAAAAGTATTAATTCATTAATCTATTTTATGAAAATAAATTTTCTTTTAAATCATTATATTAATTATAAAATTG
Source organism: Viscum album (assembly GCA_963277665.1). Taxonomy (NCBI): domain Eukaryota; kingdom Viridiplantae; phylum Streptophyta; class Magnoliopsida; order Santalales; family Viscaceae; genus Viscum; species Viscum album. Next base: position 1,919,118,150 of record OY728152.1, read on the forward strand.
TAAATAGACATTTTTGCTTCATAAATATACCAACACTTAATTTATCATTTTTAAAACATTTATATACTTTTTCCAATATATAAATATATCATATTTTCATTTATAAGAAACCTAAATTTAATTTATAATTTCATAGGTGAGGTTACTATTTTATTGGCTGGATTACTATTCTTAAGGGTCACGTTACTATTTCAATGGTTTTATTTAATAGTATATTACGGTTTTAAACTTGGTGTTGCGTGAATCATAAACTATCAAAGTTATTAAATTTTAAAAGAGACATACCATAAAATCTTGGGGTGTTAAATTCACAACCCAATATGTTCTGTATTCCAATTCCATAGGTAGGTGATATCTTTTTCCATAATTTAATCTTTAGAGGCTCATTCTTATGGGTGTTTTTTAAGTTATCCTTTAAGCTCATAACGTGTCTTTAACCTTTGGCTACTGTATTTTATTTTTGGGTTTATAGTCTTCTCCAAATTTCTTTTTATCTCCTTGTTGGACACTTCATCTTATTCATTTGTCTGTGGATGGTAGTATATTTATATCTTATGTTGCACTCCATAATTTCTCAGTGAGGCCTCTATGATCCTATTGAATAAATGGGTCCATTGATCACATATAATGGATCTTGGTACTCCAAACCTATAAAATATGTTAGTCCTGTAAAAAGAAAACATAAATTTAGAATCATTAGTTTAGGTGGTCTTAGCTTCCACCCATTTTGAGACATTATCCACATATAAAAAAATAAAATACATGGGATAATTCAAAAATTTCACAAATGATGATTGGTTTTTGGGGACTTTCTTGTCTCTTTGAAACATTTCCATAAAATTGGAATCTATTTCATTTTTTTCAAAGTTCATGTGAATCCTTGAAAAAAATATAGTAAAATAAATTCAATATTCAATAACTTTTTTATGGTTCTTTTATGTCCAAAGTGGCCTCCACAAGCTAGTGTATGACCAAATTTAAGAACAAATTGTATTTCACTTGAAGTTAATAATCTTATTATCACTTGATCATTATATATTTTTCACATGTATGGATCTCCCCAAATGTAAAAATTTGATTCATGTTTGAGTTTTTTGACTTTATGGGGATTAAAGTGGGATGATAATTGAAAAGTTACCTAAAAATTGACTATGTCAGCATAAAAAAGGTACCTCTCTAAATAAATACAACTGCTCCCCTATATGTGATCATTCAATGGGTATCTGGCTAGAATTTCTACTTTATCAATGTTGGGTAGTCTACTCAGGTGATCGACCATTTGGTATTCAGGTCCTTTCTTCTATTTAAATTCCATGTTGAACTCCTATAGAAGTAACATCCATCTAACCATCCTAGGATTTGTATCTATATTTTTTCATCAAGTATCTCAAGGTTTCATGATCAAAAAATATAGTGACTTTAGTTCTAAGAAAACAGGATATGAATTTATCTAAATAAAAAATTACTGCAAGTAACACCTTTTAAGTGGTTTTATAGTTGATTTGGGAGGAATCAAAGGTTATTGTGGAATAAGAAATGACTCGATGTTTTTCTTTACAATCAATGAAAGAACTGCTCCCATAGGTTGGTTGTAAGGATCACAAAGTAACTCAAAGGGGTTCTCCAAATTTTTTAGTTTCATCACTAGTGGGGTGATTAATCTACTATTCAGTTCAACACAAGCCTCCTTGAACTCATAATTAAAATCAATATCAGAGTATTTTAAAACTAATATAGAGATTGTAAGAGAAGTCTTACAAAAATCCTTAATAAACCTCCAATAAAATCCTACATGTCCATGAAAATATCTAACAAGTTTCACTCAAGTGGATTAATGTAAGGAATGTATCACTTCAATTTTAGATTTATCCACCTCAATGTATTTTTGTTAAATTAAATTCCATATAACTTTCCCTTTTTTATAATGAAATGGAAATTTTAAAAATTCAAAACCAAGTTCTTTTTTATGAAATTTTTCAAAAGAAATCCCAAATTGTTCATACAATATTCAAATTAATTACCAAAGATAGTGAGATCATCTAAAAATACCTCTAATATGGTTTGAAAAGATACTTACCATGAATCTTTAAAATGTAATTGTAGTATTTTATATCCAAAATGGAATCCTCTAATGGAAAATTGTACCAAAGGGACACATAAATTTTTTCTTCTCCTAGTCTTCTAGAGTAATTGGTACCTAGGAATAAACTAAAACCATCTAAAAATTAATAGTGACTTTTCCCTGCCAACATTTCCAACATTTGGTCAATAAAAGGGATGGGGGAGTGATCTTTCCTAGTAACTTGGTTAATCTTCCTATAATCTATATACACTCTCTATTTTTTAAAATTCTAATAGGTATAAGCTCATTTTTCTCATTCCTTAAAATGGTTAATCCGGTTTTCTTGGGAACTATATGAATCAGATTGACCCATTGTGAGCCAGATATTAGGTAAATGATGTTTTCTAAAAATAAATTCTCCATATATTTTTTCACTTCCTCCATTATAGTGGGATTTATACTACTTTGGATCTTCATAAAAATTATATAATTCTCCTTAAGTAAAAAAAATTGATCAGATTTTGGGACTAATTTCCAGGATATCTCCTAAACACCACTCTATTTCTTGAAAATTATCTTTCAAAAGATCAATTAATTTGTGTTTATGGTTAGGTTATAGGTTATTAGAAATTTTTAATAATATCTTTTACCCTTCCATGAGATACACATATTTAATTAGATACACATATTCCATGAGATACACATATTTAAAATCAATGGGTATTGGTTTCAATTCCAGGTTCAGTTGGTGTTCTAAAGATGAAATCAAACTTGGGTTTCAGAATTCTACTAATTGTACTTTCTACACACAGGTTGAAATATAATCTACCTTGTCATTAAATAAAAAAATATATAAAGGTATTAAAGGGTTACCACTTCATCCAAAATGAATATATATTCATCATAATTATGGATATCTTCATTATTTATGGATTTTTAAATCATTAAGTGTTTTTCTAAAGTCAATATTTCATAAAACAAACATAAATAGTCAATAAGATCGGAATCTTCAAAGTGAGAAAGTGTAAGGAGTGAATGGTCAATTAAATGGTCCCTTATGGATTAAAATATGTTGGAATGGACTACTATATCTCCAAAATCCATGGGTATTTTTCCTTTATGTTCATTGATAATTATCTTAGATTTCTTCAAGAATAGTCTCCCCAAATCGATGGGTGATTTCCCTAGTGCTCTATCTTCCTCCATGTTCAGCACATAGAATTCAGCTGGTAAAATCAGATCATGTACACTAACCAACACATCTTCCAAGAATCTTGTTGGAAAAATAGTAGATATTTTTTCAAGTTATACAACCACTCATGTGGGATTCAAATTCTCTAACTATAAATATATTAACATTGAGTGGGGAATAACATTTATATAAGAACCTAAATCATATAAATCATCTAAAAAGTTATAGATCCAGTTGTGAAATGGATATAAAGTATATGGAACATTACATTTGGTGGTAACTATTGTGTGATAAGGTCTTATACACTTCTCCCTAAGTTAATCTTTTCATTCCCTTAAAGTCTTGTTTTCTTTATGAAAAGTTATTTGAGTAACTAATCATACTTTGAGATTCTATTGAGGGCTTCAAGAAGGTATATATTGATCTCAACTTTTTGGAATGTTTATATAATTTATCTTTGGAGTTCTTATTCCTAAATATTCTTATATTGGATCATCCTTGATGGGAGTAGAATTAGAAAATCCTTCTTCTCCCTCTGATTTCTTTTCCATGGTGTCTCTAGTCTTTTCTTCCTCCTTAGTTCATCTTTCTCTTCTATTTTCTTTTCTTCATATTAAGGTTGGTTTTCAAAAAAAATCCCAGAATTTCCATCTTGGACTTCTTTAGCCTCTTTTATAGTATTCTCTTCAAGTCCTAGTCATGATTTTTTGGGTTTAGGTTTTTCAACCCCTTTTTCATTGCAAGGCTGATCTTATTCCAACTCAGAGGTGTTAATGGGTTGAATTTACATTACACTTCTAGTGGTGATAATACTCACATTCTTTTTTGGGTTAGGATCCATTTAAGCAGGCAATTTTCTTGGATTTTTGGATAAAATATCTACCATACCGATGAGTTGGTTTCTTAATTCTTCCACTTCATTCCAAAACTTCTCAACTTTAGGTCCTTACTATTTTACTGGGTTTTATACATTGGTTGAAGGATGTTCATAGGGTATCATTTGTTAGAAAAGAGGAGAATTATGGTAATAAGGTTGATTATAAGATGGATTGTAGGGATGTTGAAATGGTGGTGGGTTTTGGAATTACTGAAAAGGGGGTTTTTCTTTGTGTTACAACTAAAAATGTGGCATATCTTGGTTTTACTCCTCCAATGGCCCGAAGGCCTTCATTTTTTATTGATTTTTGATAATCCACCTTTCAAGGGGTGAGGTGGAACCCTTACAAGGCCCAAAGACATAAGTATTACATGGCCTATAGGCCTTAGAGGAATTCATTGCTCATGGGCTTCAAACATTACATACAACCCGGACTAATTACTTGGAACTTCTCCTCCCCAGCATCTTCATCGTGAAATCAGATCTACACCTTTTCATGGCTATTTGTCTAGGTATTCCCATGAATGAATAGGCTTGTCCTGATGGAAGATGTCATACCCTCTCATTCTTGCAATCTGTTTAGCTTCTGCTGTGGTGAAAGCTCCTTGCTCATCCTCCTTGTAGAGCTTGTACCTTGTAGGTTGTCTAGTTTGCATCTGCACTTAAGGTGGCCCAAAGGCCTTGAGGTGGCCCAAAGGCCTTGAGGTGGCCCAAAGTCCTTACTAACCCGAAGTCCTGGGTGGCCCGAAGGCCTTACAGGACTTAGGGACCAAATCGGTGGCCCGAAGGCCTAAACGGGGGCATATTCCCGGCTGCTACAGTGTCAAACAGTGCCTGCTACAGTTTCTACTATAGTACCTGCTACAGTACTGCATAGTTCCCACTATAGTACCTGCTAGAGTGCTGCTATAGTAACTCAGAAATTTTGCCTCTGCCTGGATTTGATCCCTGGTCTCTTGGATGCAGTTATGGAGTCCTTACCAACCGGGCTAAGGCTCATGTGCCTATCTTGGTTTTACTAATTTACAAATCCATGTTGGACATGGTTAAGCTCTCTCCACCCTTGATTTTATTAAAAAAAATTGGGATGAAAGGCTACTTGATGTGGCCTTTAATTTATGTTTTTACCACATCACTTTTATTGTTAAATTTGTTTTTAATTCTTTAAATGAAATTAATTTGGTTAATTATTTCTTTGTGATTAATTTATAGTATATTTTTTAAATCGATGATATTTTTAATAATAATGTTTTTTTATCGTCTTAACTTTATTTTTTTCATTCTTTTTAATATTTGTTAATGTTCATCTTATTTATCAATTGTCTAATTATTGTTTTTTTATCATTTATTTGATTTTCATTAATTTTTTTGTTTTACACACTAATTTTATCACCTTTTTGTATTTTATATTAATATATTAATTAATTAATTAATGTTTAACTTTTAACATATTTTCTTTAAATAATTTAATAATTAGTAACATTAAATTATAATTGAATTCTTTTATCATTTTTTGTTAATTAAATAATCAGTTAAATATTTTTTTCGTTTTTATTTCTAATTTTTAATCATTTTTTGTTTAACCAAAATAATGAGTGTGAATTTACTTATTTAAATTTTTTGTTATGTTTTTAATTATTTAACAAATTATATTTGATTTTATATTATTTTTTATGGATTATTTATTTAGTTATTTTATTTTATTTTCAAATGAAGCAGCAAGTTAGGTTCTAGTAATTCAAATGGCTACATAGGAGTTTTACAGATTGCCCACATAGCCAATTATAAATTGGAAGTGGCATAAATTATTTATTCTAAAGCTGAACGTACCTAATTTCTTTACCAAGAACTGAGAGAAACCAATTACGGAAGAACAACTGATACTATTTGAGTCTGATGATGATGTTCAAAGGGAGAATGATGGAAGATGGATTTTCTATTTGTTGACCTCTAACACCATCAAAGTCGAGGGTTGAAGATGACTGAAAGAATTGGTTTTGTGTTGATGCTCCTGAATCTATGAATATTGTAGAACAATATGTTATGCCACTATCAAATAAGGATGAAGAATAATCCAATTTCATATGAGATTAGGTCGAAACCTAAGCTTCTCCAGCCATATCTCTCCTTCTATAAGCTGATCTGGGTTCGATAAATATTAAGGTAAATTGGTTCAAATCTTGTGTGTTTCCAAGCCCATGTTGTCAAAGATGGTTTTTTTCATTAGAGAATGTTAATGAATCATGGAAGAAAATTTATTTTCTTGGTTCTTTCTTGCTTGAAGGTTCGGTTTGGGGGTGAAAATCACGTTGGTTTCTTGGAAATTTTCATTATTGAGATAGTGATGATGGAGGGGAATCAACATTGATTTTATATGGAAGTGTGTTTGTGAGAGAGTAAAGTATTTTTATAGGTTATGGTTTGATTTGAAAGGTGGTTTGATAAGGTATTTGTGTCCAGTGAGTGTATAAACCAGTTGCATGGAAGTTTTATGATATCCTCGAATTTAAAATTTATTTATGAGATTCTACTGGAGGAGTTTGGATTGAGTATTAGATACACTTTTTTTATTGGAAAATTTTGTTTAAGGGGAGTGCTGAAATGGAACTAACAATGGCTCAAGGTCTGAGAATTTTACTCTCCCATTTTTCTTCATGGAACAATGGTGGTGTTTTAAGTTAATGAGCTAAAGAAAATATAAAAGAATTTTTCTAACATCGGATAGACTGGAAATTTTATAGAGAAATTGAAGGTACATAAGAAAGAGAAGACCAACTACGGTGAGCTTGAGACAGAGAGGAACTCGACTTCTATAGATAATATTTCTCTTTATTTTTCATTCTTATCCTTGTCTTCAAATATCAAAATGTATTTATTAAAATAGTTTTTTGTTCTTTCTCTGATCATGTGTAACTTTATTTTTTTAGGGAAATTAGAATATATTAAATTAAATATTTTTCCAAGAATCATTCTTAATTAATTTCTTAGAGGTCTATATTATTCCTTATTTTATTCTTCGGCAATTTATTCCTTCTCTAGCGATATATATATGGATGAAGTTAGATTTGAATCTATTTAGGTGGTTGGAAATTAGTTTCTACTCCTATTTAAATTGATGAAATGAAGAGAGTTTTTCTAGAAGTTCACAGCATGTATTTTTCATACAGTGTACTTCCTTGTTTTAATTCTTCTTGAGAATCATTTATTCCCAAATTCAAGTATTGAAAAGTGAAAATTAGGAAATTTATAAGTCTATTTAACTTAAATTGAAGTACTTTAATTAGAAAATTTTGTAGTTCTTTATTCTACAAGAAGATTTTCTATTTCTTCTGGAGTGATTGATAGACATGTTAGTCCTCAGAAGAATTCAGTGGACATCACATCTTTTACACAGCCTTTGCCTCCTCTATGTTTTATTTATAGCATGAGTGGTGATATATGAAGGTAAAGGGGCATGTATTGGAAGATGGTGTGATAGGGATTTAAAAAATTTCATCACTGAAGCTACAAAACTTATTATCTCCAGTGATATGAGCCCCAGTAGAGGTCTGAGTATCTCTCATAGATTATTCAAATCATAGAAATTAAATAAACGAGTACCTCATTCGATTTGGTGTTGCATTTGACTAAAACTCATTGTTGATGATTTTTTCTCAAAGGATCTATAGTTGAACCCCTCTAGATCATCCACACATGCTCCAAGAATCAGTGTTCTCATCATTCATCGAATTTTGGGTGCTAGCTTGGAGCTCCGAAGAGTTTTTCAGTATCATGAAGATTACCTCGATCTTGTGCCTTTGATCTTTTGAATATGTTCTTGGATAAAATGCTCTAACATAGACTTTCTCTCTCTATAAAGTGGTAGGAGAGATATGATCTCATTCTATTGGAATGAACATCACATGGAATGAGCTCCTCTCTCCTACTTATATCGTGGGGGGTTCAAATACCCGAAAAGGGTTCCCCTACTCCTGAAAATAAAACACCCACTAAATAAGAAATAAATAAACAATTACGATGTACTAACTACATCATAAATATTATTTATATTTTATCACATAATTTTAAAATATATTAAATATATTACATGATAAACTTGATCTATTAACTTGACTCATAATTCCCGCTAATATTAAAAAAACATTAAATATTAAAATAGTATTCATTAATATAATCACTACTGGAAATATGATCTATACCAACGGTTTTGGGAAACCCATTGGTATAGGTCACTAATTTGGACCTATACCAACGTTTTGGCCAAAACCATTGGTATAGGTCACTTATATGGACCCATACCAATGGTTTTGGGCAAACCATTGGTATAGTTCATTAATTTAGACCTATACCAATGGTTTGGCCATAATCATTGGTATAGGTCCATTATAGAGACCTTATACCAATGGTTTTGGCCAAACCGTTGGTATAGGTCCCCCCTATACCAACGGTTTTTCCAAAACCATTAGTATAGGTCCCAAAATCAAAAAACCTGTACCAACGGTTCTCAAAACCGTTGGTATAGGTACATGTATTTTTAATGGAATCTTCTTACAGAGGACATTCAATAAATCAAAATTTAAAATACTTATGATAATACATATATATATATTTATGAAATTATGTTCACAAAAGTAATTTAGGTTAGTGGTTAGGTTGTTCAATCATAAATAGGAGGTGATGAGATCAAAACCAACTGAATGATTGTTTTTTGAATTACATATACCAATGGTTTTATGGAATCGTTGGTATAGATTTTCATATTACTTATACCAATGGTTTTGAAAACCATTGGTATAGGTCTATACCAATGGTTTTCCCAAAACCATTGGTATACACATATCCCCGCGGCTTACTTGGCAATGGTTCTCTAAACCGTTGGTATAGGGTATTTTTCCAATAGTGAATATTTTTCCTATATTCGCTAAATACCTCATAAATAATTTTAATAAATAAATTCAAACCAATTACTCTATACTTTAATAATAATTAAATTATTTATTTTTTAGTGATTGATTACTTATACAACTCTCAAACTCGAGGTGGGGCCCACCATGTCCAAAATTACTATTCACCAGAATATGGAAGATTCTTAAATATGATATTATGTATGAAACTCTATACCCTTATCTCGATATCAATGAATATTATTCACAGACCAAGATTGGAGTTCAACAACCCATCAAGGCCCCTAAAGAGATAAGTAATAGTCATAGTAATGAAAACCTTCCTAAAAACATGAACTCTATAATATAATCTCTTTTTATTTTTTTAATGGTTGGGACCGAAGCCTCAATTTATTATTAAAGAAAATACTTATAGCATCCTGACTTTTTATCACATAAACTTTCATTACATTATACAAAAACGAGGATCATTATGGTTTAGTGTCTTGGAAACCAGGAACTTATTACATGAGAAAAAAACTTTATTCTTAAACAATTGAAAGGCTTCTTCATTTGTTCATCCTAAGTTCATTACAGCATCTCATAACCTGGGAGCATACATCAAAGGAAAGGGTGAGAAAAAGGCCCAGTAAGGGAAACAAGGGAAACATTTTACCTGAGAACTTGAGATACATCAAAAGTCATGAAAAATAACTTTAAGGCATGAGAAAGAGATCATGAGGCATATCATAATAAAAATAACGCATTTCATAACATGAATATGTGGCTACAAAATTTAACATAGACAATCATTTATGTTTCACCAAGGTCCATCCTCAAGGTGTCATTAAAAATTACCAAGGTTATTCACCAAGGTATCAGTCAAAATGGTCATCTCTAGAGATTAAGTCTTTACCCAATGCATTGGAGCGCTATCAGGGTGCACCCTTAAATTTTCCTTTGTTATCATGTGAGACACATATATCATCATCAAACATTTCATAAATAACCCATATAGAATAAAATAAATGGGTTTCATTTCATAATTATAACGTTTTAAAAACTACTTTAAAGACATGATCTTTATGTCACTTTAAACCCACGGAAAAGGAAACTGGGTCTCATGTATGTAAATCCCATAATTTAAAATAGAAAATTTTGGTATATATGTGAATACCCCTTTAGAAGAAAGAGCTTTGAGTATTCACTTAATAAAATAAAATAATTTGAGAAAAAGATAGAGACATTTTGAGACGGAAATTCGGCAGCATAACGGCTATGTTGTAGGGTTTTAGAAAACATTGAAAAGAGAGGGGACATGGGTAACCCACTCATAAATGATCCATAAAACATTAGGGGGACAGAATATAATGGATTTAAGAACATGGTAATGAAATTTTAAATTTATACCATATGAAATGAAGAACATGAAAGGAAGACAAAAATAAGATTTCTCTTATGAAAATTCAGCAGCCTAACGACGTCACTTAAACTTCAAAAAAATGAATTGACAAGATAAAATGGGGAATCTCATCATATGAACATAAAATATCAGTATGATAGATATAGAGATCATACCCCAAAATAATAAAATGGAACTTGAAAGACTTGACAAGAAAATTGAACTTGAAAATGAGAAGGGTGAAAGAATCCCTTAAAAATTCGGCTGCCTAACGGCGTCACTTAAACGTCAAATAAAATGAATTGACGAGATCAAAATAGGGTCTATCATAATATGAACATAAAATATCAGTATGATATATATAGAGATCATACCCAAACATAATAAAAATAAACTTGAAAGGCTTGACAAGAAAATAGAACTTGAAAATGAGAAGGGTGAAAGAATCCCTTAAAAATTCGGCAGCCTAACGGCGCCACTTAAACTTCAAAAAAATGAATTGATGAGATCAAAATAGGGTCTCTAATCATATGAACATAAAAGATCAGTATGATAGATATATATATCATACCCCAACATAATAAAAAGGAACTTTAAAGACTTGAAATGAAAGTATAACTTTGAAAAAATGAGAAAGGTGAAAGAATCCCTTAAAAATTTGGCAACCTAACGGCGCCACTTAAACTTCAACAAAAATGAACTGATGAGATAAAAATAGGGTCTCTAATCATATGAACATAAAATATCAGTATGATAGATATATAGATAATACCCCAACATAATAAAAAGGAACTTGAAAGGCTTGACATGAAAGTAGAACTTTGAAAAAATGAGAAAGGTGAAAGAATCCCTTAAAAATTATGCAGCCTAACGGTGCCACTTAAACTTTCTTAAAACTAATTGATGAGAGCAAGAGGGGGTCTCTAATCATATGAACATGAAAATGAAAGTAATAGGAATATAAAATAACATCCTCCAACATAATATCATGGATCATAAAAGAAATGACATAAAATAGATTACTTGAAAGAAAGAGAGAGGTAGGATCCCTTACCTTAAAACATATCTCTTAAAACTCAAAGGTTGGGACCTTGAGGGCTTGGGGGAACCTTGAGAGGACTCCTTGGGAGGTAATGAGACCAGAGATTCGTTTGGGGAGAGTTGGGAGTGAAAAATAAAGGAGGAAAGGGTGGGTATTTATAGGGAAAGTGAGGGGACAAGGCATTAATGGCCAAGGGACACCTCACAAGTGGTTTTCTCAAAACCATGGGCTCTCCCATGGTATTTCCCATGGAGTTAGGCCACATGGGCCCCCCCCCCCATACAATAATTCATCACCTTTGGTTGGAAAACCCTTAAAATATCTCATGAAATCATCATGACACAGTCATGATGTCATTAAACATACCGAAACCCTAAAACTGTATTTTTACTATTCACTGAAAATTCAGCTTTCTCAGAAAAATCCCAAAATTTCACCTTAACAAAATATCAATGCTATGATTTCAAAAATGAACTCCATTTTATAAAAATAATTTTCTAAATATTTTTAATTTAATTTTTAAATAAATACACTATTCACTAAAATTCATTTTTTTTTCAGAAAAAACTCCAAAAATTACCTTAACATAATATCGATGCTCTGAGTTCAAAAATGAAATCCATTTTATAAAAATAATTTTCTAAATATTTTTAATTTAATTTTTAATTAAAATCACTATTCAGCTGAAAAAACTAATACTTAACTAATAATTTCTGAAATAGTTATTTACCTATTTTATTGAATCTCATTACTTAATCAAGGTGCCTAGATTATATTAATACTTTCTTTAAGTGAGATTACTAATCCATTTAGTCACATTACTAATCCTAAGCATAAAATCACTATTCATTATTTACTATTCATCAAAAATTAAGTTGATCTTATTATATTCTAAATTTCGTACTGAACATAATTGTAGAAGACCATTTTTTGAAAATCATTACACATTTTTAATTATTTAAGGTTTACATAAACATTTTTAAAATATCCTTTTTCTAAAATTCATCAAAAATATGCATACTATATTTATCCAGATATTTGAAAATTCACAAACTTCACCATAAGAAGAGAACACAATTTTATTTATAACAAAGGATTACAAAAGGAAGTTATGGTCTCGTTACATAGACCCTTATAACACCAGCATAGGACCTAAGAGTAAGGTGTGCTAGGCTGATAGAATCTTGGGGTGGCTCTACAAACATTGCACGAGTAGTAATTTCTATCAGTTTGAACTTCTCGCGAAGGTGATTCTGTTCTAGCTTCACACGATGAAGTTTGGATTGGGTTTGGTCCAGAGCAAAGCCCAGTGGTGCTACCTCCTTCCCAAGTTCCGTTAGATGGGCTTTGATTGGCCCGAGACTACTGGATGAGGCCATCAAATATTCTTTCTATATTAATTAACCAAGATCACTTGTATTTAGAGACAGTAATCAAAACGTTTAGTTTCCAGCAGTCATATTGACCAACAATCATATAACATTCAAAACCCAACAGTCTTATTTTAATTATACTCATGTTATCAAATGAAATAGTTTTTTTGAGTATAAAATAACACACAAATTTTGGAAACAATATTTATTCAAAATTTCGGGTGGTTACAATCTTCCCCTCTTAAGAAATTGTGTCCTCACAATTTTTAAAAATCAGGATTGGAAATTTCATTGAAAGTCCCACATCGGAAAAAGAGTCAGTAACACTATTACTTTAAAAGAAAGAAAGGGAAGTAAAAAAGGTCACCCGAGTTAACCCATACTAGGATTTCATGTAGGAAAACATGGACATGGAGGAGAAAACAAAGGGTCACGTTCTGAGGAAGAGTGATAGAAAACATGATTAAGATAAAGTTAACAACAAGAAAATCACAAACTTATGATGGGTTAAATGGTATTTGATTTCCCAGTAGGAAACATTAATAGACAACGTTTTTGTTTTAGATTCCTTTTCATAGTTTTGAGGAATTCATTTACTACATAGAATAAAACACAGGGAAATATACCTACCTTCATGTAGAGTTTCATCCTTTAATAAGTTTCTACCAAAACTAATCTTTTCTCCAAACGATGATCATTCAAAACTATTTGGTCTCATCAAAGCACAAGAATCATATTCTAAAGAATCACATAATCCACTAAAGATTAACTATATATTTCTTCTATTATCCATAAAATAGAAAGGGTAAGATAAAACAACTCTTCAAAAAGAAAGAATCCCATAGGAAGGGAAACTTCTTTAAATCTTCAAAATTCCATGGTACTACCCAAAGTTCATCATATACCATTCCATAAATAACTGTCCTTAAAATTCCTCAAAATAAACCAAACTAAGATTGAAACCCAAATACAGTAAGGATTTGATAACATAGTCTTCCAAAATAAAATTCATCATTCATCTCCAAACAACATCAATCACTCCTAACATCTTATAACAAAAGTAACTAACCTAAACATATTTTCCCCAAGATAGGTTAATAATTTCCATAAGTAATCTAAATTACTATAAGTCCACCTTAAATTCATCGATTCTTCAAAATATAAGTCAACTTTTACTCCTCAAATAAAATACCGTAGTAATCTATTTACCTCGATCAAATAGGGTTCCCAAAATAGTGAACGTCTTCCAAAATAATAATCATCTTTTAATCCCCTAATCACCTCTGTCATATTAATACGGAAATCATCACATTTCCTATAACATTGGTTGATGGGAAATGTTCTTCAATTTCTCGCCATTAACTAAGAAAATAAAGTACAATTAGGGGCTTAAATAATTATCCAATAATCATGAAAAGGAACTTAAAGCATAGAAGGATAAGTTGTAGAAGAAAAGTATACCCTAATTTGTGATACCCTAGGTTCCAAACTAGGTTATCCATGATCATATATTCTTATGTGAATCTTTATTTTATTTTATCATTGTTCCTTTAATAATGGTTCATAATAAGCTTATGAATTTACCAAAGCATATCCCCCGGGAGTGTCGTAACCAAGAGTGCAGCAAGTCCTGTTGTCGTGTACCAGTTCCTGTTCGAGTCTAGCTCAAAGCAATGTTTTCGGGTTTTACTCCTATGTACATCTGTGCCAAATCCACCTCTACCTGCTTGTATCCAGATAGGGATGTATTTGCTTGGCAACCCCTTACTCAATACTCACCAAAATACCAGGAAGATTTCCTATATTTAAACTTTTATATAGGGTTCTTCCTAGAGTTTTCATATCCAAATTTCCACAAATAACTAAACCATCCTTTTATACCAACTATAGCATCCCAACATTTTATCACATAAACTTTCATTACATTATACAAAAATGAGTATCATTAAGGTTTAGTGTCTTGGAAACCAGGAACTTATTACATGAGAAAAAAACATTCTTCTTAAACACTAGAAAGGATTCTTCATTTGTTCATCCTAAGTTCATTACAGCATCTCATAACCTGGGAGTATACATCAAAGGAAAGGGTGAGTAAAATTCCCAGTAAGGGAAACAAGGGAAACATTTTACATGAGAACTTGAGATACATCAAAAGTCATGAAAAATAAATTTAAGGCATGAGAAAGAGATCATGAGGCATATCATAATAAAAATAATGTGTTTCATAACATGAAGATGTGGCTACAACATTTAACATAGACAATCATTTTCGTTTCACCAAGGTCCATCCCCAAGGTGTCATTAAAAATTACCAAGGTTATTCACCAAGGTATCAGTCAAAATGGTCATCTCTAGAGATTAAGTCTTTACCCAATGTATTAGAGCGCTATTAGGGTGCACCCTTAAATTTGCCTTTGTTATCATGTGATACACATATATCATCATCAAAAATTTCATAAATAACCCATATAGCATAAAAGAAATGGGTTTCATTTCATAATCATAACATTTTAAAAACTACTTTAAAGACATGATCTTTATGTCACTTTAAACCCACGGAAAAGGAAAGCGGGTCTCATGTATGTAAATACCAGAATTTAAAATATAAAATTTTGGTATATATGTGAATACCCCTTTATAAGAAAGATATTTGAGTATTCACTTAATAAAATAAAAGAATTTGAGAAAAAGAGAGAGACATTTTGAGACAGGAATTCGGCATCATAACGGCTATGTTGTAGGGTTTTAGAAAACATTGAAAAGAGAGGGGACATGGGTAAACCACTCATAAATAATCCATAAAACAGTAGGGGGACAGAATATAATGGATTTAAGAACATGGTAATTAAATTTTAAATATATACCATATGAAATTAAGAACATGAAAGGAAGACAAAAATAAGATTTCTCTTATGAAAATTCAGCAGCCTAACGGCATCACTTAAACTTCAAAAAAAATGAATTGATGAGATAAAATGGGGAATCTCATCATATGAACATAAAAGATCAGTATGATAGATATAGAGATCATACCCCAACATAATAAAAAGGAACTTGAAAGACTTGACAAGAAAATAGAACTTGAAAATGAGAAGGGTGAAAGAATCCCTTAAAAATTCGGCAGCCTAACGGCGTCACTTAAACTTCAAATAAAATGAATTGAAGAGATAAAAATAGGGTCTCTCATAATATGAACATAAAAGATCAGTATGATAGATATAGAGATCATACCCCAACATAATAAAAAGGAACTTTAAAGACTTGACATGAAAGTAGAACTTTGAAAAAATGAGAAAGGTGAAAGAATCCCTTAAAAATTCGGCAACCTAACGGCACCACTTAAACTTTCTTAAAATGAATTGATGAGAGCAAGAGGGGGTATCTCATCATATGAACATGAAAAGTTCAGTAAGAAGAATATAAAAGAACATCCTCCAACATAATATCATGGAGCATAAAAGAAATGACATAAAAGAGATTACTTGAAAGAAAGCGAGAGGTAGGATCCCTTACCTTAAAATGTATCTCTTAAAACTCAAAGGTTGGAACCTTGAGGGCTTGGGGGCACCTTGAGAGGAATCCTTGGGAGGTAATGAGACCAGAGCTTCATTGGGGGAGAGTTGGGAGTGAAAACTAGAGGGGGGAAAGGGTGGGTATTTATAGGGAAAGTGAGGGGACAAGGCATTAATGGCCAAGGGACACCTCACAAGTGGTTTTCTCAAAACCATGGGCTCTCCCATGGTATTTCCCATGGAGTTAGGCCACATGCCCCCCCCCAATATAATAATTCATCAACTTTGGTCAGACAACCCTTAAAATATCTCATTACATCATCATGACACAGTCATGATGTCATTAAACATATCGAAACTCTAAAACTGTATTTTTACTATTCACTAAAAATTCAACTTTCTCAGAAAAATCCCAAAATTTCACCGTAACAAAATATCAATGATCTGATTTCAAAAATTAAATCCATTTTATAAAAATAATTTTCTAAATATTTTTAATTTGATTTTTAAATAAATACACTATTCACCAAAAATTCATTTTTTTCAGAAAAAACCCCAAAAATTACCTTAACATAATATCAATGATCTGAGTTCAAAAATGAAATCCATTTTATAAAAATAATTTTCTAAATATTTTTAATTTAATTTTTAATTAAAAAACACTATTCACTCGAAAAAACTAATACTTGACTAATAATTTCTGAAACAGTTATTTACCTATTTTATTGAATCTCATTACTTAATCAAGGTGCCTAGATTATATTAATACTTTCTTTAAGTGAGATTACTAATAAATTTGGTCACATTACTAATCCTAAGCATAAAATCACTATTCATAATTTACTATTCATCAAAAATTAAGTTGATCTTATTAGATTATAAATTTCGTACTGAATATAATTGTAGAAGACCATTTTTTGAAAATCATTACACATTTTTAATTATTTAAGGTTTACATAAACATTTTTAAAATATCCTTTTTCTAAAATTCATCAAAAATATGCATACTATATTTATCCGGATATTTGAAAATTCACAAACTTCACCATAAGAAGAGAACACAATTTTATTTATAACAAAGGATTACACAAGGCTGTTATGGTCTCATTACATAGCCCCTTATAACACCAGCATAGGACCTAAGAGTAAGGTGTGCTAGGGTGATAGAATCTTGGGGTGGCTCGGCCAACATTGCATGAGTAGTAATTTCTATCATTTTGAACTTCTCGCGAAGGTGATTCTGTTCTAGATTCACACGATGAAGTTCGGCTTGGGTTTGGTCCAGAGCAAAGCCCAGTGGTGCTACCTCCTTCCCAAGTTCCGTTAGATGGGATTCGATTGGCCCGAGACTACTGGATGAGGCCATCAAATCTTCTTTCTATATTAATTAACCAAGATCACTTGTATTTAGAGACAGTAATCGAAACTTTTAGTTTCCAGCGGTCATATTGACCAACGATCATATAACAGTCAAAACCCAACAGTATCATTTTAATTATACTCGTGTTATCAAATGAAACAGTTTTGTTGAGTATAAAATAACACAAAAAATTAGGAAACAATATTTATTCAAAATTTCGGGTCTTTACAAGACCTCATTAAGTTTGGGTAGAGGGAGACACATTACATATCCCAAAGGCCTAAGGCCAAGTGGCCTGAAAACAAGGCTTGAAAGCCCATTTTTTGGCCTAAAGGACCCCTTAGTGAATAGTACTGCTACAGTACATGCGTTGCTATAATACCACTGCCACTACAATTCCTGCTATAGTGCCTCTGTCACTACAGTTCTGCCGCTGCTACAGTTTTTCCACTGCTACCAACTTACCTTTGACTACCTTGGCCAAGGATTTATAAAAGTACTACCATCTTGATCATCCAAACCTGAGATATTTCTTCCTCAACTCGGAAGTGAAAAAATATATCCTAATCATTCAACCAATATAATATCACCAATGACACACCCAATATAATATACCTTAACATGATTTCATTATCATGTTTTTTTCCTTACATCAACATACATGATAAAATGACACACATTGATAATGATCTCAAGTCAAGAGACCAATACGCATGTCTGTAGATAGAAAAAATTAATGACACCTAAAACATGGGGTGTTCTTATTGGAATTTTAGTCCCCATGATCTCATTTACCAAACATAACCAAGTGTTTTCTTCATGAGAATAATTCTCAATGGTTATGATCCCCAACACCTAATAGTCATACATCAATGGTTTCCAATAAGTATGATGTATCTAGACCATAGAAAATAAATTAAAATTAATTTCATAGTATCTCAAGGTTCTCATTATATCCTGGAATCTTCTATAATATTTTGATATGAAGAATAATCTATAAACATTACCATTTAAATAGTAGACACATAAATATCTACACTATAATGGTAAGTGTACATCATGCATATCTCACTATATACATGAAATGGAAATCAGAAAGTATTTTTTAGTTGGGTCTAGGGAACCCAATTTTACAACACTCCCACTTACTTAGATATAACTTTATAACCATCCTTGTTAGTTCACACATGATTAAGATCATATTTTTTTGATTCATGGATTTAGTTTCTAGGTCTTCCATGTTTTTGTTGCATGGATATTCTGCTATGTGCAACCTCACCTCCTTAAGTAAGACTCCTCAAGTGATGTAATCCCCAAGTATATATCCTTTTATAAAATATCTAAACTTGATATCTTTTCTAGAACCTATAAATAATTATCATCATGATTAAACTTTACATACTTGGTGAAATTCCAAGAACTCGAAAAAAATTTTGTGTTTAATACACTACTTCTTAGCAGCCTCAAAAGCTACAACATAGTCAGTATTTGTAGATATCGCTACCACTCACTTGAATGAACTTGTATCACTCATTACCTCATTCTAACTGTGATATAAGATCATATTGATCTAAAGGAATATTATTTTTTCCCTTAAAAATTAGAATCATTTTCTCTCCACATACCGGGTATATATCTTTTTTACTTTATCAAGTAAAATTGGATAGTTCTGAATGCTTTCTTTACTATTCTCCTAAATATAAATGATATTTCCCTGCCATAAATTATATGTTGTCAATATCATTTCTTGTGAATATCCTGACATAAATGATTGGTTCATCACAGAAGTGTATGAGATTCAACTCACCATATTAATCTCTTCCCAATTCCCTACATGTCATCTTGGAGATATTTATTCCATGTGTCATTGGTAACAATTATCTCATGAATTGTTCCAACATTTATTTTTAAATAACTTTTTAGTATATGTACTTTGACTTGGACTAAGAAACCTTTAAATCTACCTCATTATATTAACTCCCTTAAAACATAGGTTTCTACTTTAAGTCAATATATGGAGATATTATTTTATTCTAGTTTTAACTAATTGTATGACCAATAGTTGTTTTACATATGTTACCAAAAATATTTTACTTGTAAAACAATGGCGCTCCCACTAACCTCTTATAGAAACATGGAAAATATTCATTACAAAATTAATATTTTATGAATTTTTTTTACTTTAATCCAAAATTGGATTTGAGTAACTTTCACCCATTATTGGAATTTTATAATGCCACCATACCTTTTTGGTTGCGTTGTATAGACACCTTCCATGACTAGTGATCTTGAAATCTAATGCTCAATAAAAATGATCATAAAATATAGCTATGATAAGTAAAATTCTAATGGATTTAGGCATAATGACTTGGTATTATAGATCATACCTTATTGGCAGCACACTTGTACCATCCATGTATAGTCTCACTTGAATACCCACTATAGTATTGAAAATGATAATCCCCTTTTCTTTGATACATGGAATCTATTGTTGAATTTTAATTGATCTTGTCAATTTTAGATAATTTTCATATACCGCCTACTTGTATGAATTATTATTCTCAATGAATAATGTATCACCTACACAGTGAATATAAACTATCTCCATGGTTTTATGAATCATTCATTTTCCACATGTTCTTATGAAACATTCATTTTCCATATGTTCTTATGGAACTTGTTCCTATTCCAACTATTTGTGCATATCTATAATTGAATAAACCCAATTCAAATTTTCTATCATGATATTAAGTATATATGTTCTCCCTTTTATAGAAATGTATTCTTTCACTTAACTGCATCTTTTATATCTCAGTATTTTCTATAATATCCTAAGAATCTTTTAAGACAGTTACTTTAGATGCACATTGTTTTTTTCTTGATGAAAATTTGTTTATATCCTTAAAAAACTCTTTTCATCTTAACACATGTTCTTGTGAAATTATGGATTTCCATCATACTATGACTCATATGATATCCATTTTTCATTATAGTTGGCATATGTTTATGGGATATCATCATTATTTGTAAATCACATCTTGAAATATAATGGATGTTTCAATAATGCATATATATATATATACCAAAATTTATTATCCTTATACATACATCATGTTGTTATTCTATATAAACAAATTTTCGTTTATTAATTGCTCCACACTATATTTTATTTATCAATTTTTTTATGTAAGACTCATCATTGATCCTCCTTATTATAAACATGTATCTGATATGGATAAGGTAATGTGTGTTTATAAATTTCTCTATGCTACATTATATTGATCTATGAATGCTTGGTCAAGATATTATTTGGAACATTGTCCCAAAGTAACTCATATCTTCTAACCATTAATATACCATACTTCAGCTTCATATTCCTTAATAATCACTTAAAGGAATATTATGAAGTATAGTTACCACTAGCTTACCCTTGGAATAGTTCAGGCTCTCTATCCGAACTAATTCACGAAATCTTTGTGACTTACCTTTATTTTTAAAGTTTTCTTTGTCCAAAACTAAATATTTCAATAATACCTAAGTTCATTGACTCCAAATATTCTAAATACTATACTAGGTATATCCTTGAAATCCAAATAGTTTTTCCTGACAAAGTATTATCTTTTCACAACTTGGTATATGAGTCTTACATTTTATATTCATCACGTATGTATCACTAAACTTTTGGTTGATTATAAGACACCAAAAAAAACATTTATTCCTAAACTAGAATTATGTTTCCTTGTGTACATTGGATATGTGATATTAATTTTTTGGTAATACTTAACAAAATTTTCAACTAGAACCATTTTCTTGACAATTAGAAGTTGTGTGCTTCTCACTGCAGACTTAGGAACCACCCTTTCTTAGCCACTTGGAGAACACACCATAATTATTGTAATGTTTCTTTTCTTACTTGGTTAATGTATTTAAATACACTTATGTTATAGGAATATTATATTCAACACCTAAAAAGTATTAAAAAAACATTATATACATTGATGAATATACCTAAAGAAGAAGTGGTTACTTTCTTCTTAAATTTAGTTCATTGAATTTAAAATTCCATAGATTTTATTTCATGATATGTGAAGAAAATAACCTCCTATTTAATACCTCTTATTTTAATGATTTTTTGAAGTTTCCTCTGGCATCACCTTTTCCATTGGCCTTTTTTCCTTGTCTTTCAAGTTGTTCAGCATAAGAACAAAAGATTAATCTTTCTTTAATGTTATTATTACTTGGAAAACGTTACCTAAAAGGTAATGAAGTGTTTTTTCTTCATAATATTCATTTTTTAATCTTAAAAAAAACTAGAGTATATGGGTGAAAATGATATAAGAATGGGATTTATTGAAATATTGTGATTGATCTTTCAATTTACGCATATCCAGTGTAAACATCACCAATTCATATTTGCGCTTCTCTTTCTCCTCATAAGCTCCTAAGAGATGAGAATATATGTAATATCATCTATATATTGATGTTTTATCCACAACAAAAATTGGACATTGATTCTAGAATAATTTCATAACCATAATATGTGTCATACATGAGTCTCCTATAAGCATCTTTTTTCCCTCGATTCTTGAGGTGGCTTAACAAGCATTAGGGAAATCATCACCTTGAATTTATAATTTCACGGTTCTTTGTGCAAGCACCTTTACTACTCTTGAAAAATCATTCCAATTTTAACATTATTTTTTTCCAATAGTTACCTTAGTGTATTTGTTTTATTACCTTCCATTTTCTACAAAAATAAAATCTAGCAGATTATACTTTTATCTTGATTACTAATTATACATTATTGATTAATTAATTGAATCATTAAATGTGTCCCACTAATTTACAAAACTCTATAAACCCTCCATACTAGAATTGTAATACTCTATATCTTCAGTATTCTAGCAGAAAGGATCCTTGAAACTCTACTCATATTCTATAAGATTTGGATATGCTACTACTTAGAGAGTTCAAGGTATGCATTTGACTAGCCAATCACATTGACTCATGGATCCTTGATCTGTTAAGTGAAGTCCCATGTTCTAAAATCATAAATATGATTTACTCAGATCTTACCTCTAAAGTTAAAACAAGATAGATTTGGATACTTATTAGTTTCAAATATTATTTAAGTTAACCCATAACTCTCACAAGAACTCCTCGGTAGTAAGATACACCCTCAACTTTGGTTAAATAACACCCTAACCACCTAGTTTTGTTCAAATTCAAAAAATGAAAGGTGTTTAAGACTTAATATTTATTTTAGGGTTTTTATATTTTTTAATGAATTTAATTCATTTATATTAATATTTTCATTCTATATTGTCATGATCACAACTAAATATTAATAGAAAAACATTCATCACTTCTTTATGAATTTTATTATTTATTATTTCATGTGTTTCCTATTGTCATGAAAATGCATAAAATAATAAAAAAATTCATAAATGAAATAAAATTCTTTAATGGTATTGAGAATCTAATATTGGTTGATCTATTTTCACTTAATGAATAAACCATGACCTAGGGAAATCATACTTGAGTTGTGTCATAAATCATGATGTGGATCATCCCCATCTAATATCCACTTCTCATCTGAATTTCACCTCGAATTGGCATTTTCGGCATCTTATATCATCCTCATCATAGTATAAAAATACTCACACATGGGAAATGGGGTCTTGTGAGTATAAAATATAGATAACTAAATTTTTCCTAGGTGCATAGACCCTTATACATATTGAATGAGAAAAATGATGATGTGCAAACCATCTTAAATTAACTACTTATTACAAATATCACACATAGATAATAAATAATTAAATAAAATAAAATAGTCATAAATAGTTTCTGTCAATTGATCAAGACCATTTGGTATATTAAATAAATTCATGATAAAATTAAACTAAAATAAATTTAAAGTACGACAATGTGGGGTCCTGAAAATTTGGAATTCAAGAAGAAGGAAATTCCATCAAACATAGAAAAGGGTAGGAATAAACCCATAATAAGAATTTGAAGAAAAAATAGGTTCAAAGGGGTTGAAGATGAAAAATATGGGTTTATCCCATGAAGTAAAAATCACTTCACGGACCACCGCTCTTTGATATTTTTTTCCATTTTCACAAAGCATCCTGCAAATGAAATACTTAGCATGAGGAGGAGGTGTATCTGGTGATCATGGACAAAAATAAATTTATTTGAGGGTTCAGGAGGTAATTTCCTCTCATTTGAATGACCATCCCCATGAACTAAATATTTCACAAGACAAGACAAGACCAAAGGTGTCTGTGAATGAAGAAAATTCATTTGTGGGGTCAGGCGGTGATTTCCTCCCCCACAAATGATAGCCCCCTCTCTTTGAATGACCTCCCCCCACTGACTTTGTCATTCCTAGGCTATGGAATTCTCCTTGGGCTCCTGAAAAATAATACCTATAGTCCACCATAGACAACTGGTCATGCTAGTATCCAGTCCCTCTGCTCATCTATAAAAAGACCCTGAGGGGGGCTAAAAAAGAGGAAGAGACAGAACTAAAGAGAGACAAAGGAGACAAGTGATGAGGAAACACAAAAATTAGAGCTTCTTCATTGATTCCCAATAGGTAAAAATATGCTACATAGCATTAAGAAGGAAATAATAAATCATCATGTCATCTAAAAACTCAAAACCCCTTTGTGAGAACCATTCTGTGAGGCATAAACAAATGGCCCCTTTGTGGAAAATCATCCTGCATAGAAATATTCTATGCAGGTAAAACCCTGCCCCTCATAGAAACATGCTACATAAAAGGAACATGGTTGTAGAGACCCGTATCTTGACGTACATGGACATTACATTACATTTGCGGAATACTTAGTACATAACAAAAAAACACACACACAAGGATCGTAATAGTTTAGTGTCTTTGGAAACTCGGAATATAATCTTCTAATCATGGTGAAAGATATTCAAAATCTCCCATAAAGATCTTCCTTTTTTTTTACCTAAAACCTTTCTTTATATCCTGGGGAAAAGAAAACATAAAATGGTGAGCTCAAATGCTCAGTAAGGGTAAACAAAAGAAATATCAATCACATCATATACATAAGCACATAACTTTTGGAAATCTTAACCTGCAAAAGAGATCATAATTTCATAACATGGGGTAAATCATGGCAGTGAAATGTAATCACAATAATCATAACTTAAAACATGAAACTTTTTGGCATTCACACATAATCATAGAGAATCATTTCTTGTTAGTCAAGACTCATTGCCAAGACTATCTTAGTGGACAAAGTCCCTTTCGGAATCGAGTAACCCTCGTTTCAGTCCTGTTTCACTGAACCGGTATAACCTACCATTCTAGCCATGTCTATCTCATGAGATATAAAATCTTTACCCAATGCATTGGAGGGAGATATAGGTCCCACCCATCTTATAATGAATCCTTTCTTATGTGTGCCACATAATCATAAACCATACATCTTAGCGTAACCCATGTAATAAAAATGGGATTCTTAAACAACATGACATCATAAAACAATTCATATAAGATAAAGGAATTCATAAAAATATTTCCATCATAACATAATCAAATCCATGTAATAATAGGGATAAAAACAGAACCCTTTTATTATCTTAGATGGAAAATAATTTTGATAAAATACTTGAACTCCATTCTTGAGGAAAATATCCTTTCTACTTCAAAAACATTTTTCCTTTCATAACATGTCATACGACTTTAAAATAAAAGAAGTTGATTAAAAATAAACTTGAAAACTTGTAAAGGAAGCTTCTTGGAAATAATGTTTTAAAAATCCATTCATGCTGTATAAGTTAAAAAAAACATTCTTTGTACTTTTGTCGGAAAAGTCAAAAAGTACCTCGTACGAAAAAACGACAAAAGATTCCTTTCATATTCTTTACTAAAAACTCACCGAAGGGTAAAAATTGGATTTAAACTATTGTAAGTGGATGGAAATAATATTACATATTGATGAAACATGGATGTGGATGATAAAATACACCCCAGTAAATACTTACGAATAAACAATCTCGGATAAAAATGAGATTGTGATATTTCCCTTACCTTAGGTCCGACTTGCTTTGTAACTGTCTGAACCTCTTGTATAATGATTTAAATCATGTTATTGACTTATTCCAGAATCATATTCATTGTTATTATATCATATATGATCCACTTATGACTTTATATTACCCGTTCTTTTGTAAATTCATGTTAAAGTAGCGTTTTGGGTAAAATCGTCTCATTTGTTGTTCGTGTTTTTAACTTGTAATTATTCATATGATTACTTAGATCATGATTACATAAAACATGATTTATATATATATATTCAGAATATACATATATAATAAATCAGTAAATGGAATGAAATACACCGTTCATGGAGACGGTAGTCCGTACGTACGCATGAACGCTGTTTTCGTTTCCTTATTGAATTGAACGGAATTAAGTAGATGACATACATATAAATAATTCCAGTATCATTATTATGTCATATATTTCATTAGTACTTATTATATATACTTTATAATCATTCATGAATGGTTAATCATTGAGAATGAATCTCATCGCGTCGTGGAGACGGTAGTCCGTACGTACGCACGAGCGATGATATCATTCCCATGGTCATGGAATTGTGTTGAAGTGTATGTAGACTATTTCAGTATCAATATCACTTTATAATAATCATATATAGTTACTCATTACACCATTATACCCATCCTTGTAAGGTTGTGATGGAAAATAGATTACACCACGGCGTGGAGACGGTATTCCGTACGTACGCACGCGCGGTGATTTCATTTTTCCGTAGGATGGATAGAAGGTGAATTAGGGTTGTTTCATATTTATAATAACATATCGGTATGTAAGTAATACTGATGTTATAACTTTATCATGAAACAACTAAAGAAGAAGAAGTTGAATAAGAAAGAAATTGAAAAGATCGGTAATGGATATTACCTCTTCTTTGAAACGCTTCTTTGAATCCTCCACTTAGGGAACTAAGATTGGTCTTTGAAGAAGACCAGGACCTCTAGGATTATTCTAGGGAAGTGTAGAAGGGATTTTTTCAGGGGTTGGCCGAGCTTGAGTGCTCAAATTGGTGTGAGGAGGAGGGGGAGGAGGTGTCCTTTTATAAGGGAGGAGAGGGGCACCTTAGGAATATCTCAAAATATTATTTTATATTAAAGTCAAAATCGGTTTATAATGGTTCCAAAGGGTCTTATTTCGAAGCTAAAGTGGGGATGGGTCGAAATACTATCATCCAATAGTATTTAGACAAGTTTATGGTATTATTTTAACCTTATCAATTAGATTTAACTCTATGTTAAATAATTTAACTTTTACCGTGTCTTTTTGTTTTCTTTCACTATATGGTTAATACACTTACTATAACATGCCAAACGAACCCCAAATTGTTTATTATTAATATATATATCCTTATCTAATTCATTTGGCCGAACCTTAGATTTTTAGGAATAAAATAACAATTAATAATATAATATTTGATTTAAAAACTATTTTGTGTCAATTTTGAAACTATTTGATATATGATTTTTTTGAAAATCATAACAGAATTATATGTTCAAAAACAGTTGATTAAATCAACACTAATATATCATAGTAACCTATAAAATTAGTTGAATTCATAAAAAGTCTCAAATTACATTCATTTGAGAATTTATAACATCAGTTATGTTAATATTTCCTTAAAAGGGTAATTACTGCATCATCGTTGTGTTATAAATAAATTAATTTATTTAAAGTCTAAAAATTATAAATAAAATATCATTATGTAGGAAATCTTTTTATCTTTCTAATTAATATTTATAGTCGAATTTATCTTATGTATAACCCCGTATTAAAAATGTTTTAGTTATTAAACTTTGATTTTAACTATTTTAACTATTCATTAAATAAAATAATATGAAATGTCATAATCTAATTCAAGTGGACCTAAATGGTCATATTATATTCATAAGGTTGTTTTTGGTCGAATTACACTTATCCAATAGAATTAGGACATGTGTTAGGGTAATAGTAATATCATATTTACCCTTAGTTACCCTATTTACTATTAACCGTGGTAAAAAAAAGTAAAAAGTTACTATTCACCAAAAATTATTTTCATCTCATTGAACCACATTTTAGTCCTTGATATTAACCGTGTCTGTCGGATTTTCGAAATTCCATTCACAGAAGCGGTAAAATTATGTTTTATGCAAAATTCAGTTTTTAACCTACCACTTAGTGGTTTCACTATTCATCAAAAATTGAAAGTTTTCAGAAAAAAGCCAAAATTTCATCCTAAGCTATATTTCATATTCTAAATTCAAAAATGAAGTCTATTTTACCAAATTCATAACATAGAAATTGCATTAATTAATTTTATAATTAAATCCCGCTGTTAAAACAAATAGCGTGTTTTTAAGAAACAATATCTATCAAAAGATTGACACTTGATTATGTCTGGATTAAATGTGAAATTACATCCAATGACCAACATTGTATTA
The DNA here is from genome assembly GCA_963277665.1 of Viscum album. Taxonomy (NCBI): domain Eukaryota; kingdom Viridiplantae; phylum Streptophyta; class Magnoliopsida; order Santalales; family Viscaceae; genus Viscum; species Viscum album. The sequence continues at coordinate 1,919,146,377 of OY728152.1, forward strand.
AATTGTAAAAATATATTCTAAATATACTTTAAAACAACTCAAATTAATAATTTATAAATATTAATTATTTTGATTAAAAAAGTTTTTTTTAATTATAATTTAGTAATTTTCACTATTCATCAGAATATGAAAGTTATCCGAAAAGTACCAAAATTTTACCTTAGGCTAAATTCGATACTCCGAATCCAAAAATGAAGTCCATTTTGGGAGCTAAATTTTCTAAAATTTTAAAAGGTGGTTATTACTATTCATAACGGCTAGTCATAATAATATTTTAATAGCATATCGTTGTTTAGTGAAACTCGGTATTGCGTACTACACACGCTGTCGAGGAAGGTCGCGATTGCGTGTAATGCAAGGCAAGTCAAGGATGCGTGTTGTGCAAGCTCCTTTTGGTGTAGCGTACAACACAAGACATTAGTGAAATAAAAAAGAATGTTTTTCATAAAATCTCGGGCTGTTACATTCTACCCCCCTTAAAATGAATTTCGCCCTCGAAATTCGTCGGGGTTATAAATGGTTTACTATTCGAAAGTTTCTTTAATAGAAACCCACATCGTAAAAAGGAATACCAAAACTTGGCTTTAAAAACTAAAGTATGAAATGTAACGATTACCCAAATAAACTAATCACTGGGTTTCCACATAGGTGAAAATATGGATATGGAAGAGAAATCTAACCATCATGTTCTGATGGAGAGTGGTAGAGAACATGGCTATGGAAAATCCAGTAATCACAAATCCATAAATTTGTGACGATCTAAGGTACCATCTGATTCATCAGGTATAAGATCACTTGGACAACATTTTTGGTTTTCAAGATCATTTCCCTAAAGTTGAAAATTTGAATTAGAATAAATACTTTCTTTATTTTGGTACAATCTCACTGTTGTTCATGCCTTGAACAATTTCCACTTCATCTCTTAAATAAATGAAGTTGAATTTGTTATTCGTGAAGTGTTAGCAGATCATGTGATAGAATGACGGGTCATTCCATCTGTCTCAAACAAAAGGTTAGCAAAAATTATATACATAAGTCGATCTATAGTGAGATTAATCACATATGGTTCCTAAAATGGACTTCTACTTCATATATCATACTGCTTAATATAATAAAACTAGTTTCTACTAAACAGGGACTTCCTGTAGGCCAGTGGTAGGCGATAAAGGCCAGTCGCACTTCGGTTGTGGGTTCGATTCCCACAGCCTTGTCCGAAGCGATGGGCTGTCGCCCGTCCTGCAGGTTGTCCTTTTTCTAAAACTACATTACTATAACATCCCATCAATAATATCGATAAAAAAAACTTCTATCCTTAAAAAATACTCACTTATGTCCAACATAATCCATTTCAATCTTTAGGCTTATCCATAATACTACAGTCCACTCTCATAACATAGTGAAAACGATTACCAGAGATTTAATACCATCGTTGATCCCCATATATCATAAGATATGTTTTGTTGGTCACATTACAAACATTCAAAGTCCTTAATCATGTATTCTCTTGAATACCTTAGTGAAAACATGAATGCAGTTTAAAGTTAACACTTTCCACATACCAAAATCCTCAAAATTCTATATACTCAAACCATGATATCACTTAGTCCTTATATCAATCATGAGCTCATGAATACTATTAAACATTTCATTTTCTCGTTTTCCCTTCATTATGCGCATATCATCTTATCAATAAATATTGCAATACTCAATGATACAACATTATTTTGGAATCCCATTACATAAACACTTAATCATTCCACCACATCGTTGTCATATTCAACATTGCCAATAGTGATCGCATGTGACTTCCCTTTGTCCTTTGCCTTCAGTGGTTGCTCATGTTGATCATCACTAACCCTTGGATTAGGGCATTTATTAGCATAATGCCCCATTTCCTTGCACTTGAAGCATTGAAGTGTTGGTGGTGCGTTCTCTGCAGTGTTTGCTTTATTCACATCATTAGAAACCCTTTTTCCATTACTTCGACACTCAGCTGCTCGATGACCTTCTTTTCCACACTTAAAACATTTTCTAGTCCCTTTAAGACAATCTCCACCATGCTTCTTTCCACACTTTGTGCATAAGGAAACATTCATCTTCTTTTCACCATTATTCTGAGATTTCTCCTTGAACTCCATCTTTCGTTTCTTTTCAAAACCATGAGATGGATATGTAACACCAACTTCCATTTCTACCTTGATAGCACAACGCACAATTTCTTCATAGCTACTGAAGTCTCTTATAGCTAATGCCCTTCGAAGACTTGGTTTTAAGCCACTGAAAAATCGATCAACTTTACTTTCAGGTTGGATGATAATGCCAGATGCATACCTTGCAAGTCTTGTAAAATTCGCTTCGTATATACCAACAGATTCATCATCCTTTTGCTTTAGTTCAAGAAACTCCTTCTCCATCTTTGTTCGAGGAATACGAGGGAAGTACTTATTGAAAAATAAGTTCTTGAACTCGTCCCATTCCATGGACTCAATTTCATCTCTTTGCCTTGTATTCTTGATAAGATTCCACCATTGATCAGCTTCACCTTCCAAACGATATACTGCTAAGATGACTTTATCATGTTCAGAACATTGAAGAACTGAAAATATCTTTTCAGTGGTACTGATCCATTGTTCAGCAACAAGTGGATCAGAAGACCCACTGAAAGAAGGTGGACGTTGCCTCATGAAGGACTCAATAGAATATTGTTCCCTTCTCTGCTCATTTGGAAGTCCAAAATGATTCATAGCTTGTGTAAGTATAGAAATAAGATTTTGCACTCCATCTCCCATAACATTTGTTTGTTCAGGAGGACAATCATTGCATTGTCCATTGCATTGATCAACACGGTTCCTTCGGGTTCCAGCCATCGTCTAAAACCCAAAAAGAATAGTGTGAGAGGAAAAAATCATGCTAGGGAAAACAACATAATAAAGGGGGAGTACCTTCAATATCTAACATCTTAGGTTTAATTATATGATCGTTAGCGTAATTCTAGTACTATAACCTATACTTATACTTATCCTTAGGGACATCCCTAGACATACCTTAGAAATATCTCTAGGGATCTCACTAAAGTTCTCACATCCTAGTTTCCAAAGGTTGACTAAACCTTTCCTCTGATACCAACTGTAGAGACCCGTATCTTGACGTACATGGACATTACATTACATTTGCGGAATACTTAGTACATAACAAAAAAACACACACACAAGGATCGTAATAGTTTAGTGTCTTTGGAAACTCGGAATATAATCTTCTAATCATGGTGAAAGATATTCAAAATCTCCCATAAAGATCTTCCTTTTTTTTTACCTAAAACCTTTCTTTATATCCTGGGGAAAAGAAAACATAAAATGGTGAGCTCAAATGCTCAGTAAGGGTAAACAAAAGAAATATCAATCACATCATATACATAAGCACATAACTTTTGGAAATCTTAACCTGCAAAAGAGATCATAATTTCATAACATGGGGTAAATCATGGCAGTGAAATGTAATCACAATAATCATAACTTAAAACATGAAACTTTTTGGCATTCACACATAATCATAGAGAATCATTTCTTGTTAGTCAAGACTCATTGCCAAGACTATCTTAGTGGACAAAGTCCCTTTCTGAATCGAGTAACCCTCGTTTCAGTCCTGTTTCACTGAACCGGTATAACCTACCATTCCAGCCATGTCTATCTCATGAGATATAAAATCTTTACCCAATGCATTGGAGGGAGATATAGGTCCCACCCATCTTATAATTAATCCTTTCTTATGTGTGCCACATAATCATAAACCATACATCATAGCGTAACCCATGTAATAAAAATGGGATTCTTAAACAACATGACATCATAAAACAATTCATATAAGATAAAGGAATTCATAAAAATATTTCCATCATAACATAATCAAATCCATGTAATAATAGGGATAAAAACAGAACCCTTTTATTATCTTAGATGGAAAATAATTTTGATAAAATACTTGAACTCCATTCTTGAGGAAAATATCCTTTCTACTTCAAAAACATTTTTCCTTTCATAACATGTCATACGACTTTAAAATAAAATAAGTTGATTAAAAATAAACTTGAAAACTTGTAAAGGAAGCTTCTTGGAAATAATGTTTTAAAAATCCATTCATGCCTTATAAGTTAAAAAAACATTCCTTGTACTTTTGTCGGAAAAGTCAAAAAGTACCTCGTACAAAAAAACGACAAAAGATTCCTTTCATATTCTTTACTAAAAACTCACCGAAGGGTAAAAATTGGATTTAAACTATTGTAAGTGGATGGAAATAGTATTACATATTGATGAAACATGGATGTGGATGATAAAATACACCCCAGTAAATACTTACGAATAAACAATCTCGGATAAAAATGAGATTGTGATATTTCCCTTACCTTAGGTCCGACTTGCTTTGTAACTGTCTGAACCTCCTGTATAATGATTTAAATCATGTTATTGACTTATTCCAGAATCATATTCATTGTTATTATATCATATATGATCCACTTATGACTTTATATTACCCGTTCTTTTGTAAATTCATGTTAAAGTAGCGTTTTGGGTAAAATCGTCTCATTTGTTGTTCGTGTTTTTAACTTGTAATTATTCATATGATTACTTAGATCATGATTACATAAAACATGATTTATATATATATATTCAGAATATACATATATAATAAATCAGTAAATGGAATTAAATACACCGTTCATGGAGACGGTAGTCCGTACGTACGCATGAACGCTGTTTTCGTTTCCTTATTGAATTGAACGGAATTAAGTAGATGACATACATATAAATAATTCCAGTATCATTATTATGTCATATATTTCATTAGTACTTACTATATATACTTTATAATCATTCATGAATGGTTAATCATTGAGAATGAATCTCATCGCGTCGTGGAGACGGTAGTCCGTACGTACGCACGAGCGATGATATCGTTCCCATGGTCATGGAATTGTGTTGAAGTGTATGTAGACTATTTCAGTATCAATATCACTTTATAATAATCATATATAGTTACTCATTACACCATTATACCCATCCTTGTAAGGTTATGATGGAAAATAGATTACACCACGGCGTGGAGACGGTATTCCGTACGTACGCACGCGCGGTGATTTCATTTTTCCGTAGGATGGATAGAAGGTGAATTAGGGTTGTTTCATATTTATAATAACATATCAGTATGTAAGTAATACTGATGTTATTACTTTATCATGAAACAACTAAAGAAGAAGAAGTTGAATAAGAAAGAAATTGAAAAGATCGGTAATGGATATTACCTCTTCTTTGAAACGCTTCTTTGAATCCTCCACTTAGGGAACTAAGATTGGTCTTTGAAGAAGAGCAGGACCTCTAGGATTATTCTAGGGAAGTGGAGAAGGGATTTTTTCAGGGGTTGTCCGAGCTTGAGTGCTCAAATTGGTGTGAGGAGGAGGGGGTGGAGGTTTCCTTTTATAAGGGAGGAGAGGGGCACCTTAGGAATATCTCAAAATATTATTTTATATTAAAGTCAAAATCGGTTTATAATGGTTCCAAAGGGTCTTATTTCGAAGCTAAAGTGGGGATGGGTCGAAATAATATCATCCAATAGGATTTAGACAAGTTTAAGGTATTATTTTAACCTTATCAATTAGATTTAACTCTAAGTTAAATAATTTAACTTTTACCGTGTCTTTTTGTTTTCTTTCACTATATGGTTAATACACTTACTATAACATGCCAAACGAACCCCAAATTGTTTATTACTAATATATATATCCTTATCTAAGTCATTTGGCCGAACCATAGATTTTTAGGAATAAAATAACAATTAATAATATAATATTTGATTTAAAAACTATTTTGTGTCAATTTTGACACTATTTGATATATGATTTTTGTGAAAATTATAACAGAATTATATGTTCGAAAAAAGTTTATTAAATCAACACTAATATATCATAGTAACCTATAAAATTAGTGGAATTCATAAAAAGTCTCAAATTACATTCATTTGAGAATTTATAACATCAGTTATGTTAATATTTCCTTAAAAGGGTAATTACTGCATCATCGTTGTGTCATAAATAAATTAATTTATTTAAAGTCTAAAAATTATAAATAAAATATCATTATGTAGGAAATCTTTTTAGCTTTATAATGAATATTTATAGTCGAATTTATCTTATTTATAACCCCATATTAAAAATGTTTTAGTTATTAAACTTTGATTTTAACTATTTTAACTATTCATTAAATAAAATAATATTAAATGTCATAATCTAATCCAAGTGGACCTAAATGGTCATATTATATTCATAAGGTTGTTTTTTGGTCGAATTACACTTATCCAATAGAATTAGGACATGTGTTAGGGTAATAGTAATATCATATTTACCCTTAGTTACCCTATTTACTATTAACCGTGGTAAAAAAAAGTAAAAAGTTACTATTCACCAAAAATTATTTTCATCTCATTGAACCACATTTTAGTCCTTGATATTAACCGTGTCTGTCGGATTTTCGAAATTCCATTCACAGAAGCGGTAAAATTAAGTTTTATGCAAAATTCAGTTTTTAACCTACCACTTAGTGGTTTCACTATTCATCAAAAATTGAAAGTTTTCAGAAAAAAGCCAAAATTTCATCCTAAGCTATATTTCATATTCTAAATTCAAAAATGAAGTCTATTTTACCAAATTCATAACATAGAAATTGCATTAATTAATTTTATAATTAAATCCCGCTGTTAAAACAAATAGCGTGTTTTTAAGAAACAATATCTATCAAAAGATTGACACTTGATTATGTCTGGTTTAAATGTGAAATTACATCCAATGACCAACATTGTATTAAATTGTAAAAATATATTCTAAATATACTTTAAAACAACTCAAATTAATAATTTATAACTTTTAATTATTTTGATTAAAAAAGTTTTTTTTAATTATAATTTAGTAATTTTCACTATTCATCAGAATATGAAAGTTATCCGAAAAGTACCAAAATTTCACCTTAGGCTAAATTCGATACTCCGAATCCAAAAATGAAGTCCATTTTGGGAGCTAAAATTTCTAAAATTTTAAAAGGTGGTTATTACTATTCATAACGGCTAGTCATAATAATATTTTAATAGCATATCGTTGTTTAGTGAAACTCGGTATTGCGTACTACACACGCTATCGAGGAAGGTCGTGATTGCGTGTAATGCAAGGCAAGTCAAGGATGCGTGTTGTGCAAGCTCCTTTTGGTGTAGCGTACAACACAAGACATTAGTGAAATAAAAAAGAATATTTTTCATAAAATCTCGGGCTGTTACAATGGTCCTGCGTAGCAACATGCTACGCGGATAGAACCTGGACCTATGTAACAACACACTATGTGGGAAGAACCTAAGCCCACATAGCACAATTCTATAGGAATGGTACCCTCACTCATGTAGCATCTTGCTATGTGAAGGGAACCCCATCCCACCTAAGAACCTGCTATGTGGAATGGGGCATCTTAGGGAATTATACTCTCCACCACCCATCACTCCCTTCATTAATGTCATCATCCCCCATGTTGGACCCTCTGTGAACCAGTCTAACAGTGTTAGGCCATGGCCCATTTAAAATCTACCTGAAATGTATGATAAAACCATAAGGCACATCAGCATGTCCTCTCAAGTTTATATACACCTGGTGAAGGAGTCACTTGTGTAACCTACATGATAAGGCGGGCCATCAAAATTTCCGCGATTTTACATTCCCATGGTAATGATGGTTCCAACCTTGGAGTAATCACATAAACCTACCCATTCCGGACAGGGATAGAGGGGATCATTCTTGCCTTTCCCTTTGATAGGGAATGACCTCCTCCCCCTGAAACCAATTCTAGGGCATCCCTTCTGGAGTAAGCACCTATCCTTTCTCATGGGAGTTGGAACTTTTTCTTCTATTTTCCTCAACCCTATGATGTATCTGGATAGATCCCCATATGTGATTATCCTAGTTACCAAAATAAAAGAGGATATGGGCACACTCAATACCCTCTCCCTCTCTATTTGGGCTTCATCACTTCACCCACCAGCGGAGAGGGTGGATCAGGCAATCTTCATATCTACTACTTCCTCTTGTTTCTCACATAAATCATGAATCATGTGGGCTTAGATGTTAGTTTCAATCATGACATCTGCATGATCCCAGACCACATGGGTTTCTTCCATGCATAAGCCCCAACCATATGCACCAGTTGGGCCTCCTACACTATAAGTCCTGAAACCATACCTTAACCTTCAAAGGTCCATATTCCCAATGAAGCAACACCAAATGGGCTGCTCCCATGCATAATCCTCAACCATATACACCAGATGGTCCACCTACACAGTGTAAGTACTGAAACCATACCTAAACCATTAAAGGGACATATTCCCAATGAAGTAGCACTAGATGGGCCTCCTACACAGTGTAATCCCTAAAAGCATACATCAACCTTCAAAGAGCCATATTTCCAATAAAGCAGCACCATATGGGCCTCTTAATCAATGTAAATCCTGAAACTATATATCAACCTTCAAAGGTCCATATTCCAAATGAAGTAGCACCAGATGGGCCTTCTACATGGTGTAAGTACCAAAAATCATACCTCAACCTTCAAAGGGCCATATTTCCAATAACACTAGATGGGAATCATATCTAATATAAACCCCAATCATGCCCCCTTAAATGGGAATATTCCATGCATAATCCCCAACTGCATGTCCCTCCTACACTGTGTAAGTCCTGAAACATACCAAACTACATGGGATTTGATTCCTAACTAATTGGGATACGTAAGAAGCCTCCTTGGGGTCCAAACCCAAAACCCAAATCCACCCTAATGTTATTTGGGTCACATCCCTGGTAAGGTCATATACAACTAGAGGAACATATCTCTTTCAGATCCCTCAAGTAGCTTCAGCATAAGTCCCACACCATCTTTTACCAGGAACCTTTCGCCTGGACTTCCTTACCACATGATGTGGTTGGTTCCTCGTCACATGATCTTAAATGGGGATGCGATATGATAAGTGGCACCAAACTATATGGGTTATTATTCCTCTCATGAATATACATAGGAATTCCATATTATAGGTTTGATCTTGACATCAAAACAACCCTTTCCCCCCTAGATGATGGTAAACTCCAATGTGCCTCACCATGTGGATTAAAACCATTGTAATCCTAATAAATTAAAAAAGAACCTATAATATGTTCATAAAAATGGTACCATTGATATAGAACCTTAGATACATATAGATATCCCCATCGATGGAGAACCTTGGATACATACAGATGATTCTGGACCCATGCTTATCTATAATGTATATTTAATTCAAGGTAATCTATGTATACATACTTAGGATTGAACAAAGGATTTGCAAACATATCTTAAATCTATAAGAGAGTCCTTTAATAGGAAATAGTTCCCCCTAAAAGGGTGTGATGAGTCCAACTTCCCATACTATTGGCCAGTGTGAGTTCATAAGTGTCATTGGACAGGTTACCAAATGAATGTCTGCCTTTGGAAGGTAGGTCCATGAGTTATCATAGATATAACAACCATTGGGAATTTTCATCTCCAAGAACAAAACCCATTGGAGACTATTTGAATATTGTGTACCCAATGTCAATGATTTCACACCGTTCAACCCCTTGAAATCAATCATCGTGCGCAAATGGTTTTCTTCAGAAACAAAATGATTAACCCAATATGAATCCTTAACCAAGATTGTGGTGTTACCCCACATTAGACCCCTTTCACATCCAAAATGTAAGAGGGCCAAAAGAAACCATAAATTATGCATGTGGTCATGAGATTATACTTTGACATGGTTTTTTTGTCTGTATTTGTCATATGTATTGAAGGAAATCTTCAGAGATCTCTCAAATCTAATGAAATCTCACCAAATTTCTCAAACACGCATATCATCCACTGCACCAGTCAGGTCCTCAACCAAATGAAGGGAATAATCTCCCACCCAACGTCTTGAATGTTGTGTTTCAAATGAATTGGTTCGAGAGTATCTCTAGAATGGTACTCTCCCCGCCCTGAAGGTAGTTATGAAGGCCCTCCAGTCTATGAACCCCTGCTAGCCATCTGACCAGTGATGGTAGATGGTCCAAAACCAGATATCCCTACTAGTCATCTCCAACCATTTCAAGTTCCTATCCCCGGAACATGATAATGAGTTACTCCCTTACCTTAGGGAGGATAATGAATTTTTCAACAATGACTTCATCCTTGTAGCGCAGGGATCCCACCCAAGGACCCCTACCTAAAATCATCACCACCAACATCATGTAGCCTATCATCCTCTCCATGAAGAGGATATTTCCCCATGGGCCCTAGCCAAAGTCAAATAGAACCAGGTCCCTAGGGAAACCTTCAAAGGGTGACGATCATAAAATTAGAAATAGTTCATCATCCTTATTCCTACAAAATAATACTACCAAGTAAATATGGTGAAAATTATAGGAATAATTATATTCCTGCTCCCTCTTATGAATCTCATCAGCCAAATATGTCAGTGAATTATGAGAAGGTATAAATTATTGATATTTATCACAAAACCCATCATGAAAATAGGGTAGAAAACTACAGGTAGACACATATCCCTACCAATGAACATGAATTCCTTCAGTCAAATACAGTGTTAAATTATGGTAAGATGAAATCCTTTTCCACTAATTTAAATCCCCCTAGAAAAATAGGGAATCAACCAAATAATAGCATAGGAAAATTCCTACAGATGCAAATCAAACCCTTCATCCAAATAGGGTAAAAACCAAATACTAGTGGATTAAAATTCATGTGGATGTATATCAATCCCATCATTCAAATACAATAGAAAAATGAGGAAATGAAAATTCTTTCTCATTCATATCAAGCCCTACATGTAAATATAGTGGAAATTAAAGAAATCATTTTGTGTATCTGAGTTGTAAATCAAGGTCAGACTTGAACTTATACCCCCTCCACATAGAAGAACTATCAGTACTTACTGGAAGGAAACAAAGGACCATAGTAGGCATATATTCTTAATTTGATATCGGAATGATAATATATTCTTGTTCCTTCAAACAATGTTTCTCAACACATCTTAACAATGATGTAGGATCATACATCAATTCTTGACCATATCCTGCAGACTTTCTAAGATGGAATCACTTCCATGGAAATATCAAGGAGTTAGTCCCACAAACTCACCTCCCCAAGTGGGGTGACTCATCCGCACAATGAGGTGGCCACTACGGAGCATTCATGCATCCCTGATCCCATCCAGGAGGGTCTTCTACAATATTCCAGGATAAATGGACAATATGATTGGGAAAAAATACTTGTTCCAAATGGGGGACACTAGTCCTCTTTAGTGGCCACTCCAAGGAATCCATATATCCCTACTAGAACTCAGGAAGCTCACATGTGTATCCTAGAAGCACCATGGGAACCACTCGAATAGGCACCCATATATGAAGGTCTTCAGCTATATAAAGTGTCCCTAATAGCTTGCAATAGATGGATCAAAAAGAAGTCATTCCAAAGGATTCTGTAAAATGAATATTAGATTCATGACGCTACTCTACTTGAAGCTAGAGTTACTGAGGTTATCAAACATATATAAATGGTGGCTCAGGATCTTGTTGATCTATTACTAAATTACGGAAGTGATAGCAGTAGTTGAAAAGGTCCTCCACACAATTTTGTTACCATTAGTTATAGACGTCCTCACCAGAGCACATACCACAAAGGTTTTCTTCATGGACACTAGTCAACCGATCATGAGAGCTTATATCTTTATGAGCATCACTATATCCCTTCTCATTTCCAAAATATAAAATAGCAAGAAGGACCTCCCCTTATTCTCATCCACCTTAAAGTTCCTCCCTAGGGTATATGCTGTAGAATTATCCTTGCAGTCGGACATTGAGCTATGATATTATTCCTCTCCATGATAGTGCATGTTGTAAAGGTCCTCCTAACAGAAACATTTCACATTGGCATGAAGGTCCTCCCATTATTGAGTCAAATACAATAAATCCCTCATAATCTTAGGCTTTTATAAATATGGTGGAAGACTTTTTAGATACCATCTCAATTAAAAGAGACATATTTTCTCAACTGGGAGATGGCCCAAGACAATTCTCATCCTCTGAGCCACCCCCAGACCATTCATATACCAACGAGACTCCTATTAGCCCCACTACTGGAAAAAAAACCCATCAAGAAGAATTCATAGTGGGAAGATCACATTGAGAAGTTTCTGGTATAAGAACAAAAAAAGGATGCTCATGAGAATACAATTGGCCAATGATGACATAACCATCATGTTTTGGCCCTCATTCACTTCTCAGTTCGACATTCTAGAGACATTTTTAAAATAATTCATACACAACATCCATCTAAATATCTAGAAAAATCTCCACCAATTGAAAGAAAAATTATTTCCTTGAGATGGGTATGTATACCATGTCAAAATATCGGGAGTGATTCATCAAAAAATTGAATTGGAATCCCTTCCATTTGCATGGTGACCACAATTAAAAAAGTGAAGAAAATATCGTCAATTGTCATACTTCAATGCATTGCATAAGTTTTATCGTTTAATTGGAAATTTCCCCACATGGTGTTCATGTTTGGGGATGGGGGAGGATGGATCTTTTCATTTAACCTCACACCCCATTCAGCAGAACCCACTGGAAAGGAAATCTTGAAATTTCATTATTTCAAGGTAGATATTAAGAAAAACACATGACCATAAAAGATAGAACACTCAATAAGAACTAGACTTGAGTAAGTCTCAAAAGAGTCAGGCCTGATGAGACAAATCCATAAAAAACATCTGAACTAGGAATCTAAGAACATTCAGCAGGATTCTCCATTAATATAATCCAATCATCAAGTATTTCTAATGTCCTTGGAAAAAAATAGTTCACATATAGACTCGACATTATATCATTCTCATGATTGAATAGGGATTTGTGAGATCAAGAGAGTAGTAATAACAGCAATATCCACTCTAGTATAGTATCATCCTCATCCCATAGAGTTGTGGGCATTTTTAACAAAAAAATCCCCCATAATACCAACAAATTGGGACCAAGGAACAATAATAATATAATGGGAGAAACCATTGACCATAGGGATGGGGGTATTTTTACCTCAACCATCCCTCACCATAAATCATTCTTTTCCTATCTAGGGAGGAAAAAAAGTAGTAAGGTCTCCCAGTTTTCCCCATCTCATTAACCATTTTCCCCAGAAAGGAGGCATAGAAATAGGCTTTATAGAGGTTCCCTCAGAGTCACCCTTCACCAAGAATCTCTAAGATGGTCCCAAAAAGGGAGGGAGAGGTCCAAAAAAAGATGAAAAACAACCCTCCTATCATTCAATAGTTAGTATGATGCCCAAAATCCACTATGCATTGGTGATTGTCATGGATGTAAAACTAGAAAATGACATCAGAAATGATGAGAATAGAGAATATAAAGGATATGATGGTTCCATTTGGGATGTGTTCCACACTGAGAATTAATGTGTATATACCCAAAACTAGAGAATTTCCCTAAATTTAGGTTCTCCCTCAATTAATCTCCCACTACCACCTTAGCGAATCCCTACCAGAGATATGAATAAAATCAAGGTCACATATGACCCACCTCCTCCTCATGATAAAGATTATATCCCTACTCTCAAAGAAATATTTTCTCAATGGGAAGAATAAATGAAATAGTTGAGGAGAATCAACATGTAGATGCTCTAAAGAAGCATTCCTGTCAAATATGATACCTGAGAAGAGCCTAAACATACACTTACATTAGGTTTACCTCAGTCACAAGGATTTTTCCAAACAATTAAAGTAAGTCCAGGACATCCTCCCAACAAAAAACCTAGACCATCGGTCTACATGGACCTGATCATGGAAAAATATCAAGATTTCCCTCCATTAAGAAGAAAACTGGAACAGGTTCAAGAAAACCCTCAAAAGATGTCTCTGTCCGGATATCAGGATTAAATAATGGATGAACCAGTGTTTTAGAACCATCTATTTGTTACACCTATCCAAGATCATATTTAGATAAAAACTTGTGAAGGTATTATAGAAAACATAAAGTCATTGGAATCTAAATTATAAATCGTGGAGGATCAGTGGGTACTAGTGCAGCTGAAACAGAAATCTTACCTTGACTAGGCGAGAAACATGCTTCCATATCCAAACTTTAGGAGTCCTTAATTTTCAATATTCAATGGATCAGCTGACCCAGAGCAATATCCAACACACTGTGTGTCCCATTATGATCCCATGATGGTAACCCCAAAGAAACAAGAAGCAGTGAAACTCATATTCTTCATGAAAACTTTTCAAGGTCTATCCTTTATATGGTATACTAGTTTTCCAAACCGATCAATAATATGATGGGAGGATCTCTGTTAGAAATTCCTCTTTCAGTTCATCTTGGTGCTGAAAAAGACAATAATGAGTAACCTCTTGAACTATAAATAGTGAGAAAATGAGAGATTCTCATATTTCATTTCCACATGGAAAGGGGTGACCTATTACCTAAACTGACCACTTCCCCAAGAGGATATGCCCGCTCTCTACATTGATTATATTTGTGATGAGATTAAAATTACACTCATCCTAGTGAAATATAAAATTGGGTTTCATGATTTTTCTACCATTTTTCAAATAATGGAAGAATCCATATGACAGAATAAGCTCAAGTCCCAAATAAATCCACCAGTCCAAGGGAAAAGAGAAAGAAAGGCCGAGGCGGCATTCATCACACTTAAACAAAACTTTTCACCTGCTCCAACTCTAAAACATGCAATGTATCATTAATCACCCTCTAGGTTTCAATATTAAACCCCACCTCAATAGGAAGATCAAAAGGGACCTAGGAAAAACCAATTCAAAGAGAAAATAAATAAAGTTTACTCATTCTGAGATGATCAAGTCTATCACTATTTTATAGTCTCTATAGAAATGATCTACTCCACCTGCTAGAACCCAAGATACTTGACCAAGTAGGTCTCGAAGACCGACCAGATTACTTCCCCATTCACCAGATACTAGTACACACCATCTATTAATTATTCATCTTTAAGTACCTCCTGTAGAAAATGGTAGGTTCCGAACAAGTAAAGCTAGGAAGACAAACAACATAAGTGTCATATGTTTCTATCATTTCCCCTAAAGAAAAAGGTGAATGGTAAGAATTTATAATTGTAAGGATTTAGAAATTTTATGTTTTGATGACTCGAAAAATAATAAATCAAGCTCATGGAATTATCTAATCATAGTTGAAACAACCAACTATTCTCCCAGCCACTTTCGTTGTAACACAACCAACATCATTGACCCCAAAAATCTACAAAATCCAACCTTTAAAAAAGAAGGATGGCCAGAAATATAGGGATAAAGAATATAAGGATGAACTTTCACCAAGACCAAAGTTTTCTTTGACACTCTAAGATTGTATGCCCTCATATCTGAAACAATGGGAACCTCCCCACTAGATGGCACCACTAGAAACGATTAGTCAGATAGAGACCTCATCGAAAGAAGAATTGATCATCGGTACCATTAATGTCATTAATTTAATGGATCCCTTCTCCGATGATGAGTATGAATATAAACCCAAGTTCCCCACATCCAACTGGGGAACTAAAGGAAGAGTCCACAGGAGTCGAGGATATTAGGGAAGGCGCAGCCATGGAAGAATCCAGACTTCTAGCCACACCCCTACTCAGACTGTCATTATTGAATAAACTCATGGAAATAACCTTTAGTAAGTATTCTAGAAACAAGAAAATCCTCCTGCATTGGCCAAAATCCACTATGACCCAATCACTTTGGAATATCAATCAGAGGAGTAATAGGTTTCAAATCACCCTCGATGGGTAGACAGACTTGCTTGGCCTAACCCACCAACGATAAGATTACCTCAAACTCTTATATTGAGGGTCGATCCATCCACATCAAATACTCAATCCCCTAAAGTTCCTATAAAATATAATCCTTGTAATATCCCAGACTTCATGGAGGTATGTAATTGTTTTAATTTAGGTTTAAATATCTTAAAGTTAGTTAATATAATGTTTTTTGGGTGTATGAGAAAGATCAGGAGTGTTTCAAGGGTTCAAGAAATGAAAGAAGGGGGAAATGGACATCTGGTTCATGTTTCATAGTTGGTGCATGGTTAGGGGTAACTGTGTTCCCAAACCATGTTGGCCAGGGGGAGGGGTACATGGTTAAGTAAACCGTGCAAGGGGAGAGACCAAACCATGTAAGCTTGGACAGAGGCATTTTTCATGGTTAGCACATGGTTTTTTAAACCATGTAGGATCTCCAGGTAACCATGTGACTTGGACCCCTCTTGGATTGAGGTTGTTGCATGGTTGGAATGTGGTTTGGAAAACCGTGCAGCCAAATCATGCACCCCATTAAAAGTGGGTTTTTACCATTTTTTCCCTTAGGATTTTAAGTGTTCTACCTGATTTCTCCACCCATTTCTTCTCCCGTAACCCTAATGATGCACCAAAGTGACCAAATCTTCCCAATTATTTATCTCATTCATTTATAAGTCATTTTTAGTGCCTTTGGGTGTGGATAGAATCTCTAGGTGAGTCTAATGATTCTATTTTCTCTATTTTCTAAATTAGGGCTTGTGGTTTCATTCTTATTATTCTGAATCCCTAAAAACCTCTTTTTCTAGTTGATATTAGGTTAGGGATTCAAATTTTGGTTTAATCTGAGCCAAATTCTGAGTTTACACATGTGTTCATCTTTAGAATCGAGGTGGGTGTTCGACAAGTTATATCCCATAGTCTTGTAGTTGATTTATGCATGTGTGGTTGTACTTTTTATTCCCTATTATTGTTAATTTGATTTCTTTAGTAATATTTGGTAAAATGGTTATCTAAATGATGAATTGAACCTCTTATGATCTCCATGGGATGCATTAAGATTGATTGGAATGGTTTACGGCCACCCATAGGGTGTGCCAATATTCCCAAACATGGGAAATTTTAAGGTTAATCATTGAACTTATTTAGATTGAGATAGAGACCATAAAGAATATGTTGATATGTTGGTTTAGTTATAAAGATTTACTAATGGTAGGTGTGTCTATTCATTGGAAATAACATGAGGGATTGTTTGTTATAATTTAAAAAGAGCTAAATAAAATAAAGTGAATGTGATAAATGGATTTCAAATTTGTAATTAAAATGCACAATTGGGTTAAATAATGTGAATTAATGAATATTCCAAATTGGATAATGTATGAGAATTGTTGAATATAATTAATAGTTTAAGAGATGAGAAAAGGGAATTTATTAATTGGTCTATGAAATGTAAATAGTAAATGTGATAATGGGTTAAAGATTGATGTTGATTTATATGTTGAATAATTACAAAATTGGAATGTTGTTTGTGTTGATTGTATATGGTTTGGATATGGTATATGTGGTAAATTGATAAATAAGTATATTCACATGGCTTGTTAGTTGTGGGGTATTGGACTTGAAGATCTACACCCACATGTCATGTTAGAATGAGGCTCTAAACCCCACCCCTATAATGCACAGGTTAGGTGAGGGGACTGAGGCTCTATTCCCCAAATGGTTTCATTTGATGAGACTACATGGATCGAGGCTCCAAGGTAAGTGTGATGTAATTTCTTGTGAAATTTTTATCCCTATTGAGATAGAGAACTTGGATTATTCTCTTATGCATAGTAATTGATAGGATTATGATATAGTGAAAATGATGTAAATGCCTAACCTATGGATTAAGTGATGAAAATGGATTAAGGGAAGAAAATGGATTAAGTGATGAAAATGAATTAAGTTATGAAAATAGAAATAATTAGGTAAATGGTTAAAGTGAATATTATTAACTAATAGAAATTGAGTTATATTTTGTTTATATTATCATTTATTTAGTACTTTCATTCACTTTCTATTTATATTGGATATTTCATAGACACGGTTGGTGGTGGCCTACTGAGTTTTACTCACACCTTGATCATGTCTCCATTGAGTACTTGATCAGATTTAATGGTTTCAGGTTAGGACAAGGGAAAAATCCCTATGCTAGAGAGTTTAGTTGGAATTGATATGTGCATGGATGAGGATCAAGACTTGTAGTTAGGACCCATTTTGGGGATTCTTATGTTGGTCTTTATTTTGGGTTTTCTTCACTTTGGAATTATTATCATGACACGAAATATTTATTGTTTGGTTGTGGATTGTACCCTATTTGGGAAATGGTCAGTAATGCATGTTTATTATTTCTTTTATCTCATATTTTATATGTTATGGATTAATCTGTTAAAGAGGTTATAGCCTCCCCTTATGATCCATTAGACCCTCTCTTCTATTCATCAACCTATGGCATATGGGGAGGCACACTTGAGGTCATATGGCGACCTGGCTTGGGGAACCAGTTTAGTGGATTCCAGGTTAGGGACATTAAAAAGTGGTATCAGGGGAGTTATTTTCTATGACTTTCTATTTTTTATTGGTATACAGGATATTAGAATGTGTCAGGCCTTGGAAATGAGATTTTATTTAGGAGTATCTAACCCATGTATGAGGGAAAACCCAAGTACCTTAAGGAGGGAATTATTCTTCTTGATGTGTGTTATTATAGTTGAATGGTATTATACTATTGTGTGTTACACTTGTTGTGTGATGTGAATATTTTATGATATTTTTCTCATGGATGGAATGGAATAAGTTTTTGAATCCATGCATCATTATAAGTAACTAGGCATATAGGTGGAACGCATCATGGTAGGCACACATGGGAAGGGTGTGTGGGACATGAAGGGTATAATGCATTTAATATTCCTTAAAAATATAAATAAAGTAATGTCTAATAAAGGAGATAAAAATGGGTAAATGGAAAGAATGTTAAAGAATGGTTAAAGAATTATGCTAAATGAAAAGTTAATAATGAGTTAAAATGTTGGTTCTATCAAGTTGTAAGGATAGAAAAGGTGACCAAATGAGAAATATTCATGTTGTGAAGGTAAAATGGTTTAAAAGGGGGTGTCTAATGAAATAATTTTGTCTATGTAGGTTGGTTTACCCCAAGTTATCCATGACTTGTGGTAGGTATGGTCGAGTGTAGTGTTATAGATGCGACGTTGTCTGTTGGGATAGTGAAGTAAAAATAGATTTTTTATGTCTAGTGGAGAGCCTTATTTTTGGAAATTGAGAAAGATTTATGTTACGTGTTCTAAGACTTGTGTTTGGAATTGTAGAGAAATTCCACCACGGTGATGTGTGCTGATTGGGTGACAAGAGGATATCACTAATAATGCTCCACAAATAGTAGAGTGATAAGATCCATTGATCTAAGATAATTGAGGATAGGATAAGTTCCATGAGAAATTTACTCATTTTATATAGATGATGGAATGGGGCCTGGGGTGGATCATGCTGATTATGCTTTATCTGACCATAGAGTTTCAATTGAAGCACCCACCAACATTTTTTGGAGAGTGAGGACTCAAGGCAGAAGAGTTCTAGATAGAGTCCATCCAAAGGATTTTGGATCATTTGGAGACTCCTTTGGCGAATAGAGTCAAGTTGGCCACCTATATGTTGTGGGGACTGGTAAAGCGCTGGTGGGGCATTTTGGTTCAGACACGGCAGGTTGATGGTATGTTATGGAAATACTTTCAAGGAAATTTTCTAGAGAATTTCTATCTAGATACCTTGAGGCAGGATTGGGATGTAGAGTTTATGATGTTAACATAGTGAACCATGTTAGTGATGAATTATGAGGTTTGTTTCACAGACTTACAATGCTTTGTTCTAGTGTTGGTAGGGGGTGAGGCTGCTATGGTAAGGCATTTGCAAGATAGACTTAGACATGAGATTAAGTCCTATGTGAACATATTTTGTTTAAATAGGTTTGTAGAATTGGTGGATTGAGCCCTTATTTCAAAGGGGAACTTAAGGGAGGATTTAGACAGTGGGTTTGTGGTTCCAGTTGGATGGTCCAGTGGTGTGACTTCCAAGGGAAGGAAGAGTCATTTTGAAAATATTCATTAGAGTATAAGTAAGAAGAGTATTTAGAAGAGAGGATCGGCCTCTCAAGGTGGTGACTAGTTGTTTTTTTATCAGTGAGAAAGGTCTAGTCACATGCATGGACAGTGCCCCCGACCACCGGTTGAGTGCTAAGTGTGTGGAAGAATAGTTCTTGTGTAGAGGTTTTGTAGGAACCCCCGGTAGCCAGGCATAGATGGGGGATCAAGGAAAATATTGAGTGTGGGTAGGGGTCGGTTACACCTTATCAAGTAGGTAGTTGGAGCTCGATCGGTCATACTAGTTGGGGTGGAGGATGTGGTACTTTGGTACGAGAGTGTCCATATCAGCAGAGTGGTGCAGCACCATGGATTCAGACTAGAGCCCAGGGTAGAGGGGCAGCTTCATGCAGTTTAGACTACACCTGGAGGTGGTGGGGCTAGACCATTGACTATTTTAGGTATGATCCTTATAGATTCTACACTTTCTAGTGATTTTTTTTATATAGGTTCTATAAACTCTTTTATATCTGTGCAATTTTGGGTTGTTTTGGGTCTAGTGGTGGAACGTATGTGTTGGGTTATGTAGATTGATACACTGTTAGGGGTATGAGAATAAAATATCTAGCAATATAAGGGGAATTCTCTTGTGGTTGGTGGGAACCATTTTCTATGAGAGTTTTTTGTGCTTGAGATATCAGGTTTTTATCTTATTTTGGGAATGGATTGCTTATTATTGTACCAAGTATATTTTTATTGTTATCATTATAGGGTAATGTTCTCATCTCTTGAGGGAGACATGTATATCCATCATGGTGAATGTGATGTCTGGGAAGGTCGTGCAGGGAAATCTTTTCAGTAGTTGGGTGAACTCACAGCCCAAGTGGCTTGTATTATTCTTGATGATTGGGGAGTAGAGAAGATTATCTTTCCTCCTATGGTGTATCAATTTTAGGATTTTTTTTCAAAGAAAATTTCGGGTCGCCACCTGAGATAGATGTTGAGTTCATGATAGAGTTTCTATCGGGAGTAGAACCATTTTCTATTCTACTATATAAAATGTAACCATCAAAACTCTAGGAAATTAAAACTCATTGGAGGAGTTGGAGAATAAAGGGTTCATTTATTCTAGTATTCCACCTTAGGGATCTCTAGTGTTGTTTTCCAATAAGGATTATGGATTTTTACAGTTATGTGACAACTATAGGAGGCTGAATCAGATGAAAGTTAAGAACTGATACCCTATTACTCAAATAGATGACCTATTTTACCAGCTAAGAGGTGATTCGGTGTTCTTTAAGATTGATATGAGATCTGGGTATCATTATATAAGGGTGAGACTTTTTGATGTATTGTGGACTACCCTCAGAAGCAGATATGGGTTGTATGTGTTTTTTGTGATGTCGTTTAGATTGACCAATGTGATGGTGGTGTTTATGTCTCTAATGAACCAAATATTTCACCCTTACTTGTATTAGTTTTAGTTGTTTTTTATGACATCACGGTGTACTCTAAGACTCGTGATGATCAAGACAAACATCTTACCATCATCTTGAGTACATTGATAGATCATCTACTATACTCCAAGATATATAAGTGTCATTTATAAATTGAAATGGTAAATTTATTAGGTCACATCATATCTAAGGAAGGTGTGTCAATGGGCCCAGATAAAGTGCAAGTTGTTGTATCTTGGGAGAAACCCAAGAATTTTTCTGATGTAAAATTTTTTCTGGGTTTGGTAGGATATTACTGAAGGTTTATTAAAGACTTCTCCCATTTGGAAGTGCCACTTATGGGTTTTAACAAGAAGGGAATCATGCTTTATTGGTATGGGTTATGTGGGGATTCTTTCCAAGATTTTAATAAGTGGTTAACTACCACACCGATTCTAATCTTACCCGATCTAGGTAAAAAGTATACCTTGTTTTATGATTCATATGATGTTGGGATTGGGGTGGTATTGATGTAGAATGATATGTCGGTTACATGTGTTTCATGATAGTTGAGGCATCATGAAAAAAATTAACATACTCATTATCTTGAGTTGGTTTTGGTGGTTTATGCTTTAAAATTTTGGCAGCATTACTTGTTGGGAGAATAGTTTACTATGTATAATGATTATAAAATACTTAAGTATATCTTCTCTCAATGTGATTTGAATATTAAGAAACAAATATGGTTTGATTACATGCAGTCCTTTGAGTTTGAGCTGGTTTATACACTGAGAAAGAGAAATAGTGTTGTAGATGCCTTTAGTTAGAAGACTCAAAATCAGGCGGTTCAGGATTTCATCTCCAACTGAAGGATGATGGTGTTATTTTATAAGATGCATCTAGAGTTGTAGGATGGCCAAGGGAATATGACCCTTGTATCCTTGTTAGTTGATTCCACACTTCTAGGCTAGATTAAGGAGAATCAGTATGAGTATCCAAAATGTTTTTCTTTGAGGGAAGGTTTTAAATGTGGGGAGTCACCTTATGGTTAGACCATTAGAGATAATGGGATCATTTATGTCCATGGACATGTTGTTATTCCAACATGTATGTGAGGAGAGTTGATGGGGGAGTTTCAAACATTAAAGTGGGTAGTGTATCTTAGTTTGACCAAAATGTATTGTGATCTTCATAGGTAGTATTGGTGTCTGGGGATGAATAAAGAGGTTGCAGGTTTCATGGCGTGATGTCTTACCTGCCAGTAGGTGAAGGATAACCATTAGTGATCGGGTGGTTTTTTATATCCATTTACCATTCTAGAATGTACATGGTATGACTTGAGGATTTATTTTTTGGTAGGTCTCCCGAGGATGCCTCGGAAGAATGATGTGATCTGGGTGGTTGTCGATTGGTTAACTAAGGGCTCATTTTTTTCCAATCCAATAGAATTTCACCATGGATAAGTTGGGTGGGTTGTATGTTAGGAATATAGTGTGGTTACATGGGGTTTCATTAGCTATATCTTTGGATCACAATATTCATTTCACATCTCTCTTCTGGTAGGTATTAAATAAGGCACTTGGTAATCAGGTGTTTTTTAGTACAGATTTCTACCTGAAGATGGACGGACAATCAAGGCATACTATTCAGGTACTAGAGGACATGTTGATAGATTGTGTCCTAGACTTTGGTGGATCATGGGAAAATAATCTATCACTTTTTGAGTTTTCCTACAACAATAGATACCAATCTATGATCCATGTGGAACCATTTGAGGAACTCTATGGTAGATCATATAGGTATCCATTGAATTAGTTAGAGATTGGGGAATCATAATTTTTTGTACCAAGTCTCGTGAAAGAGAATTCATAATAAGTTTAGTTGATTAGAAAATGTATTTAAATGGATCATAGTATGTAGAAGTCGTATGTGGATTAACATCATAGACCTATTGAGTTTTTGGTGGGTGATCATGTGTTTTTTTGGGTGTCTCCAAGGTTGTTTCACTATTAGATTCTAAAGTAGGGTAAGTTGGAACCCAAGTATGTAGGACCATTTGAAATTGCGGAGAGGATTGGACTAGTGGTGTACCAATTGAATCTTCCATGGTAGTTTAGTGGAATGAATGATTTTTTTCATGTGTCACATCTTCGGTACTATCACCCTGACTCATCTCATGTGATTGATGTTGAGGATGTTGAGCTTGAGTTCGATGTGTCCTTTGAGGATCATATGGTTATTATTGAGGATCTTAGTGATAAATTATTTTGGGGAAATAATATGCCTTTAGTTCAAGTTTTTTGGTATCATGGTAATGTTTAGGAAGTGGCATGGGAGAGAAATAGATGGATATGTAGGGAGATTGGACCGATCTCTTTACCATATAATCCCAGTGATTCTTGAGAATGTAGAGGGAAATACATTATAAGGTGGGGAGGTTTTAATATCCTATACTTTATGGAGGTATTTTCTTATTTAAATTTTGGTTTAAATCTCTTAAAGTTGGTTAATTTAATGTTTACTGAGTGTATAAGGATGCTCGGGAGTGTTCTAGGGGATCGAAACATGAAAAATATGGAAATGTTCATTCGATGCATGTTTCATGGTTGGCACACGGTTAGGGGTAATCGTGTGCCCAAACCGTGTTGGATAGGGGGAGGGGTGCACGGTTAAGTAAACCATTCAATGGTAGAGAAAAAACCGTGAAGGCTTGAACAGAGGAATTTTTCATGATTAGTGCATGGTTTTTCAAACTGTGTGACTTGAAATCCTATTGGATAGAGGTTAGTTAACATTTGGTGCATGTTTTGGAAAATTCTGTGGCCAAATCATGTTACCCATTAAAAGTGGTTTTTTACCATTTTCCCCTATCTAGATTTTAAGTGTTCTACCCAATTTCTCCCCCCATTTTTTCTACAGTAACCCTAATGGAAAACCAAAGTGACCAAATCTTCCCAAGGATCGATATCCTTTGTTTCTAATCCATTTATAGTGTCTTTGGTTGTGGATTTAATCTCTAGGTGAGTCTAATGATTCTCTTTTCTATCTTTTATTGATTAGGGATTTTGGTTTCATTATTCTTCATCTAAAGCCCTAAAACCCTCTTTTTCCAGGGATATTAGGTTGGTGCCTCAAAGGGTGGTTGAATCCAATTCAAATTCTATGGTTAAGCATTATTTCATCTTCATAATTGAGGTAGGTGGTCTATAAGTTATATCTCATATTCTTGAAGTTGATATATGCATGTGTGGTTTTTCTTTTTCTTACTTCTTGTTGTGCATTTTATTCCTTTAGTAATATTTTTTAAAATGGTTGGATAAATGATGCATTGAACCTATAATGATCTTCATAGGTTTCATTGAGATTTATTAGACTGATTCAGGGCCACCCATGGGGTGTACCAATATTCCTAAACATGGAAAATTTTAAGGTTAAGCATTGCATTGATTTATGTTGAGATGGATCCCATGAAGAATATTTTGATATTCTGGTTTAGTTATAAAGAGGAACTAATGGTAGGTGTGTCAAGTCATTTGAAATTACATGATAGATTGTTTGGTATAATGTGAAAAGAGATAAATGAAATAAAGTGAATGTGACAAATGGATTTTAATTTTGTAATTGAAATGAATAATTAGATTAAATCATGTGAATTGATGAATATCTTAAATGGGATAATGTATGAGAATTGTTGAATATTCTTAATATATCAAGGCATGAGAAAAGGAAATGTGTTAATTTGGCTATGCAATGTAAATGGTAAATATTCTAATGGGTTAAGGCTAGATGTTGATTTACATGTTGAATAATTATGAAATAAGAATGTTGTGTGCATTGATTGTGTATGGTTGTGATATGGTATATGAGGTAAATGGATAGATAAGAATGTGTGCATGGATTGGTAGTTGTGGGGTATTGTACATGAGGATCTATGTTCATGGGTCAGGTTAGACTGAGGATCTAAATCCCACCCCTATAATGCATGGGTTAAATAAGGGTACTAAGGCTCTATTACCCTAACGGTTTCATTTGATGAGACTACCTGGACCGAGGCTCCAAGGTAAGTGTGATGTAATTATTTGTGAAATGTTTATCCCTAATGAGATAGGGAACTTGTATTATTCTCTTATACATAGTAATTGACTAGCTTAGGCCATAGTGAAAATGATTTAAATGCCTAACCCATGGATTAAGTGATGAAAATGGATTAAGTGATGAAAATGGATTAAGTGATGAAAATAGATTAAGTGATGAAAATGAATTAAGTGATGAAAATGGAAATAATAGGGTAAATAGTTAAAGTGAATATTTTTAAATAATGTAACCTATGTTATCTTTTGTTTATCCTATCATTTATTTATTACTATCATTCACTTTATATTTAGATTATATTTTTTTAGACACCATTACCGGTGGCCTACTGAGTTGTACTCACACCCTACATAGGACACCTTTGGGTACCCAAGAAGATTTAATGGTTGTAGGTCAGGACAAGGGAAATAGATCTATACTATAGAGTTTAGTTGGGATTGAGATATGAATGTATGAGGATCTATACTTGAAGTCAGAACCCATTTTGGGGATGCTTCCATTGTTCTTTATTTTTTGATTTTCTTCACTTTGGCACTGTTAGAATGACATGGAATATTTATTGTTTGTTTTTGGTTTTTAACTTGTTTGTTAAATAGTAATTAATGCATGTTTCTGGTTTATTTTTTATTATTTCTTTTATCTATTATGTTATCTTTTGTGGCTTACTAAAATAATGATGGTATAGTCTCACCATGTGATCCATTAGACTCTTACTGTTAATCAGAAACCTCTAGAATACAAGGAGGCACACTTGAGGTTTTGTGGAGACCCAAATCAGGGCACCAGTTTAGTGGATTTTGGTTTGGGGATTTTACAATCCCCACACTAGGAAGTGTCATCCTTTAGACCACAATTATGAAATCCTAAAATAGTTATCCTCAGTACAGACCAAACTTTCGATCCTGGATAGCCTGATTTTTTCAAAAGACCTCAAGGAAGCACTCATAGAGTCTTTTCTAATCCTTGAGGAGTTTGAAGATGAAGTAGTTGTTGAAGAGTTCTATCGGATAGAGACTGGTCCTTCAAAATTCCACGCAATGATCTCCTTCATGGATCAAGATAAAAATTTCATTATACAGGGACACATCAAACCCTTGTATGTGTCTGACAGGATGAATGGTGTTGATGTTTAAAAAAATTTCATTAACAATGGATCTAAAGTTAACCTCATCCCAATAAAAACACTTCACTAGCTGGGATACAATGAGGATAACCTAGAACCCTCCACCATA
This sequence comes from Viscum album, assembly GCA_963277665.1. Taxonomy (NCBI): domain Eukaryota; kingdom Viridiplantae; phylum Streptophyta; class Magnoliopsida; order Santalales; family Viscaceae; genus Viscum; species Viscum album. The sequence goes on from OY728152.1 coordinate 1,919,173,196, forward strand.
ACACTGAAGGGCTATGAAAAAATTGAGTAGAATCCATTGGGAAAAATCAAGCTCAGGTATCATTTCACATACCTCGTAGATGCTTAGAATTTATGGTGGTTCAATATAACACAGCCTTCAATGTCTTGTTAGGAAGTCCTTGTTTACATCAACACATGGAAATCCTCTCCTCATACCATCAATGTATCAAATACTACATTAATGGAAAAAATGGTATGTTGCACGTTGATAATGACCTGTTCGAATCCTATGAGTCACATTATATAGAGGCTAGATTCTATTAGGGGAAAGGGAAACAAACCCCAGTTGATGGTATTTCTTGGTTTATTGCCTTTAACGGTGTAGAAATGATCCCAGAAAACCCATTTAAACATTTCAATGAAGAATATGTGTTACCCATCAATTGAGTTGGGTACATTAGTCCATATTAGAACATGTATTCAATGGTTCTCATGATTTCATCCATGACCACTAAGTCTAGAAATGTTAAAAAGTTTTTGACTCTCTAGACAGTGGTAAAATCTTGGATAAAGATGCCTTCATTTCATTCCCAGAGCCCCAGGAAATCCCTACCTCTCCAGCTAAGGTAGAATAGGCTATCTCATCACCAAAATAAGATGAAGGCACTCCTTCATCTCTCACTCCTTATTATCCAGAGTTCCAAGAAACTACCATGGTAATATATGGTTTAGAGGAGGTTGATTCATCTTCAAGATGCTCAAATATCGACTCCTCTCCCAACTCTAGATAACTCATCCCAATACTTGTTTCCCTAATGTAACAAGAGAAAATGTATGAAGAGGTTGCAGAAGAGGCAGAGGAGGACCTTAGGGATTCCTCTCCATCATTTTAGGAGGGATTATATACCACTATTTATGAGCTTTAAGAGATAAATATGGGTATATAAGAAGATCTACGACCCACCTTGATCAGTGTGGCCATGTCTTCTGAAGAATGAGAGGTATATACCTCCTTCCTAAATCAGAATCAAGATGTGTTCTCTTGGAACTACATAGAAATGTCAGGCCTCGAACCAAGGTGGAAAATAACCACCTAATCCTACTAGAGGACAATCATGGATGTAAATAGGTATCTAGAAGGATGTACTCAGCACACACTACCAAGATTGAGGATGAAGTTGACAATATCATTATAGATAACTTCATTCTTGAGGTCTGATATCCCAAATGGATAGCCAACATCATCTCGTTCAAGAAGAAGAATGACCATATCAGAGTCTTCATCGATTTCAGATACCTCAACCTTCATTTACTGAATGATGATTTACCAATCCCGATCACATAACTACTGATCGAAATAATACCTAGATATCATTCCCTATCCTTCATGGATGGCTATTTGGGATACAATCAAATCTGAATGGAATAGAAATATTAATAAGCCACCGCCTTCAAGACCCCTCAAGGAGTATTTTTCTATTGGGTTATTCCATTTGTCTTGAAAAATGTTGACACTACGTTCCAAAATTTCATGCATCACATCTTCAAAACCTTCCTAGGAAAGTTCTTATAATTATATGTTGATGATCTGGTGGTTAAATATCGACAATAATCAAAACACCTGACAGACCTTGAAACCTCTTTCAAAAAATTATGGTAGTACAGCCAAAAAATGAACCCCTTGAAATGTGATTTCATCATTACCTAAGGGAAATTTATCAGCTTCATTGTATGCCACTATGGAATCGAAGTAAACCCTAAGAAGAAAAATTTTATCCTTGGAATGTCACCATGTAATCTAACAGAGTTGAGATGAATTCAAAGATACTTATCCTACATCTGATGTTTCATAGCCAACCTTGAGGGAAAATTTTTTCCCTTCACCAGGTTAATGAAAAAGGGGGTTACATATCAATGGAATGATGATTTTTAGGATTCATTTGACAATATTAGTAAATATATCTTGATCCCACCAATGTTTATGTAGAGACCTCAAGCTTGACGTACATGGACATTACATTACTTTTGCGGAATACTTAGTACATAACAAAAACACACACACAAGGACCGTAATAGTTTAGTGTCTTTGGAAACTCGGAACGTAATCTTCTAATAATGGTGAAATATCTTCAACATCTCCCATAAATATCTTCCTTTTTTTTCTACCTAAAACCTTTCTTTATATCCTGGGGAAAAGAAAACATAAAAGGGTGAGCTCAAATGCTCAGTAAGGGTAAACAAAAGAAATATCAATCACATCATTTTCATAAGAACATAACATTTTGGAAATCTTAACCTGCAAAAGAGAGCATAATTTCATAACATGGGATAAATCATAGTAGTGAAATGAAATCTCAATAATCATAACTTAAAACATGAAACTTTGTGGCATACACACATAATCATAGAGAATTATATCTTATTAGTCAAGACTCATTTCCAAGACTATCTTAGTGGACAAATTCCCTTTCTGAACCGAGTTCACCACTCATTTCAGTCCTGTTACACTGAACCGGTATAACCTACCATTCCAGCCATGTTTATCTCATGAGATATAAAATCTTTACCCAATGCATTGGAGGGAGATATAGGTCCCACCTATCTCATAATGATATCATTCTTATGTGTGCCACAAAATCAAAAAAACATACATCATAGCATAACCCATGTAATAAAAATTGGAATCTTAAACATCGTGACATCATAAAACAATTCATATAAGATAAAGGAATTCATAAAAATATAATTCCATCACAACATAATCAAATAAATGTAATAATAGGGATAAAAACAGAACCCTTTATTATCTTAGATGGAAAATAATTTTGATAAAACACTTGAACTCCATTCTTGAGGAAAATATCCTTTCTGCTTCAAAAACACTTTTCCTTTATTAACATGTCGTACAATTATAAACTAAAAGAATTTGATTAAAAATAAACTTGAAAACTTGTAAAGGAAGCATCTTGGAAATAATGTTTTAAAAATCCATTCATGCCGTATAAGTTAAAAAAACATTCTTCGTACTTTTGTCGGAAAACTCAAAAAGTACCTCGTACGAAAAATGACAAAAGATTCATTTCATATCTTTTACTAAAAACTCACCGAAGGGTAAAATTGGATATAAACTATTGTATAAGTATATAAATATTACATATTGAGGAAACATGGATGTGGATGATAAAATACACCCCAGTAAATTTCAAAGTATAAACAATCTCGGATAAAAATGAGATTGTGATATTTTCCCTTACCTTTGGTCCGATATGCTTTTTACGTGTCCGAACCTCCTGTATAATGATTTAAATAATGTTATTGACTTATTACAGAATCATACTTATTTTTATGATATCATATATGGTCATATTCTTAGCTTATTATTAGTAATATTTCATTACTACTTGTTATTCGGGTGTTTATTACTTTTTGTTCTTATGCGTGTTTTGTCGAATAAATTCTTATTATTCTCTTTAGGTTATAGATACCTAATTTCCAGAATGGTATTAGTGTAATATATATCATATTCATTCATTCAATTCATTTATATAATCATTATGAAATGAAGATCATGTAGAACGAGTCGCATCACATCGTGGAGATGGTATTCCGTACGTACGCACGAGTGATGATATCGTTCCTATGATAGTGGAATTGTATTGGAGTGTATTTATACTATTTCATAATCAATATCACTTTATAATAGTCATATATAGTCATTATTTACACCATTATACCCATCCAAGTAAGGTGGTGGTGGAAAATAGATTACACCACGGCGTGGAGACGGTATTCCGTACGTACGCACGCGCGGTGATTTCTTTTTCCGTAGGATGGATAGATGGTGAAATAGGGTTGTTTCATAATTATAATAACATATAAGTATATGAGTGATAATGATTTTATTACTTAATAATGAAACAACTAAATAAGAAGAAGTGGAAGAAGAAAAAAAGATGAAAGAATCGGTAACGGACATTACCTCTTCTTTGAAGTGCTTCTTTGAGACCTCCTTTTAGGGCACTAAAATAGGTCTTTGAAGAAGACCAGAACCTCTAGGATGTTTATAGGGAAGTGGAGAAGGTAATTTTGCAGGTTTTGGCCGAGCTTGAAGGCTCAAAGTGGTGTGAGGAAGAGGGGGAGGAGGTGCCCTTTTATAAGGGAGGAGAGGGGCACCTTTGGAATAACTAAAAATATTATTTTATTATAAAGTCAAGTTCGGTTTTAAATAGCTCTAAATTGATTTATTTCGAAGATAAGGTTGTTATGGGTCTAAATCCTCTCATCCAATAGAATTTAGACAAGTTTAGGTCATTATATTAACCTTGTCTTTTAGTTTTAACTCTTAGTTAATTAGATTGACATTTACCATGTCACTTTGTATTTTAAATTATATAGTTAATAAACTTACCATATACATCCAAGAAACCCCCAATTTGTGTTTTATTAATATATATAACCTTATCTAAGTCATTTATCTGAACCTTAGATTTTTAAGAATAAAATAACAATTAATAATATAATATTTGTTTTAAAAACTATTTTATGTCAATTTTGACACTATTCAATAGTTGATTTTTTTGAAACTCATAATAGAATGATTACTTCGACCAAAGTTAATTAAATCAATACTAACATGTCATATTAACCTATAAAATTATTTTAGTTCATAAAAAGTCTCAAATTATATTTATTTGGGTATTTATAACATCAATTATGTCAATATTTCATTAATAAGATAATTACTGCATCATCGTTGTGTCATAGATAAATTAAATTATTTAATGTCTAAAAATTACAAATAAAATACCATTATGTAGGAAATCTTTTTATATTTCTAATGAATATTTATAGTTGAATTTATCTTACGTATAACCCCATATTAAAAATAATTTACTTATTAAACTTTGATTTTAACTATTTTAACCCTTCTTTAAATAAATTAATAATAATTGTCCTAATCTAATCCAAGTGGGCCTAAATTGTCATATTTTATTCCTAAGGTTGTTTTTGGTCGAATTACACTTGTACAATAGAATTAGGACATGTGTTAGGGTAATAATAATATCATTTTTACCCTTAATTACCCTATTTACTTTTAACCGTGGTAAAAAAAGTAAAAAGTTACTATTCACCAAAAATTATTTTCATCTCATTGAACCACATTTTAGTCCTTGATATTAATTGTGTCTCTCGGATTTTCGAAATTCCACTCACAGAAGCAGTAAAATTAAATTTTATGAAAAATTCAGTTTTTTAACTACCACTTAGTGGTTTCACTATTCATCAAAAAATGAAAGTTTCCAGAAAAATACCAAAAATTAGATCTAAGATATATTTGATATTATGAATTCAAAAATGATGTCTATTTTATCAAATTCAAAACATATCAGTTGCATTAATTAATTTAAAAATTAATTCCTGTCGTCAAAACATATAACGTGTTCTTAAGAAATAATAACTATCAAAAGATTGACACTTGTTTATGATTGGTTTAAATGTGAAATTACATTCAATGACCAACATTGTATTAAATTGTAAAAATATATTCTAAATATACTTTAAAACCACTCAAATTAATAATTTATCACTATTAATTATTTTGATTAAAAAAAGTTGTTTTTAATTATAATTTAGTAATTTTCACTATTCATCAGAATATGAAAGTTATCCGAAAAGTACCAAAATTTCACCTTAGGCTAAATTTGATACTCTGAATTCAAAAATGAAGTCCATTTTGAGAGATAAAATTTCTAAAATTTTAAAAGGTGGTTATTACTATTCATAACGGATAGTTTTAATAATATTTTAATAGCATATCGTTGTTTAGTGAAACTCGGTATTGCGTATTACACACGCTATCGAGGAAGGTCGCGATTGCGTGTAATGCAAGGCAAGTCAAGGATGCGTGTTGAGCAAGCTCCTTTTGGTGTAGCGTACAACACAAGACATTAATGAAATTAAAAAGAATATTTTTCATAAAATCTCTGGGTGTTACATTCTACCCCCCTTAAAATGAATTTCGCCCTCGAAATTCGTCAGGGTTATAAATGGTTTACTATTCGAAAGTTTCTTTAATCGAAACCCACATCGTAAAAAGGAATACCAAAACCAATTTTTAAAAACAAAAGTATGAAACATAATAGTTACCCAAATAAACTAATCACTGGGTTTCCACATAGGTGAAAATGTGGATATGGAAGAGAAATCTAACCATCATGTTCTGATGGAGAGTGGTAGAGAACATGACTATGGAAAAGCCAGCAATCGCAAAGCCATAAATTTGTGACGATCTAAGGTACCATCTGATTCATCAGATATAAGAGCACTAGGACAACATTTTAGTTTTCAAGATCATTTCCCTAAAGTTGATGAAATTGGAATTAGAAGAAATACTTTCGTGATTTTGGTATAGTCTCACCGTTTGTCATTCTTTGGACAATTTCAACTTCATCTCTTAAAGAAATGAAATTGAATTTGTCATTCGTGATGTGTTAGCAGATCATGTGATAGAATGATGGGTCATTCCATCTGTCTCAAACAAAAGGTTAGAAAAGTTATCAAAAAATACATAATTCCATCTATAGTGAGATTAGTCATATATGGTTCCTAAAATGGACTTATAATTCATATATCATACTGCTTAATATAATAAAACTAGTTTCTACTAAATAGGGACTTCCTGTAGACCAGTGGTAGGCGATAAAGGTCAGTCGCACTTCGGTTGTGGGTTCGATTCCCACAGCCTTGTCCGACGCGATGGGCTGTCGCTCGTCCTATAGGTTGTCCTTTTTCTAAATCTATATTACTATAACATCCCATCAAAAATATCAAAAAAGTTTTATCCTTAAAAAATACTAACTTATGTCCAACATAATCCATTCCAATCTTTAGGCTTCTCTAAAATACTTCAGTCCAAGCTCATAGTATAAAGAAAATGATCACGTGAATGCCATCATTTATCCCCCATATATCATAAGATATATCTTGTTGGTCAAATTACAAACATGTGAATACCCTAATCATGTATTCTCTTGAAGAATTAATACCCATTGAACCTTAGTGAAAACATGAATGCAGTCAAAAGTTAACTCTTTCCACATACCAAAATCCAAAAATTCTATATAGTCAAACCATGATATAAACTTCTCCTTATATCAGTCATGAGCTCATGAATACTATCAAACATTTAATTTTCTCCTTATCCATTCATTATGCACCTATCATCTACATTCCAAAAATATCTCAATCACTTTCCATGGTTACCGGTACCATAAAATTATTGAAAACCACAATAGACCAATACATAATTATTTCAATATTCCACGATACTATATACATCATTATTTTGGAATCCCATTACATAAACACTTAATCATTCCACCACATCATTGTCATATTCAACATCGCCAATGGTGATCGCATGTGACTTCCCTTTGTCCTTTGACTTAAGTGGTTGCTCACGTCGATCATCACTAACCCTTGGATTAGGGCATTTATTATCATAATGCCACATTTCCTTGCACTTGAAGCACTGAAGTGTTGTTGGTGCGTTCTCTGTAGTCTTTTCTTTATTCACATCATTAAAATCCCTTTTTCCATTACTTTGACACTCAGCTGCTCGATGACCTTCTTTTCCACACATAAAACATTTTCTAGTCCCTTTAAGACAATCTCCACCATGATTCTTTCCACACTTTGAGCATAAGGAAACATTCATCTTCTTTTCACCATTATTCTGAGATTTCTCCTTGAACTCCATCTTTCATTTCTTGTCAAAACTATGAGATGGATAAGTAACACCAACTTCCATTTCTACCTTGATAGCACAACGCACAATTTCTTCATAGCTACTGAAGTCTCTTATAGCTAATGCCCTTCGAAGATTTGGTTTTAAGCCACTGAAGAATTGATCAACTTTACTTTCAGGTTGGATGATAAATCCAGATGCATACCTTGCAAGTCTTGTAAAATTCACTTCGTATATACCAACAGATTCATCATCCTTTTGCTTTAGTTCAAGAAACTCCTTCTCCATATTTGTTCGAAGAATACGAGGGAAGTACTTATTGAAAAATAAGTTCTTGAACTCGTCCCATTCCATGGACTCAATTTCATCTCTTGGCCTTGTATTCTTGATAAGGTTCCACCATTGATCAGCTTCACCTTCCAAACGATATACTGCTAAGATGACTTTATCATGTTCAGAACATTGAAGAACTGAAAATATCTTTTCAGTAGTACTGATCCATTGTTCAGCAACAAGTGGATCAGAAGACCCACTGAAAGAAGGTGGACGTTGCCTCATGAAGGACTCAATAGAATATTGTTCCCTTCTCTGCTCATTTGGAAGTCCAGAATGATTCATAGCTTGTGTAAGTATAGCAATAAGATTTTTCACTCCATCTCCCATAACATTTGTTTGTTCAAGAGGACAATCATTGCATTGTCCATTGCATTGATCAACACGGTTCCTTCGGGTTCCATCCATCGTCTAAAACCCAAAAAGAATAGTGTGAGAGGCAAAAATCATGCTAGGAAAAACAACATAATAAAGGGGGAGTAACCTCAATATCTAACATCTTAGGTTAAATTCTAAGATTGTTAGAGCAATTCTAGGACTATAACCTATATGTATACTTAACCTTAGAGACATCCCTAGACATACCATAGAAATATCTCTAGGGGTCTCACTAACGTTTTCGCATCCTAGTTTCCAAAGGTTGACTAAACCTTTCCTCTGATACCAACTATAGAGACCCTAAGCTTGAAGTACATGGACATTACATTACTTTTGCGGAATACTTAGTACATAACAAAAACACACACACAAGGACCGTAATAGTTTAGTGTCTTTGGAAACTCGGAACGTAATCTTCTAATCATGGTGAAAGATCTTTAACATCTCCCATAAAGATCTTCCTTTTTTCTACCTAAAACCTTTCTTTATATCCTGGGGAAAAGAAAACATAAAAGGGTGAGCTCAAATGCTCAGTAAGGGTAAACAAAAGAAATATCAATCACATCATTTTCATAAGAACATAACATTTTGGAAATCTTAACCTGCAAAAGAGAGCATAATTTCATAACATGGGATAAATCATAGTAGTGAAATGAAATCCCAATAATCATAACTTAAAACATGAAACTTTGTGTCATACACACATAATCATAGAGAATCATATCTTATTAGTCAAGACTCACTGCCAAGACTATCTTAGTGGACAAATTCCCTTTCTGAACCGAGTTCACCACTCATTTCAGTCCTGTTACACTGAACCGGTATAACCTACTGTTCCAGACATGTTTATCTCATGAGATATAAAATCTTTACCCAATTCATTGGATGGAGATATAGGTCCCACCCATCTCATAATGATACCATTCTTATGTGTGCCACAAAATTAGAAAACCATACATCATAGCATAACCCATGTAATAAGAATGGGAATCTTAAACATCGTGACATCATAAAACAATTCATATAAGATAAAGGAATTCATAAAAATATAATTCCATCACAACATAATCAAATCAATATAATAATAGGGATAAAAACAGAACCCTTTATTATCTTAGATGGAAAATAATTTTGATAAAACACTTGAACTCCATTCTTGAGGAAAATATCCTTTCTGCTTCAAAAACACTTTTCCTTTCTTAACATGTCGTACAATTCTAAACTAAAAGAATTTGATTAAAAATAAACTTGAAAACTTTAAAAGTAAGCTTCTTGTAAATAATGTTTTAAAAATCCATTCATGCCGTATAAGTTAAAAAAAAACATTCTTCGTACTTTTGTCGGAAAACTCAAAAAGTACCTCGTACGAAAAATGACAAAAGATTCCTTTCATATCTTTTACTAAAAACTCACCGAAGGGTAAAATTGGATATAAACTATTGTATAAGGATATAAATATTACATATTGAGGAAACATGGATGTGGATGATAAAATACACCCTAGTAAATTTCAAAGTATAAATAATCTCGGATAAAAATGAGATTGTGATATTTTCCCTTACCTTTTGTCCGATATGCTTTTTACGTGTCTGAACCTCTTGTATAATGATTTAAATAATGTTATTGACTTATTACAGAATCATACTTATTTTTATTATATCATATATGGTCATATTCTTAGCTTATTATTAGTAATATTTCATTACTACTTGTTATTCGGGTGTTTATTACTTTTTGTTCTTATGCGTATTTTGTCGAATAAATTCGTATTCTTCTCTTTAGGTTATAGATACCTCATTTCCAGAATGTATTTAGTTTAATATATATCATATTCATTCATTCAATTCATTTATATAATCATTATGAAATGAAGATCATGTAGAATGAGTCGCATCACATCGTGGAGACGGTATTCCGTACGTACGCACGAGTGATGATATCGTTCCTATGATTGTGGAATTGTATTGGAGTGTATGTATAATATTTGAGAATCAATATCACTTTATAATAGTCATATATAGTCATTATTTACACTATTATACCAATCCAATTAAGGTGGTGATGGAAAATAGATTACACCACGGTGTGGAGACGGTATTCCGTACGTACGCACGCTCGGTGATTTCTTTTTCTGTAGGATGGATAGATGGTGAAATAGGGTTGTTTCATACTTATAATAACATATAATTATATGAGTGATACTGATGTTATTACTTCATAATGAAACAACTAAATAAGAAGAAGTGGAAGAAGAAATAAAGATGAAAGAATCGGTAACGGACATTACCTCTTCTTTGAAGTGCTTCTTTGAGACCTCCTTTTAGGGCACTAAAATAGGTCTTTGAAGAAGACCATAACCTCTAGGATGTTTCTAGGGAAGTGGAGAAGGGAATTTGGCAGGGGTTGGCCGAGCTTGAAGGCTCAAAGTTGTGTGAGGAAGAGGGGGAGGAGGTGCCCTTTTATAAGGGAGGAGAGGGGAACCTTTGGAATAACTAAAAATATTATTTTATTATAAAGTCAAGTTCGGTTTTAAATAGCTCTAAATTGAGTTATTTCGAAGATAAGGTGGTTATGGGTTGAAATCCTCTCATACAATATAATTTAGACAAGTTTAGGTCATTATATTAACCTTATCTTTTAGTTTTAACTCTTAGTTAATTAGATTGACATTTACCATGTCACTTTGTATTTTATATTATATAGTTAATAAACTTACCATATACATCCAAGAGACCCCCAAGTTGTGTTTTATTAATATATATAACCTTATTTAAGTCATTTGGCCGAACCTTTGATTTTTAATAAAAAAATAACAATTAATAATATAATATTTTTTTAAAAAACTATTTTATGTCAATTTTGACACTATTCAATAGTTGATTTTTTTGAAACTTATAACAGAATGATTACTTCGACCAAAGTTAATTAAATCTATCCTAACATGTCATATTAACCTAGAAAATTATTTTAGTTCATAAAAAGTCTCAAATTATATTTATTTGGGTATTTATAACATCAATTATGTCAATATTTCATTAATAAGATAATTACTGCATCATCGTTGTGTCATAAATAAATTAAATTATTTAATGTCTAAAAATTACAAATAAAATACCATTATGTAGGAAATCTTTTTAGATTTCTAATGAATATTTATAGTCTAATTTATCTTATGTATAACCCCATATTAAAAATGATTTACTTATTAAACTTTGATTTTAACTATTTTAACCCTTCTTTAAATAAATTAATAATAAATGTCCTAATCTAATCCAAGTGGGCCTAAATGGTCATATTTTATTCCTAAGGTTGCTTTTGGTCGAATTACACTTGTCCAACAGAATTAGGACATGTGTTAGGGTAATAATAATATCATTTTTCCCTTAATTAGCCTATTTACTTTTAACCATGGTAAAAAAAAGTAAAAAGTTACTATTCACCAAAAATTATTTTCATCTCATTGAACCACATTTTAGTCCTTGATATTAACCGTGTCTCTCGGATTTTCGAAATTCCACTCACAGAAGCGGTAAAATTAAGTTTTATGAAAAATTCAGTTTTTTAACTACCACTTAGTGGTTTCACTATTCATCAAAAAATGAAAGTTTCCAGAAAAATACCAAAAATTAGATCTAAGCTATATTTGATATTATGAATTAAAAAATGATGTCTATTTTATCAAATTCAAAACATATCAGTTTCATTAATTAATTTAAAAATTAATTCATGTCGTCAAAACAAATAGCATGTTCTTAAGAGATAATAACTATCAAAAGATTGACACTTGTTTATGATTGGTTTAAATGTGAAATTACATCCAATGACCAAAATTGTATTAAATTGTAAAAATATATTCTAAATATACTTTAAAACCACTCAAATTAATAATTTATCACAATTAATTATTTCGATTAAAAAAAGTTGTTTTAAATTATAATTTAGTAATTTTCACTATTCATCAGAATATGAAAGTTATCCGAAAAGTACCAAAATTTCACCTTAGGCTAAATTCGATACTCCGAATTCAAAAATGAAGTCCATTTTGAGAGCTAAAATTTCTAAAATTTTAAAAGGTGGTTATTACTATTCATAACGGCTGGTTTTAATAATATTTTAATAGCATATCGTTGTTTAGTGAAACTCGGTATTGCGTACTACACACGCTATCGAGGAAGGTCGTGATTGCGTGTAATGCAAGGCAAGTCAAGAATGCATGTTGAACAATCTCCTTTTGGTGTAGTGTACAACACAAGACATTAATGAAATTAAAAAGAATATTTTTCATAAAATCTCGGGGTGTTACAGTTGATGCCTGGTGTCTAAGTAAGTCTACTTATTTTGTATGTTGCAACCTTAGATATATCACTGGGTACCTTCCTCACACAAAATAATGACACTGGAAGCCAAAACATCCTTTATTACCTCATTCAAACCATGATCTATGTTGAGACTCGTTATTCAGATATTGAGAAGAGTTGTCTGGAACTAATCTTTACAGTCCATAAGATGAGGAAATATCTACAACATCACAAGGTATGTTTGGTATCTCATAGTATCCTAAAAAAATACATTCTCAATCAACTAATGTTGACCGGAAGTCTATCATAGTGGGTTATCATCCTGCATCAGTTCAACATTCAGTTCGTGCCTCAGAAAGAAATCAAAGGCCTGACATTAGAAGATTTTCTAGAAAATCACCCCTTTGCAGAAATGATTTCATTTTACACTAAACTACTCGATGAAGAGGTTTTATTTATTCAAGAGGGCCCCCATATATGAGATATCTATTTTAATAGTGCATCTAGAAGCTCTATAGGAAAGATTATTGAAAACCCCAAGATCAACAAAGTGGGGTTAGGAATCATACTCATATCTCCAAAAAAGGTAGCCTTGCCATACTTCTTCCTACTATCAAAAGGGTGCACAAACAATAAAGTAGAATATAAAGCTCTCATTACAAGTCCAAATATAGAACTTCAAGTGCAAGTAAATCACTTAAAGATAAAAGGTTACTTAAAACTAGTCATCAAGCAGGTTAACAACGATTATTACATAAAAAAGGAAGAGTTAATCCCCTTTCTAAGACACATCCAGGGATTAATGGTGGAATTCCATTTGAAACCAACATTGAATCGTGTCCCACGATTGCAAAATTATTAGACAGACGCCCTGGATAATGAGGCTACATATCTAGTCAATACAAACTGAAATGAAATAGTCATTAGTATTGTGCATAATCATATGGTCTCACCTTTCATTAAAACCAATACAGAAGAGATTAATGAGATTATCCTCATCCCTAAATCATATATCTCTACCACCAATTGGATCACACCCATTATGGACTACCTTAAAAATGGGGAGCTCCCACCGAACAAAGCTGAAAGAGAGAAAATCTGAAGACAAGTAATTAATTTTTTTTATAATGGAAAGAATCAACAAAAGGTTCTCTATAAAAGGATACTTGATGGGGTCCTTCTCAAGTGAATTTATGGATAATAGACCACTCATGTCATGAAGTGAGTGTACACTGAAGCATTTGGAGCTCACCAGTTAGGACTTAAGATTTCCCACCAAATCAGGAGGCTTGGGTAATACTTGACCACTTTGATGTAGGTCTACACTAAATTCACCAGTTTCATTCCTTTCGGGTTCACAAAAACTTCATTCGCCAAATCCCAGAGCTTCTTTACATATCCAAGTACTCCTTTCCATTTTCTAAATGGGGAATGTACATCGTGGGATCATATCCTCCGACCACATCCATGCAGTTTAAGTACATTCTTACTACGACCAACTTCTTCTCCAAGTGGTCCAAAGAAATACCCCTCAAATAAGTTGGGGAAAGGAACATTTTCACATTTTTAAAGACCAAAATCATCACCAATTTTGGTTTCCCTCGTACAATACTACCAGAAAATGGAACTGATTTTAGTTATGCTTAATTGGAGAAGCTATATCAAAAGTAAGAAATAAAGTACAACCATTTGTCCCACTACCACGCAACAGATAAAGAACAGATATATTACTTCAATAATATGGTATCAAATATAATTTATAAGCTGGTAGATAAGGATAAAAAATTTTGGATGGACTAGATCCAACATGCCTTGTGGGATTACCAGACCATGACCTGCACTGCCACACAGGTGACCCCGTATGCATTAGTATATGGGATAGAGGTGATCATTCCTATCAAGGTTCAATTTCCCCCACTCCAATTTTCCATCTATGATCAATTATCCATGTATGAGAAATCCTATAAATTTTTGGATGAACTAGAGTAACTAGATGAGAAAAAATTTCATACCTTGCATCATTTAGAAGTCCACCAAAACCCGATTGCGTGATCCACTAACAAAATTTTTTGACTCAGATATTTCCTCGAATGAGAGATAGTGTTAGTATTCAGGACTCCAATGATACCTAGAAATAATCCTATGAAGTTGGAACTGAAATGGGAGGGAACTTATTCCATACATAAGGTATACTCCAATGGAGCTTATTCTCTGATTTCAATGGATGGGTGACTCGCTACGGCTCCCACCAACATGAGGTTCTTGAATAATTATTTCATATAATATGACCACATCATCTTGGTAGAATGATGTTAAACTGGTTAGCACATCATCCTATTCACATGATTCTAAACTCTATGGAGCTCATCCTGACCACATAACATAAAACTACATACTAAACTATCCTAACTACACAACATTGAACTTCATAATCGATATATGTTTCATGACCTTAAAAAAAGAGAAAATATTGTTCATGTCATAAGATAATAAACTTTATGACACAAAATTCCTCACCTCATGACATTAAACTGCATGGGAATCATCATTTTAATTAATGATTCACCACACATGAGCTAAATCTGTGCAGGAGAAAGATGAAATTCCCTTGTTCCTAGAGTCAGATCTACATAAGGAGTTTATTTCTTAATAATTATGTGTGGCTTGATTACTATCATAATAGGATACGCAGTGATGTACAAACCCTATTTCCTAGGCCCAACCATGAAAAACATAAAAAATACCCCCCCCATATGGGTCAAACCTGCATGAAGAATTCCCATCCATAACTACGTGTGTATTGATTAATTCCATAAAATTATATGTATTTATTCCTAGAACTCTTGTGTTAGGACCATCCATGAAATACAAGAAATGACCCTTCCTCATTATACAAACTAAATCAGTGCAGCGGACTCCAAACTAGGTTCTATTGACAGGTCTATTTTAAGAACCCCCCCCCCCTTCACATGAGTCATATCAGTTCAGGGGATCACATAGATAACTAAGTGTAGATTGATTCTTACCCATATTAGATTTTTAGTGATGCCTAGATATCTGGTTCCAAGTCCAGTCACAATATTCACCCTCTTTCACATTGGGTCACCCCCATCCTCACTACATGATGTTAAACTGCATGGGGTCTTAGAAAAACATGTGGATTGATTCAAACACACACAGAATATATAGTGACACCCATATCTTCAATCCCAATTCTAGCTATAATAATCAATCAATAAATGGAAAAATCCCCCCCCCCCCCCCTCTGCGTATGGATCATACCTTCATAGAAATTTCTGGTTAATAACTATGTGTGGCTTGATTCCTGTAATTATAGGATACGTAGTGATTCCCATATCTCTAATCTTAGGTCCAGCCATGATGAAGGATAAAAATGAACTCCTCCCAATGTAGTGGTAAGAGATACATAGGGATTTTTATGAGAACTATGTATGGATTGATTTGGGTTTTGATGAGATACATAGTGACACCCAGATTCTCCATCTTAGTATATCCACCATGAATTAAAAATTCATATATCCTTCATTACATCACCTTTGTGTGGACGAATAAACCATTTCCACTCCTTGTTTCTCACACCAAGCACAAGTCACATGGTCTTAGGAGTTTCATCAGGGGATTCTCCCACATGATCAAGATGTATTAATCCACACTAGATGGTCCTATTAGAAAGAAATTAAAAGGAACAGCAGGTATTTCCTCTTTACAACAAGGAACATATATCATTTCCGTGTGATTTTAAACTATATGTTACCTCAAAAACTACTTGTTTCTTGATTCTAAGCATGACGAGATATGTTGTTATTCCTAGAACTTGTGTCCTAGTCTTATCCACAGGTAAAAAAAATGTCCCCATCTCCTATGTACAAACAAAGACATATATAGGAGATCTCAAATTTGGGTTCCACATTCAAGAATCTATTAAGGAAATAAAAATTATACCCCTAAATATGAGTTATATCTATGTAGGAAATTTCACACTTCATGGATAATCGTATTTTGAATGTTTCTTATGTACCCAGGAACATTCCTTTCATTCATCATACTATGTGCCCCGAGAAATTTTGGATCTTCACCATATTCCTCTATCCATCAGATATATAAGGGGTTAGTGTCCTTAGGACACATTTGTTTTACTATGCATAATATTCCTTGGTTGGATATGTGTAAGTTTCCCACAAAAAATTCCTATCAAACAAAGACAAGTTGTTCACCTAGATAGGCTTCTTCTATCTCCTTATGCCCCCCACAACAACATTTTTTCCCATATAATTTCTCCTAATCCAAGAATCCATAGAATAATGGTTTACACTTTCTTATCCCTCATCCTAGCCCAATGAGCCTCCTATTACTCATCATTTCCATCACATATGGTCCTAACCATATGACCCAAAACTGCAAGAGATCATGGTGTCCTCATCAATTGATGTTAAATTTTATGGATGGTATCCTAGTTTCATAACACTAAACTATGTGATTATTAAGAAATACATCAGGATTTATTATCACTTTGATGAGATATGTAGTTCCATATGGATCTTCCATACCGGGTCCATCCATGAGATAAAAATGTCTCCCTTTCCCTGTGTGCAGGTTAGACCTTCACAAGATATTCCTGACACTAAAACTACATAATGACTAGAACTATGTGTTTCTTGATTCATTTAATCATAGGATACATAGTGACACCCAAATATCCAATCCTAGGTACAATCACCACAAAATTCAAAAATTCCCTTTCTCTTTGCATGGGTCTGACCTGTATGGGGAGCGTTATAATAAATAAATACGGCTTGATTCTCGCTTTTATGAGATATATAGTGACACCCGAAACCTATATCTTGGTCCATGCACACCAAAAAAATTTCCAACTCTCCTATATGTGAGCTAGATCTGCATAGGAGAGTCTAAAATGAGCCTCACCCTATTCTTGAGCTCATATCCAAAGGAAAATTCACCTTGCCCACACAAGAGTTTGATCGGCATGTGGGGGAACCTTCCCATAACTATATATGGATTCATTAGTTCCCTAAAAGGATACATAGTGATGCCCAAGTCTCCAATCTTGGGTCCAACCACAACAAAAAAAATATATTCCTCCCTTGATTATGGGTCAAACCTACATGATGAACCTTCTCATACCTGTGTAATGGAAACATTTATACCCATTCCCGGTAAATCTCAACATAAAATGCTTATTTAATATTCAATAACTCTCCAATAATAAACCAAAATTTATGTTCGAAAAGGTTTGAAACCCCATAAACCTTTCTGGATATTGGAAATAGAGGGTTAGTGTCCTGGGCCACCTTTGTCTGACTATGCACAATATGCCTCAGTTGGCTCTACATATGTTTCCCATAAAAAAAGGTCTATCAACCAATGGAAAATTCATCCCTAAGAGAGTATTTTACTATCTCTATATTCCCCAAGTATTTTTACATCCCATATAACTCCTCGGATTCGAAAACCCCCTACATTACATATTAAAAACTTCCCCCTTCATGCCTAAAGATGATAGAACATTCTTAGATAGATTATCATGAAAGGGATAAATTTTTTATCCATCGATCAAAGATAAGTGAACTTAAAATTTATCCCTTGAATGTCCTCATTTTAAGACATTAAACTACATGGTCCTTGTCCTATTTTCATTACAATAAACTACACCATGCTCTATCTCCCCCCCCCCACACAAGAAAAATATCAGTAGGAGTGGTTTCTTATTCATAACTATGCTGATACAAATTCCATCATCATCTTTTAGAAATCATTAACTTGATAGACCACTCTTCATGGTCTAGAAAAATATAAATTTCTACAAATTAACTGGCCATATGAAATGGATATTCATTATCTTAAGGACACATTTTTTTACTATGCACAATATTCCCTAGTCATCTCTACATAATTTACCCACATAAAATTCTTGTCAACCAAATGAAATTTCATTTTCAAGATAGTATTTTTATTACCTCTATAGACCCTACAAAAATCGTGTTGGAAAACATTATTATGGTTAATACTCACTTAATTTCCCCATATCATGTCTCAGATTCAAAAATCACAAAACCAAGGTCAAGAAAAATCCCCCATTCATGTTTGAAAAATATTGGAAAATTCTTGTCCATTAATCCCCATTGGGGATCTCACCCCATAATTAGTGGTCAAATATATTTAACCTAAAACATTAGTTTCATTGGTATGTTTTGAAAAACTCTAAATTACCCATGGAAACATACATAAAACCCTCCAAGGGGGAAACCTACAAAGGGTTCCCTGGATAAAATTTGAGTTCCATCTCTATAAACCTATGATTTGCATGGTTCAGGAAACAATCAAGCAATCAAAAACTAAAAAGGCACAAATCTAGTTAGATCAAAAACCCAGAAAGGGAGGCCTAAGAAAAATGCAATGTATGCCCTATAGGCCCACACCATAGTGGAATTAGGAAAAATTAGGGTGGTAATAGAAAAGTCACATAGTTTTTAGGGTTTTTCATGTAACTCTAGAAACAATCAAAACTATGCTCACCGACTCCCTTGGATTAGGAAAAAATTAGATCATTACATGATCATATCAATTTGGTTATCCTAGATTGTGATTGAAATTAATACCAAATGAAAAATCTATTCAATTCATCTGAGGAATTATCTTTCAAAACACATTGCAAATTGTGATTGATGGAAAATACAGAAAAAGATAAAAGATATACATTGTATGGGAAAAAAATTTCATTTAAAATTATAATGGAGAAACATCCACAACTTAGATCCTATCCATGAAAATTCAACATTGGGGTTGCAGATCTCACTCAGAAAATTCACAAAGTTGGAGTAGTTTTTAGTCCAAATACTTTATGGCTCGGCGGATCTCAAACAAGGTTGAATTATTAGCATCTTAACCATCCCACAGTGCCTCCTCCTTCTCATTCATGTCCAATCCTGCCTTTTCATCCTCCTCCGCCAATTGTTTCCCTTAATCAACTACTACCTCAGTTCAAGCCAATTATTACTTGAGTCACTCTAGTTCTTGGCTAAGCCATTTCACCTATTGATAAAGCCACTATATTGAGGTCCTCTTCTCTACAATTTTTACTTGTCACCCCACGGAAATGCCAATATGCTCAACAGCTTCATTAAGAAGGATCTTCCTGGCTGCGATAAGGTAGTCCATGGTATCCGCAATAGAAATATGAGAGTGGAGTGTTCTTGTTTTCTTCTGTATTTCATGGATGGCATGATATCCATAACCCCATACCTTAGAAATGAAAATAGGAAGCATAATTTGAGAAAACATTTCGCATGTTTGCAAGGGGGTCTGATAAATCAGCTTCCATATATACTTACATATTTTCTAATGGGTAGTGTGAAGTTCATCTAGACCACTCCGTTCACCAAGAAATCTTATAAAAGAAAAATTATTTAGGGACCCCTATATATAGGTGTGGTCCCCTCTTGTGGTTCCACTTGCGTAAAACAAACTGGTTCAAAATAGGAATGCTATCTATATCAAAATAGACTCCTCTTCATCCTGGTCGGAACCCATTTCGATGTGGGGAATTTTTTGGGTCCTAAAAATTTGAAATTCAAGAATAAGTAAATTCCATAAAACTTAGAAAAGGGTTGGAATAAACCCATGATAAGAATTTGAAGAAAAAAGAGGCTTAAATGGGTTGAAGCTGTGAAGGATGGGTTGATCCTGTAAAGTAAAAAATGCTTCATGGGTTACCGCTCTGCATAGAATTCTATCATTTTTGAAAACCTCCCCATGAATAAAATAGTTCAAAGGAGGAGGTGATGTCACTGGTGCTCATGAACAAATCTGCATTCATTTGTGGGGCTAGACGGTGATTTCTACCCTCGCGAATGACCATCCCCATGAACAAAATATTTCATATGACAAGGAGAGACCAATAATGCTTGTGGAAAAATAAAATTTGTTTGTGAGGTCGGGTAGTGATTTCTGCCCCCAAAAACGATGGACCCCTCTCCAAGAACAACCGCCCACCACTAAGTAAGTCATTCTCGGGTGTAACATCCCGGTTTCGGAATCCACCCAGAGGCGCCCCGTAGCCGGTTGGTCACATAGCCTCAAGCGCATTTCCCCGAATGCCAAAGGCTACCAACTAGCAGTGAGGGCCTTGGGTGGGATGGTGGGGAAACTATGCCCTCATTGGTAGAGTTTTCAGCGGAAGTAAACAACACATATAATAGCAGAAGTAGTAAATATCCAATGATAGTAAACAACGGAAAACTAGAATAATAAATAACTGGAGCACATATATATATATATATATATATATATATATATGAAATGATGCATGATACATATGTATAAAAAAGCATCCAAACAAGTCATAATGCTGAATACAGTACTAAACCAAAGTACAAAAGAAAAATAGATGAGCAACTCCTCAGCATCGCAAGCCTCGGCTTGGTCCCATGCTCTCTAGCTCCAATACAATCAAGTACCTGAAGTCAAAGGGAACTTTACCTTGTCTATACCTATAGCAATATAATCTGTTTGGGCCCAAAATCATGGCCCAAACAGGGTGTGAGACTAAATCCCAGTAGGCAACCACCTGAAGATCTTTGTCTGATAGTCAGTGAGTATATAGAAGGTAAAAGTAAAGTAAATAGTAAACAGTAAACAGGGAAGTACTCAGAAGTAAACAATCCACATATCAAACAAGCAATAGTGAAGCAACAGCTAACCACAAACAAGTAACCCTCTGGGAATTACTCACAGCCATCCCCTCTGGTCCTACTTAAGAAGTACCAAAAACCCTCTGGGCAGTACACTCAGCCTAACCCCTCTGGTTTGGTCATATGAAAATTATAAGACTCTCTGAGGAATCTCACTCAGTCAATTCCACTTATAGTCTAAGGTAGTCAGGGACTCTCTGAGGAAGATGACACGGTCAATTCCCCTTATAGCCCCAAGTTCAAGAGACTCTCTGAGGAAGATCACTCGGTCAATTCCTCTTATAGCATCAGGTCATTCATAGACTCTCTGAGGAAGCTCACCTGGTCAATTCCTCTTATAGCCTGGAGTGGTTCACAGTAATTCAAGTAAAACAAAGACTCTATGAGGAATCTCACTCGATCTATCCCCTTATAGTCTATAAGTCTCAAAGACTCTCTGAGGAATCTCACTCGGTCTATCCTTCTATAGTCTATAATGTCCAAAGACTCTCTGAGGAAGCTCACTCGGTCTATCCTCTTGTAGTCTATAACACCAGGTTCTCACGGCCCCATGTACGTCAATACATAATAATGCTATATGTCCAAAGTAAACCTACAGAACTAATTGGCTAACTAGTTTGCAGCGTTTCAAGCATGTCAGAAAACAACACTCCATCCTATGATCACAAGGCATGGAAAACAGGCAAACAACCAATAGGCTAAATAGGACCAAACAGTCATAAACAGAACAAGGCCTGAGCAGAACATCCAAGACATAGCATTCAACCCAAATCATGTCCAATTTACCTCTACACATGAATACAAGCATGGCAAGAAAACAAAAAGGGTAAAACGGTAAACACGCAATACCTCGTTCAATGGTATTGGTGGAATTTGTACATAATACTCAAATACTTTGAACGGAAAGGAACAAACCACCTACCTTGGGATTAGGAGATCAATATACTTGAACTGCGAGGCTTGAATCTCCTTAGAAATTTGTAGATCTACAAAAATGCACAAAACTTTAAACCCATGATAACATGGAAAAGAGGAGGAATTGGAAAACGATGCTCTAGAAGAAGGAATATATTACCGCTGTAGTTCCAACGCAATCGACGGTGGTCAATTCGGAGAACAGATGGAGGCACGGGGGCTCGGAGAAGATATGTGGGTGTACGGTTTCTCCCAGATGAACGGAACCTAAAAGAAGATGGTTCTATCCATTAGACGTGACCCCGGTATGTTTAATGAAAAAAATAAAGTACACAGCGTGTACTTTTGGAGTACACGGTGTGTACTCACCTTTTCCGTACTCCGCTTTAAGCGGCCTCCACATCACCCCACATGACCGTGTGTGTGGCCTGGACATTGCTAGCACACAACCTCGTGCAGCAATGAATTACAGGGCGTGTACTCATAAAGTACATGGCGTGTACTTCAAAAATTTCCAGAAAATTCTCTTTTCTCAAAAACTCCAGAAAAAGGAAAAACATACCTGAAAAGAAGGTCTGGGTTCTTACAAACTTCCCCCCTTAAAAAAATTCGTCCCCAAATTTCCCTAGCGAGGCATAGAAGAAGAAACCCCGAACAGCTCCAGCCACTACGATCGTACATCGGCCTCCCTCTCCCAAGTCTCATCTTGTACTCTCCCGTGCTGCCATAGCACTCGTACCAGAGGAACAGACCATCCATAGAGAACCTTCGTACTGCGATCGACAATCCGGATAGGATGCTTCTAAAACGATGCATCCGCTTCGAGCTCAACCTCCTCAGGTTGAAAGACATGAGACGGGTCTGAAAAGTAATGTCGGAGCTGAGAAACGTGGAAGACATCGTGCATATCCCAGTATCTATGAGGTAACTGCAACCGATAGAAAACCGGCCCAACTCTCTCCAACACCTCAAACGGCCCGACGTACCTCGGTGAAAGCTTACCTTGTCTCTGATCCTCTTGTGTCCCAACCTCAGTGCGACACGTAGGAAAACCTGATCCCCAGCCTCGAACTCTAGAGGTCGCCTCTGCTGATCAGCATAAGACTTCTGACGAGACTGCGTAGTAGTCATCCTCTTCTGAATCAACTCTATCCTCTCTGAGGTCTCCAGAACAAGACAAGGTCCCAGCAAAGCTGCCTCTCCTACCTCCAGCCAGTATTAGGGTGATCGGCAAGGCCTATTGTACAAAGCCTCGTAAGGTTCCATCTGAATAGTCTCCTGGAAATTGTTGTCGTAAGAAAACTCCACAAGAGGTATATGTTTCTCCCAAGAACCTCCAAAATCCAGGATGCAAGCTTGGAGCATATCCTCAATCGTATGAATCATACACTCAGAATAGCAATCTATTTGGGGATAGTATGTTGTACTCAAAAGTACATGTGTACCCAAAGCCTTCTGAATCCCCTACCAGAACTGAGAATTAAAACGTGCATCCCTCTTTGAAACAATGTAGTGTGGAACTCCATGCAGACATACAATATCTCGGATGTAAAACTGTCCCATATCATCAACACTAAAGGTCTCCTTGATCGAAAAGAAGTGAGCAGCCTTTATGAGTCTGTCAATGACAACCCATATTGTGTCATTACCTCAAGGAGACCTTGGAAAACCGGTCACAAATTCCATCACAAAATTATTCCACTTCCACTCAGGAATGGGTAATTGTTGTATAATCTCTACTATTTTCCGATGCTCTAACTTCACCTGCTGACAAGTGGAACACCTCATGAAGAAACCAGAAACTTCCCTCTTCATACCTGGCCACCAATAATAACGGTGTAGATCGTGGTACATCTTGGTGACACCAGGATGAACTGCCCAAACTGAGGAATGAAAGTCCCACATCAGATCCTCATGTATATCTGTTATCACCCATACACATCCCTAGAAATGCAAGATCTCATCCTTGCATATGGTCCACCCAGGAATAGGATCCTCTCCTGACACGCTTTCCCATAGTACTAGGCCTTCAGAATCTGATAACTGCCTAATTCGTACTCGATCAAGAAGGGTAGAGGTAACAGCAACAGAAGATAGAAAAGTCTACCCCTGTCTATCGTGCACCTCCAAATGCATCTCAGAGAACATAGGCATAAGCTTCCACTCATTGTTGGCCTCCTGAACTGCATGTATCTGAGTCCTCCTGCTCAGTGCATCATCCACCGCATTGCCTTTCCCAGGCATGTAGGCAAGATCAAAGTCAAAAGACTGAAGGTACTCGACCCACCTGTGCTACCTAAAATTCAGATCACGGTGAGTGAAGATGTACTTGAGACTATTGTGGTTAGTAAAAACCACAAAGTGCTCTCCCAAAAGATAATGTCTCCAACAGTGTAGGGAATGAACAACATCTGCCAACTCCAGATCGTGCGTCGGGTAATTCCTCTCATGTGGCCTTAACTGCCGAGACATGTAAGCAACGAATCCATCTACCTGTATAAGCACAGCTCCCATCCTGATGCCTTATGCATCATAGTAAATGGTATAGCTCTTGCCTGGATCTGGAAAGACTAGTATCGGTGCTTAAGTCAACCTCCCTTTCAGCTCATGAAAGACTAACTCGCAAGAATATTTCCATAATAACTTCACCCCTTTCTTAGTCAGGCCTATCAGTGGTGCTATTAAGCATGAAAAGTCCTGTATAAAACTTCTGTAGTATCCAAATAGCCCTAGAAAACTCTGCACCTCAAAGACGTTCTTCGGCTGCTCCCAGGAAACTACTTCTCTCACTTTCTCTAGGTCTAATGACACTCCTGTCTCTGAGATAACATGGCCCAAGAAGTGAATCTAGTCCATCCAAAAGTGGTATTTTGAGAGCTTAGCATATAACTAATGCTCCCTTAGTGTACTCAAAATGATCTCAAGATGGGTATCATGGTCATGTCGAGTGTGAGAGTACACCAAGATATCATCCACGAAAACAACCATGAAGGAATCCAAGTATGGATGGAACACTCGGTTCATCAGTGCCATGAAAACTGCAGGTGTGTTCGTGAGACCGAATGGAATAACCATATACTCGTATAGACCATACCTACTCTGGAAAGCTGTAAGATGTATATCAGATGGTCTAACGCACAAATAATGATAATCGGATCTCAAATCAATCTTCGAGAACACCCGATCTCCTCGAAGCTGATCGAAGAGTTCATAGATCCTCAGCAAGGGATATCGGTTCTTGACCTTCAACTGGCTCAACTTCTGATAGTCCACACAAATCCTGAGGGTACCATCTGCCTTCTTCACAAACAGGACAGGCGAACCCCAAGGAGAAGTACTGGGTCAGATGAAACCCTTTGCCTGCAACTCCTCTAACTGCTTCTTGATCTCCTGTAACTCAGGTGTATCCATACTATAAGGGGGAATGGACACTGGTGTCGCTCCTGGCACAAGCTCAATCGAGAAGTATACCTCATGCTCCGGAGGCAAACCTGAAAAATCCTCTGGAAAGACATCTCTGAAACGATCCACCACTGGAGGAAAGTCTATCTGTGTAGTCCCCTAGTCATCCAGATAAAGACTAGCAATCTGGGTTGTAACTCCTCTCAAACCATGATGCTCTCGACCCGCTCTGCTCGCCTGGACATCCCATTCGCCCCTATGAAGAAAGGATCCACCCTCTAGTGATATGAAACTCACCCTGCAGTGATAACAGTCGATGACTGCCTAGAAGGGAACTAGCCAGTCCATTCTGAGAATGACATCATAGCCTGTCATCTCTAGGACATAGAGATCCCAAAGGAAGTGACACCCACCAACCTCAAGAGAGAACTCCTTACACTGACTTACACTAGATGTCCTAGTTCCCAACAGTGTTTCTAGTGTCAAGATGTTGGCAGAAGAAAAGATGCAGAGACCAAGACTCTCCACAACAGTGATAGATATAAATCTATAGGAATCCTCTGTATCGAAAAGATATGAAGATAAAACTGAGGCTACTAAGATCGTACATTGAACTGTAGAGGGGCTGGGATCCTGCTTCTAGTGAGTTTGCTCCACTACAAAGGTATGGCCTACTCCACATCCCTGTGACCCTGTCTGACCACTCTGAGCTGATCCACTCTGTTGTCACTGGTAGCCTGGTGACAGACCACCATGTCCATGACCTCCACCTCGGCCCGAACGGCCGGAAGAACTCTAGTTCCCAGACTAGTGAGAAACTGGTGATGCATCTCCTGAACGCGGAGTCATAGAAGAACCCCTACCACCAACTGCAGGTGAGAAGATCTAACAGAAACGCTGAAGATGTCCCATATTGCTGCAATATTGGCACTCCATCAGGTCTCTCTGGCACTGAGTCCTAGTATGATCGCTCCTCCTGCATTAGTAGAATACTACCTGGCTGCTCGAAGATACATCCCGCCTACTCTGACCTCCTCGAGTAGACTCCCTACGGCGCTTCCTGCTATTAATAGGAGAAACGCTAAATCTAGATGTCAAACCGCCCTGGCTCACTACTCCATAATCTCTCATATTGTGCTAATTGATCAGTGCCTGGTTGACGATAGAGGATATTGAATTCAACCTAAAGATGTTCACCTACAATTGGATGTCATGCCTTAGACCATCCTCAAACTTCCGTGCAAGGAACAGCTCATCACCACCTGGAATAGGTGTGAAATGCTGAAGCTCAGTAAAGTGAGATGATTACTCCATAACAGAAAGATTACCCTACTCTAGACACATAAAATATCGGGCTCAATCGGCCCTCAAGGTCTCCGGGTAGATGTAATCGTAGAAGATGCGCCGAAACTCATCCCAAGTCATACTCCGGTGGAGTCCTGACTATGATATCACCTCCCACCACCTCTTGGCAGAGTCTCGGAGCATATAGGTAGTGAGCTTCACCCTCTTCTCTGGAGGTATCTCCAGATGCTTGAAAATTGTCAGCGTGGCCTCTAGCGATGATTCTGCATCCCGGGGTCCTCCATCCCCTAAGAAAGTAGGACTATGATGCTGCTGAAAAACTCATGTCAACTCTACCATCGATGGGGCAGGAGGCGGCGCTCCCTAGAAGGTCTGCATCATCCTCATAAAACCTTCCCTAAACTGTGCATTGGTGCCTGTAACTAGTATAAATGCTGGTGCCAGGGCCGGCACAGTAGGAAGATCTGCAGGAGGTCCTTGATCAGCCATATCTGGTGTCTGATCACCGTCTGACAACTGGCATACAATCTAAGGATGTCTCGGTGGCATAACTCCAAAAGGTCAAATGCACACCTTAGATCGGGATTATCAAGGACTGAAAACATAAGAGTACAAGAAGGAAACATGATAAAGAAACATTCAAGTTTTACAAAACATGACTACAAGTCATGTATAAACACTACACGGTGTGTTCTTTTAATCCATTCACATGGGATTGTTCTTCTGCCACAACTGGTCATGTAACTCCCCAACCACACGGCGTGTTGTCCCCACACATGGTGTGTACTTGAACTCTATTCCCCTGAATGAGTCTCCTTACATGGCTAACCCACATAGTCCTCTTAATCCTAGACTACACGGTGTGTATAAACACCACACGGCGTGTACTAGACAAGTTTCAACGACCCGTGTTGTTAGTTACACGGCCATCTAATCGGTTCACTCTACACAGCATACTTCATGGGAACACATTGTGTACTTGAAGGATTTACCCAACCCGTGTTTTTCATGACATGGCCGAGTACCTAGGTTACAGTGCACAGGGTGTGAAATTAGGACACGGCATGTATAGTCGAAGTTTCATCCATATGTGTCGTTAGTCACACGGGTAGACACACGGTCACTACAACACGGCGTGTATATACTATACACGGTGTGTTCCTGAAAGATTTTTCACAACCCCGTGTCCCTGCCCACACAGTCAGTGACATGGTTAAAAACTACACAGTGTGTATTCATAAAGTACACGCCATGTATTCTGGTTTTTTCCAGGAAGTAGCCTCAGAAACTGCTCTGGATCCTAGAAAACACAGAAAACAATCATTAAGGTACCAAATTCCAATCTGTGAGGGCCCATAATCCCCACAAATCAAAGCTTGGAATCTCATACATGTCATATACAAGGAAAACAAGTCAATGATCCAGCATGTTCTGATTCATGTGGGCTCATAACACCTCAAGAATCGAATTTTGGTATTCATTCAAACAAGACCTTACATATAGAAATGCCTATTAAAAGTAAGTATTCTATCAAGAATCTATCACAAAAGCATGCATATTCTACACAACATCTATCACAACAACATGAAATCGCTAATTCACCCTAAATGGCATGGAAAAAATTCATGACATGTGATTTCTAGAAAGTGTCTATATGATGCATGAGATGGCATACCCTCATCACATCGAGTTACGACAGAAATAGAACCCAAATAATATCAATAGTAATAGTACAAAACATGTGAGTCACCCATTGGTGAAAATCAGATCAACCGTAAACTTGAAAAACCAGAATAAATTTCAATAAACAAGGTAGATTGGCTTTTACCTGTACACGGGTTAGCTACTCCTGGGCACAGGTTATTACCAAGTACCTATTCCATCTTATCCCTGGCTATAGGCTCCAAACAGTAAGTCAAGAGAAAATAATTCATCTGATACCACTTTGTAACATCCCGGTTCTAGAAGCCACCCAGAGGCGCCCCGTACCCGGTTGGTCACATGGCCTCAAGCGCATTTCCCCGAACGCCATAAACTACCGACTAGCAGCGAGGGCCTTGGGTGTGATGGTGGGAAAACTATGCCCTCATTGTAAAATTATGCAACGGAAGTAAACAACACAAACAATAGCAGAAGTAGTAAATATCTAATGACAGTAAACAACAGAAAACTAGAATAATAAACAACTGGAGAACATATATATATATATGAAATGATGCATGATACATATGTCTAGGAATGTAGCCAAACAATTCACAATGCTGAATACAGTACTAAACCAAAGTACAAAATAAAAATAGATGAGCAACTCCTCATCATCTCAAGCCTCATCTTGGTCCCATGCTCTCCAGCTCTAATGCAATCAAGTACCTGAAGTGGAAGGGTGCTTTCCCTTGTCTATACCTACAGCAATATAATCTTTTTGAGTTCAAAATCATGGCCTAAATAGGGTGTGAGACTAAATCCCATTAGGCAACCACCCAAAGATATGTGCTTAATAATCAGTGATTATATGGAAGGTAAAAGTAAAGTAAACAGTAAATAGGGAAGTACTCAGCAATAAACAATCCACAGATTAAACAAGAAATAGTGAAGCAATAGCTAACCACAAATAGGTAACCCCCTGGGAAGTACTCACAGCCATCCCCTCTAGTCCTACCTAAGAAGTACCAACAACCCTCTGGGCAGTACACTCAGCTTAACCCCTCTGGTTTGGTCATAAAAAAATTATAAGTCTCTCTGAGGAAGCTCACTCGATCAATTCCTCTTATAGTATAAGGTAGTCAGGGAATCTCTAAGGAAGATCACACGGTCAATTCCCCTTATAGCCCCAAGGTCAAGAAACTCTCTGAGGAATCTCACTTATTCAATTCCTCTTATAGCCTCAGGTCGTTCACAGACTCTCTGAGGAAGCCCACCCAGTCAATTCCTCTTATAGCCTGGAGTGGTTTACGGTAATTCAAGTAAAACAAAGACTCTCTGAGGAATCTCACTTTGTCTATCCCCTTATAGTCTATAAATCTCAAAGACTCTCTAAGGAAGCTCACTCGGTCTATCCTCCTATAGTCTATAATGTCCAAAGAATCTCTGAGGAAGCTCACTCAGTCTATCCTCTTATAGTCTATAACACCAGGTTCTCATGGCCCAATGTAAGTCAATGCATAATAATGCTATATGGCCAAAGTAAACCTATAAAACTACTTGGATAACCAGTCTGCAGTATTTCAAGCATGTCAGAAAACAACACTCCATCCTACGATCATAAGGCATGGAAAACAGGTAAATGACCAATAGGCTAAACATGAACAAACGGTCATAAATAGAACAAGGCCTGAGCAGAACATCCAAGACATAGCATTCATCCCAAATCATGTCTAATTTACCTCTACACAGGCATACAATCATGGAAGGAAAACAAAAAGGGTAAAATGGAAAACAAGAAATACCTCATTCAAGGGTATTGGTGGAATTTGCACATAATACTCAAATACTTTGAACGGAAAGGCACAATCCACCTACCTTGGGGTTAGGAGATCAATATAATTGAACTGTGAGGCTTAAATCACCTTATAACGTCGTAGATCTATGAAAATTCATAAAACATTCAACACATGATAACTTGGAAAATATGAGGAATTGGAAAACTATGCTCTAGAATAAAGAAGAGCTTACCGCTAAGGTTCCAACGCAATTAACAATGGTCGATTCGGAGAACAGATGGAGGCTCGGGGGCTTGGAGAAGATATGTGGTCATACGGTTTCTCCCGGATGAACAGAACATAAAAGAAGATGGTTCTGTCTGTTAGACGCGACCCCGGTGCATTTAATGAAAAAAAAAGTACACAGTGTGTACTTTTGGAGTACATGGTGTGTACTCACATTTTCTGTACTCTGCTTTAAGCGGCCTCCACATCACCCCACACGACCGTGTGTGTGGCATGGACATGGCCAGCACACGGCCTCGCGTGGAAATGAAGTACACGGAGTGTACTCCTAAAGTACATGGCGTTTAATTCAAAAATTTCCAGAAACTCCTCTTTTCTCAAAAACTCCAGAAAAAAACATACCTAAAAAGAAGGTATGGGTTCTTACATCGGGCCAGTGCATTCTCCTTGGGATACCAAAAAAGAATCCTCGTAGCCCACTATGGATGGTTTTCCATGTCGGTATATAGTTCCTCCATTCTTCTATAAAAAACCCTGAGGGGACCAGAAAAAAAGGATGGGACTAAACTAAAGAGAGTTGAAGGAGACAAGCGATAAGGCAATGTAAAAACTGGAGCCTCTCTATTAATTCATAGTAGGTAAAAAATCACTACATAGTAGTAAGGAGGAAATAATAAATCATCCAGTCATCTGCAAACTCAAAACCCCTTTTCAAACACCATTTCGTGGGGCATAAATGGATGCCCCCTTTGCGAAAAAAAATCCCATGTAGAAAAATACTATGCAGGAATAACCCTTCCCTGCATAGCAACAAGATACAAGGGGGGAACGTGGACCTATGTAGCAACACACTACATGGATGGAACCTAGACCTGTGTAGAGAATTCTATGTAGGATGAACCTAGGCCCATGTAGCACATCGCTACGTGGATGGCACCCTCACCCACATAACAACTTTATATGCAAAGGTGACCCCATCCTGCCTAATAACCTACTATGCTAAATGGGGAATACTAGGTTGTTCTAATATCCACCTCTCATCTCTCCCTTCCATCATTTCATTGGCCCCCATGTTGGTCCCTCCATGAACCAGTTTAACAGCATCAGGCCAAGGCCCCTTCTAAATCCACCTAATATTATGATATGATCATCAGGAACATCAGTGTGTCCTCTCGAGTTTACATACCCGTGGTAAGCGGATTCATGAGTGTAACCTCCATAATAAGGTAAACTATCGAAATTTCCTTAGGTTTACATTCATGTGGTAACGATGGTTACGAACTTGGAGTAATCATGTGAACCTACCTGTTATGTGTAGGGATAAAGGGTATTACGCTTGCCTTTCCCTTTTACAGTTAATGATATCCTCCCTCCATAACCAATTTTAAGGATTCCCTCCCAGAGTAAGTCCCTAGACTTTCTCAAGGAAGGTAGAACTTTTTCTCATCTTCAGCTAATCCATGGGATGTAATCGGATAGATCCCCATATATGACTATCCTAGTTACCAAAATAAAGTAGAAGATATGCACACTCAAGACAGTCTCCCTCTCACTTTGGGATTCATCTCCTCATCCACCAGTGGACAAAGTGGATTGAGTGATCTTTATATCCATTGTTTACTATTATTTCTCACTCCAAGAATGACTCATGTGGGCTTAGAGGTTAGTGGTGATCATGACATCCACATGATCCCAGGACACATGGGTCACTCCCATTCATAAGCCCCAACCATATGCACCTGATGGGCCTCTGGTATGGTGTAAGTCCCAAAACCATACCTAAACCTTCAAAGGGCCATATTCCCAATGAAGCAGAACCAGGTCAGCCACTCCCATGCATAATCCCCAACCATATACACCAGATAGGCCTCCTACATGGTGTAAGTCTTGAAACTATACCTCAATCTTCAAAGGGATATATTCCCAATTAAAAATCACCAAATGGGCCTCCTACATGGTGTATATCCTAAAACCATACCTCAACTTTCAAAGTTCCATATTCCAAATGAAGAAACACCAGATGGTCCTCCTACATAGTGTAAGTCCCAGAACTGTGTCTCAACCTTCAAAGGGCCATATTCCCAATAGAGAATCACCAGATGGGCCTCCTAGATGGTGTAAGTCCTAAAACCATACCTCAACCTTCAAAGGGCCATATTCCCAATGAAGTTGCATGAGATGGGACTCCTATCTGGTATAATCCCTGGTAATGCCCCATTAAATGGGAAGATTCCATTCCTAACACCCAAATTCATGGGGATTCTACATGGTGTAAGTCCCAAAACTTACCAAACTATGTGAGATTTTATTCCCAACTAACTAGGATATAACACCCCAAGTTTTTATGGACCTTTTTTTCAAATAAATTAAATTTCCATTTATGTCTTGCAATGCACTAAGTAAAAAATTCATTTCACATGAAACATAAACTTTGAATACATTACATGTAACACTAACTTGGCATATGCTACATGTAACCCCAACTTTTCATAAGTTACACGCAACACTGATGTTTCTACAAAACATCATTTTATTGTTATAATTATTTAAATGAGATAATTATAACCTAGCTGTTAAAATTAATTATATAAATATTAATAACTACATTTAATTTTTTTATAATTGTTTTATATAAATAAAAATATTTATAATTAAAGATATAATTTTTAATAAATTCCTTATATGTTTAAAAATACCATTTTCTCAAATGAACTACTTTTAATGTCCCTCTGTGAAAAATAATAAAATTAATTTTTATAAAAATTTAAAATTTTAATTTGATAAAATAAAATTAATTTTTTAATTTTAAATTTTAAATTTCGATTAGGGAGAATTTTTGAGATTTTTCTGAGAAACCTCATTTTTGGATGAATAGTGAAAAGTAAAGGATTTTAATTCAAAATTATTTTTTCATCAAAATTATTTATAAGTTTTAATTATATTTTAATTTTGTTTAAAAGTTTAATTAGTTATTATTTTTATAAATTAATCTAATTTAGGTAATTGTAATCAATTTCAATTTTAAATTGGGTATAAAAAACTTATCAAACCTTTAGACGTTTTAACTTTAAAAACTCGCAGTGTTATCCCGTCAGAAGGATTATTTTTTAAATTAATTTATACCAATTATGTAATTAGAATTTTTAAAAATGGATTCCATATTTGGAATCATAATAATTTCTAATTTCTAATAATTTAAACTTATTTTTTGACCAAAAAGATTAGTGAAAGTGATTAAAATTAATTACAATGATTAAGGTTAAATTAATCTTAATAAGGGACTAAACCATAACCATAAGGCCCAAAATGACCTATAAACTTTTCAAAAAGATATTTTATATCCATATTTTGACCATATCCTCCATTTTATATAATTTTTATCATTATTGGATCCACTTTCAATAATAAATGTGGGCGGATTTTCCATTTTCTAAAATATTACAAGAGTGTCACTCATCCTCCATTATAAAAGTCAACCACCTATCCCTCTTCTTCACACCTCTCTAACCACTTTGGTTCCACCAATATTTTCCCAATAAACTTACCAACATCTCTCCCTTCCTCACATAATCCTCCCATTTGTAATAAATCAATCCAAGGAATCCTTTTGGCACAAACCAAAAGGAGTTACCCGATTAAGAGGTAACGTCTTCTCTCGCACTCCTTTTTTATTTTCTTTCTCTACCCCACCACTCTCTTTATTCAATTATTTTATACCAAAAATAGCATAATAAATATACTAATATTTTTTTATTATTATATTTCTACCTAAACTTATACACACTTCCATATGATGGGTAACGAACATATTATTTACGTGTACAGTGAACTACCGCCTCACAAAACAATAATTGTTCATTTTTCCTTTACCGCCTCTCATGGTGGAAATTATGATGGAAAATATATTTATATATGTAACATGTTTTATTTATTATTTATTTAATCTTATTTATTCATTTTACAACACATATATTTTTACTTTCCATTTGGTGTAAATATGATAATTTCGTTTAAGGAAGTGTGGACTACCACCCCCTCAAAGTGATCTGATTCTTTCACACACTAAATAGAATTTATTAAGTGTGGTTTTAGTGAACTTATATGATATATATAAAATTCTAATTCTAATTTAATTATATTATATATATATACATATAATTAATTTTCTTTCTTTCTTTCAATAAGATAATAAAAACGGAAACAGTGTTCATGCATGTGTATGGATTACTGTCTCCATGAACGGTGTATTCCATTTCATTAATATATATTATATATACTATTATAATAAAAATATATTGAATATAAATAATATTTATATCATTTTATACATTATTTAATCATTATATACATATAAGTACCAAATATATAACAAATTAAGACACATGCGAAGAACAAAGTGGACATTACCCGAAGTGAAACCTTAAAAAGGATTGTTAAAAAGAGGGTAATATAAGGTAATAATAAAACCATATATGGTATTATATATAAGAATAAAATTTTGTAAAATATTAATAATAAATTTATATTTATTATACATGTGGTTTGAACAAGTACGATAAGAGTCAAGAGACAAGGTAAGGGGATTTCATCTCACTTTAATTTCTATGAGATACATGCCTTATTCACCACTCAATTATTTTGTGTGGTTTATGTAATACCTATTAATGTATTATATGACTATTATACTTAAATTAATGTGTACCCACATATCCATTTTATTATTTTGTTTATGGGTTTTAAGTTTCAAATTTTACCAAATCGGTAAAATAGTTTTGTCTCAATTTTCCTTCATTGAGACTCATGTCTTGTTATGCACCTAAAATATTTTTTGAGGTGTATATACTTCCATTTTACATGTTATATAATTAATATTGATCTTTTAATTATATTTTAATCTTCATGTAATTTATTTTTCTTACATGTATAGTATGATCTCCAAGTTACCAAGTGATAAGAATTTATTGAAACAATCTCATTGCTTTTCTAGATTGCTTATGATTATGCTTCAATTAATGAAATATCATGATCCATATATCAAGAAAACACATTAATTTTATTCTCCTGTGGTTATTAAAGATATATTCATGTATTATTACTACCATTTTTTCACTCTTTGGTACTTAATATAATGTTTTTATGTAAAATATGATTGTCTCTCTCTTCGGTCAGAAATATATTGTATTCAAAAACCATGTTTTCAAAAATGTTTTACAAAATGTTTTCAAATGACATTTGAAAACAATTTCCAAGGAAAAAGGATTTTAAAAACTTTTTATGGTTTTCAATGATTTCTTTATATGTTTTCAAATCTTTCAAAGAAAAAGGTTTTCAAAAATTTTTATGTTTTAAAATGAATTTTTTAATGTAGAAAGTATATTTTCCTCAAGAAATGTTTTTAACAGATCTTTCAAAATTATTTCCAAAATAAGATAACATCATTTGGTGTTACTCATGTCTTTATGGGGAAATTATTAACTGTTTCAATTCATATTATTTCTCTTAATAGATTTTTTTTATGGCATGATGTTTATGAAACCTATTTCTCTTTCACAGGTTATATTCTTTTGAAACCCACTTATTTTCATGAATTATGTTTATGATGAAATGATTATGAAACCTATATTTTTTCATAGGTTATGATATTATTACATGTTTATAATACTCATTTCATTTTATGGGTTATGATATGATTATTTATGATCTTGTGGAACATTTACGTATGATTTCATTATGAGATTTATGGGACTTATATCTCCCTCCAAGGCATTGGGTAAAGATTTATATCTCATGAGATATACTAACATGGTCTTGGGAGTGAACCTTGACTACTAAGATGACTATGGGAGTGAACCATGAATACCAAGATGGTATGAGGAGTGAAATCATGCAACTAAGATGTCCATGTGAGTGAACCATGACTACCAAGATTGTATGGGGAGTGAACCTATACTACTAAGATGGTCTTGGAAGCGATGACTTGGATACTATGAAAATCATATTATCTACTTCTGTGTTTTCCACGATTCCATGTTTTATTCCTATGTTATGTTTTCATGGATTATTTTAATTATTTTTTTATGATTCATTTCTTATGAACTACCAATATTTATTCCATGTTTCATATATATGATCTTTGATATGTAGGGTATGATATTCTATTTTTATGATCATGTACTCATACCCTTATTCTCATTATTATGCTTACATATCTCCCTTGTTTACCCTTACTGAGCATTTGAGCTTACCCCTTTTTATGTTTCCTTCCCAGTTTATAAAGATATGTATTATGTTTGATGTGTTTAATAAGGGTGATAATCATGAATAACATAGTATGATATAATGTATCTCACTTATGTATCAGTATTTATGTTTCCATATTTCCAAAGTCACTAAACTAGTATGGTATTTGGGCGTCTGTTTGTATAATGTTTTAAGTATTCTGAAAAAGTTATGTAAAGTTAATGTATGAAAATTGAGGGTTGTTATAGTTGGTATCAGAGAAAATTTTTAGTTAACCTTTAGAATCTAGGATGAGAAATCCTTAGTGAGAACCCTAAGGGAATGTATAGGGATAAGTCTAAGGATAAGGAAAAGTATATGAAAATGTCCTGGAATTTTGGTAAAGGATGGAGTGAGTGGTTTCCTAAAAATACATCCCTATCTGTATACTATAAGTGGATGTAGCTCTAGAATAGATGTAACTAGGGGTAAAAACTCCAATAAGATGTTCTGGGCCTAACTCATGATAATCTAGTACACGAAAACAAGTCTCGCTACACACCTAGTTTGACACTCCTGGGGGATATACTTTGGGAATTCAAAGACTCTTCACGAACCTTCATGAATGATTTAAATAGAAATTGTCTATGAATAACCTAGGATAAAACTAAGGTGTCATAGATTTAGGAAGGTGTCATAATTTAGACATCCTTTAAGTGACTTTTAATTATTATGTCATTCCTCAATATGATAATTTTTTCTCACTCTATGCTTTTTGGTTTTAGTCAATGGATAGAACCTAAAGGAACTACGTTAATGGTGATTCAAATATAAAATGAAATGATTTTCCTCTTAAGAAACTGAATACTAGGGGAGATATAATGAAAAACCTATTTTCTATGCTCACACATCATTCTCAATCTATGAATCGTGGTGGAATTCCAAATGAGGAAATGAGAGAATAACATTATGCTCATTGTTTCATGAGGCAACGTACACCTTCTTTCAGTGGGTCTTCTGATCCACTAATTTCTGAACAATGGATCAGTACTACTAAAAATATATTCTACATTATCTAGTGTTCAGGGAATGAGAAATTCATTCTAGTTTTCTATCGGTTAGAAGATGAATCATACCAATGGTTAAATCTAATAAAGAATACGAGGAATCAAGATGAGACTGAATCCATTGATTGGGATGAGTTCAAGAAATTATTTTTCAATAATTACTTTCCTCAGATTCTTTTTACCAAGATGGAGAAAGAGTTCCTTGAGTTGAAGCAAAGGGAAATGAATCTATTGGTACCTATGAGGCTAATTTCATGATACTTGTGAATTATTCTTCAGGAATTATCATCAAACCAAAAAGTAAATTTTATGTGTTCTTCATTGGCTTAAATCCAAGTATTATAAGGGCGCTATGTCACGAATCGTCCTTGGGGCCCGTTCCGTGACTACCCCAAGCCCGCCTTCCATAGTCCAGGGGCTGGCGACTAGCACTAAAGGCGTAAATCCTGATAAAAAGGGAAGGCATTGCCTTTATAAAGTAAACAAACACCACAGAGTACGCAATCTGAGTAAACACTAAGTAAACTGAGTACAAAAGTAAGTGCTGGAAAGTAAGTTGGCCAAAATAAAAACCCAACTAAAGTAAAGTACAACTGAAAAGAAAGTACAGCAGCATAAAAGTAAAGCAGCAACTCCGAGCCGTCCTCTGGAAATCCCACCTAAATGGTGGGTACAGATAGTCTCCTCAGCACCTCGGCTCCAGCCGTTCGCTCCGTGTACGTCTCATCCAGTGATCTACCTCCAGGTACCATCCAGCTCCATGAGCCTCCACCTCGATCAGCGCTCTCCGTCGTCTGCATCCAACACAACGTAGTGTGGGCATAGCCCGTGTAGGGGTGAGTATACACTACTCAGTAGGGACCCCGAGACCCCCAAAGGTCTCCCAGAATCAACGAAAGATAAACCACAAAGGAAACTTACAATCACGAAGTAACAACCAACTCTACTTAGGTATATGCACATACATATACCTAAGTCATCAATTCCAGCTCGGCTCCAGCACACGAGCCCAAAATACAACCCAGTCCACACAGGAAAAACATAACCCATTCCACATAGGAATTCACAACCCAGTACACACAGGAAATCACAAAAATCATATCGATGATATGGATTGTAAGTTAAGACTCATCTCACACAGGTATACTACTCATGAAGAGAGGTGGAGATGATTGATGTAGCTTCTGAATCATCTCCTCTGCCGAACCCTCGTAGATTCCAAGTACAGATGTCGTCGCTGCCGAACCCACGGAGGATCCAAGTATAGAAGTCATCGTCATCAAACCCACGGAGGATCCCATCATAGAAGTCATCATTGTCGAACCCATGGAGGATCCCAGTACAATATTCGTCCTCGTCGAACCCACTGAGGATCCTAGTACAGTAGTTGTCCTTGTCGAACCCATGGAGGATCCCAGTAAGGTAGTCCTCCACGTCAAACCCATTGAGGATCCCAGTACGGTAGTCGTCCTCATCGAACCCACGGAGGATCCCAGTATGGTAGTCATCCACGTTGAACCCACAGAGGATCCTAGTACAGCAGTCGTCCTCATCGAACCCACTGAGGATCCTTGTACGGAAGTTGTCATCTTCGTTGCAGCCAGCTCTAGGGTTCCCGCACACAGCAAGCTCGATTCTGGGAGGATCCACTCCACGAGCCAAGGGGTCGATACATAAACTATCACAAAGTCCAGAGTTAATGTATCACAAAGTTATGTCCCGTCAAAAGGAACTCAACGCAACAGATGGCGCGTCAATCGGACGCCCGGTCTGAGAGTTATTGGTTTTTTTGTCCCAGGGGCCCGGTTGGTTTTTAAGATAAAACCAACCCAACCGTACTCCAACTGCATCCAAACCTCGATCAGAGTAAGCCAAAAGAACCATCTCACTAAGAGGAATCCAACAAAGTTAACGGCACGTCATTCAGACATCTGAGGCTCAAGTTATAAGTGTTTCCATTTCGAGGGCCCGGTTGGTTTTGTGTTCGAACCAACCCGATCGTACCCAAAGTTCTCTGAAACCCTGAGTGTAATATACCGAAACGACCATCTCGATCCAAGGATCACTATGCGACTAACGGTGCATTATTCGGAGGTCTGTAGCCTAAGTTATGGGCGTTTGAACAGATCTGTCCGGAAACTGGGGGTTTGGGCCCTGTCCGACCCGGCCCAATACACCCTGGGTCGGCCCGAACCGGGTCGACCCGAACCAGGTCCGGGTCTGGCCCAGTTGGGCGCGGCTCGTCCCGGCCGGCACGGGGGTCCGGCCCGGCCTGGCGTGGGGGTCCAGCCCAGTGCGGGCGGCCCGACCCGGTGCGGGCGTTCCGGACCTGCGCGGGCGGTCCGACCCGGTGCGGGCGTTCCGGACCTGCGCGGGCGGTCCGGCCCGGTGCGGCTGGTCTGGCCCTGTGTGGGCACCCACGCGCTGAGCAGACGCGCGTTTTGAAACAGAAGCCCCCACGTGGAGGGGCCCGCCCCTATCTTCCGCCGGGGGTTACAACCCCCGGACTTCCTGAACGGCCGGCCATGTTGTCCGGCCGGTGTGCCGCCATGGGACCTCCGTGGGTCCCTCCTTCTGAAGCGCCAGCGGCTGGCGGATCTGGCCACCCTCCTCTCTACCGCCGCGACCTTAGGCCACGACCCTTGTCTGGCCGGTGCAGCGCGACGGCACCGCGCCCCTCCGCCGTGGCCCAACTCCTGGCGCGGCTTCCTTCATCTTCACCGACGTTGCGCTCCTTCGTCGCAGTTTTCCTTGTTCCCACACGGTGCTGTTACATCGAGCCGCCTCCATTCCAAAACACGACGGCGATCAAAAAAAAAGGGGAGGAGGATCGGTCGTGTTTGTGCGGTCCAACCTCCTCCCGTTAAATTGATAACAGACGGCCAATTAAAAATGACGAACGTCAAAATAATACTTGAATGACGAAATAATCCCTACCTCGCAGAAGTTTGTGGAAGCTAGCATCACGTAAAACGGCATCGCGGGGTGAGGCTCTGTATACGTTGACGGAGATCGCCCAAGTATGAAGCAGCGTCTCCCTTTCTTTAATGTGGAGAGATGATGGAAAGACATGTCGGCGTTCTTCACGTTCTTTAAGTAGGAAGATGAAGTTCTTCAAATTGTAGAACTCTCCCTCTCTCAACACAACTAAGAAACCAAAATAAAATAAGGCCTTTGACTTATTTTATTACCTTTTCCAACATTTTAAAAATTCAAAAACCTAAACTCACTTAATTAATTAGTCTTGAATTGTCTAAATTAATGGTGAGTTTAGTTGGCATGAATTAATGTGGAAGAGGGTAGCCACAACATTTAATATAGGGGAGGTTTAGAGGGGTTAAAGAATTTGAAAAGGTGGGGGCTCGTGTGGACCCCACCTCACTAATATCCTACCAAGAGTTAGGATTTTAGTGGGTCCCACCCCAACTCCCACACATGGGATTTAACCACTTATAAGTGAAAAATTGTAACACAACTTATTTCACTTAATTCTTAATCCACATTTTTTAACAACTCTTCACGAGAAAACGCAACTCCAGAAAAGGTCTTCTTAAGAAATTACCAGCGTTGTGGTTTCATCGGTGCCCTCGGATTTCGATTCTGAGCATCGGTTCAAAAGTTAGAAAAACCCGCTTGTTCGTTCACTGAACGTACCTGAGCTAAACTTCGGAAATTGATTCCGGGCACACCGGGCCTCGGAATCAGGTACCGTCAGAAACTGCGTACTCATAAAATCCCAAAGAATTTAAGAAAAAAAATCCTCGAAATTTACAGGTCTTTACATTAATCCCACCTCAGGTATTTACATCCCCATAAAGATACATCACAAACTAGGGGAAAAATGAGGGTACTGAGCACGCATCTGAGCCTTCTGCTCCCATGTGCTCTCCTGGAGGTTCCCGTGCTGCCACCTGATGCGCACTAGAGTTATCGACCGTCCACGTAGGACCCGATCCTATCAATCCTCGATCTCCACCGGGACCTATTCAAAAGTCACCACGTCATCAATGTCCGGCTCCCCATGGTCGATGATATGTGTCGGTTCGTGCACGTATCTCTTCAAATGAGATACGTAGAAGACGTCGTGCACCCGGTGCAACTGAGGTGGAAGATCCAGGTGATAAGCCACCTTGCCTATCTTTCTGAGAACCTGGAATGTTCTGATGAAGCACAGAGATAACTTGTCGCCACGGCCAAATCTCCGTAATCCACATCGAGGTGAGACCCATAAGAAAACGTGGTTGTCATCCTCGAACTCTAGTGGTCTTCGCCTCCTGTCAGCATAAGACTTATGACGGCTCTGAGCTATCCTCATCCACTCCTGGATGATATGCACCTTCTTTGTCGTAGCCTGAACCATCTCTAGTTCTACATGTACTCACTCCAACACTATCCACAAAGGATATCATAAAACACGGCCAGCTGTTGTCTTGCCACTCCTAACAGTTGAATGCCCAATCTCCTACTAAGAACATCCGCAGCAACGTTCCCCTTCCCAGGAGTATAAAATGTCTCAATGTCATAGTCCTGGAGGAACTCAAGCCATCGCCGCTATCTCAAGTTCATGTCCATCTAAGAAAGATACACCTGATAATATTGAGTTGGTGAGAACCGTAAACTGTTCACTCGACGAACAATGAGTGAGACTAGCCATTTGTAAGAACTCAACTCCACCCTTCTTCATCTACGGTCTATAAGAGCTGCTGAGATTGCTCCTCTGCTGAAAAGAGAAATCTGGTCTCATCCCCTAGATGAACCATGTATTTTTCCTAATACAGTAAATCCTGACATGAATGGTACTATTTCATGCCATGGACGACGTCATAAGGCCTCGACGCTACTACCAAAATATCCAACCGTTACTCTCACCTCCAAGGGCTGAGTCACACTATCGGTAGCAGTGTGTGGTCACTAAGTCTCCTCCAGTAGGAATCTCTAAAGTGAGGGTCAAGTCAACGGTTTTAACCGAAACCTCTCAGTATCAATTACATAAAAAGGATAGGGAAGAAAACGTAACAGGAACAAGTGTCTTTTATTACTGCAGCTCAAGGTACAAAGACATAAATCATCCATAAACAAAACATCAACTAAGCTAGAAGCGACATGAACAAAAGTCTCCATATCTGGAACTAGTCTTGCTCCTGTACATCTGCTCCTGGAGCTCCATGGTCGTAGGCCTCAGCTGCCTGAAGCTGAGCTCTCCCCTGTCCACCCATTCCCTGCGGTCGGGGTGGTCTTCCTGGTGGTGGTGGTGGTAAGGCCTCAAAGCGTCGCCCACCACCCGCTACTTGGCCAGATCCTCTACCTCGTCTTCCTGCTCCCTACGGACCGCCACGGTCGAACCTCTTCCTGGGAGGTCCCTCTACTGCCTGCTGCTCATCTGCAAGGTGGGTTGAGCAGTCTTGATCCATGTGACCCTACCCGCCGCATGCATAGCACTGTCTGCTCCTCGTGTGGCTGGCTCTGTTTCATGTGCCCCGCACAACTGAAACTGTATCCTAAGATTGATCATCTAATGGTCTGGCCTGCTTGGTCCTCTGTGTCATCTGTCTACTACTGGCTGCAGAAGACTCCGCTGCGGGTCGTCCTACGGAGGGTCTCGCCACTGGTAACTGCTCAGCGAGAAAACTCTCCACTAGAAGGTCTCTCTCCAGCACCCCTGCCTGTGTCGGGATGTTGAGGGAGATCATCGAAGCCCTGATCTCATGCCTCTGTCCCTACTCGAAGGTCCGGGCCCGGATGAACGGGTCTCGTACCATATCTGTGGAGTAGCGTGAGAGATCAGTAAACCTCTCTGAGTACTGGGCTACTGTCATGTTTCCCTGCCGCAGCTGTAGTAGCTCCTGGATGCACACCGCATAGAGGGTGGCTGGAATGAACTCTGAGTGTAAGAGGCTCTCGAAATCCATCTAAAGAAGTGATGCCTCGTCGTGCACTTGAAGCATCAGGCTCCACCATCTACCGGCTGTTGTGTGCAGGAGACTCGCCGCAAGGATCACCATGAGGTCAACTGGTGTCCCTAAAAAACTAAAAACTCGAACAATAGCCTTCATCTAATCCTCGGCTGCCTGAGGGTCCATCTCTCCGTGGAACCTAGGCAGTCTCTAACACTGAAACTCGTGCAGTGCACTAAGGTGACGTGCACTCTCGGTGGCTGGGGCTGGTGGAATTGGTGGCCCGGCAGGTAGAAGTACCACCGGTGCCTCCGCTGTAATGGGGCCCTGCACCGAGGCATCGTCACTCAGTGGGCTACCGTCTCGCACAAAGCTCAGAACCCTAGCTAGCTGCTGTCATGGGGCCATCCTGAAAAGAGACAGCTGCACCAAGGCCAATACAG
The DNA here is from genome assembly GCA_963277665.1 of Viscum album. Classification (NCBI taxonomy): domain Eukaryota; kingdom Viridiplantae; phylum Streptophyta; class Magnoliopsida; order Santalales; family Viscaceae; genus Viscum; species Viscum album. The sequence goes on from OY728152.1 coordinate 1,919,217,551, forward strand.
TATACCTAGTGAGCTAACACAAAGTAATCACAAAGAAAACTTTTAAAACACACATGCAATCAATGTTTTCGTGCATTGAGTCGGAAATCAGAAGTCAGGGTCCTGGTGTATGGATACGTCGGTCACCGCACCAACACTGGGCTCCCTGTACTGATAACCACTCTCAATACCCATAACACTATTGCTTCACATAAAAGAAAGATCAGAGTCCTGAGTTCTGCGGTAGAACCGAACTCCTCTGATACCAATTTGTCATGACCCATCCTCAGGGCCCGTGCCATGACTACCCCAAGCCCGCCTTCCATAGGATAGGGGCTGGTGACTAGCACCAAAGGCGTAAATCCCGATAAAAAAGGGAAGGCATTGCCTTTATAAAGTAAACAAACACCACAGAGTACGCAATCTGAGTAAAAACTAAGTAAACTGAGTACAAAAGTAAGTGTTGGAAAGTAAGTGGGCCAGAATACAAACCCAACTGAAGTAAAGTACAACTGAAAAGAAAGTACAGCAGCAGAAAAGAAAAGTAGAAACTCTGAGCCGTCCTCTAGAAATCCCACCTGAAGGGTGGGTACGGATAGTCTCCTCAGCACCTCGGCTCCAGCCGTCCGCTCCCTGTATGTATCATCTAGTGATCTACCTCCAGGTACCGTCCAGCTCCACGAGCCTCCACCTCGATCAGCACTGTCCGTCATCTGCATCCAACACAACGTAGTGCGGGCATAGCCCGTGCAGGGGTGAGTATACACTACTCAGTAGGGACCCCGAGACCCCCGAAGGTATCCCAGAATCCACGAAAGATAAACCACAAAGGAAAGTTACAATCACGAAGTAACAACCAAATCTACTTAGGTATATGCCCATACATATACCTAAGTCATCAATTCCATCTCGGCTCCAGCACACGAGCCCAAAATACAACCCAATCCACACAGAAAAAACATAACCCATTCCACATAGGAATTCACAACCCAGTCCACACAGGAAAGCACAATAATCATATCGATGATATTGGTTTTAAGTTAAGACTCAGCTCACACAGGTATACTATTCATGAAGGGAGGTGGAGATGATTGATGTAGCCTCTGAATCATCTCCTCTGTCGAACCCTCGTAGGTTCCAAGTACAGATGTCGTCGTTGCCGAACCCACAGAGGATCCAAGTATAGAAGTCATTTTCGTCGAACCCACGGAGGATCCCAGCATAGAAATCATCGTTGTCGAACCCACGGAGGATCCTAGTACAGTAGTCGTCCCCGTCGAACCCACTGAGGATCCTAGTATTGTAGTTATCCTCGTCGAACCCACGGAGGATCCCAGTACGGTAGTCCTCCACATCGAATCCATTGAGGATCCTAGTATGGTAGTCATCCGCGTTGAACTCATGGAGGATACCATTACGGTAGTCATCCACCTCAAACCCACAGAGGATCCTAGTATGGTAGTTTTCCTCATCGAACCCACTGAGGATCCTTGTACGGAAGTTGTCATCTTCGTCGCAGCCAGCTCTAGGATTCCCGCACACAGCAAGCTCGATTCCGGGAGGATCCGCTCCATGAGCCAAGGGTTCAATACATCAACTGGCATGAAGTCAAGAGTTGATGTATCACAAAGTTCCTTCCTGTCAAAAGAAACTCAACGCAACAGACGGCATGTCAATCGGACGCCCGGTCTGAGAGTTATTGGCTTTTTCGTCCCAGGGGCCCGGTTGGTTTTTAAGTTAAAACCAACCCGACCATACTCCAACTACATCCAAACCTCGATCGGAGTAATAAAAAAGAACCGTCTCACTAATAGGAATCCAAAAAAGTCAACGGCACGTCATTCGGACGTCCGGAGCTCAAGTTATAAGTGTTTCCGTTCCGAGGGCCCGGTTGGTTTCGTGTTCGAACCAACCCGGCCATACCCAAAGTTCTCCAAAACCCTGAGTGTAATATAACAAAACGACCATCTCGATCCAAGGATCACTACGACTGACGGTCCATCCTTCGGAGGTCCGTAGCCCAAGTTATGGGCGTTTGAACGGATCTGTCCGGAAACATGGGGTTTGGGCCCGGTCCGACCCGGCCCAATACCCCCCCCCCCCCCCCCGAGTCGGCCAGAACCGGGTCGACCCAACCCGGGTCCGGCTCCGGCTCCAGCCCGATTGGGCACGGCCTGGCCCAGCTAGTGCGGCCCAGATCAGCCCGGCGTGGGGGTCCGGCTCGGCGCGGGTAGCCCGGCGCGGGCGGTCCGACCCGGTGCGGCCGGTCCGGCCCTGTACGGGTGCCCGCGCGTTGAGAGGACGCAGAAGGGGGGGGCGCACTGCCCCCTCATTTTGAAACAGCGGCCCCCACATGGAGGGTCCCTCCCTTGTCTGCCGCCAGGGGTTACAACCCCCAGACTTCTAGAAAGGTCGGCCATGTTGGTCGGTTGGTGTACCGCAGCGGGACCCCCACGGGTCCCGCCTTCTGAAGCGCCAGTGGCCGGCGGATCCGGCCGCCCTCCTCTACACCGTCGCGGCCTTAGGCCGTGGCCCTTGTCCGACCGGCGCGGCGTGACGGTGCCACGCCCCTCTGCCCCGGCCGCGGCCCTCCATGGTACTCTGGCGAGGCGCGACGGCGCCATGGCCCGACTCTGGTCGCAGCTTCCTTCAGCTTCACCGGTGCGGCGCGACGGCGCCGCGCTCCTTAGTCGCGGTTTTCCTTGTTCCCACGCAGTGCTGTTGCACCGCGCCACCTCTGTTCCAAACCACGATAGTGATCAACAACAAAGGGGAGGAGGATCGGCCGTGTTTGTGCGGTCCGACCTCCTCCCGTTGAATTGATAACAGGCGGCCAATTAAAAATGATGAACGTCAAAATAATACTTGAACGACGAAACAATCCCTACCTCGAAGAAGTTTGTGGAAGCTAACGTCGTAGAAAACAGCGTCGTGGGGTGAGGCTCAGTATACATTAACAGAGATCGCCTGAGGAGGAAGTGGCGTCTCCCTTTCTTTAACATGGAGAGAATATGGAACGGCATGTCGGTGTTCTTCATGTTCTTCAAGGAGGAAGATGAAGTTCTTCAAAGTTCAGAACTCTCTCTCTCTCAACACAACGAAGCAACCAAAATAAAATAAGGCCTTTTCCTTATTTTATTACCTTTGCTAAAATTTTAAAAATTCAAAAACCTAAACTCACTTAATTAATTAGTCTTGAATTGTCTAAATTAATGGTGAGTTTAGTTGGCATGAATTAATGTGGAAGAGGGTAGCCACAACATTTAATACAGGGGAGGTCTATAGGGGTTAAAGAATTTGAAAAGGTGGGGGCTCATGTGGATCCCGCTTCACTAATATCCTACCAAGAGTTAGGATTTTAGTGGGTCCCACCCCAACTCCCACACATGGTATTTAACCTCTTATAAGTGAAAAATTGTAACACAACTTATTTCACTTAATTCTTAATCCACATTTTTTAATAACTCTTCATGAGCAAACGCAACTCCAGAAAAGGTCTTCTTAAGAAATTACCGGCGCTGCAGTTTCATCGGTGCCCTTGGATTTTGATTCCAAGCACCAGTTCAAAAGTTATAAAAACCCGCTCGTTCGTTCACTAAACGTACCCGAGATAAACTTCGTAAATTGATTCCAAGCACACCGGGCCTCGGAATCAGGTTCCATCAGGAACTGTGTACTCGTAAAATCCCAAATAATTTAATAAAAAAAATTCCTTGAAATTTATGTGTCTTTACATGCTAGCCATAAGAGATTTTAGTATCTATGAATTGATTTTGTACTGTGAAATCAACGTTGAAATGGAGGTTGGAGTCATGTATCAACCTCATGGTTTTTGAAAAGAAGAGTAATATAGAGTTTAAAGGAAAATCTAAAAACCATGAAGAGAAGAAGATGAGATTCCATTTATTCTCTAATTGTGGGAAGAATCATGGAGAAAATTTCCTTAAGGGTTATAATAAATTTTTTAAGTGTGTAAGGGAAGGCCATCGGGCATTTAATTACTAAAGTGATGGGAATAAGTTAGCTAACATTGAGAATGGGGAAAGGCAGCATAGAATGAACCTCCCACAATTCAGTGATACAAGTGTAAGGAGAATGTAAATTATGCTAACCAATTCCCAAACCCAAGGGTTGGTTATGAAGAATGACATCAACAACCTCTTAAGCTTAGAGACAAGGGTAAATCTCATGCAATCACCATTTCTAATGAGGGGTGCGATAATGATGTGATAAAAGGTACACTCACTATCCACTATAGAACTGTTAATGTCATATTTGATTCTAGATCCACCTGCTCTTTCATATATAAATAATTTTCTAAGGGTATTAAGATTCCACCAAAATAATTATATGTAGAATTAGTAATGAAAACACATAATGGTTTGATGATTGCATCTCAAGTTTATGATTCCTCTCTGGTTGAAGTTTGTGGGAATATTCTCCCTGAAAATCTTTTCATTCTTCCTTTGGTTGAATTTTATGTCATCTTAAACATGGATTGGATTTATCTACATAAATCCAATATCAATTGTAAAGTAAGGTAAGTTGTGTTTGATATTTAAAACCCTCCTATGATCATCTATCAATGTGATGATAAGCATGAACTTCCTGTGGAGATTACATTCAGTTTATGGGTCTTAATTCTCATTCAAAATGGTTGTTTATCTCAAATGTTTGGGGAGAAAATTAACATCGATGATATCCCTATTGTTTAATAATTTTTTGTTGTATTTATAGAAGAGTTTCCTAGCCTTCCACCAAAACATGAATTTGAGTTCTCAATAGAACTCATACCTAGTTCCACACCAATTTCAAAGACTCATTATAAAATGTCATTATTTGAGTTTCAATAATTAAGGAAGAAACTCCAAGAAAACCTTTATAAGGGATTCATTCGGCCAAGTTTGTCACTTTAGGGTGCACTTATTGTTTTTTTGAAAAAGAAATATGGATCAATGAAGCTCTGAATTGATTATAAAGAGTTATAAAATATCATAATCAAGAAAAAGTATCCCCCTATATTGATGACTTGTTTGATCAACTGTGTGGAACTCAATACTTATCCAAGATTGACCTTCATTCTGAATATCATTAATTGAGGTTTAATAAGGAGGATATACCCAATAAATCATTCACTACAAGGTGTAGACATTATGAATATATAGTGATGAATTTTGGTCTTATTAATTCCCATACTATCTTTATGGATTTAATGATTAGAGAATTTAGAGATTACCTTGATCAGTTTGTGGTAGTCTTTATAGATGATATTCTTATCTATGCAAAGAGAAATTAAGATCATGAAGATCACTTGATAATTGCACTAAATACCCTAAGTAAGGATAAGATATATGAAAAATTTACAAAGTGTGAATTTTGGATGCAAAAGGTTTCATTTTTGGGTCATATAATCTCAAGAGATAATAAATTAGTAGATCCATAAAAGAATAAGGCTATTGAATGTTGGCCTAGACCAACCATATTGACTGAGATATATATATTTCTTGGTTTAGATGGATATTATCAAAGGTTTATGGAAAATTTTTCATGGATATCTAATCCTCTGACTAAGTTAACTAGGAAGGGTGTCAAGTTCCTCTGGATGGATGAATGTGAGGAAAATTTCAAGGAACTAAAGTGAAGGTTAGTCAGTGAACCTATGCTTACTTTACCCTATAGTGGAGAATGTTTGTAATCTATATAAATGAATCCAAGAAGGGATCGGTATGTGTTCATATGAAGAAGCATTTAAAGATTCATTATAAAATTTACCCAACTCATGATTTGGAGTTAGCAGAGGTAATTTTTTCATTAAAGATATGGATGCATTATCTTTATGGAGAAAAGTGTAATATATATACTAATCATAAAAGTCTAAAATATATATATTTACATAGAAGGATTTGAACATGCACCGGATAATATGGTTATAGTTGATAAAATATTATGACTACTCAATACATTACCACCCTAGGAAAGAAAACAAGGTAGTTGATGATTTGAGTCGGAAGTATCATGCTAGCTTATCCATAATGAGGATCACAAAGGATCCAATATTTATGGATTTTCAAAGTATGGATCTATAAATCCTAAATGAAGGAGAAAATAATATCTTTTTCAAATAAATGTTCGACCCTATATCCAAGTGAAGATTAAGGAGGCGCAGAAGGAAGATGTAGAGATGAAAAATAAAGTTAGAAATGTTCCTAAGTTTAACCTTAATCAAGATGGAATGATGAGGTTCAGGAATCATGTATGTGTTCCTTCCATACCATATTTGAATAAGGAGCTGTTATAGTAAGCTCCTAGTTCTTCATTCTCTATTCATCATGAAAGTATAAATATTTATAGGGATTTGAAATAATACATCTGGTGGGATGGCATGAAGGGAGATATCATAGAGTTTGTATCTTAGTTCTCGGTATACCAACAAGTTAAGGATAAAAGAAAAAAGTCAAATTGGATGTTGAATCCATTACCCATACCAGAAAGGAAATGGTAGAATGTCAATATAGATTTTTTTCATTGGACTACCCAAAAACACTAAAGGGTTTAATTCTATATGGGTGGTAGTCGATCGCCTTACCAAGTCATCACACTCCATCACTATTAGAGAATAATTCTATCTGGATCAGCTTTCTAGGATATACATTAAGGAATTGGTAAGGTTGCATGGAGTACCACATTCTATTGTATCTAATTGGTATATGAGGTTCATCTTGAAGTTTTGGTGAATCCTTCATCAATAACTTGATATAGAATTTATTTTCAACACTTCTTATCATCCTCAGACATATTTTCAATCTGAAATAACAATTCAAACCCTAAAGGTATGTTGATATCTTTTTTTTATATTTAAAAGGTCATTGGGATCAATAACTTCATCTAGTATAGTTTTATTACAATAATATCTTTCATACAAGAATTCATATGGAGCTATATGAATCCCTATATGGGAAGAAATATATATCTCCAATGTGTTGGGATAAGTTTAGAGAAAGAAATCTATTAGGACCTGAGATTGCTGATGAAATGGCGGAGAAGGTTAGAACCATTAAATAGCAAATCAAGGCATCTCAAAGTTGTTAGAAAAGTTATACTGATAACCATCGTCATGATCTAGAATTTGAAGTTGGTGAAAATCTATTTTTATGAATCTCACCCTGGAACAAGTTTATGATATTTGAGAAGGGAAACTAATCCCTAGGTATATCGGTCCCATTGAGATTCTTGATCATATCAGGATGGTAGCCTATCACTTGGAACCTTATCCAAATCTCTCTCAAGTCCATGATGTGTTCCATGTATCTCTCATAAGGAAGTACATACTTGAGCCTTCACATGTACTAAACTCAAATTTCATACTGCTGGATCAGGATCATTATTATGAGGAACAACCGGTTGAAATTTTGGATCGTACAGAGAAAGTTCTACGAAACAAGACCACTCACATGGTCATAGTTTTGTGGAGAAATCATCAGTTAGAGGAAGTTACATGGGAACTTGAGGATATGATGAAGTATAAGTATCCTCATTTTTTTACCTGAGTGATGAATTTTGAGGATGAAATTCATTTTAATGGGGGTAGAATGTAACACCCTGATTTTTTATGGGCCTTTTTTTCAAATAAATTAAATTTTCATTTATGTCTTGCAATGAACTAGTTCAAACATTCCTTTCACATAGAACATTGACTTGGTGTATGTTACATGGAACATCAACCTGGCATATGTTACATGCAACACCGAATTGGCATATGTTATATGAAACACTGATGTTTCTATGAAACATCATTTTATTGTTATAATTATTTAAATGAGATAATTATAACCTAGATGTTAAAATTAGTTATATAAATAGTAATAACTACTTTTAAAAAAAATTATAACTTTTTTATATAAATAAAACATATTCATAATGAAAATTTAATTTTTGGTAAAGTCCTTTTATGTTTAAAAATACCATTTTCTCAAATGAACTGCTTTTAATGTCAATCTGTGAAAAATAATAAAATTAATTTTAGACATGTTTAGAAATTTAATTTGATAAAATAAACTTAATTTTTTAATTTATAATGTCTAAATTATCTTAGGGAAAAATTTTGGGATTTTTCTAAGAAACTTTATTTTTAGATGAATAGTAAAAAATATCGGATCTTAATTCAAAATTACTTTTTCATCTAATTTATTTATAAGGTTAAATTATATTTTAATTTTGTTTAAAATTTTAATTATATCATTTTTTATCAATTAATACAATTTATTTCATTTTAATAAATTTAACTTTGAAATTGCGTATAAAAAACTTAGCAAACTTATGGACGTTTTTACTTTAAAACTATACAGTGCCGTCCTGCCAATGGGATTATTTTTTAAATTAATTCCTTCCACTTATATTATTAGAATTTTGAAAAATGTATTACATATTTTTAATCATAATAATTTATAATGTATAATAAGTTCAACTTAGTTTTTTTCCAAAAAGATTAGTGAAAGTGATTAAAATTAATTACAACAATTAAGGTCAAATCAAGCTTAATAAGGGACTGAACCATAACCTTAAGGCCCAAAATGACCTATAAACTTTTAAAACATCCAATTTATGGAAATATTTCGACCCTATACTCCATTTTATTTACTTTTTATCATTATTGTATCCACTTGTAATAAAAAATGTGGGTTGGGTTTCCCTTTTCCAAAATATTACAAGAGTGCCACTCCTCCTCCATTATAAATGGCCATCACCTCTATCTCTTCTTCACACCTCTCAAAACACTTAGGTTTGGAAAAGATCTATCCAATAAACTTAACAATATCCATACCTTCCTCCTATAATCCTCCCCTTGGGTATAAATCAATCCAAGTAATCCGTTTGGCACAAACCAAAAGGAGTTACCCGATTAAGAGGTGATGTCTTCTCTCACGCTCCTTTATTTAATTTTCTTTATCCACCCCTCCACTATATTTATTAAATTATTTTATAAAAAAAAGTATCACAAATATACTAGGATTTTTTTATGCTAATTTTTAGACCTAAACTTATACACACTTCCTTCTAATGGGCAACAAACATACTGTTTACATGTACGGTGAACTACCGCCTCATAAAATGATGATTGATCATTTTTCATTCATCGCCTCTCATGGTGGACATTATGATGGAAAATATATTTATATATGTAATATTTTATATTTATTATTTATTTAAGTTTGTGTTATTCTTTTTACAACACATATCTGTTTTAATTTCCATTTGGTGTAAATACGATAATTTCGTTTTTGGAAGTATGGACTATCGCCCCCTCAAAGCGATGTGATTCGTTCACACACTACATGGAATGTATTAAGGATGGATTTATTTAACTTATATGATATATATAACATTATAATTATACTATAGTGACATTATATACATATATTTAATTTTCTTTCTTTATATTAGACAATAAAAACAGAAACAATGTCCATGCATACGTACAGCTTACCATATCCATGAACAGTGTATTCCATTTTATAAATATATATTATATAGATTATTATAATACAAGTATAATTAAAATAAATTATATTTATATCATATTTTATATTATTTAATCATGGTATAATTATAAGTATTGAAGATATAACAAATTAAGACGCATGCAAAGAACAAAGCAGATATTACCCGAAGTGAAACCTTGACATAGGAATGTTAACAAGAGGGTAATATAAGGTCATAATAAAATCATATATGGTATTATATATAATAATATAATTCTTTAAAATATTTATAATAAATTTATATTTATTATATATATTTTTTGAATGATTACGACAAGAGTCAATATATAAGGTAAGAGGATTTCATCTCACTTTTATTTCTGTGAGATACATGCCTTAATCACCACTCATTTCTTTTGTGTGGTGTGTGTACTGACCATTAATTAATTATATTTATATTATGATTAAATTTATAGGTATTAAAATATCCATTTTATGATTTCTTTTCAGGGGGTTTAAGTTTCAAAATGTGTTAAATCAGTAAAATAGATTTTTTTTCAATTTGCCTTCTTTGAGACTCATGTTTTGTTGTGCACCTAAAATATTTTTCTAGGTTTATATACTTACATTTTACCTGATATATCATGAATATACTTATTTTAATTATATTTTAAGATTAATTTAATTTCCTTTTCTTTCATTTAGAGTATGATCCTAGGTTACCAAGTTATAAGAGTTTATTGAAACAATCTCATCACTTTTGGAGATTGTTTATGATTATGCTTCAATTAATAAAATTTCATGATAAATCTCTTAAGAGCACTCATGAATTTTCTTCTCCTATATTTATTCAAGATATACTCATGTATTAGTTCCATTTTTCATCTCTTTGGTACTTAATATAATGTTTTTAAGTAAAATATTATTATCTCTCTCTTCGGTTGGAAATCTATTATATTCAAAAACCATGTTTTCAAAAATGCTTTCAAAAATTCATTAAAAAGTTATTTGAAGCCCATTTCCAAGGAAAAATGATTTTAAAATCTTTTTATGGTTTTCAATGCTTCCTTTATAATTTTTCAAATCTATTTTCAAATAAAAATGTTTTCAAAAGTTTTTGTGTTTTAAAAATAATTTTCAATGCAGAAAGTTTATTTTTCTCAAGAAATGTTTTTAAAAAATACTTCAAAATCATTTCCCATCTAAGATAACATATGCTAGTGTTACTCATGCCTTTCTAGGAAAATTATTCAATGTTTAAATTCATATTCTTTCTCTAAATTTATTATTTTTTTATGGCATGATGTTTATGAAACATTTTTCTATTTTACAGGTTATATGTTTTTGAAACCCGTTTCTTTTCACAGGTTATGTTTATAATTAAATGATTATAAAACCTATCTTTTTCCACAGATTATGATTTGATTACATGTTTGTAATACCCATTTCATTTCATATGTTATTATATGATTATTTATGATCTTATGGAACATGTATGTATGATTTCATTATGAGATGGGTGGGGCCTATATCTTCCTCCAACGCATTGGGTAAAGATTTATATCTCATGAGATAGAATAATATGGTCTTGGGAGTGAACCTTGACTACTATGATGTCCATGGGAGTTAACCATAACAACCAAGATGGTATGAGTAGTGAAATCATGTTACTAAGATGGCCATGGGAGTGAACCATGACTACCAATATGGTATGGGGAGTGAAACCATAATAATAAGATGGTATTGGTTGTGATGCCTTGGATACTATGAAAATTATATTTCTAATTATGTGTTTTCCATGATTCCATGTTTTATTCATATGTTATGTTTTCATGTATTATGTTCATTATTTCATTATGATTCATGTATTATGAATTGTTAAGCTTTATGCCTTGTTTCATCTATATGATCTTTGATATGCGGGGTATGATATTCTATTTTCATGATCATGTACTTGTACCCTTATGCTCATGAATATACTTATATATCTCCATTGTTTATCCTCACTGATCATCTGATCTCACCTCTTTTTATGTTTCCTTCCCAGGTTATGAAGATATGTATTATTTTTTATGTTTCCAAGAAGGGTTCTAATCAAGAAGAACCTAGTGGGAGATAATGTAGTTCACTTATGTGTAAATATTTATGTTTCCATGTTTCAAAAGGAACTAGACTAGTATAGTCTTTGGGTGTCTATGTGTATAATTTTTTAAGTATTCCATAAAAGTTATGTGATTTTAATGTATTAAAAGAAAGGGACTCTATAAGGGATATGTAGGAAGCCTCCTTGAGGTCCAAACCCATCACCCAAATCCACCCTAATGTTATCCAAGCCACATCCTTGGTAAGTTCATATCCACCTAGAAGACCATATCTATTTTGGGTCCCTCGGTCTGCTTCGACATAAGTCTCACACCATATTTGACTAGGCACCTTTTTCCTGGTCGTCCTTGCTACATGATGTTAAACTGCATGGTCGGGTCCTCATCACATGACCTTAAAACTTGATGTGTCCCAATAAGTGGCACTAAACTATGTCGGTTCTAATTCCTCTCATAAGGATACATAGGAAGCTCATCTTATGCGTTTGATCTCAACATAAAAACAAACCATGTCCCTCCTGGGTGATAGTAAACTCTAGAGTGTCTCACCACATGGCTTAAAACCAGTGTTGTCCTAATAAATGACCAAATAATCCTTGATCCATTCATAAAAAGGGTACCGTTGATGGAGGACCTCAGATAAATATAAATATTTCCATCGATGGAGAACCTTGGATACATACAGATGATTATAGACCCATGTTTATCCATAATGGATCATTAATTCAGGGTAATCTATGTATGAATACTTGGGAATGAAAAAAGTATTTGAGAAAATATCTTAAATATATAAGAGAGTCCTGAAATAGGCAATAGTTCCCCCCAAAAGGGTGTGATGAGATCGACTTCCCATCCACTCGACCAATGTGAGTTCTTAAGTGTCGTTATCTAAGTTACCCAACTAATGCCTACCTTTGAAAATTAGGTCCATGAGTCATCATGGATATAAGAACCATTAGGCATTTTTGGCTCCATGAACAAAACACATTAGACACCTTTTGAATATGTTGTACCTGACATTAGTGATTGTACACCATTCAACCCCTTATAATCAATCATCAGGCGCAAATGGTTTTCGTCAGAAACATAGGGTTATTTAAATAAATTAAATGAATTAATTTAATTCAAATAATTTAAATGGATGACTTATTTAGTCTAGATATTAATTTAATTTTAATCCCAAAAATTAAATTAATTAAATAATTAATTTAATACCTAAATTAAATTAATTTTTTTCTGGAGTATTAAAATATTAATTATTAAAACTAAAAAAATAATATTTAATTAATTTAATTTAATACTAAAATTAAATTAATTAATTCAATTAATTTTCATTATATAATAATAACCCGAGTCTCAAAACCTTACCTAGACCCATTGAGGGTCTGGCCGACCTTGCGCAAGCCCGTTCTAATCAAAGAAGACCCCATGTAAGGGTGTTTTGGGCCAGATAGACTCACCATGACCTGTCCTAGATCTGGTGGATTCGCATGAGTTTGTTGCGGGTTAGATCAAACCAGACCCATGGGAAGCCATGGTAAGGGGTCACCTCGTGGCTAAGAGTGCACGCGACCTAGGTGGAACTTAGTAGTGGTTTGGGAGATCAGTATTGTAGGTGGTTATGAGGCCCAACGATCACCATTGAGAGCATTGTGCGGCTAGTGAGGTAGCATAAGGGAGGGTTCGCTGTCAGATGGTGGTGCTCGAAGGGGTTCGTCTGAGACTAAGGTAACGCCCATGATAGCGGGACCAGACAGACACAGATCCAGAAGGGGTGACCATGGGTCTACCTCGGTGGGGTACGTCGAGATTAGCCAAATTAGTGTCGGTCAAGGGTTGTTTCACTATAGGTGGATATGCGACATGGTAGGGTGATATGGGTCGATCGGGATGTGTCAGCGGCTTGTAGTGTGATGGTCAATGGGGCGTTGTCTGGTTCTACTGTTGGAGACAACTCTGGGGTTAAGGGAGGTGATTATTCATGTAGAAGGATCTACGAAAGGTAATTGGTTATCTTGGTTGTGACTCGAAGGAGGAGTTTTCCATGAGGGAAGGGATGATACGACCGATGAGGGAGGAGGGAATCTCAGGCAGTGGACAGCCAGTCCAGGGAGGAGGCGGGTGGTCAATGCCAAAGGTAGAGGAGCTACATGCTGGACTAGCTTCACAGGGTAAGCAAAAGGGGGATCTAGATTCTCACAGAACCCACATTTTTTGTTTCCTTTTTAAAAAAGTCACTAATAGGGGGGCCTCCTCATTTGAAAATTTTTTAACAAAAAGAATACATCTTTTAAAAAAAATCCACTACCTCTCCTCTTATTCACACTGCCTATTGTTAAAACTGCACTTTTTTATTTTATTTTTTAATGTTTTCCACATAATTGGGGAAAACTAATTGTCCATGTGGAAAACTAATTGGAAGGTGAAAAATAACCTACACATAAATAATTTTTTTCTATACATTGTTGTTTGGTCAGAAAAACCAAAATACTTTGGATAAATAAGAATGTGATCATATATATATATATCATGTTCTTAAAATTTTAATACCTGAAATACCAAAAAAGATCTATATTAAAAAATTTGGATGGCCATAACTTGGATGTATGAAATCAGTTTGATGCACGGTTTGTTATTTTGGGACCAAAATTAAACCATTAACTTCATTTAATGAAAATTAATTTTTCTTAGCTTATAAAATTCACACAATCACTTTGATACTAATTAAAGGTGTTGGGGTGTGCAGCAGAATCCATTGGGTTAGGGATTTAAAAATTTTAATAAACAAATCTAGGAACTTTTCAACTCCAAAGATCTGATCCCTAGTAGATATATGGACCTAGACTTAAACATTACATAATATTGAGTTTTAGCCAATAATTTACTTTCATTAACATCGAGAATCTTTTCAAGTTTATAGTTTTATAGAATTAGTCCATAACTCATACATAAAAAACTATAAAATACAAAGTGGACACTTATGATCAGTATCCATTTTTTCCATAATATAAAAATTTTAAAATAAATCATGAATTATTTTCATGTAAAATCTTCACGACTTCCAACTTGAATTATTCCTTTACCTTACCCATCCTTAAACCCTATGAACACATTTTAAAAACTTGGGATGAGCACAAAATCTCAATAAGGGATATAAAAAGTAAGGAAACTGTTAGTTCAGTAAAAACATGAAAACTCATATAACATTTTCCCTTATCTTCAAAGTTCTTTGAGAATATTAAATAAAAAATTTTAACATGAAAAAAACACACATTTTTCTCAAATGAAATCAATAAAACCCATATAAATGAATTAAAACTCCTTTAAGTGACTTAGAGCATCATATACATAAAACACTTTCAAAACCCTTTTAATTGGAATAACCATAAGGATGGATTCCAACATTATCATTACCCAATGCATTGGAGATCTATAATGGGGATCACTCTTAATATAATCTATATCGATCTCACCCATGAGCTATATAATGCATCTCAACCCTTCGTATTAGCTATATCGGTCTCACCCATTTCTTATGAATTATAATGGGACTCAACCCTTATTATAAGATATATTGGGCTCACCCATGATCTATAATGGGGATCAACCCTTCATATAAGATGTATCGGACTCACATGTTTCATATAATGCTCAATTTCAAAATAAAGATTAAAACTCTCTCATCATAAATCCATTTAAAAACTCTTTTTAAACCCATATGAAAACACATTTGGATAAAAATACCCATTTTATTTGAGAACCCATTTTCAATACCAAAACACCCTTTTGTTTAAAACCCATCTTAAATACCAAAAATATTCAAAAAAGATAAAGATGTTTTTTCATTTAAGTAAACATGAAATATTACAAATAAATACAAAAATAAAATAATTTTCATGGTGGAAAAAAATTCATTTTCATTATGTACATTAAGAATAGAATATTCCTTTTGAAGTTTGTCAAAATTTTCCATATAAAACACTTAAAAAGATTCCTTTTTGAAAACATTTGAATGAAATTAAAAATAGACATAAAATTTCCTTTATAATGCCTTTATATAAATAAACATATAAAATAATATCAATAATATTTACATGGAGTAAAATATTTTGAAATTAAATCTTATGACATTTAAAAATATATTTTTAAATCAAATTGTACCAAGGTTGCACTCCATATGGACCCCATGATGGAGAAAACTGAGGATATCCCATCAAAAAAAATGGATCCCATGACAGTTGAGACACATCCTGCATCGGTTCAGACTGTACTACTAGAGGGCTGACCTCTGCCTGTGGAACTGGTGAGGCCTGACGTGCAGGACGACGCTATCTACATCACCGTGGTCGTGGCTCCTCAGCACCAGCAGTTGCTACAGGATCTTCCTATGTGGAAGGAACCTGCTGTCTCCATGTCGGACGCTCAAAGAGTCTCTCGGAAAACACATGAACAGATGACCTCAGCTCCAATGCTTGAGCATGAACGGCTTCTCGGCTGAAGACTCTATCCTCAGCCTCATCACTCATATAAATAAGACTGTTTGTGTGACTCTCCTGTAAAAAGATTAAAAATGAATTAGAAAATAACTCAATAAACATAATAATATAATTTAATTTACTTATAATCATATGCATCTCTATGCCGGCTCGGGTAAGATACAGTATAGACTTCAGTTTATACCATGGCTCATACTTGTGCTGTGCTGAAAGAGAGAACTGCATCATAAGAACTCCCTGGATACGAAACTCTGCACGTCTGTGCCAACAGTCAAGAAATAGAGCATGTACTCAATGCCAGTCGTCATCATGCCTCCCTGTCAGCTTCATCCCATGAAGTTGATCTGTCTGCCTCGGTGGTAATGGAATCCACTGAGTCAAGAGAAATTGGTGCATGAATCTGTTAGGCTGGTTCCACTCAACAATATAAAAGTGAATGAGTGGCACTACAGTCGTAAAATCGTCAAGACCAACCGTGCAGTATAGAGGCAACTGGTCCATAACAGACCAGTATGAAACCCATAAAATCTGAAATAACATATTACCCTTGTTAGAAAAACTGTTAACTAAAAAAATGATGCTATTATTAAATTTTTTAGACAGTTATAGATTGTATATACATAACTGATGGGGTAAGAGAGAGTCCAACTCGGACCGATATACGGCCAAATCGTGTCTCGGAACCGCATTGAAATTGTGTCGCTGACACCACCTATAAAATACAACATCGATAGTGATAAATAATGAGAAATTAAATTCAATAACTTGTAGTAGCATTAGAAACTGATAGAAATGAGTGATCATACTAGCGTCCACACGGAGCATCATGCAGCACCGCCATATTGACCGATGGACCAGCAAGATTAGGGAAGAATGAGGGGATGTGCTCCTATGCCCACATCTGAATAAGGATGATGCATCCCCAGAGACATGTGCACCGCCTGTCAGATATCCTGCATAATGATCTTTATGTGTATACCAAGTAGGCAGATCCCCAACTGTACGTCCCTACCCGATCAAGATCTTCTAGCAGGGGTAGATACATCATGTGCACGTGCATCCCTGAATGATCTGTACACATGGTCCCTCCAATAAGTCGTAATATATATGCATGTGCATAACGCATCACCGTATACTCATCAGCATCATCAGCTAAAAGTGGAATCTGTGACTCCAACCAAGGCATGGATATCGATGCTCCATCGGTAGCACTACGATCGGACAAAATGTCAATGCCTAACAAGCGATAAGCAAGGTCGGGCCAAGTTCACCGAGTGGATCCAATAATGAGTGTCCCCTAGATAGAAAGACCAAGAAGCAGAACCACATCCTGGAGGGTGATGGTCATCTCTCCCTCAAGTAGGTGGAATGTGTATGTCTCTGGTATCCACCTCTCCACGAGTGCAGCTAGCAAGTGATGGTCTACAAATGTAAAATCTGATACTGCAATACCATAGAAGCCAGCACGACACAAGTATGGTATAATGGCAGGAGGAGGCTCTGTGTGATGAAAATGGTGCGCTCGACACACCCTGATCAATCGATCTGGACCACCCTCTATCACAACCAGTGAACAATGGGTAACCTACTGACTGAGTAGTATGGTGTCAGTCATCTGCATATAAACAAATGAAGTTTTATCAAGGATTCACATCATGGATCATTCACGACCTGTAGGTGGTTTCATCTCTAATCTATGTTGGATGAACCATGATTTCACTTTGTTTTATAAATTTTTTATAAAATAATTGACATGATTTATTTATTTTCTAAAAAGGGTTTTTGATAAAATATGGTTTCCCCTAATTTTGGTAAATAGTAGGGTGTTTTTAAAGAATTGTGAAATGAAGTGTGAACTAGTTTTCAAAGAATGTTTTTATATCAAGAAAGGGTTTTTTGTTATTTTTGAAAGTTATAATGCCCTTTCAAAATGATTTTATGTATATCTCACATGTGATCCTTGGGTATACAGGTGGAAGGTGTATTACTAGGGATCATATTTTGATATTGTAAGGGAGTTCACTTTTTAGGGTGTTATTCTATTACTAGATCAAGATTCATTTGTCTCTATGAATTCATTAACAATTTAGGAGGGTTCAATTTCTAGGGTGCTCCTCTATTACCTAGAACTTTATGCATGGGTTATAGGTATTTTTAGGGTGCATTAGTCATATTGATGTATGATTGTACTAGATAACCTGGTCATATGTTTCATGATTATTTTCTCAATCACATAATGTTTTGAAAACCGGTGTAAAGGGAATATGTTTTTGGGTTTACGGTTAATGTTTTGGATTTTAGGATTTAAAGATTAGGGTTTCACATTTTTCCTTTTGGATCTAGGATTTTGGATTTCTTTTAACGTTTTATGGTTTAGGTTAATGATTTGAGAAAATATTTTCAGGATTATGGTTTAGAATGTTAGGATTACGGTATACAAAAGATGTTTCTGGGTTTAATGTTATGATTTTCAGTTTTGGGGGTTAGAAAACCGAGGTAAAAGGAAGAGATAACAACATAAAATTTATAATATGAGAATCTCCCAACAATGAAAATACATCATTGTGGCTTAGAGTGTGAACTCGACCCAACAATGTTAGGGCATCGTTTCTAATTATGACCTTATTGATGACATATGGTGCATCTCAAACTCTGTCTTTGTTCTTGAGGCCAGTCCATCTCATTTCGCATCCTTCTGGCCTTTGGTCTCCCACGGGGACACAACCGATTCATATCAGGTACCACTATCGGTTGACCTTCAGGCACTGGGAAATAACAAAACTCGCCAATAGGTGTCCATGGTGCAGCATAACAGTTAGAAATGGTGTTCATCCAGTACATTGGATCAACATATGCTTCCCATGATATGTTAACAGAGGCACATGCTGCGATGGCGTGTGAGTATGGAAACCATAAGGCCTGAAAGTTTCCACATTGACATTGCCTCGTTTCTAGTAATACCACCATTTTTTTCACCAATGCTATTTATGATGGGGTTCGTCTTCTCTTGAACTTAAAATCGAGAGTCTTCTCGTCGAAATAGGCAGACCTGATAACTAGAAGCTTCTTCAATATTCTTTTCAATCTCTCATTGAAAATTTCTTTCGTATGTTAGCCCCTGATTTATTCCATCTGATACTAGTTTTGTCTATCAAAAAAGTACTTCACGCAACGATATAATGTCTCCTGAACTAGGGAAGTTATAGGTAGATTGTGAATCCCTTTGAAGACAGCATTGATTCACTCTACAATGTTGGTGGTCATGTGTTTGTACCTCTTCCCCCCATCATATGCCAATGTCCATTTTTCTTTTGGAATTCACATCATATAATCATAAACTTCTTCATTAACCTGATGGATTTGTTCGAAACTTTATTTAAACCATCATTGATAGAACTCATATGCTACACATAATAGATGATATTTCACGTATTTTGAATTTATCTTTACATTTATATACAAAAAAATAACAAATACAATGTGTACTAAGTCTGGTGATTGCCTTCTTCATCGGTTCGTTGTGGAATTTTTTATGCAAGTTTCTAGCAATGTGTATAATGCAGAACTGATGATGTGCATTTGGGTAACTCCATATATCATGATCTTCATTGATTGCCTCATTAATTTCCTGATGCCGATCAGATATCAAACAAACACCCTGAATGTTAGGGAAATGGGTTTTGATACATGCCAAAAACCAACTCCATGATTCATAGTTTTCTTTCTCTACAATGGAAAAGGCAAGCGGAAGAGGTGAACGGTTTCCATATTGGGTTGCCACAATCAAAAATACACCCTTGTATTTTCCATATAGAAATGTTCCATCAATATGAATAAACTGTTTGCAGAAACGAAAGGTGGAGATACAGGGAAGGAATGCCCAGAACAACCGACGAAATTGAACATGAGATGGATCAAGTCAGTTATTGTGAGACACATGTTCATTTGTATCCAAATGGAAGACAACTTGGTTATGATGCCTCAGTATGGCTAGAAATTGCGGCAACACCCGATATGAGTCATCCCAATCACCATAGACCTTCACAATTGCCTTCTGTTTCGCCTTCCATGCCTTATTATAGGAAATCTTATAACTGAATGTTTGTTGTATCCTCTCTTGCACAAGGGCTATCGGAATATCTTGACATGTCCTAATCATCTCAACAACAATGGATGATACAAATTATACATCCAATAAAGTATGATCTTGTGTCAGGCTTGGCTGAACGCAAGTATGAGCTGCCTCAATCCTCGAGATTCTCCAACCTCCAAATGCAATGTTTGGAATTGCCCTCAATCGAAATCTATAATCATCCTCATACTTGTCACATAGTATGCCATATTTTCTACGGTCCAATTCATAAACTACATAGCTAAAGTTCCTCTCAATATGAAATCTCTTTAGCGTACTTTTTTTTGAAAGAAGGATAATATTAATGATGAATATCAGTAGCAGTACATAAACAGAGCCAAGAAGGGAAGTTGTCTAGCCATAGTTGGTTAACATTGAAGGTTCCTGAGGCCGCCAGTTGATGGGACGCATTATTTACTTCCCTTTTGGTAAAGGAGAAGGTGCAGGAAGAGAATCTTTGGCACAAAAAACGGATTCTCCTGACGATGAAGCCAAAGGCCTGAAGTCCAGCGTCATTGTGGTGAATGGAATTGATAACTGAAAGGCAGTCCAACTCGATGATGATATCATCCCATCCACATTCCATAGGAAACATCATCCCTGCAAGAATGGCATAGGCCTCAGCAACTGTAGGTTCCCAGAAGGCATGATGTGGTTCGTATTTTGCTGCAATGATCTGCCCTAGATGATTTCGAGCCAGGAGGCTGAGAGAAACAGGCCCATCCTTGAGGAGAGAAGCATCCACGTTGACCTTAAGACTCCCTTCCTTTGGGGGGGTCTAATGAGGGGGCCTCTTTAGCGTACTTTTTAATGCATCTTTACTTGTAAAATTCCTTCCAACATATAAATTTCTGTCCATATCACTAAACCTATCTCGTATAACTCCGGGAAACTCAGTTTCTAGTGTGAGAACATTATCTTCAAATTCAGGCACACGTGTCATTGCTTCTGACCAAGATGCAAAGATCAGTGGATTATTTATTGTAGGTCGATCATGCTATACAACTAATGCATTTCTCAAAACTTCTGTTGTTCCTTCCTTGTCTGCACTACTATCACCATCTGTTTCATTATTACGAAACTCCTCATCAGATGTCGGGTTAACATGTATATTCGGGAGATCAAGTAGGTTGTCCTCTTATGCATCATTTGGAATAGTCTCAACTTCATGGGGTGGACTATCTTCAATGACTCTTGTAAGTCTACATATTTGTACAATTGTATTTTGTTGTTGTACGGTAGAAACATCAACATATAACTCTATCATGGTACTATCCGACCGTTGAGAAAAAAAATTAATTGTTTGGATCCATTGCGCATCATCAACCAATGGATAAGCTAGATGCCACAATGTTGATGAGAACTGCAAATGTTTATAACTCATTGACTTGATATTTTGATCGGGTCCTAGATTTAATGAGCCATGAATTCTGTCTTGAAGGTCACTTAAGGTTACACAATCAATTGTATTAACCACTACTATTGGTTGTGTACTGTAAGAAGCTCCTTGCTCAGTTTGAATAACCTCCCCATAGCAGTACACACAGGAAAACATTATGCTCTACGTAAAAAAAGTTTTTTGATCAAGATTTTGATAATGTAAGTGACATTCATAATGATGGTTACCAATATAAGTTGGATTTTATACTTTGAAGATGTAATTAAACTACTTATTAAAAATAAGTTGGATTTTAACTCATGTTCAAATAATAACTATTACTTCTAAACTATAAAATCTTTATGATACTTAAATTTTAAAAGATCTTATATCCTAAACTAGGATATTTCTTAGTACACTTTTTAATTAGTTAATAATTCTTCAATAATTAGTTATTCCTTACTAAATTATTAATTAGTTATTCAATAACATAGTAGAGTTAAAATATAAATAACATAGAGTTAAAAAAATAACACCATGTTTCGAGCTTCTAGCCTTTCTTGCAGTGAATTGAATATCAAAATTTCAGAAAACCCATTGTTACACAGGATTTCTGAAATTTTGATATTCAATTCACTACAATAAAGGCAAGAAGTTCGAAACATGCTGTTATTTATTTTTTAACTCTATGTTATTTATATTCTAACTCTATGTTATTTATATTTTAACTCTATGTTATTTATATTTTAACTCTATGTTATTTATATTTTAACTCCATGTTATTTATATTTTAACTCCATGTTATTTATTTTTTAACTCCATGTTATTTATTTTTTAACACTATGTTATTTATTTTTTCACTTTCACTCCATGTTGTTTTTTAACTATGTTATTTTTCAACTCCATGTTATTGAATATCATTTGAACTGTAGTTTTATTTTTAACTTTATGTTATTTATTAATTAATTTCTAATTAATCATTCCTAATAATAACTATCAACATTATTACTAAATTATCAATTTAGAATTTCTTTTCTTAGATATTTTAGTAGTTTATAAAGAAATATGCATATCTTAAGCACATCCTCCGGGAGTGTCAAACCAAAATGCATCAAGGCCCGTTGTCATGCACTAGTTCTCATTCGAGTCTAGCTCAAATTGGTGTTTTTGGGTTTTACCCCTAGGTACATCTATGCTAGATCCACATTCACTTGTTTGTATCCAGACAAGGATTTGATTTCTTAGATAACATAGTCTTTATGCTACCAAAATGTCATTAAAAGAATCCTAAATTAATTTATACTAATGATAATTATAATTCCTAAATATATATAAATAATTAAAAAATATAATAAACAAAAAAATTAAAACTAACTAAACTACTAAAGAATTAAAATATTTAACTATAAACAATTCAACTAAATAAAAAACATTAAATTTAAAAAAAATATTTAACTAAAAACAATTCTACAAAATAAAAAACATTAAATTAAAAACCATACCTCTAAAAGATTTCCAAAAATTTCAAACTGCAACCTTCACTGTAAAAGATAGAAAATGAGAGGCAAATGACTTTTTGGAAGTGAGAATAAGGGGAGGGGGCTCTGTCCTTTTATAGGGCGCGGAGGAAAAGGCGACATCGTGGGTGCCACCTTTCGCAATGTCGTCAGGCGAAAGGCAGCACTGTGGATGCCGCCTTTTCCACGTTAGCGATCCGCACCGGCAGTGCAGAGGCAGCATCCGCGATACCGCCTTTGTAGTGCATTTTGAAAAAAAAAATCTCCCTAACCGTTTTATGTAAAAAAAATTAAAAATGTATAAAAAAACTCTCAGCATGTGTGTTGATCATGGGTAGTGCACGGTCCTAGTTGATGGCATATGGCATCCCTCAGGAGCTCCAACTGGCGGGGCGTCCACTTGATGAGGCCATGGAAGGGTGGCGCCACCAAATCTGGGTGGCGGTACAAGGGTGGATTGAGGTGGGTGGTCCGATGAGCTCCTTATATAGGATGTATCTAGCAGTCGGCTTCGAGCTAGGACAAGGAGTGGTTGGCCGCTCAGTCTGACAGTGGAAAAGGCGATGACAGACATCATTTGAAAGCTAGAGTGAGGGAGGCTGAGGGTTGAAAGTCAGAGTGAGGCGCTGTCGTGGGAGAGGTCGCTCGAGTGTACAATGGTTCCGTACAGGGGAAGCGTTGGGAATGGGGCTATCGCATGGGCCTTGTTAAAAATCCCATTTTTTATAATATTTTAATTTTTTTTTCAATTTTAAAAAGTATCTATCCATGGATATTTCCACAAATATCACCGGCTCATCAAAAAAAATCAAAAACATATTTGTTTGTTTGCTGACCCGCACAACAATTACAACAGCCCCATTTGGAAAAACTCTTGTTTTTATTCAAACAAAAAAACAAATTATAATTATTATAACATTATAATATTATAATATTATAGTTATTATATTATAATTTACACAAAATTGTGGAAAATATTCATGTCGTATGTTACTATTTTGGCTGGCACCAGACAACCAAAAAACACTTATGACACAATCTTTGAGTAAAATTAACATACAAAACATATATGTTTTCATCCAAATAACCAAATAAACAACTCATTTAGATTGATAAAAATATTTTTGGATAGACATATCATGGTCATACGAGCTCATATTGAAGCATGGTTGGATTCGTTGGGACTGATTTAATACTGTCTACTTAATTTCAATGCAACTTAATTTTTTATTGACTCAAATAATGTCATCACTCTGATATCAATTATAGGTATCGGGACATTTTGGGGAAGCCCGTGGTTTGAGGATTAAAAACTTTCATCACCAGGATGATGGAACTTTTCGTCTTTGATAATCCAATCCCCGATACAGTCCAAGGATCTCGTGTGAATTAAACAGATCACAAAATATAAACCGAAAAATACCTATTTTGATCTGAAGCCACGCATGACATCTGTTTATCTTTGGAGATCGCTGCTCAAATTATCCAAATCACAATACCTCTAGATCATCCATACATGCTTCAAATATCTGTAGGAGCGTCGATCATTGAATTTTGGGTGCTAGCATGGAGATCTGATGATTCCTTCGACATCCCGATAATCACTGCATCGACGTTCCTTTGATACATGGAGATAAGCTTGACTCAATCACTTGGATCAAGAACTTCTCTCTCTATAAAGTAGGAGAGGATAGAGATCCACTAATTTTATTGGAATTAATAGCCCCACGAATGAGATCCTCTCTCCTACTTAAATATTAGGTTGAGAAAATACTCGGAAAGGGTTTTGAGATCCATGGAAATAAAATGTTCACTAAATAAGTAATAAGTAAATAAATATGACGAAGTAAACTATGTCATAAATATTATAACTATTTTACCACAAGCATGTAATAGATTATAAATATATTATGTGATAAACCTGAATCATTTAACTCGACTCGTAATTTTGGCTAATGATAAACAAACCTAAAATAATAAAATAATATCCATTCATATAATATTTTTCATGTATTCACTAAATACCTTGTGAATACATTTAATAAATAAATTCAATCCAATTATTAATAAATTTAATAATAATGAATTTATTTATTTATCATTGATCGATAAAACTGGACATCTCTCGGACCCCGTGGTGGGGCCCACCATGTCCTATATACCTATTCACCAGAATATGGAAGATTCTTGAATAAGTTGTTGTGATTGACCCTCTAGGATCTTATCTCAATAAAAATGAATAATAATCACAAACCAAGAGCGAGGTCTAGTAACCCATCAAGGCCCCTAAAGAGATAAGGAGTAGTCATAGAAATGAAAACCAACCTACAAACATGAATTATGTAATATAATATCTTTATCTTTAGATATCTCATAAAGAAGGATACACACTTGTGTCATCGTTCTTTCCTAATTCATTATTTGTTGATCTATCTTGATGGATTTGCCTCTGGCTACCTTGGCCAATGATTTATGAAGGTCATACCATCCTGATCAACCAGGCCCAAGATATATTAATTCCTCAACTCAGAAGCAAAAAATTATATCTTGACCATTCAACCAATGTCATACAACTAATGATGCACCCAAAACAAGACACCTCACCACAATTTCATTATCATGGCTTTTTCTATTGCATTAAAGTATGTGATCAAATGGTACACATTGATAATTATCTCAAGTCAAGAGAATAATACACACATTTATAAATAGAAACATCCAATGAATCCTAAGAAATGTGGTGTTCCTATTGGTGGGTATGTCTTCATGATATCACCTACCAAATATCACCAAGTGTGAACTTCATGAGAATAAGTCTCAATGATTATGATCTCCCAACACCTGATATTCAAACATCAACTATGTCCAGTCAGTATGATGTATCTAGACCATAGGAAATATGTTTTAGATTAAGGTCATAGTATCTTGAGATTCTCATTATATCTAAAGATCTGCTATAACCTTTTGATGTGATAATTAATCTATAGACATTACCATTAAATAGTGGATGTGGAAATGTATACACTATAATGGTAAGATTACATCATGAATACACTACTATAAAATGAAGATATACCCATGGTTTTCTTAAAATCGTGGATATAGGGAACATATATCCACAGTTTTGGAAAACTATCGGTATAGGTTTTGGTTCAAAACATATACCCATGGTTCTCCAAAAAACTATGGGTATAAGTCAAACCTATATCCACAGTTTTGGGAAACCTATACCCGCAGTTTTCCCAAAACTGTGGGTATAGGGTTTGGTTAAAAACCAATACCCACAGTTCTCCAAAATCCATGGGTATATGTTATACCTATACCCACATTTTTGGTCAACCATGGGTATAGATTTCCCATGTAAGCGCGGGAAAAAAAATTATGTGGGAACAAAAAAAATTCCATAGTAAATCCTATTTCCATAGTTTTCCATCTATATCCATGGTTTATATATATATATAAGTAAATATATATTTATATACCGATAAACATATATGGTATAGTGGTTAGGTGCATGGAATGTATAGAGGCGGCCTAGGGTTCGAATCCGGAAGGATGATTTTTTTAAATCCTATAGCCATGGTTTCAGAATCGTGGGTAAATGGTTATTGACATAGTGTCATACACCTATCCCCATAGTTCATAACTGTGGGTATATCCTTTTCAAACTATGGAAATATATTAGAGCTGTATTGAAAGCTTAAGCTCCCACAGTTTTATGGTTTATACCCACAGTTCCAAACTGTGGGTATAGGGTCATTTTCTAGTAGTGATATCTAACTGAATACATGAAATGGTAATAAAAAAGTATTGTTTAGTTAGGTCCAGGTAACCTAATATTATAATAGAATTAACAACCAATAATGAATCATACCCTTTGAATGATCACAGATAGAACTTTTTAGTGGATTTATTCTGGATGAAGACTTTAAATTTAGCACTGTATGGGAGGCAATCTGTGAATTTCTAAGCATTTAATTGTTTATGTTTGGTAGAATAAAATTTCTCCTAATCATTTGTGTGTAACTCTCCATTTTTATACTAAACCCCCAATTTATACTTAGCCACATTTTTATGACATTAAAAAATGGAATTAATGATCTTTCTATCTTTTTCTTTTAGTAATTCCTTGGAAGAGGTTGGGTTTGCATCAACGATAAAGGATTTTATTTTTGGAAAAAAATTGATAACACTTCCCTAACTCTTCTCTCTAGTTTTTTTATTAAACATTAAATTTTGGAAATTTATTTATATCTTTTTAATTTTATAGGAGATAAATTTTGGGCCACCATAAGAACTTACTCAAGGTACAAAAAGGGGAAGTTTCTTTTGTTAAGATTAAACTATTTAAGCTTTATTTTGAGGGAGTTAAAATTTAAATTTTGTATTTATTTTAATTATTCTTAAATTTCAAATACTTATTTCTTATTGAGGTGTAATAATTGATTGAAAAGTTATTATTTAAGTGATTTTTCATGCTAGATTTAATTTTTAAAACCCACTGGTCACTAGTTCTATTTTAAAGTCATTGAATTATGAAATTTTGATTTGTATTCCCTTCTTTATGTCTTAGTGATTACTTTTTTTTAAATTCAATGTGTAGCATGAAACCTCTGAAATTTTCTATTAGTGTGTTTGATTTGTTAAGTAGTAACCAGTGTATATCACTTGTGCATGCAGTGTTTTTTTTTGTGTGGTAAAATGATTTTTGATCATAATTGTGACCCTCAAATATTCATTTCACTATTGATTTTAAAAATATTTTTGAACACACTATCACAATTTTTTCTTTTAACATTAACATTCAATAATGGAGACATTGTTGGGTTTTAAGTGTGGGGGATGGGTCTTTAAATGTGTTAAACTATAATTCATTGAGAACACATCAAAATCCTGTTAATTGTTTTTGAAATTGTATGTTTTTTAGCATCACATAAGAATTTTGAATGGGTGAAAATTCTTCTTAAATTTTAGGTTTGTGATGCCACTTTGAGGAGGTTAATCTTTAATACCTCTTGGATTTAATTTGGTAAATTATTTTTCTTTCCCTCTTGGAAAAAATGGCTTTCAGTAAAATCTTGGGATGATGTCATGTGATAATTATTTACTTTGAACTTTTTAATTTGAATTTAACACATAAGATATGCATCCAAGTGGATTATGAAATAAAAATCCTAATCTAGGTTGAATGCATTGCCTGAATGGCCCGAAGGCCTTCATTTTTATTGATTTTTTATAACACCCCTTTCAAGGGATGAGGGGGAACCCTTACAAGGCCCATAGGCTCAGAGATTACATGGCTCATAGGCTTAGAAGATTACATGACCGAAGGTCTTAGGGAATTCAACCAGACTATCAACAAGGAACCACCCCTCCCCAGCATCTGCATCCTAATAGTAGCTCTCCACCTTTGCATGACTGTCTGACTAGGCTTCCCGTGCAAGAACAGGATGGTACCGATGGCATAGCCATACCCTCTCATTCTGACAATCCATTTGGCTCTGCTCTGGTGAGTGTACCTGCTCTGAATCCTCTTCTAGGGCTACTCCTTTTTTGAAGTGTGTCTGGGGCCTACATTCATGTGGCCATAAGGCCTTGGGGTGGCCCTAAGGCCTAAAGGTGTCCTGAAGGCCTTGATAATCAACTGTACTGAAGGACTTGGGTGGCCTGAAATCCTTGCAGGACCTGAGGACCAAATCGGTGGCCCGAAGGCCCAGATGGATGAATAGTTCCGGCTACTACAATATCGAATAGTGCCTGCTACAGTACTTCACAATGCCTACTACAGTACTGCTACAGTACCTGAAAATATTCCTCCACCCGGATTTGGTCTCGGGTCTCTTGGATTCACCTAGAGAGTCCTCACCAACTAGGCTGAGGCTCATGTGCGGTTGAATGCATTCTTTTATTCTTTTCACTCTTTATTCATCAAACTGTTGGATGGGTTATTTCTTCCACCAAGAAACTTTCACTCCATATCATTCAATAATTAGTCTATTTATTATGGATTCTTAAATTATGTGAGTTTATTCACCTGGAGGTAAAGATAAGTTTAGAATTTCATTTGGACATAAATTTTTGTTTGTTAAATTCTCTTTAATATTTTAAATTAAAATATTTTTTGTAAAATAGTAAGTGGTTTTTCACTGGATAAATTTAATTTGATGGGGAATGAATTTTCTCACAACTTGAGAGGATCCATGAGGGAAAATCAATGTGAAAATAAATTCTTAGTGGAATTTTAGCTTTTCCATTTTGAGATTTATTTCCTACTATTGAATGTGACTAAATATTACTTGAGGATAAGAAATATACTTTAATTGATTCCTTATACCACATCACTTTTTTCATTAATTTGTGATCTTAGTGAATAAAATGAAATTAATATGGTTTATTATCACTTTATGATTAATTTATAATTGATTTTTTAAATCAATTATATTTTTAATAATAATGTTTGTTTTATTGTCTTAAATTTATTTAGTTCATTCATTGTATTTTTATTAACGTTTGTTTTATTTATCAATTGTTTAAATATTATTTTTAATAATTTATTTGTTTTTTATTCATATAACCATTTCTCCTATACCCAAAGGGAGGTGGTAGTAGGATTTCCAAACTGATACATAGAGCTTGGGATTTGGGAGTTTGTGTTGATGAGGATGAAATCTCGTGCGACCGTTGATATTGATCAAGGGATACTAAAATCTAAAATCTGAGATCGCACAACCAAAGGGGTTCTTCATATAATATCTAGATTGAAAGGAGGGTGATTTCAAGATCAATGGTGTAAGATAGAAAGAAAGAAACTCAAGTAAAGAAGAACCACCAATATTGTGTCAGTCTGACGATAATGTTTGAAGGGAGACTGGAGAAATATGGATTTCTGAATTTCTGACCTCTGATGTTGTTGAAGTAAAAGGTTGAATATGAGTTAAAGAAGTGGTTTTGTTATGATTCTTCTGATTCTGTGAAGGTTGTAGAAGAATACATTATACCACTATCAAATTAGGATGAAGAAAAATTTGATTTCAGACAAGATGAGGTTAAAACTGAAGTTATCCAACCATTCTATAAGTCAATATGGTTTTGAAATAATGAAGAATATTTAGGGAAATTAGTTTGAATTTTTTTGTGGCTGAATATGGGTTTTTCATTGGAGAATGTCAAAGAATCATGGAATAAGATTTATTTTGTTGGTTCGCTCCTGCTTTTAGGTTTGGTTTGGGGGTGGAAATCACATTGGGTTCTCTAAAATTTTCATTTTTTTGGTAGTGACGATGGAGGGGACTCAACACTGATTTTTTATGGTAATGTTTTTTTATGAGTGTTCAGTGTCCTTTAAGGTTATGATTTGAGTTTAAAGGTGTTTTGAGCGGGTATTTTTGTTTGGTGAGTTTTTCACACTGATTGCATTGAATTTTTTAGATATCAGGGTGGTTTGAATTTTTAAAAAAAAAATTACTGTTGAGATTTAGCTAGAGGTATTTGGATCGATCATTAAATTCACTTTTTTAAGTGGTAGAGTTTATTGAATGGGAGTGCTAAAATGACACTAATAGTCTTTCTATTCTCTCTATCACTTATGAATTATCTCACAATTTCACACACAAATCATTTTATATCTTCCATCATTCCACCAAATCTATTTTCGCTTATTTTGTTTGTTTTTATTTATTTTTGGTCGCATGTTTCTTTTTTTATTCTCTATGGATCATCTTCCACTATACTAGTAGTGGTAGGTTTTAAAATAATTAAATTTGAAACGTTTTCAATGATGACATGATCACTGATTTACAACTCTTGATTCCCTGTATCTCAGTGCATTGATCAATAAAATGATGCGGTGATGAGAATAAGCCACATACATTTTATAGTTCTTATTGTTCATTAGTTTATTTAAAATACATCTTTCTCAACAAACTTTTTATCTCTTTAAGTATAGATTCCAATAATGGATATGATTCATTGGTTTTTATCTCATGTATTCCTCTTGTACTAGTAACTCTTTTGTAAATTTTTTATGAGTTCTAAGAAATCTTTTCAATCGGGCCCTTAGATTTTGCTGGTTATTTTTCAAACAATGATCCACTATATAAGGAATCCAATAAGTTTCTATAATTTTCAAGGAATTAGTAAAATAACACAAGGAAGTGATGCTACTTGTTTGCATGATATGAGAAAATAGTACATATCTTCTTCAATCTCTCTTAGTACTCATAGAGAGTCTTTACATATGTCTTTCTAATGACATAGATTTATTTCCTTATGGATGTGATCCTAGAGGTGAGGAAAATCTTTTCAAGAATATTTTATTCAAATCATCCCAGTAATGGATCTCTCATGGTCATAAGTTGTATATTCACTTCTTGGATGCTCCTTCTAGTGAAAGTGGGAATTCCCACCACTTCACTTTATACTCAACTACTCCTTTGGGATTCAATGCAGAGAACACCAATGTGAACTTCTTTATTTACTTGTTTGGATATTCACATACCAATCCATTAGATTTTTTTAATAATTAGATTAAAAATGTTTTTAGTTCAAAATCATTTTGAAGGGAAGCTATGAAAATTTCATTATTATGATGAATAAACTATGGGACACACAAATCTCTAAGGTTCTGGTTGTGATTACCAGCCCTGATTACAAGCTCAAAGTGAACACTTATGGTTTCACTTGAGTCTCCAAGGGTAATTTCCTTAAAATATGATTATGGATTAATATATATCAGTTTATTTAGTAAGTTTATTTCTATTTATGATTCAAAATCTAGTATCTAGTTATTGGAATATCAAATAATGAAAATTAAAAGTTAGATTTTTTCCTTTTAGCATTGACTCCCCAGAAAAGGTGCCAAGTTTTGACACACACCTATTGTGGGGTGTATAAAAATAAATTTATTTCCAAGGTTAAATGTAGTATTATTGGAAACCTAAGGATACCTCTTATAATGGAGTGCACAAGAATAATATTTCACTTGTTAATTAGAGAAAAATAAAGGGGTCTTGTTTTGAGTTTTTTATTTCAAAAGAAAAAAGTAAACATTGAAGAAAAATAGTTTGAAGCAAGATGATGAAAAAGATGATTGGATCGGGGTCGGGTTTCCACTTGAAATTATATCATAGTCTTTTAAAATATTTTTACCCCTTTCCTTATTAATTGATAAATTAAATACTTCTTAATTTATTCACAAATCACCCTTAGTTGAAGGTTAATGTGGAGATTTATCTAATAGTGATAACTACTTGGTCAGTCTCCCTTCCTATGTGTGAGGAATTGGTAAACCACTCCTAACCTACCAAGGAAATACCCAATCAAGCATTGGTGTTCCTAGTAAAATTATAAATAACTCATTACCTCTGCACATATTCTAGTGATTTCTAGGCACTTACCACCTAACACAACTTGCTCCTTCAAGATAACCTGCACTAGATAAAGGGAATGATAGATTTAAAACCCCATCAATAAATAATTAACAAGTTTAAAACCTAAAATAAAATTGAATTAAAAGCATCTAACATACACTAAAAACTAATATTGATCAATATAAAAGAGTTTGTATTCAATAAAGTGTAAAGATTCAATAATTTTAAGGGATAACCCTCCCTTCTGTAATCAATCAGGATTTACCCCCTCCATTTGAAGGGTTCCATAGAAGAATGGGTAATAATTAGACATTTAAGAGATAATAAAATAGAAAATATATTAGTAGTAGAGAAAAAACTCTAGAAAGTATAAACTCTCTATACTCTTGTGTACAGTGACTTCTTTCTAACTCCAGTATCTTTCTTTTCTAGTATACATGAGGTTTCCCCACTTTTTTCACTGGTTAAACACCTAATATTTTAGATTTTAGATTTTAGAAATTTTCCTTCTTTCTTGAGGCTTTAAATCTTATTGAGATCCGTAAATATTATTTTGAGTATGTGTGTCTCCTTATATTTGATTTCATTAAATATAATCCACATGGAAACCTCTTATTGATTGCATGCATGTTGACATGGCATCCCAATACCTAAGATTAGAGTCCCAGTGAATCCTTTAAAGTCTGTTTATGATCATCCTTTGGATTATTTTTAAAAACTCATGGATGACATGTATGTTGGGCCCAAGCTATAGTGACCCAGGATGACTTTTACACATATTATTACATGATTTTTTTAACATAAATATCCATTATTTACAACCCAAAGATTGTGATTCCTATTATATTTGGAAGACAAGGTTCATAATACAAAAAAGTGACTAAAACGTAACATTTTTTCTCCTTAGGGAGATCCTAAATCTATTTGAGCTCTAAAAACTACATAGGATAATCTAGAGAATACATAAAAGAAAGGGGTGGACCAAAATGCCCAATAAGTAATAAACATGATAAGGAAACATATTGTGGGATTCATAGATATAACATGTTATAATAAAAGAGAAGACACATAAGTAATCATGTGGAAGAATAACATAAAGAATAAGGTATCATAATATCATGGAAACATAGTAAATGTGAAAGAAACATAAAATATGACATAAAAATAAGTCAAGGATAACTATCAAGACAACATCACATGGTGTACAAAGTCCTGTAATGGATTAGGTTCACTCTTTAATCTCATACATAACGTCTCATGATACTAAAACATTACCCAATACATTGGAGGGATATATAATTATGGTCCCACCTGTAACATTCATTTTATGTACATGAATATGCATGCCACATAATGATATTAATCATAATGAATATACATAATAATTACCCATGGAAAGAAATGGATTGCATAATTTTGTCACATAATCAAAAGAGATTCCTTAAATAGGAAAATTGAGAAATGGTCATAAGGCATGTATTACCCCATAAAAGGAAGGGAGAATAAGCAAGGTATAAATGTGAGAGACATAAATACATAATTAAGAATCATTATATAACTTAAAAGAGAGACAAAGTGAGTTATAGAGAGAATGATCATAACCCAAAAAAAGGTGAGTTAGAAAGATCCATTACCTTGAGCCCGATTTGTCACGTGCGTTCTTTATCTCCCTGAATAATAAAATTAAGTTAATTTTTTTACTTTATTAATAAACTTTTCAATCTTATTATTAATTTTATTTTATTCATTACTGTGTCATATTAAATTACTTAATCATTTAGTTCCATGTCAAACATTTTGATGATGTTCGGATCGTATGTCCAAAATCACTTCAGTAAGTTGATTAAGGTCAGAGAGATTATTAATTAATCATATAAAAAATGTTAAGAATAAAATAATTATCATTTTTATACATAAATTATACTTTTAAAATAAACTATGAAATATGGTTATGAAAAATGAACTATGTTACAATCATGGAGATGTTAGGTCGTACGTATGCATAAGCAACGTTTCCATTTTTGATGATCATGATGGAAATAAGGTAAGTGTTATTTTATCAATACAGGATGATCATTATATCATAAATATTATATAATTTCTTTAAATACCCTCACATATTCCATCCATGTGATGCAGTAATAATAAAATTTAAAAAAAAGAATAGCATTGCTTCACGAGATGGTAGTCCTTCGTACACACGAATAACATTATCATTTTT
This sequence comes from Viscum album, assembly GCA_963277665.1. Lineage (NCBI taxonomy): Eukaryota > Viridiplantae > Streptophyta > Magnoliopsida > Santalales > Viscaceae > Viscum > Viscum album. The sequence continues at coordinate 1,919,252,223 of OY728152.1, forward strand.
AATGGATAGTAATGTAAGATATTATATGATATATTACTTTTATAGAATGGTTAATATGTTATTATTATCATATATAAACATTAAATTATTCCTTATTACCTTCCATACAAATTGTAGGTGAAAGAAATCACATCACTTCGTGAGGCGGTAGTCTGTCGTACACACGACCAACATTATCGTATTCCCTAAGGAATGAAAAATAAAGAGTATATGATACTATAATTACAGAAGTATAATTATATAAAACATATCTTATAAAAACATTAAATACATCATTATATCCAGCCATCATAATCAGTTATGGAAAATAAATTACGTTGGTTCGTGAGGCGGTAGTTCATCGTACACACAATTAACGGTTTAATTTAATAATTGAGGGAGTAGGAAATAGTTATAGGTCATGTATTTGACATAAAAACATATAAATATATTTAATATACTGAGATTATTATACCATCATGTATTAATAATATTTTAAGAGTGTGGAAGAAGGAATAAAATAAAACACTCAATTAAGGATATTATCTCTTCTTTGGATAACCTCTTTAGGTTTGCACAAAAAGTATTCCTAGGTTGGATTTCTAATAAAAAAAAGATTCTAATATAATTGGAGGGAATTAAGAAATTTATTTGGGTAGGTATTGTCTAAACTAATGAGTTTTTTAAATGTGAATAGAATATGAGAGGGGGTGTCCCATTATAATTGAGGTGAGGGTCACACTGTAATTTTCAAAGTTTCTCAATAATTCCAAGTCACTTTCTTTGACATAAGGCTCAAAAATAATAAATTTATTATATTTGGAAGATATAAGGTCGAAATATGGTTATAAAATAGGAATTATACAATTTTTTATTCATTTTTAACCCTTGTACTTTTAGTTTAACCAAACGACAAACTCATTTTTATATTAACCATGGTAAATAATTTTTACTATTTTCACTATTCAATATGGTCAAAAATTAAGTTGACATTATCAGATAATCTAAACTATTCTAATTATAAATATAAAATCTATTTTTATAAATTCAACTCATAAAAGTGGCATAATTTAATTTAAAATTAAACTCATAGACGTGTCAAAAAAACAGTTTTTTAATAAATGCATTTTTAAGGAAGAGATATTCTCATATTAACTATATGAAATGTCATCATAATTAAATTAATTTTAACTAATATTTATATATATATATGATTTAAATTTTTTAGTTTAAATAATTCCCCATTATGGGTTATTTTAATTAATTAAATCGGAGAAACATTATGCACTTTAAAACAATTTTCAGAAGAAAAAAAGTGTTTTAAAGCCTAAAAATAAACTTATATTAAAAATATATTATAAATATGATTGAAATGTAATTAATTGGATGAAATATAAATAAATAATACTTATTTTAATTTTAAATAATATTAAATAAAAATGTGACTTTTATATTACTTAATTTATTAAAAAGAAATGATTTTTTTACCAAAAAATGGTATTTTTCACTGTTCACTGAAAAATAAATATTTTATGAAAAATAAAAAAAATCACCCTAAGTTAATATTGATTTTTTTTAAAAAAATAATTATTTAAATTTAATAAAATAACATTTATAAAAGTTTCAAAAATTAATTATAATATTTTCTCATAAAATAGATAAAAAACATTTTTGAAGGAAACTTATTTTTTGTAGAATAAATTGTCTTTATTGAAGTTGAGTGCTTATTTATCTTGAATTTTTAAATAAATTTATATTGAGTAGGAACTTGATCTATATTTTATAAATTATTTAATACTATTCATACTTTCTAATTTAATGGCTAGGTTATATCGGTCATGTTTAAATAATAATATTTTAATACTATATAACGGTTCGTTTAAACTCAATGTTGCATGTAATGCAAGATATCAAAGAAATAAAATTTATTTAAATATAAATATATTATAAATTCTCTGATTTTTACACAAACACACCTAAGCTAGTGGAAAATCACACCTATATAGGCCAATTAACACATACGCTCAGCAAATCACACCTACACTAGGGCAGGTTTACACATACGTTGATCATATCACATGTATGCTCAGATGGAATGACACCTACACTCATATTACTTTTACATTCTTATTACAAAGGGAACTTCATATGATACTTGAGCTCCCTGTTATGACACATACATTGTGTAAATGACACTTACGCCCAACTTCCTTTGTTAATTTTCATATTTCTTCCGTAATCTTGGACTTATAATTTTCAATAACTAGACCATTCTAACTTATTTAAAATACCTTCCATCTGCTTGAAATAATTATCAAAACATCCTATATTTTTTGAAGTTTTATTCTAATAATTCTCAATGATCAAATAAAAAATTAAAACTCAAGATTTAATCCATTTTCACAATTAAATCTCAATTATCCTTTAATAAAATATGTGACAAATGCTCATAAAATGATGAAATTGTGGGATTAAAATCATTAAAATATCAAGATAAAGTGTATGAAAATATTATATGTTCAGGGACCCTTTCCCATTTCCTTTGGAAATTATTATATCTTGTTGGTTATGGATTAGGTTTGAAATAGTTGGAAGCTAAAGCCACCAGCACTGATGATTTTTGTAGCGACTCAGGTTTTTGGCCCTGTCAGACTTTGGAATATTTCTACGAATAATTCCAGAGTTAGGCGCGAAGACGGCGTGTGATTCCGAGGCCCGGTGTGCCTGGAATTAATTTTATAAAAATATTAAGTATTTTTATACTATGCACGTGGATAAGGTGTGATATCTCCTAAATGGTAGCTCAGAATGGGAATTAGAGGGCACGGTTGCGTCCGGAACGTTCCGTTTACCCTAGACGAGGTGTAAACTTTGCTGGCGCAAGCCTGCGGTGAGAAACGCCACCAGGGGCGTTTCCGTAATTAAATGGAGAAGTTAGTGTGTGAGCGTCGCCTCGAATAACTTCTGAATGGAGTCTCGGATGGAAAATATGAGTCAGTCGTTGAGTTCAGAACGATGTGTTTACCCTAGGGGTGACCTTACCTTTGTTTGCATCGGGCGACGGGTCCGAGGCGGGTTTGGCACCGGCGGGCGGCTGATATAAATATCAGCACCCCCCTTATTGTTCCTCTCGGCGTTCTTTGCCGCCGAATCGAGCAAACGAAGCGCCCACGAGCTTGGATTTTGACGGCGGACGTTCCAGGAGCACGCAGCGGAAGCTCTGGAACGCGGATCTAAGGCAGAACGTCGACGTTTCGCCCGTGAGGTAAGCGGTTTGAGTTTTAAAATCCCGGACCTCGTTTATGCGTTGTTTTACATCAAATCGTCATAAGTTTTGTGTAGTTCGGGTCCCGAGCTTTCTGAAACTTTTTTCGGATCTGAATTTGAAGCACCAGGGTGCTCCCGGTGGCTCTCGGAAGTTTTCCGGTGAAAACCCGGTTTTCCGGCGAGACCCGCGGCGGCCATGGCGGAATCCGGCGAGTTCCGCGGCGGCGCGGTGGTTTCCGGCGACCCTGCGGTGGTCCGGCCAGATTTTTCCGGGGGTTCTTTAAACCCCCGTAACTCGCAAACCGTAACTCCGATTTGCGAGCCGTTTGCGGCGGCGCGCTCCTTGCGTCGAGACAGACATTTTGAACTCACTTTGAGGGTTTAATAGTTCGAGATCGTGGCCCTGGAGTTAGAAACGTCGTATAAAATAATATTATTTTATTATTTTATGACTTCGGGCCGTTGTAACTTCTACCCGGAGCGTCCGAATGACGTGCCGTCAATGGCGTTGAGACCCTGATGCTACGATGGACTTTTTGAGATGGTTTCCGGGTGTTGGGACTGAGAACGGGGTGCGGGCCCCATGAGGTCGGGTTTTGGCGTTTGCGAAGAAACGCAGCTTTCGCACCAGGAGTCCGATTTTGGCGGATGAGTAGTCGATTCTGTGTGTTTTTTCGAGAGGATCGCAATGGTGTGATCCGCTCGATGTGTTTTGGGATCAAGGCGTGGGCCCCACCCAGGCTGGCCTTCGGTGAATAGTACCTTTTTCACCGAGTGTCCGTTTCGGACGAGCGAGTAGTCGATTCCGCTTGTTTTACCGAGGGGATCGCCGTGGTATGGTCCACTCGATGGGTTTCGGTATTGTTGTGTGGGCCCCGCACGAGCTAGCTACGGTGAATAGTGTTTTTTCACCGGTAGTCCATTTCGGGCGAGTAAGCAGCCTATCCTGCGTTTTTTTCCGTGTAGATCGCGATGGTGGCCTTATTATTGGCCTTGGAGGTGCACAGTGTGGCATTGTTGTGGGTCGCTCGGGTTAGCGATGTTTTGGACCAGTAGTGGTTGAGGGTACTCCCTTGGTTCGTTCCCACGAGGGTTCGTGTGGCATCACAACCTTCGTATAGGTTTGTGATCCTCTCGATGGGATGTTTAAATTATTAGAGTTGTGGTATCCCTCCGGTGGGCCTGGAGTGGGATACTCTAGCATCTTTTCCCTAGATCGGGTTCTTGGTATCACTGTGATTGCTTATTTACGGGCGGCGATCCCCTATCTAGCAGGTTAACCTCGTAGGGTTTATGGAATCATCGAGAATATGATCCCCTACGCAATGGGCCATGCTCAGTAAGGTTGTGGTATCGTCAGGTATAAGATCCCCCGCTCAGCATCAGGTTATAGTAGGGTTGCGGTATCGTTGGTTATGTAATTCCCTACTCAGCGCGTGGTTTCGGTAGGGTTGCGGCATTGTCGGTTCGATCCCCTATATCGCGAGTTATACCAGATAGGGTTCCGGTATCGTCGTGACCACCTTTATATGGGCGATGATCCTCTATCTGAGTGGTGTGCTTCTTTCGAGTGCCAAATAGGGTTGTGGTATCCCTCAGCGGATCCTGGGTGTGATCCCCTATCTATGAGAACTACGTATGCCAGATCGGGTCGTGGTATCCCCCAGCAGACCCTGGGAGTGATCCCCTATCTGTGAGCTTCGTATACCGGAGTGGGTTCTGGTATCCCCTAGCGGACCCTAGGAGCGATCCCCTATCCGAGGAGTTTGGTGGTTCTGTTGTTTCAGGGAGGTTTCCTCAGTGATGCTATCCAACGAGTGTGATCTCTCGGGTGAGCGTCTGAGAGGTTTGTGAGAAACCCGATGGAGTGCATCTCTCGGATGAGTGTCATCTGGGTTGACAGTGATCGTGGAGCATGTTCTCCTGGTTGTGTACAATTGCTGGTGACGAGGTCGATACCTCTTGTGGCTTTGTGGCATGAGCTGAGTATATCTGGATTGTTCAAGGTGTATGTATGGGCATACACCTGAGATGAGCTGACTAGTCGTGTTTAGCCGAGGATGGTCATGAGATGGAGTTTCTCTCTCGTCTGGGTTCCCTCTGGTTGGGATGAGTGGATTGTTTCCTTTCAGTTTCTCCCTTTGGTTTTGGGTTTTTGGGGTGACTTCTGAGTATGTTTATACTCACCCCTGCACGGGCTTTACCCACACATGTTTGTGTCTTTTGCAGACCACAAGCCTTTCAACGGAGTCCCAGGGGGACCCGGAGTAGGCGGAGCTTAGTGAGCGTGTTGACCGGGGTGTTTACCAGAGATGTGCCAAGGGATCTTTCTGGCGGGTGTTAGTGGCAGCATTCCCCTTCTTCAGAGCAGGTTGGACGTGCTTTGTAGTTTTCTTTTGGTGGGCCCTTTTTTCCCTTTTGTACTTCTGTTGTACTCTGGCTGTGGGATAGTGTATGCATGCATTTACTTTTCATTTTTCTATATCTATGCACTGTTTCATGGAGGTTTTTTTGGGTGCGTATGTACAGGTACCTTAGGCTAATTCCTCCCATGTGTGTGATAGCCTACTCGGCGCTGGTCGCCAGCCCCTGGCCTATTGGAGGCGGGCTTGGGGAGTCGCGGCTCGAGCCCCGTTGGGTCGGGTCGTGACAATTTTTTTTGTTGTTTGTTTTTTTTTAAACTGAAATATTATATAGATTATGTGTCCCAACTAAAATCATCAATGATTGAGGAACCCACTTTTTTAATACAAGTATTGAAGCTATAATGAGAAAGTCTGGTATACATCACAAGACATCAAAATCCTACCACCCACAAACTAAAGGACAATCTTAAGTGAAAAACAAATAAATTAAAGGAATATTAGAAAAAACTATCAAGATAAACAAGAAGGATTAGAGCTAAAAATTGTAAGACACATTGTGAGCTTACAAAACTCCAATTAGAATGAGCCTATAATGATTTATGGGGAAAGTTTTCATTTACCTGTAGAGCTAAAACACAAGTCTATTGGGTAATAAGAGAAATGAATCTGGATTTAGAAAGAGCTAGAAAGTAAATAAATTTGAATATTAAATAACTAGAAGAAATAAAAAGTGAATAATTTTTAATTCCAGAATTTACAAGGAAAGAACAAGAGTAGCACATAACAAGCTAATTCACCAAAAATACTTCCATCTAAGAGATTAAGTGTTGTTTTACCACTCAAGATAAAAAAAATTCTATGTAAAATTCATTTCTGATGGGAAGGTATTTTTATTTTCACTAAGGTATACTTATTTTATGTTTTGCAAATAAAAAAAGGAGAAAATAATTCATTCGCTATAAATGGGAATATGCTAAATAAGTATCAGTGGAATCTGCTATAAGAAGTAGTGCAGATCAAACTCCTCCAAACATTCTACCAATAAAACTCTCCAGTTTTACCTTTCCTTAAGACTTTTACTGTTGTAATTATATTAAATCTACTCAAACCATCATATATGTTAGAATGCACTGAGTACACTGCATTATTCAAGTATGGGGGAGGGAAACCTTTTTCATTTTAAGAATTTCAAATTTTTGGTTTTCTTTTTCATTTCTTGGGTATTTATTTTTCATTTTTATGTATTTTTAAACCTATTTAAATCAACTTAGATACTCATGAAAATTATGAACATATATTAATTGTTAGAAACAAATTTGACTCATGAATTATGTAGGTTTCGAGCGCAGCAGAAGCGGAAGATGGGGCATGTCCAACTCAACTTTTTGTTATGATTGATGATTAATCTGATATTTACATTATGATAAATTCCATGATCAATGGAATTGAATCAAAGAATATGTAAAATATAAAAATTTCATAACCAAAGCACAGGATCATCACATATTATTTATAATTAATTTAAACAATTAAAGAATTATCTTGTGAGAAATTCTTTCTTCATTGATGGATCTAATATATTTATGGTGTACCATCATCACATTGTATGAATCATGAATAGATTCCCTCTAGTAGTTATACAAACTTGTTCCAAAAACCTCAAAACTTCACTGTAGGTATCTCCCTGTGCTAGCACGTAAAATCCTAATGCTTGCATTTTTTGACTTTTATCTTCCCAAAAATTGTATTAAAAGGGTTATCTTTGATCTATCTAGACTTGAGAGTGGTGGTGGAGGAGGATCGCTCTTGGTTCTTGAGATCATTCTTGGAGAGGGATCTCTCTAGGGCTTTAAGAGGATTCTTTCTCGATCTTGTTGTGCAAGACAAAGGAATTATATCTTAAGAAAACAATATAATTGAGTTTATATACCGATAGGGTTAGAAAATAATAATTGTGCCTTTTCCCTTATTTTTTCTATAATCTTAGCAGAACCTCTTGTTTATAATAATAATAATATTATTATTATTTCTTGACATGCTTTAAACTTACAAAATAAATTAAATATTATTTATTCAAATAATATTCAATATATATTATTTCTCATCGGACCATTAAACTCAATTTTTCATTCCTTTGCAATATTTATCGGGCCTTTAATAATGAATATTTATTTAATAAATAAATATCACTGCATTATTTTTTGATAAATAAATAAAAATTATATTCACTAAATAGCTAATAAATATTTATTAAATACTCTTATCATAAAATATTCTCTCAAATAGTTGGTGACAAAATATATGAAATCAAGAAAACATGAATAATTATTAAACCATGTGCATAAATAATATTTATTCAACTTGTTAAATAATAAATATTAATATATTATTTAACTGATATTCTAGATACACTTAGTGTGTAACTCTCTTGGTCTCTTTCTCTATAGCATTAAGCGAAGCAGCCTAAAGTCCAAGGTTAGTATCTAGCAACCTACCAAGGCACCCATAAAGAAATAAGTTAATGTTGAAACGAAATAATACCTCATACAGATGATTACTATGTAATATAATCTCTTTACCATGATATCTCTAATCAATAAGGATGTATGTTGGTGTCATCAACTTATGTGCTCAATGTCTCTTTCTTTGAATTTCTATAAATAAAACTTGTCTATAGAACACCATGGCTGTGAATTTATTTAGGTTATATCATTTCCATCAAAGGGCCTAATATATCAACTTTCATTAAAGAATATAAAGGATAAATTATTTCTCACATTATTCAGTAATGAAATATTATTCATGACGCACCCAACGTATCCTACCTCACCTCTAACATATGTCATCACAGTTTTCATCAATACATCAAAGTATGTGACTTATAATACTCATTAATAATAATCTTACCATTATCAATACTACTGATTTTTTTCATAGAGGCTGGATAAAAAACCAGAAAAATACAAGAAAACATGAGTCACATTCTGATCAAGGGGGTTTATAAAAATGAATTCCAAGGGCATCACCTATCACTATGTTCACACACTCACTGGGTAGTAAATCCATGTTGTAAAAGGTTTTTAAAGAGTGAGTTTGAGTAGCCCTAGAGGCAATATAGTCCACTGTTTGGTTCCCTTCATGCCTAGTGTGAAGTATTTCCACTTGATCATTGATGATCCTTTTGCATTTCCAAATGTGATATATGATTTTCTAGGGAGTTTGGATCTTTCCCTTGAGAGATTCATGGAGAACCTGGGAGTCAAAAGGGTGCAGCATGATTACTTCATAGGAGCTCACACATCCTAGTACTATTCTCTCCCAATCATGCTTAATTATAGTGTTATAATGGGATCTGGTGAATTAATTCTTGTGTGATCACTCATTAATAATAATCTTAAAGTCTAAGGATCAATGCACATGTCCACAGATAAAAACATCCAATGACACATAAATTTGGATTTCTTACTGGTGGGTCTAGTTCTCATAATATCCTACATTATATATTAATAAGGGAATACACCATGAGAAGGTGTATCCTATGAGTCTCCAACCCTAATAGACTATATCATTTGTGTCCCTCAAACAATTTTATCTGGATATATAACATATATTTAAGAATAATGCTATGACACTTCTAGGTTCTCATCATAACGGGGAACCGTTATGACCTTTTAGTGAAAATTCTACACTTAGGACATTATTACATACTATTTTACATATAAAAATTCATGATGTGATAAGGATTTTATTAATATTCAAAAAAATTAATGTGAATTATCTTAAAGTACATAGAATTTGGTTCTAGGGAAACAACTCCAACAAACTCTCACTTGTACTGGAGTTAACTTCTAACAACCTTCTATCTTCTATCTCTCACATGATACTCATTATTCTACTAAGATAGGACATTATTCAAGGGTCCCACTACATTTTCTTATATGGGAACTCTTCTAACTGCAACTTCACCCCTCTGAGAAAAATCCCTCAATAGGTGATACTTCTAGAGTATGTGCTTTGTTCATTGATATGGCCTTGTCTCTTTTGTAAGAGTTTCCACTGTAGTATTATCACAATACAATGTTATGGGATATTTACTATTAGGCACCAAATCAATCTCCTGGACAAAGTTTTTTATCCAAATGGATTCCTTGGATGCTTTATAATCCACTATATATTCAAACTCCATTGTAGAATCAGCAACAAATGGCTAATTTGAACTCTTCCAGCTCACATCTCCTTCGTTTAGATAGAAAAAATATCCTAAATGTGACTTCATATCATTATAATCTATTTGAAAACTAACATTAGTATAACCCCTGATGACTAGATCCCCATCTCCTCCATACACCAAGAACATATCCTGAGTTATTCTCAGATACTTAAGGATAGTCTTAACAGCAGACCAATGATGTTCTCCTGGTTCAACTTGATATCTGCCTACCATTCTCAATTAATATGAAACATCAAGTCTAATAAATAACATGGAATACATGATTGATCATATCGCTAAATTGTATGGTATCTTACTCATTATATCTTTCTCTCGTTAGGAATGAGGACACATTTTCTTAGAAATATGTATATCATGTGACACTAAAACCAATCCCCTATTTAATTGTTCCATACTAAATCTATTTAGTATATGATCAATTTATGTATTTTGACATAGTTCAAGAATCCTCTTGTATCTATCACAAATGATCTTGATCCCTAGAATATAGGTTGTTTCACCTAATCCCTTCATATAGAAACACTTGTTTAACCAGTCCTTAACCGACTATAAGACCCAAAATGTTATTTCCAATAAGTAACATGTCATCAATATATACTACTAGGATACTAACCGCATTCCCATTAAACATATTGTAAACACATGGTTCAAATTCATTCTTATTAAAACCAAATTCTTTTATAGCTTCATTTAATTGAATGTTCCATGGCCTTCCTTCAATCCATAAATGGATCTATGCAACTTAAATATCCTTTTGGAATAACCTAGAGTCACAAACCCTTCTAGTTGTGTCATGTAGACTTCTTCCTAAATGTTCCCATTAAAGAGAGCTACTTTGACATCCATCTTCCAAATTTCATAGTCACGGTAGGCTATTATAACAAGTAGAATTCTGATGGATTTAAACATGGAAACTGGTGAGAAAGTTTCATCATAGTCAATTCCTTGATTTTTTTTAAACCCTTTAGCAGCTAGAAATTCTTTATAGGTATTTAATTTACCTTCCTTTTTCAATTTTCTCTTGAATACCCATTTACACCCTACAAGATTTACATCAACTAGCACATTGACCCAAACCCAAACATGGTTCTAATACATGGAATCTATTTTAGAATCCATGACTTCTTTCCATCTTGCAGGTTTTGAGATCTCTATTGTCTCTTTGTTTTAGAGATTTTTATCATTGTCAGCTAATAATGAGTTTCCATATTCAGTTACTAGAAAACCATATCTCTTTAGTTCTATTACCTCTCTAGTGCTCATACGCAATACTTGTGTTTCACTAACTACTATTTCTATAGGGACCTATAGAATATGTTCTTGTACCAACTCATGTGTATCTTGAGCATCAACTTCAATGAAGTCAATCTTTATCCCACACTTTTTTTAGGATTTTATCCCTCTTAATAAAATGGCTTGTCTGGCAACAATCACTTTCTTGTATGAGAGGTTATATAGGTAGTATTTCTTTTTTTCCTTAGGATTCAATATAAATACACACTTTTTCCCATGGATTATAGTTTGTTGGATGATAATGCCTTAAAAACGCCTTGAAACTTCATAGGCATGTATGCAACTAAATGGGTTTATTTCCACTTCATAGCTCAAAGGAGATTTTTTTTCAATTTAGTTGGTACTCAGTTTAGTGTATATGTCATAGTTTATAATACATTTCCCTAAAAGGATAATGAAAGATCTGCAAGAATCATCATCAAACTTACAATGTCTAATAATTTATGGTCACTCCTTTCATAAATATCATTCCACTATGGTGTGTAAGGTGGAGTGAGTTAATATAGAATCTCAAACTCCCATAGAAAGTTGATAAACTCTTGGTTAATATATTCACCACCTTGATCTGATCGAAGCATATTTATCTTCTTTCCAAGTTGATTCTCTACTTCATTCTTGAATTCTTTGAATTTATCAAAGGACTCATACTTATACCACATTAAGTAGAAATATCCATATCTACTCAAGTTATCAGTAAAAGTTATGAAATAAGAATACTCTCCAATAGATTCTACTAAAAATGGACTACACACATTAGTGTGTATCAATCCTAAAATCTTTGTGGCCCTTTCACCATTTCCACTAAATGGTGGTTTGTTCATTTTTTGTATAAACAAGCATGGAATATTTTAATTGCTTTTACCTCAAAAGAGTCTAAATAACCATCTTGATAGAGATCTATCAAAATATTCTTGTTTATATAACCAAGACAATTATTTCATAACTGGATGTTAAATGAGTTGTGTGAGCATGATTCTTTATCTATTTACAATACTTTTTTTTGAAATTTAATACATAAGGACCATTATTTAAATGTGTCATACCATAACATATGTTTTCTTTATAAACAAATTTTATAACTAAATTTGAAAATAAATCCATCTATATTTAGGTAGGATATAGAAATAATATTCTTGGTAATGGTTGGTACATAATAACAATCTCTTAAAACCAATATCATTCATATTGGCAATGAAATGTGTTAGTCTACAATGGATAGATCAACTAGTCTTGCACTATTAGAAGCTTGAAAATTCACCTCTCCTTTATCAATATTTTAGAATCTACTTGGTTCCTACATTAGGATGCATATGTGAGCACCAAAAACTATATCTAATACTCAATGTGTAGATATGGAAAGATTATACTCGATAACAAATGCACCTTTATCTTCCCCTTGCTTCTAGGTACAGTTCCTCTTCCAGTGGCCTTTCTTGCCACATGAAAAACATATTGCTTCATTTTTCATTAACCTACTTCAGAATATTTCTATTCTTATAAGGATGGTGCATGGGATCTTTATACTTGCTATGATTCATTGGATCCTTCATCTAATTCTTCCTTTTATCATTCACTATAAGGATCTCAGGTTTGTCATGACCCATGTCCTTGTCCACTTGGTGAATCAAAGTAATATGTTCTAAAAGACTCTTCTCATTATTTCTCTTGTTATGATTAATAATAAAACTAAAGGACTTGGGTAGTAAGGAAAGTGTGATATCTATGCGCAACTCATTTGGGAATTTAATCCCTAATATTTCTAAGTGTTCAATGTAACCAATAAGCTTCAAGACGTCCATCTGGTGCTGACTCTCCAAACATAGTTGTAAACAGAGCATTGGTGATCTTGTATGTCTTCTGTCTTGCCTTATCTTAATAGAGATATCGAAGGTGAGACATCATGTTATACACATCCATGTCCTCATGTTTCTTCAGAAGCTCATTGTCCATGGATGATAGCATGAAACACTAAACATTTGTGGAATCATTCAAATGTTTCTCATAAATAGATAACTCTTACTCGCTAGCCTCTTTACTAGGTGATTTAGTAATTGGTTCTTTATGGCATCCTACCTTTTTATTATAAGATTTTTATTACATGGTACAAAACATAGGATATTTTAAGGTTTAATTTCTTGTAAAATAAGAAAATAATACATAAAAACGAAAAAATTATTCTAATCCACTTAAAAGTATTATTCATGGGTTCATACTAAGTTACATTTACTTCATATCATAACCTGGGGACATACATCAATGGAAAGGGGTGAGCATAAGGCTTAGCAAGGGAATAAGAAATGGAAATCATTTACATGTGATCATGAGAATATCAATAAGAACATGAGGAATGTCATTATGGAATAAGAAAGAGAACATGACGCATATCATAATAAAAAGAACATGATTCATAATATGGAAATGTAGCTACAACATTTAAATGAGACATTCATAATCATATCACCAAGGATTTTCACCAAGGTTTCATAAAAATTACCAAGGATATTCACCAAGGTATCGTAAAACATGTCATCTCTAGAGATTAAATTCTTTACACAATACATTGGATCACAATTAGGGTGCACCCTTAATATGTTTTAATTAATGCGAGACACATATATCATAATCAATCATTTCATTAATAAACCATGTAGAATAAATAATGGGTTTCTTATTAAGATCATGGCGTACAAAAGTGCTTAAAGACGTGATCATTACGTTGTTTTTAGACCAAAAAGGGGAATGTGGGTTTATTATTTATAAATAACTTAATCAAATAAATGATTTTTACATACATTTGAATACCCCTGTAAAAGAAATAGGTTTGGTTATTCATAAAAAGAAAATAAAATAGAATTTCTTAGGTAGAGAGAAAATTTTAAGAAGTAAATTCGACAGCATGATGGGTATAAAATGTGGTTTTAGAAAATGATAAAATTAGAGGGGAAAAGGGTATCCCATTTATAAAACATAATTTGGAAGTAAGGTTGTGATTAAAAGGGTAATAAAAGATAGTAATCATAACATTTATAATAAACATACAAAAAGGGGTTCTTGAATTGAAAAGAAAAGAAGGATAATTTTATTACCTTGAAGAGTTACTCCTTAATCTTGAGGAATGGAACCTTGGGGGATTGAGTACACCTTGGGGGAACTAATTGGGAGGAAAAAACTACCATAAATTTGTGGAACATGGATTGGGAGTGAAAGTAAATGGATAAATGGGTGGGTATTTATAGAAAAAGTGGAGTATTTGTTTAATTGTTTCCAAATATAGGCCTTGGAAATCTAGGTTATAGAAAATGAAAAACCATTGGAATAACTATGGTTTTTTCCCATGGTTTTGGACATTTGGGAAAAATTAATTTTATTTTAACCCACAAGAATTGAGCATCATTTTTTATTACTTATTTTGGCTTGGAAAATTAAAGTTTCCACCAAGTAATGTTTTTAAAATCAAAGTTTCAATTTTAGACTTTGGAAAGTTACTTATAGGTTTTCTAAATTGATTAAAATAAATTAAAATACCTAATTTTAATAAAATAACATATTTAGGTTTTGGATTTTAATTAATTAATTGATTCATAATTATGAAATAATTATGAAGCCATTAAACATACTGAAAACCCAAAACTATATTTTTTACTATTCATAGAAAAATTAAAGTATTTTTGAAAATTATCATAAATTCACCCTAACCTAATTTTGATATGATAATTTCAAATATGATATTTATTTTATCATAATAATTCTCTAAATATGATAATTTTAAGTTTTAAATATAAAAATACTTATTTATTAAAAAAATAGTAGGTTGTAAGGCATGGTCAAATTTCTGACACTTAAAAATTTTCTAGGATATAATAAAATTATTTTATCATTTATATTTAAATATAAGTGTTTTAACATAATATTTCATCAAAAAAATATTTGGACAAACTTAGTTTATTATAAAAATTTATATCTTTTTTGAAAAGTATGATTTATGTCGGAAAAATCAATTTATCAAATTTCATCTCAATTAAACCTATATTTTATTAAGAAAAACTATTATTAAAATGGAATTTATGGAATAAAAAATTTATTTATACAAAGTAATTAAACTTTAAGTAAATAAGGTCTAGACGTGTGACCCCTTATAATAATCGCGTATGACTTAAGGGTAAGGTGTGAGATGGTGATAAATTCATGGGGTGGCTTGACTAGTGTCAACCGAGTATTAAATTAGACTAACTTGAACTTATCCCATAGGAGATTTCATTAAATATTCACTTGTTTAATCTTGGCTTGGTCTTGATCATTGGTGAATCCTAATGATGCTACCTCTCTACCAAATTCTGAAAAATGGGCTTCATATGACATGACTCTACTAGTTGAGGTCATCACTTCTACTTTTTTCATTAATTATCCTTTTTCATTACTACTTATAAACAATAATTATAACCTTAGAATTATTACCAAAGGGTATAGTTATCAATGGTCAAATTTTTCATTGGTTATATTTACTAACGGTCACATTTGACCAATGGTCCTATAACGGTCAAATCTCAATAGTTGCAATTCCCTTTATACTCTATAAACACAACTTCATTATTTCATCAAATATCCACTAAAAACATTTTATAATATATTGATTGGTTTACTAATATTTTTTTATTTCTGAAGAGTTGGGGTGATGATTCTAATAGATTGGAGTGATCCATATTTTCCCATT
Organism: Viscum album; assembly: GCA_963277665.1. Taxonomy (NCBI): domain Eukaryota; kingdom Viridiplantae; phylum Streptophyta; class Magnoliopsida; order Santalales; family Viscaceae; genus Viscum; species Viscum album. The sequence continues at coordinate 1,919,268,070 of OY728152.1, forward strand.
TTGGTGACTAAAGTATTTATCATTATTAAAGAGATATGGTTTTGATGTGTATAATATAATAAAACACACATTTTCTTAGGAAAAATATCATTTAAAAAACATGGGTCATTACATTATTCCCTCCTTTATAAATTTCATCCTTGAAATTTCAACTCAATCTCTCAATTGAGAAAAGGTGAGTGTACTTCTGCTTCATCATTTCTTATGGTTCCCAAGTCACTTATTCAAACATATATTTCCTCCACAACACTTTAATAATGTGTGTATTCTTTTTTGCATAGAAACTTGTCTCTACAGTCCAAGATCTCTACTGGATTCTCCTCATAATAGGTGTCATGTTCCAGTTGTACCACCTCTAGATTCAGTACATATAATGGATTAGGTATGTACTTCCTCAAGAGAGATATGTGGAATACATAATGAACTTGAGCTTAATTTGGTGGAAATTAAATTTGATAGTCCACTTCTCCTATGTGATCAAGGATTTCATAGGTGCCAATGTACCTAGGGTTAATCTTCCCTTTATTCCCAAACCACGTGACTCTCTTCCATGGTGATATTATAAGGAAAAATTTATCACCAATATAAAACCCCAAGTCCTTTCAATGACTTTTAGAATAGCTCTTCTGCCAACTCTAAGCAGCTTTTATGTGTTGTTGGATGGCATGAACCTTTTTTGTCATCTCTTGCATAAGATCGAGCCTAGAAACTTTCTCTCACCAACTTTATCCCAACAAGTAGGAGTTCTATATCATTTATCATATAGAGATTTATATGGTGTAATTTGAATACTCGAGTGGAAGCTGTTGTTGTATGAGAACTCAAATAATGGGATGTGTTGATCCTATCCACCTTTAAATTTCATTGAGCATGTTCTTATCATTCCCTCAAGTATTTTAATAGTCCTTTCATATTGTCCGTCAGTTTGGGGGTGATAGGCCATACTGAAATTCAATTTAATATTTAGATCATGTTGAAGAATTCTCTATAATTTAGATGTGAACCTTGGATCAAGATAAAAAATGATAGAAAGTGGTTCCTCATACAGCTTCACCACTTCCTTTATGTATATCTTGTAAGGTTATTCAAGAGAGAAATATTCTTGAATAGCGATGAAATGGGCAGTCTTAGTGATTCAATCCACTATAACTCATATTGCATTATTTCCTTTGGATGTTCTTAGGAGACCATTGAAAAAGTCCATAGTGATATTTTCTCACTTCCATGTTGGTATGGGAAGTGGTTTTAATACCCCTTTAGGCAGTTTTTTCTCTGACTTCACTTCTTGACATACCAAGCACCTAGCAGTGTAGTCTGAAAAATACCTTTTCATATTATCCCACCAATAATGATTATAAAGGTCCATATACATTTTAGCACTTCCAATATGAATAGAGAATTTAAAGATATGAACTTCATCCATTAGTTATTTCTTTATCTCTAGAATATATGGGACACATAACCTTGTATGAAATTTTAGTACACCTTCTTGATCAATATTAAACTTAGGTTACTTCCCATTCTTCACATCCTCTATCTTATTTTCTAAAAAAAAGATCTTCACTTTGATATTTCTTGATCTTATCTGGTAATGATGGTTTATAAACCATTTGGGATAGGATTGATGATGTCCCTTCCATTATGATTCCTATGTCCAATCTTACTATGTCCTTGATCAAAGGATATCCTTGAATCCTCATCATTGTCATAACAATAGGGTTTTTTCTATTTAATACATCATCAACTTTTTTTCTCTTCTAGAGTGATAATGAATTAAACAATCATATTCTTTACAAAGTTCCAACCATATCCTTTTTCTCATTTTAAATTAATTATATGTAAATATATACTTCAAACTTTGGTGGTCTGTGTATATATCACATTTATCCCCATAAATATAGTGCCTCCATATTTTTAGAGAAAAAATAACCGCAGCTAGATCCTAGTCATGCATAGGATAATTAGTATCATGATGATTTAACTGTTGAGATGCATAAGAAATCACCTTTTCATTTTTTATGAGTATGCACCCAATCCCTTTCAGATATGCATTTTTAAAAATAATAAATCCTTCTCCAACAAAGGGTAGAGTTGACATTGGTGTAGTAACAAATCTCTTATTCAGTTATTGGAAACTTTATTCACACTCCTTATTCCATATGATATTATCCCCTTTTTGAGTTAACTTAGTTAGTGGATTATAAATTCATGAATTTTTTTTCAAAAACCTCCTATAATATCCTGCAAAACCAAGGAAACTATGAATCTCAGTAACTATTGTAGGATGAGTCCACTCCTCTACAACCTTTGTCTTGGTAGGTTCAACTAAGATGCATTCATTGGTTACAATGTGCCCTAAGAAAGAAACCTTATGTAACCAAAATTCACATTTGTTTAATTTTACAAATATTTTATCGTTCCTTTAAGTTTTCAATATAACCCTCATATGATCTTCATGATCCTCATGAATTTTGGAATATATCATAATATCGTTAATAAAAACTAAAAAAAATTATCAAGGTAGTCCTTAAAGACTCTATTCATCAAATCCATAAATATATCAGGGGAATTAGTCAAGATGAAGGGCATAACAACAAACTCATAATTCCCATATTTAGATCAAAAGATATTATTTGGAATATCTTCTTTCTTTACCCTTAATTCATGATAATCAGATTGAAGATCAATCTTAGAGAAGAATTGATCCCCATGAAGCTATTAAAATAAATCATCAATCCTTGGGAGTGGGTACTTATTCTTCACTATGATCCTGTTAAGTTATTTATAATAAATTCATAACTGCATTGATCCATCCTTATTCTTTAAAAAGAGAATGGGTTCTCCCTAAGGAGACACACTTGGTCAGATAAATCCCTTCTCCAAAAGATCCTGATTTTTTTTTCTTTAATTACTCTAGATCCACATTTTACATTCTATATAGAGTCTTTGATATCATCTTGGATCTAGGTATGTATAACGACCCTGCCTTTTCTTACATTACTATTACATCATTTTAAAGATAAAAAACATAATAGTATTACACATAGAGGATCCAAAGGTTTAGTGTCTTGGGAAAACTAGGACCATACATAACAAATACAACATCAACCATAAACATTTATTTAATATCTTCTTCACTAGCTTCTTAGTGGCACTTGTCCTCTCCTTAGTACACATAGCCACCTGAGGATATACATCAAAAGGGGTGAGCTAGAAGACCATTATGAGGATAGATAAGAACAATATAGCATGGGGTGATCATAATCATAACATAGGCAAAAGATCATGAACATGAGAGGAGCATAAATAAAAGACTTGAAATGTGGCAATGCATAAAAATGAAACATCATGTCTTAGTGGTTAACTACCACACATACTTGTGAACCAAGATAGAATCTTGTTCAAACATCATTTCATATTTACTCATGAGATTCATCACTTTACCCAATGCATTGGAGTGCTGTATAATTCCGGGCGCACCCGTCACATTTAAACATTCATATTGCACTATATAATTCTGGGTGCACCCGTCACATCATAACATTATCATTTATCATGCATTCCAAAATGAACATATAACATAAATGAAAATAACTAACCCATGAAAAGTAATGTGTTTCAACTCATAAGAAAACATTCATAACTTTGGGTTCCCAAAAGAAAGAGGGAATAACATACTTGATACAAGAACCATCAACCATGAATGAGAGGTAAAAGTTGAGTTCTTAAAAGAAGAGTTCTTTTGGAAAACATTTGGATTGACATAAACATAATTTTAAAACATTTATATCCCAGAAAGGTAAAGAAAAGGATGAACAAATGATCTTTAAGTAGTGACCATATAAAAAATGGATTGAAAGTGGAAGAACCCGAAGGATGAAAGTTGGGTTCGAGAATTTCCCATTACCTTGTACTCGAATGCCTCCTTCTCTTTAATGTCCTGTATAATGACATTATATTAATTAATTAGAAATTTCATAACCTTTTATACATTAATTGGGTTCATTCTGGTTTCATTATTTCATATTATTTTCCTTTGGATGACTTATAGAGTTTAAAAACATTGTTCGGGGATGTTCGTTTTCATGGTTTTCTTGAGTGGTTCACTTGTATTCTTAAATTGATGTTTGGGTAGATCATGGGTAAACATCCAAAACTGATATTACATGTTATTAATGATATTACAGGATATTTAATGATTTTATAATGAATTATATTAGATCCATTTGGACGAATCATAAGATAAGAATTTAATGATGGTTATTTGGGTTAATTTGAGCGGTTTTTGGATCACAACGAACTTGTTTTAACTTTTAACTTAGTAATATGGCCATAGGTTATTTCAAGAACTTAAAATAGAAAATAATACATATAAAATATTCTGGTTCAACCATAAAAATGGTTTCATTACCATATCTGAAGGTAGAAATGGAAGAAGAGAGCATGTCGTTTTTGAAGGTGATAAATTAACACCTCATGAACAACGTTCTATTTAATAAAAAAATGAAGAGGGAAAGGGTGTGGGGTGATATAATATCCCATTAGAATCATAAAATTAAATTATATGTATAATACTGGAGTTACAAAAAAATTGGATGAATATAGGTGGGGAGAGATCAAGAAAGGAACTTGAACTTGAAAGGAAATTAAAGGAGAAGAGGGAGAGAAATTACCTCTATAATCTTCCTCTTGAGAACCTCCTTAAGGGCCTAAGCTTGGTCTTTTTATGAGACCAGCAGCTCTTGGATGTGGGGGAGGGGATAGAGAAGGTTTTTGGGCAGAGTTTAGAGAATTCTTGGAGCTTGAGAGGTGTGAGGAAATGAGGGAGTGAAGGGTGGCTTTTATAGTGGAGGGGAGAGGGGTTTCCTTAATATAAAATTCATTAGTTTATTAATTTCCCCTAAGACAAGGAATAGTGAGTCTTGAACGACCAAGAATAGTAATTTTATAATGTAATACCGAACCAAGTGGGCTTACATCAGCAGAACATCATCGATGACTCAATTAATACATTATTTAGCTTTTATTGTGAATTATCGGATTCTACTATTCATCAAAAATTCAAGTATCTCAGAAAAATCCCAAAAATTTACCCCAACCATTTTTCTACGTGTAGAATACAAAAATGAAGTCCATTTTTCAAAAATAATTTTCTAAATATTATTAATTTAATATTAAATTAAAATCACAATTTACTTAAAAAAACAGTTTTTAAGATTAAAACTGATTTTATTGTTCTTTCAAAAATTACGTAGGGTCTTATGAAATTATCTAAAAACTATTAGACATTGATTAAATACTTTATGAATACATTTCAGAGAAATAAATATTCTTTTAAATTAATTAATTAATTATAATTATTTATTTATGACTTATAAAATACCAAAAATGTTTACTAAGGTCAAATTGTCACTTTCTAAGATGTCTAAATTTTATTTTATTATTAATAGGTAATGTTACTATTATTTACTATTCATAAGGGTCATATTACTATTCATAAGGGTAGGTTACTATTCATAAGGGTAGGTTACTATTCACCAAAAATTATTTTTGTTTCATTAGACTCCAAAAACCATCTTGAACACAACCGTGTATGTTAGGTTTTAAAAATTACAAACATAGGGGTGACAAAATTATGTTTAAAGGTCACTTATCACTTATTAGTTCATTATTTTGTGTTTTTATGACATAAATATAAGAAGGAAATTTTCCATTGAAAAACTTTGGGTCGTTACATTCTTCCCCCCTTAAGAAATTTCGCCCCTGAAATTTCACTTTACACAAAAAGGTGAGGGTACTTCCCCTTCATTGCCTCTTCTGGTTCCCAAGTTGCTTCCTCAAACTTATGGTTCCTCCACAACACTTTGACAAGATGGGTTGTCTTGTTGCGTAGAACCTTATCACTTCGGTCCAGAATCTTTACTAGTTGCTCCTCATAGGAGAGATCATCTTCCAGCTACACCACATCTGAGTTTAGTACGTGTGAGGGGTCTCGTATGTACTTCCTCAATAGTGATACATGAAACGCATCATGAACTTGAGCCATATTCGGTGGAAGTGCAAGCCGATAGGCCACATATCCTATGCGGTCAAGTATCTCAAAGGGGCCAATATACCTTGGGCTTAGCTTCCCTTTCTTCCCGAATCGCATGACTCTCTTCCATGGATATATTCGAAGGAATACTTTGTCTCCAACGTCGAACTCCAAGTCCCTTCGACGGTTGTCAGCATAGCTCTTTTGCCAACTTTGAGCAGCTTTGATGTGTTTCTGGATGACTTGAACCTTATCTGTCATCTCTTGAACAAGATTGGGCCCAAGTAGCTTTCTTTCTCCAACTTCATCCCAACAGGTTGGTGTTCTACATCGCTTTCCATACAGAGCTTCATATGGAGCCATCTGAATACTCGAGTGGAAGCTATTGTTGTATGAGAACTCAACCAATGGGAGATGCTGATCCCAACCACCTTTAAATTCAAGAGAGCAGGCTCTTAGCATATCTTCAAGCGTCTGAATAGTCCTTTCAAACTGGCCATCAGTTTGGGGGTGATAGGCCGTGCTGAAATTTAATTCGGTACTCAAAGAATATTGAAGGCTACTCCAGAACTTAGATGTGAACCTTGGATCACGGTCAGAGACAATTTAGAGTGGAACACCGTGCAGTCTCACCACTTCCTTCACATATATCTTTGAAAGTTGTTCTAGAGAGAGGTCTTCCTGAATAGAGATAAAATGAGAAGTCTTGGTGAGTCGATCTACCACAACTCATATCGCATTATTTCCCTTTGACGTCTTCGGGATACCCGTGACAAAGTCCATAGAAACATTTTCCAATTTCCACATGGGTATAGGCAATGGTTGCATCATACCTTTGGACTTTTTCCACTCAACTTTAACTTGCTGACATACCAAGCACCTTGATATATATTCCGCAATCTCCTTCTTCATGTTATCCCACCAGAAGTGTTCTCGGAAATCACGGTACATCTTGGTACTCCCAGGATGAATAGAGAAAGTTGATCTATGTGAATTATCCAATAGCTCCTTCTTTATCCCAGGTGATGAAGGCACACAAATCCGCGTTCCAAACCAAATTACACCATCATCATCGATATGGAACTCTTGCAGCTTCCCTTCCTTTACTGCATTCACCCACTTTTGTATCTTCACACCATCCCTTTGTGCTTCCTTAATATTCTCCTGGATGGATTTTTGCGCAATCATTTGGGAAAGTTAGGATGTATCCCCTTCCCTTATGATTTCCAAATCTATTATTTACATATCCAAGAAGATAGGGTCTTTCTCAATCCACAGCATGGAAAGAGTAGCAGGTTCTTTTCTGCTTAGAGTATCAGCTACCTTGTTTGCCTTTCCAGGATGATAGTGAATAGAGTAATCGTAATCCTTGATTAGCTCTAACCATCTCCTTTGATGCATGTTGAGCTCCTTTTGTGTGAATATATACTTTAAACTCTTTTGGTTGGTGTATATGTCACACTTCTCGCCATAAAGGTAGTGCCGCCATATTTTCAAGGCAAAAATCACGGCCGCCAGCTCTAGATCATGCATCGGGTAGTTCTGCTCATTGATCTTCAACTGTCGTGAGGCGTAGGCTATCACATTATCATTTTTCATGAGTACACAACCCAAGCCTTTCTTTAAAGCATCATTGTATATCACAAAACTTTCACCGCTTTTCGGTAGTGTGAGTACAAGTGCAATGATCAGCCTTCTCTTTAGCTCCTTGAAGCTTACCTCACATTCTTCCGTCCAGACATACTTTACCCCTTTCCTTGTTAACTTAGTTAGCGGGCTTGACAATCATGAGAAGTTTCTCACAAAACACCGGTATTACCCAGCTAATCCAAGAAAACTATGGATTTCTGTGACACTAGAGGGCATGGGTCATTCCTCAATCGCCTTTGTCTTTGAAGGATCCACAGAAATTCCCTCACTTGTAATCACATGTCCTAAGAACGTGACTTGATTCATCCAAAAGTCACACTTTCTGAACTTGGCGTACAACTTCTCCTTTCTCAATGTCGCCAACACAAGTCTTAGATGTTCTTCATGTTCCTCCTTGCTCTTTGAGTAGATGATAATATCATTGATAAACACTGCCACAAATTTGTCGAGGTAATGTCTAAAGACTCTATTCATCAAATCCATGAAGATTGCAGGGGAATTAGTAAGTCCAAAGGGCATCACCAAAAACTCATAGTGCCCATACCTTGTATGGAAGGTAGTCTTCTAAATATCTTCCTTCTTCACCTTTACCTGATGATATCCATAACGAAGATCCACCTTTGAGAAGTATTGAGCTCCTCTTAATTGATCAAACAAGTCATCAATCCTTGGAAGAGGATACTTTTTCTTTATGGTGATCTTGTTGAGTTCCCGATAATCGATACACAGCCGCATTGTTCCATCCTTCTTCTTCACAAAGAGCACTAGTGCACCCCAAGGTGATGCACTAGGGCATATGAACCCTTTGTCCATATGCTCTTGTAGCTGCTTCTTTAACTCCTCCAGTTCGATAGGATCCATCCTATAGGGGAACTTTGAGATAGGAGTAGCTCTGGGTATGAGTTCAATTGATAACTCTACCTCACGATCCGGGGGAATTCCGGGTAAATCTTCGGGAAATACATCATTGTATTCCCTCATGATGGGCATTTCCTCAAGGTTGGAACTTTCCTTCGACTCAACCATTTGGGCGAGGTATGCTTCTTCATAGGGAATCAACACCCACACCATTAAAGCATTTTTCAAAGGAGATTCATGATCTTCCTTGAATTTGTAAAGGAGCATGGGATGGTTCAGAATATGAAAAGATATTTCCTTTTCTTGATAGTTGATATGTGCTCTATATAACGAGAGCCAATACATTCCCATTATAGCATCGAATTCCACCAAGGGAAGTATCATGAGATTTTCTGGAAGAATCTTCCCACATATGCCAATAGAATAAGAGTCCAACACTTGGGTTGTAATGATTTCACCACTTGGTGTTTTTACAGATATCTCTACTTCAAGGTTTCAGGGCTTTGATTCTATATTTCTAGCAAACTAGAAAGATATAAAGGAATGCGTAGAACCAGAATCAAATAAGAATTTTTCCATTCTTGAGTGAATGGGAAGTGTACCTTGTACGAATTCATTATCATGCTCCACCTCCGCAGTAGTGATGGCATAAGCCTTCCCTTTTTTCCTTTGGATTTGGTGGTTGTTGATGCTGATTACCCTCGAGAGCTCGAGGTTTAGTGCACTGGTTTGCATAGTGCCCTAGATCCCTACAGTTGTAGCATTGAACCACGAGTGGTTCTCTCCTTTCATCGGCTAAATTATCCTTCATTTTCATGTCTTTTCGACACTCTTGAGCACGGTGTCATTCTTTCCCACACTTGAATCATTTCCCTTTCCCTTTGAGGCAGTTCCTATGGTGAAACTTCCCACATTTTTGGCATGTGGGTCATTGATTTTTCTTCCCACCTTTATCATTAGATCTACCAGCTTGAAACTCCATCTTTCTTTTCTTATCACCATATCCATGGGACCATTCTCCAAACTCCATCTCCACTTTGAGATCACACCGAACAACTTCTTCATAACTCCCAAAGTCTCTAATTGCAAGAGCCTTTTGAAGATGTGGTTTTAATCCACTAAAGAATCTATCAATTTTGCTATCATTGTTGATAACAAAACCCAAAGCATACCTTGCGAGCCTTGTGAAATTTTCTTCATATGTTGTGACAGATTCTCCTTCTTTTTTCTTGAGCTCTATGAATTCTATCTCCATATTTGTGCAAAGAGTTCGTGGGAAGTACTTATTAAGAAACATTATCTTAAAGTCTTCTCATTCCATCTCTTCAATTTCTTCCCTTGGCTTGGTGTTCTTAATTAAAGCCCACCATTGATCGTCTTATCTATCTAGATGATAAACAGCTAGAGTCACCTTCTCCATCTTAGAACAGTGAAGAATAGAAAAGATCTTCTCCATGGAGTTGACCCACTATTCCGCAACTAGTGGATCGGAAGATCCACAAAACGTCGGTGGTCGTTGCCGCATAAAACATTCGATTGCCAGTTGCTCCCTCTTTGGTGAAGGAGGATGTTCCCCATTATTATGGTTATTGTTCATAACCTGAGATAATTGTGTAAGCATTTCCATAAAGTTTTGAACTCCACCTCCCAAATCATTGGGGATGTTGTTCGAACAATCGTTGCATTGGCCCTCGTAAGAGTTGTTGGCCTGATTTCTCCTGGTTCCCACCATTTTCTAAAATAGAAAAGGATAGAACAAAACATAACTAAACAAGTCATGAATAACTTATTCATTTAAACAATTTCTACCAAAAACATAACATATGGTATCCCTAGGTAAATATTCTTGTGTGCATATTTATACTTAATCTCATACTGGAGGTTTTCTCTAGGGTTCGCTAATCCTAATTCCCAAATTAACTAAACCTTGCCTCTGATACCAACTATAACGACCCTTCCTTTTCTTACATTACTATTACATCATTTTAAAGATAAACAACATAATAGTATTACACATAGAGGATCCAAAGGTTTAGTGTCTTGGTCAAACTAGGACCATACATAACAAATACAATATCAACCATAAACATTTATTTAATTTCTTCTTCACTAGATTCTTAGTGGAACTTGTCCTCTCCTTAGTACACGTAGCCACCTGAGGATATACATCAAAAGGGGTGATCTAGAATCCCAGTATGAGGACAGATAAGAACAATATATCATGGTGTGAGCATAATTATAACATAGGAAAAAGATCATGAACATGAGAGGAGCATAAATAAAAGACTTGAAATGTGGCAATGCATAAAAATGAAACATCATGTCTTAGTGGTTAACTACCACACATACTTGTGAACCAAGATAGAATCTTGTTCACACATCATTTCACATTTACTCATGAGATTCATCACTTTACCCAATGCATTGGAGCGTTGTATAATTCCGGGCGCACCCGTCACATTTAAACATTCATATTGCGCTATATAATTCTGGGCGCACCCGTCACATCATAACATTATCATTTATAATACATGCCACAATGAACATATAACATAAATGAACATAACTAACCCATGAAAATGAATGGGTTTCATCTCATAAGAATACATTCATAACTTTGGGTTCCCAAAAGAAAGAGGGAACAACATACTTGATACAAGAACCATCAACCATGAATGAGAGGTAAAATTTGAGTTCTTAAAAGAAGAGTTCTTTTGGAAAACATTTGGATTGACATAAAAATCATTTGAAAACATTTATATCTCAGAAAAGGAAATAAAATGATGAAAAATTATCTTTAAGGAGTGACCATGTCAAAAATGGATTGAAAGAGGAAGAACCCGAATGATGAAAGTTGGGTTCGAGAATTTCCCCTTACCTTGTACTCGAATGCCTCCTTCTCTTTAATGTCATGTATAATGACATTATATTCATTAATTAGAAATTAAAAAACCTTTTATACATTAATTGGGTTCATTATGGTTTCATTATTTCATATTATGTTCCTTTGGATGACTTATAGAGTTTAAAAACATTGTTCGGGGATGTTTGTTTTCATGGTTTTCTTGAGTGGTTCACTTGTATTCTTAAATTGATATTTGGGTAGATCATGGGTAAACATCCAGAAATAATATTACATGTTATTAATGATATTACAGTAGATTTAATGATTTTATAATGAATTATATTAGATCCATGTGGACGAATCATTAGATAAGAATTTAATGATGGTTATTTGGGTTAATTTGAGCGGTTTTTGGATCACAATGAACTTGTTTTAAATTTTAACTTAGTAATATGGCCATAGGTTATTTACAGAACTTAAAATAGAACATAATAAATATAAAATATTCTGGTTCAACCATAAAAATGGTTTAATTACCAGATCTGAAGGTAGAAATGGAATGAGAGAGCATGTCGTTTTTGAAGGTGATAAATTAACACCTCATGAACAACGTTCTCTTTAATAAAAAAAGGAAGAGGTAAAGGGTGTGGGGTGATATAATATCCCATTAGAATCATAAAATTACATTATATGTATAATAATGGATTTAAAAAACAATTTGGATGAATATAGGTGGGGAGAGATCAAGAAAGGAACTTGAACTTGAAAGGAAATTAAAGGAGAAGAGGGAGAGAAATTGCCTCTAGAATCTTCCTCTTGAGAACCTCCTTAAGGGACTAATCTTGGTCTTTTGATGAGACCAGCAGATCTTGGACGTGGGGGGGGCTATAGAAGGTGTTTGGGAAGAGTTTAGAGAAGGCTTGGATCTTGATAGGTGTGAGGAAATGAGGGAGTGGAGGGTGGCTTTTATAGTGGAGGGGAGAGGGGTTTCCTTAATATAAAATTCATTAGTTTATTAATTTCCCCTAAGACAAGTAATAGTGAGTCTTGAATGACCAAGAATAGTAATTTTATAATTTAATCCAGAACCATGTGGGCTTACATCAGCATAACATCATCGATGACTCAATTAATACATTATTTAGCTTTTATTGTGAATTATCGGATTCTGTTATTCATCAAAATTCAAGTATCTTAGAAAAATCCCAAAAATTTACCCCAACCATTTTTCGACGTGTAGAATCCAAAAATAAAGTCCATTTTTCAAAAATAATTTTCTAAATATTATTAATTTAATATTTAATTAAAATCATAATTTACATAAAAAACAGTTTTTAATATTAAAACTGATTTTATTGTTCTTTCAAAAATTACATAGCGTCTTATGAAATTATCTAAAAAATATTATACATTGATTCAATACTTTATGAATAAATTTCATGGAAATAAATATTCTTTTAAATTAATTAATTATTTATAATTATTTATTTATGAATTATAAAATACCAAAAACGTTTACTAAGGTCAAATTGTCACTTTCTAAGATGTCTAAATTTTATTTTATTATTCATAGGTAATGTTACTCTTATTTACTATTCATAAGGGTCATATTACTATTCATAAGGGTAAGTTACTATTCATAAGGGTAGGTTACCATTCACCAAAAATTATTTTTGTTTCATTAGACTCCAAAAACCATCTTGAACACAACCGTGTATGTCAGATTTTCAAAATTCCAAACTATGGGTGACAAAATTATGTTTAAATGTCACTTATCACTTAGTAGTTCATTATTTTGTGTTTTTATGACATAAATATAAGAAGGGAATTTTCCATTGAAAAACTTTGGGTTGTTACAGTATGAGTTCAATAGAGAACTCTAACTCTCTTTCTAGTGGAGGTCCAAGAAAATCCTTAGTAAATACATCAATGTATTCCTGAATGATGGGGACATTTTCTATTCTTATACTTTAATTTACTTCGTCCTCTTATCAAATTGTATCCATAAATAAGGCTATGGGAGGTTCCTCTAGACAAATATCATGTCAATATATATCTCCTTTGAAAATAACTATAGGTTATCCATTCAATACTAATGTGATTTCCTTACTTCTGCAGTTTATCTTAACATTATAATTTGAGATACATTCCATCCCTAGTATAGTTTCGAATTCCATCATGGAATGACTACTATATTTTCAATGAGATTATGCTCTCAAAATTCAATATTAGAGTTTATATACACATTTTATGCTTAGATAATCCTCCAGGAGTCTTGATGGATGAATCTACTTTCAAAAGCTCGATTATTGATTCAATATCATTTGAAAACTTGGAGGAAATAAAGGAATGCATAGAATCAGAATCAAACAAAGTATTTGATAGATTTGAGAGAACAATGAGAGTACCTGCCACCACATAATTTAGATTATCTTCTTCAACTGTCGTGATATAAAATTCCCAACCTTTCTCCCTTGTCCTAAGCTCAGGTTAATGGTGATTTCCCTCCATTATCTTCTGATTTTTATAGTGATCGGAAAAGTTTCTAAGTTCTCAACACTTGAAGCATTAAACTTCAAGATGGGATTACACCATATTCCATTTGTTTTTAGTGTTGATAAGTTTATGATTTACCTCACCATGATAGTTATGAGATATATGACCATCTCTTCCACACTTTTAGTATTTTCCACTCCTAAGAAATTATTTCCCCAAATTCTTCTTCCCACATTTGTTTCATGTGGAAAGTTGCACTTACTTTCCTACTATTCTATGATCAAAGTTACTCCCTGATTTTGGATCCATAGCTCTCTTATTTTAATTTGACCTATGTGAACACTTTATTTCTTCAAACTCCAATTCAACCTTCATAGCACTCTACACTATCTCCTCATAGATTTCTTAGTCATGATTTTCTAAATTCCTCTGTATATGGGGTCTCGGTCCACTGAAGAATCTATAAACCTTTCCCTTAGGATCCATAAAAAAGATAGAGGTGTAAAGAGAAAGTCTTGTAAAGTTCATCTCATAACTTCCCACTGATTCATTTTCCTTATTCTTTAGTTTTATTAATTCCTTATCCATTTTTTCTGCATCAAACGAGGGAAATATTTATTGAAAAAGATTCCCCGGAACTCTTCCCACTTCATAGAATCAATCTACCTTATTAGATTCGTGTTTTTAATCAGTGTCCACCAGTGATTAGCTTCCCCTTTTAAGTGGTAAATATCCAAGGTGACTTTCTCTTATTCTAAATATCAGAGTACAGAAAAGATATTTTCTACAGATCTTATCCATTGTTCAGCAATCAATGGGTTAGTAGATCCACTAAAAAAGGTGTTTATTGACGCATGAAGGACTCAATATAAAGTTATTCCCTTCGAGGTGAATATGTCCACTCAAATTGATTCAAGTTATTATTCATAACTTGAAATGGTTAATTCGCCATTCTCATGATGTTTTCTATTTTTTCTTCCATAGGAGGGTCATCAGTGCATCGTCCATTGTGCTCATCATTTATGTGTTTCCTCCTATTTCACATAATTTTCTAAAAGAATAAAACCTTAGTGATAAATGTGTTTATTTTAAGAATATTATAATTCTAAATGAATTATATGTCTTAAAACATCATTCTTAAATATGTTATTCTTTAACAACAATTACATTTTCTATATATCCTTTATAATGGTTCATAAAAAGCATGTGATTAACCAAACATATCCCCAGGAAGTGTCAAACTAGGAGTGAATCAAGGCCCATTCTCATTCATAATTTCATGATAAAGTCTATCTCAATGCAAGTTTTTCAGTTTTTACTCCTGGATAAATCTATGTCATATCCATATCCACTTGTTCATATCTAGATAGGGATTTATTTTCTCAGAAACCACTTACTTAATACTTCAAAAAAATACTAGGATGTTTTCCTTTATTTAAAATTTTCTCTAGGGTTAATACTAAGGATTTATATTCTTAATCCCCACAAATAAATAAACCTTCCTTTGATACCAATTATGTAATATTGCCTTTTTATTATAAGGTACAAAACATAGGATCTTTTAAATTTTAGTTTCTTGGAAATCAGGAACATAATACATAAAAACATAAAACATTATTCTAATCCACTTGAAATTTTTATTTATGGTTTAATCCTAAGTTAAATTTATTGAATATCATAACCTAGGTACATACATAAAATGAAAGGGGTGAGCATGGGTCCTAAAGGAATAATCAAGGAAAATTGTTTACATGTGATCAAGAGGAATATCAATAAAAACATGAGGAATATCATTATGGAATAATCAAGAGAACATGAGGCATATCATAATAAAAAGAAAATTATTCATAACATGGAAATGTGGTTAAAACATTTAAATTATATACACATAATCATATCACTTAGGATTATCACTAAGGTGTCATAAAAATTACCAAGGTTATTTAGCAAGGTATCATAAAACATGTCATATCTAGAGATTAAATTCTTTACCCAATGTATTGTAGAACTATACGGTTGTAACCTTAATATGTCTTAATTAATGTTATCCATATAGATCATAATAAATCATTTCATTAATAACTCATGGAGAATAAATAATGAGTTTCTTATCAAGATCATGGCACACAATAGTGCTTAAAGGCATGATCATTACATCATTTTTATCCCACAAAAAGGGAATGTGGGTTTCTTATGTTTAAATACCCAAATAAAATAAATTATTTTTACATATAGGTGAATAACCATATAAAATAAAGTGGTTTGGGTATTCAAAAAAAGAAAAAAAAGATAATTTCTTAAGTGGAGAGAGAAATTTGAGAAGTAAATTCAGCAGCATGACGTGTATAAAATGTGGTTTTAGAAAATGATAAAATGAGAGAGGAAAAGTGTGTACCATTGATAAAACATAATTTGGAAGTAATTTTATAATAAAAAGGATAATAAAAGATATTAATCATAACATTTTGAAGACACATACAAAAAGAGGTTCTTGAATTGAAGATAAAATAAGGATAATTCCCTTACCTTGAAGAGTTACTTCTGAATCTTGAGGAATAGAACCTTGGGGGATTGAGGACACCTTGTGGAAACTCCTTGGGGGGAAAATACCATAAATTTGTGGATTATATATTAAGAGTGAAATTAAATGGATAAATGGGTGGGAATTTATTGATAAAAGTGGGGGATTTGTTTAATAATTTCCAAATATAAGCCTTGGAAATCTAGGTTGTGGAAAATGAAAAACCATTGGCTTACCCATGGTTTTTACCAATGGTTTTGGAAATTTGGGACACCTTTAATTTAATTTTAACCCACAAGAACTTAGCATCATTTTTTATTACTTATTTTGTCATGTAAAATTAAATTTTCCACAAAGTAATGTTTTTAAAATCAAAGTTTTCATTTTAGACTTTGGAAAGTTACTTATAGGTTTTGGGAATTGATTAAAATACATTAAAATACCTAATATTAATAAAATAAAATATTTTAGGTCATTTATTGTGGTTAATTAATTATTATATCATTATGAAATAATTACGAAGTCATTAAAAATACTGAAAACCCAAAACTGTATTTTTTACTATTCACGAAAAAATTAAAGTATTTTAGAAAATTCTTATAAATTCACCCTAACCTAATTTTGATGTGATGATTTAAAATATTATGTTTATTTTATTATAATAAATCTATAAATATGATAATTTTAACTTTTAAATATAAAATCCTTATTTATTAAAAAAATAGTGTGTTGTAAGGCATAGTCAAATTTCTAACACTTAAAAATTTCTCAGGATATAATAAAACTATTTTATCATTTATATTTAAATAAGAGTGTTTTTAATATACTATTTAATTAAAATAAATATTATTTAGAATACCTTAGTTTATTATAAAAATGTATATCTTTTCTGAAAAATATGATTTGAGTCTAAAAAATCGATTTATCAAATTTCATCTCAATTAAACCTTTATTTTATTAAGAAAAACTATTCTTAAAATGGAATTGATGGAATAAAAATTTTATTTATACAAAAGAATTAAACTTTAAGTAAATAAGGCCTGGACTCGTAACCCCTTATAACACCCACATACAACCTAAGGGTAAGGTGTGCGATGGTGATAGATTCATAGGGCGGCTCAGCTAAAATCGACCGAGTGGTAAATTCCAATAACTAGAACTTCTCATGTATGAGATTTAGTTCAAGCTTCACTTATTGAAGCTCGCTTTGGGATTGCTCAATGGAGAACCCCAGTGATTCTACTTCCCTCCCAAGTTCTCACAAATCGGCTTCATATGGCATGACTCTACTGGTTAAGGTCATCGCTTATCCATTATACATTAATTATCGTGTGTCATTACTACTTATAAAAACTAATTATAACGTTAAAATTATTACTAAATGTTATAGTTCTCAACGACAAAATTTTCCAATGATCGTATTGACCAATAGTCATATTTGACCAATGGTCATATAAGGGTAAAATCCCAAAACAGTCACATTTCCCTTTATACTCTATAAATACCACTTCATTATTTCATTCAATATTCACTAAAAACATTTTATAATATGTTGATTGGTTTACTAATATTTTGTTTTATTTATGAAGTGTTGGGGCGATGATTCTACCAGATTAGAGAGATCTATATTTTCCCATTTTTGTGACTAAATTATTGATCATTATTAAATAGATATGGTTTTTTGTGTATATTATAATATAACACAAGTTTTCTCAGAAAACAAATGTCATTTAAAAAAAACATGGGTCGTTTCATTCTTTCAGCACATAATTTCCTTTCATGGAATTAGATAACGCGTAAGTGCCTTTTAGTCCAATTCATTTTTTATTTTATTAAAAAGACACTTTAAGGAAAATTGGTAACCATACACGGACCCTCCAAAAACAAAGTTCACCTTACATATTTCAAAATTCAAAATATCCCATAAGAACTCACCCACATCAATGCACCTTGAAACGTCTCTAGGAACCCTATGTAAGCACCTTTTCCACTCTTGTAAATTTAACTTGTGAGAAGGTTATCCTTTTAAAGTATCACTACTACAAAACAGGTCTTTAATAGCACTGGCCTTTTTCAATGCTAGAAAAAAGCACTGATAAAGGGTGCCTTTTATCGATGCTTTTTTTAGCACTGATAATAGGGAACCTTTATCTTTGCATGTTTTAGCACTCATAAAGGGCGCATTTTTTAGCGATTTATTTTTAGTGCTCATAAAGGTATCATTTATCAGTAGTTTTTTAGCACTGATAAAGGTTTGAATAAAATTAAATAATTAAACTGGTGAATGGGTTTCCAAACTTTCCAAGGGTATGAGACTTAATTCTACAGAGAGCACAACACCTTCGGTTATAAGTTCAGGAATGAACAAATACACCGGTAAATGTGCTAGCTCTCCTATCATTAGAACTTCCAATGTTAAAAATATTTCAAAAGTTTATACAAAAAACACATTTGATCTTCTTGCATCTGGAAACAGTGAAGAAGAAACAATTTGTAGTGATCGTGTGCCTATTGTAAAATCAAAGATGGTGATCAGTGATGATGACCTCTCAGATGATGGCGGTGGGCTATGGACGCGGGTCAAAACTTAGAGAAGAGGAAGACACCCTCATGGTTGGGGTGGTCGCATTGATCATCATAGCATGAGTACTAGATCTAGAGTCTCCTAATATCTTATGGCTTTCTGGATTGTTTTTTTTTTTGTAGAATGATGATTTATGTTTGTACCACCTCCTTTCTTGTTCTTTTGATCAATAAAGAGGTCTTTTGAACCTCATCTTTTCAAAAAAACATGCACCTAATATTTATGTAATTTATTCAAATTTTAGTATTCATTTTAGAATTTCATTATAACATGGTACATTTAATATATCATGTATTTAATTGTATTAAATTTTATTTATTTATTTTTAATTTTATTATAGTTAGGTATTAATTAATTTTTAATATGTTTTATTTTTTATTTTTTATTTTTTATTTTTTGGGGAATTTAATCAATTTCTATTATTTATTTTATATATATTTTTATTTACTATGTTTTAATATTTTCAATATGTATTCATATCTATTTCAATATATATCCATATCTTTTTTAATAATTTATATTTAATTAATAAAACTTATCCTTTTTTTCAATATTGTTAAAGTGTACTAATTTTTAATAATTCAATCTCACTCATTTTTAGCATACGTGCACTTAAGATTAAATATTCATTAACAATGTTAAAAAAATATTTGTAAAAAAATATTTATATATATATATATATATTATGTGATTGTGGGTATAATTACATTCAAACACACACACACAGGCTGAAAGGGTAGGTCATAGCCCCCCCAGGGAATATTCCACTCATCAAGCCTTATTTATTTAGTGCATGGCTCGTAGGCCTAGTGGGCATGAAGCCCATAACATTGTATGAAAGCCTAGTGCAGCGTCATGCATGCATCATCAAGTCTGCATCATCAGACATGCGTCATGCTTGCGTCGCCGCTTGCGTGCATCCTCATCTGTGTTGCTGCCTCCATTGGACTATAATAGTAAATGCACCCAATAGGGCTAGAACCCAAGACCTCCTGGATGCCAAGCAGGAGCCTTTACTACTCAGGTACAGGCTCATTAGCTATAAATAAATATATTTATAAATTTATATTTTCTATATTTATACATTTATATATTTATAATTATAAATAAATAAATATTATTTTTTGAAAAATTATTTATATAATTATAAATAAATAATTATATATATGTAAATAATTATAAAATTATAATAAAGTTATTGAAAAAATTAATATATTTACTATATTTATATTTATATATATTTATTATATATATATAATGATATAAATATTATTTTTTAGAAAAGTATTTATATAATTATAAATAAATAATTATATATTTAAAATTTTAAAAAATTATAATAAAAATATTTAAATAAAGAATGTATTTACTATATTTATATTTATATTTATCTATTAAATATATATATATATATATAAATATATAAATATATTTACAAAATATTATTTATAATTATAATTATAAATCATTTATCAGCGCTAAATAATTTAGTGCTGATAAAAGGGATCTTTATCATCACTTTTTAGGAAGTGCTGATAAAATTGTCCCGATCTATTTAAATAACCCTAACCAGTCGCGAACTCATCACGAAATCTGAATCTTTCCATAGAAGCTACCATCTGTCAGTGCTTGAATCACGGTCGATTGTTGCTTATCGACCATTCAAAGCTCTGGTGCTCTGCTAATGCGTATAGTGGTACTCAGGTTGAATCCTCAACAATGGTACAAATTTTAGAGTTGGTTGTTTTTAATCGATTGTCTTTTGATTGGGGGGTTTGTTTGTAGAGCTTAGATGAAATGATTAATTAATGAAGATTGATTTAACAATTTAATATTGATTGGGGTGAGTTCATCATGAGGAATTTAAGCTTGTGATGTCTTTGAGTTTTTTTTATATTTCATTAAATTAACATCCACTCCATAATATGATTTTTTGATTGAAATTCCCAATTATTTTGGCTTTAATCCAAGCCTCAACTAGGGTATTCATCTCAATCAATTCTTTTTTATTGAAGGTTCATTATTTCATGAACCCATGTGTACTTTTGGTTCCAATAAACCATGGAATCCACATGTCAAACAAAATATTTCATTAATCCCTGACATTTTAAGTTCAACATACACAATATTAATTTAAAGAATATTAATCGATAAAAAGATCTTAGTCGCTTGACATCCCCAAATTATGAATCACCCTGATGGGAGATTCACTCAACCATTGATATGGTTATTAATCTAGTTTTTTATTTTTAGGGTGATGAGTTAAAAATAGAAGAAAAAGAACAGGACAATATAAGAGTAGTGCACCGAACAGACACATGAACGGTGAAGATAATTAAACAAGGACTTATGATTGAATGAGAAAGAGTAAGAAGGGAATGGTTTTAAAATTTATTTAAACAATTTTAACAACATTAATATTAAAAAAACATATTTTGTATTACAATTATAGATTATTATGGATAAACATGCATTAAAATTCAAATGAAATTGAAAACAACTTATGTGATTACAATTGAAAATAAGGGAAAACAAACATGAAATAAAACGAGGAGAAGAGGTCTCTCTTGTTGAAAAAATATTAATTCAAGTCCTCCCAGACCCATAGAAAGTATCTATTCATGTTAAACCTCCTCCTTAAGTACTGAAGTTCAAACTCCTTATAAGGAGAAGAGGGGGATGTATTTATAGCCCAAGGTGGTGGACTATTTTAATTTCAAATTTTACTCTCCACTTAGATCGCCAATTTGAGCATTTAGAAAGCAGAATCTCGATATATCATATTTTTCAAATTTGTATAAAAATATTTTGATATTTTACCCTCCAAATTTGGTGTCCAATGGACTTTTTAGCCAAAATTATGACTATTTTACTAAAAAATGTCATTATGTCCATTTTTTAGTATATTCTTTCCTTGGTCAAAATTTGAATGCATTTTAGGCTAGGAATATACCCTCAAATCCGAACCATTTATTATAAAAAGTAGTCCACCTATATCTTATCTTTCACACCATAAAATCTCAGCTCAATTGGACAATTATATTGGGAGAAAAGTCAAGAATGGTGGTCTATTTTTAATTCCCATACAGAATGGTGGGTTGGACTTCAAAGCATCAGTTCAGACCCTTTTTTGTGGAGCTGGGACTTCCAATTTTTATCAATGATTAATTTGGATATTAAAGAATATACTCAGGAGTTTCATAAAATATGGGCTTCTGGATTGATCCCAAAAATTTTATCTTCACTGTTGGTCTAGTTTCTTTGACAGATTCATTGGGCCTTCTTGTGTGGTCCCTCTGACCCTTCAAATTACCGATTTGGACCAATCTCTAGTTGAATGATTTGTAGAATATTGAATCGAGAACCCTAAAAAACAAGAATAACAAAAAAATTATAAGTATGGTGATATTTATAATTAAAATGGTAAACTGACTCAAATATGTATTAATAAAAATAATGTTAAAAAATTATATTTAATATTAAAACATGAGTATTTCACACCAATTAAGATATTTTCATAGAAAATGAGTAAAGGGAGTAAATAAAATGTTATGAATAAATTAATAACATCAACTCCCCCACACCTAGGCTTATTCATGTCATCATGTACATTAAATATAAAAACATTACTATATCATTTTCACTCACCAAAAAATATTAATTTTTTGTTTTCACCAAAGGGGTCGAGACTAGTTCACTCATCCACAAAGAATTATACTACAATTTTTTACAGAAATAATTTTCCAAAAAAAATTCATGCTCAAAGTTAGCAATGGAAAATGTGGGCACTCATAACTCACTCCTCTCAAGATGATAAAAAAAATTTATAGAAGTTCACTCATTCAAGGGTATTTTTTAGAATTTTTTAGTGGCTAAAGGAGGGTAAGAATATAATGTTCATAAGAGTGAAAAAAAGGGGTAAAACACCAACATGGGAAAAACAATGCAAATTTTTTTTTTGAAATAAAACATAGAAGTAAATATAAACACATATTTACAAGGGAACGATTATGTGAAGGAATACATAAAAGAAGAATAAAATTGCAAGGGGTGTTTAAAATGAAGTATTTACAAAACAAAAAAGATCTCCTAACGATACAAGAAAACATGATATAAGTGTTCTTTTTTTCTTTTTTTTCTATCTTTTTTTGAAATTTGAACATGAAAAAAATATCACACTCATCTCCCAACCTATGTTTGATCTACTCATAACACTAATTGTAATAGTTATAACAAGATCAAATGTTTAAGAAGAGTGATTTTTGACCCGCCTAAGACACAACCCATTCTATTTTTCATTTTTTTTCTTTTTTTTTCTTTTTTTTTTGTTTTTTTTTGTTTTGTTTTTTTAACACTTTTCAATATCATTTTTACAAGATTCCATAAAAATATATACCTTACCAAAAATCACTTAATGATAATCTCTCCCCACACACTTAAATGGATTCTTGCCCTCAAGCATATGATGACACGTTGAATATCAAGGAAATGGTACCCAAAATGAAATCCATCACCCCCGGACTTAAATTTAAATAAATCATGAAATGAAAACTCATGTAGATGTTGGGTGGGACAAGGTTTTGGGATTATAATGCAGCTATCAAAAAAAAGTTTTTATAGGCTCGAAGCATATTTCAAAAGGCAGATCAATGTAAGGGTAATGGGCGGATATTTGGCTATTATGATTCTCATGTGGCTCAAAAAATTCCTCTATCATATTAATGTACGCTAAAGTGGTAAATTAATCTTGAAGGTCCATGAATTCAAGACACGAAATTAGGGGTGAAAATATAAAAAATGAAAATATGGCCATAGGTGACCTTGGCATTAAAGCTAATGGTGTTCCTCACGGTTGGGGAAGAATCATTTTAAAAATAAAAAATTGAGCATTAAAAATTTATTGTTCTTGACACAAAATTATTTATCCAGATTTAGGATGAAAATAAAAAAAATTGAGATGAAAATAAGTAATTGGACTCCCCAAAAAGGTTGGAAAATTTTTGAAAATTTAATAGTGAGTAATTAGGACTCTTTTTTTCTTGTTTTTTTTTTTGTTTTTTGTTTAGATTTTTTAGTTTTTTTAGTTTTTTTAAAATACACACTCACACAAAAGATAAATAGAGAAAAAAATGTTTGATGAAGAAAGTGGTAAAAAATAAAAGGGAGAGGAAGAATAATAAAGAGGGATAGAGGGAGAGATAGAAGGAAGAAGAAGAGAGAAAGAGGGAGTTAAAGGGAAAGAGGTGACCCCTAGTTGGTGGGTTTACATCTCCAACCAGTGGTGGGTTGGTAGAAGTTGATGTGCTTCCTGAGGTGTGTGTCCTCTCATGGTGATTCTTTAACCAATGTCCATTAACCATGAATGTCCTTTTGGAAGAGGGTTCTTGGACTTATACTCCACCAAATGGGTAAACATTAGTAATAATAAAATGACCTTCCCAATGAAAATTATTTGGAGAAGATGAAATCGATAGTTGAAGATAATTACCTTTTCACCTTCATGGAATAACTTTCGTAGGATGTTTTTTATGAAGTTCCTTAGCCCTTTCTTTTTAGAGATTTTAATTCTCATAAGAATCTAAACGAAGCTCCTCCAGTTCATTTAACTGTAACAATATCTCTTCACTGGATTTTTCATAATCAAAATTACAAGTTTTCATGGCCCAAAATGACTTATGTTGGATTTAGACTAGTAAATGACATGCTTTACTAAAAACTAACCTAAACAGAGACATCCCAATGGGTGTTTTATAGGCAGTTCTATAATCCCAAAGTGCTTCACCAAGTATTTCAAGACAGTCTTTTCTGGTGGGATTTGTGATTCTCTCAAGCACCCTTTTAAATTCTCTATTAGAAAGTTCATCCATGACATTTGTTTGGGGATGATATTAAGTTGAATATTTATGTACAACCCCATTATTTTTTTCAAAGGTTCCAGGGTTCGATTACAAAAATGGGTACCTAATTCACTTATCAAGGCATGTGGAGTTCCAAACCGGTGGAAGATGTGGGTTTTTAGGAACTCACTAACAATATGTGAATCATACTTTCTAGTGGGTTTGTCCCTGACCCACCTAGAAACATAATAGACTATAAGAATAATGTATGAGAATCCATTAGAAGGGGGGATGGTTCTATGAAATCGATTCCCCAAGCATCAAATATCTCACAGAAGATTTAGGGATTTTGGGACATTTCATTTATTTTTGAAATAGTGCCAAACTTTTGGAAAGTGGGACATGATTGACAGAACTCATGTGAGTCCTTGAAGAGTTAATTCTAGAATAATTCTAAGTCAAGGACCTTTCGGTAGGTCCTTTGTAGTCCAAAGTGGCCACCACCATGCATTGAGTGGAAGAATTCTAAAATGGAGGAATATTCATCTTCATCAACACATATCCTAATTACCATGTTAGCCTTAATTTTCCAAAGTTTATTATTTTCCCAAAAATATAATTTTGAATCACTTTTTAGCTTTATTTTTTGTTCTTTTGAAAAAAATTCAGGAAAAACACCAACAACTAAGTAATTTATAATTGGGAAATACCATGGTTACTTTAGAGTGAAAGATGATGGGTGTTCAGTTTGAAATTCAGGATCAATTATCTCAAAATGAGAAGAATTTTAAATTATACTCAGGTGATCATCTATAGGGTTTTATTTTCTAAGTCTATCTTTAATCACAATGTCAAACTCTTGGAGCATTAGGATCCATCTTATTAGCCTTGGTTTGGAATCACTTTTCTTGATTAAGAACTTTAAATCTGAATGGCTCATAAGGATGATGATTTTGGAACCTAATAGATAGGTTTGGAATTTATCCAAGACAAAAACCATTGCTAAAAGTTCCTTTTTAGTCACAGAGTAGTGTGATTGAGTTTCATCCAATGTTTTTGAGGAATAATAGATGAAATATGGAATCTTTTCTCTTCTTTGGCCAAGAATGGACCCATTTTCCCTATCAGAATCATCACACATAAATTCAAAGGGTAAGGTCCAATATAGGGGTTGGATTATTGGGGCATATGTAAGAACAGCTTTGAGTTCAATAAAGTCTCTCTTGTAATCCTCATCAGAATGGAATGTAACATCATTCTGGAGTAGCCGAGTGAGTGGGAGGTAAATCCTACTGAAGTTCAAGATGAATCTCTGATAGAAATTGGCATGACCAATGAATGAACGGATGTGTCAAACTTATGTGGGTTTATGAAGTGATTGGATCACCTCAATTTTGGTAAGATCAACTTGAATACCCTCTTGTGAAATTAGGTTCTCTAGAACAATCCCATTAGTAACCATGAAGTGAAATTTTTCAAAATTCAGCATAAGGTTACATTTGAAACATTTTTAAAGGACTGGAGAGAGTGAATACAAGCAGGATTCAAATGACTTACCATAAATAGTAAATTCATCCATGAATTCCTCCATGCAATGCTCAATGAATTCAGAAAAGATACTCATCATACACCTCTGGAATGTTTCAGGATCATTGAAATTTTCAAAAGGCATTATCATATATTTATATGTTCCAAAGGGGCAAGTGAATGTAGTATTCTCTTGGTCATAAGGTGCTATTGGGATTTAGAAATAGTTGGTGTATCCATTCATTTTTTTTCTTTTTTTCTTTTTTGTTTTTTTTGTTTTTTTTTTGGAACACTTTTCAATATCATTTGTACAAGATTTCATAAACATATATACATTCCCAAAACTCACTGAATGAAAACCTATCCCCACACACTTAAATGTATGCTTTCCCTCAAGCATATGATAACATGTTGAATATCAAGGAAATGGTACCCAAAATAAAATCCATCACCCCCACACTTAAATTTCAATAAATCATGTAATGAAAACCCATGTAGATGTTGGGTGGGACAAGGTTTTGGTCTTGTAATGTGGCTATAAAAAAAATTCATAGGCTTGAATGGGATTTCAAAAGGTTGATCAATTTAAGGGTAATGGGAGGCTATTTGGCTATTTTGATTCTCATGTGGCTCAGAAAATGCCTCTATCGTATTAATGTATGCTAAATTAGGAAATTTAGCTTGAAGTTACATGACCTTTAGACTCCCAATTAGGGGTGAAAAACATAAAAAATGAAAACATGTCCATAGTTGACCTTGGCATTAAAGCTAATTTTGTTCCTCATGGTTGGGGAAGAATCATTTTCCAAATAAAAAATTGAACATTAAAAATGTATTGTTCATGATATAGAATTCTTTATACAAATTTAGGATGAAAATACAAAATGTTTGAGATTAAAATAAGTAATTTGACTCCCCAAAAAGGTTGGAAATTTTTTTGAAAATTTAATGGTGAGTAATTAGGACTCATTTTGTTTTTTTGTTTTTTTTTAGTTTTTTTAGTTTTTTTTTAGTTTTTTTTAAATACACACTCACACAAAAGATAAAGAGAGAGAAAAAGGGTCTGATGAATAAATTTTTAAATAAAATGAAAGAGAGAGGAGGAATAAGAAAGATGGAGAGAGGGAGAGGGAGGAGGAAAAA
This sequence comes from Viscum album, assembly GCA_963277665.1. Lineage (NCBI taxonomy): Eukaryota > Viridiplantae > Streptophyta > Magnoliopsida > Santalales > Viscaceae > Viscum > Viscum album. The sequence goes on from OY728152.1 coordinate 1,919,295,565, forward strand.
GAAGAAGAGAGAAAGAGGGAGTTAAAGGGAAAGAGATGACCCATAGTTTGGGTTTGGTGGGTTTGCGTCTCCATCCGATGGTGGTTCGGTAGAAGTTAATGTGATTCCTAGGGTTTGTGGTTGCACTCAAATTTACCCTACTGGTAAAAGCGATCGATGTAGTACATGTAGGGGTCGAATCCACAGGGACCGAAGAAGTAACCTTGAGACGCTATGATTGTGTGAAGGATGGGCTATGAAGTAGCCAACTTTGGGTTTGATTTTGGATGGTTTTTAAAGAACACCAATAAACCTAAGTGAATTCAATTAAATGGAAATGGGTTGATCTTAGGATTATGCTCGGGGTGTATTGAATTAATTTTACTTCATTAGACAATTTTGGTTTTATTAATTTTTGATGAATCCATTCTTCAAAAATAACATTACATTCATCATTTTCTGGTTTGGTGCTTACTAAACACAATTACTAATCCCGTATACACTTAGAGAACCAAATTCATGATCTCTCCGAGGTATATGGTCATTTAGTAATTGAATTTAGTTTTCTCAAACACAGTAAAGATGAAGAGTAGAAATAATTGAAGAATGGATGTCTTAAATTAATTATCCAATTAACAACAATTCGTTCATAAAATAACATTCAATCCAGCCTTTGCATCCTCCTAAGATCATCCCATTAAGGGTTTAGCCCTCCATTTATGGTATACTCTCAATGGTGGGTGGAAGATGGCTAACAAGAATTGGATTGAAGAAATTAAAACCGCGGAAATAACGAGCACTCCTCCGTGTGTGTGAATGAAATTCACACCTATGTGTGAATTAATTCACAACAACACAGATATATCACTGTGCTTTGTGATAATAAAGTTTTAATAAAAGAAATGGAAAATATATAAGTGAATGAAGTTGATTAAGAACATAAAGATACAAAAAAGAAACTTACATGGAAATGGAAAACATTACAAAGGGAATTTGGAAGCATAACCTTACAATGAAACAAGCAACAAAAGATGATATGAAAAATATCCACTCTATTTCCTTCACCAATAGATCCTTATATAGTCATATTAGGAGCCTTAGGTCCATCCCCCAATAATTAATTTACCCCCCAACAATTAATAGAGTCAAAATGAGGGTGAATAATCAAAAGGAAATTGACGTTTCGAAGTTGACCCGGAAAACTGTCCAGATTCGTCCTCCATTTTGACGTGTGCGTTTGACACTTCATATGGCCGAATAAGAAGGTATAATAAATATATAATATCTTCCTCCATGTGTCTTATAGAAGCTCTCAAAATTTCAGGACATTTGGCTCAGCCGTTTGAAAGTTATGTTCGAAATGGTGGGACGGATTTATGTGCATTAATGTCGGGTCCACCATTTAAATCTTAACTTCATATCCCTTTATCATCATGAAAAAATCAGAATTAGCTCCAGCCACAGTTGAATAAAATGATCCTCATATTTTTATCTTTCCACTGTATAAATTTGAGCTTCATTGGGCTTGGTTTCTGGGCCTCACATTGGTTTGATGGGCCTTAGGCCCATTATGCTTTTTCTAGCAAGTTTCTGCCTTCAGGCGCGAAATTCTCCATCTTCCTTTGGGATTCATCCAGCGGACCTAAAAGATAAAATGTTCCAAACAAAGTGATAAATCATATCCCAAAATTTCAAATTCAGAAAATGAATATAATATTTTCAACAAACAAATGAACTATTGGGCCCAAATTTTCATTTTAAACATGAATTGCATTTTTGATGAGAAATGAAGTTCTATTTATGTAAGGCACTAAAAAAATGTTTATGGACTTTGGAACAATGAATATAAAGATATTAACAATTAATATTATCCACTTTCAATGACTAATCACACCCCCCAACTTGAGTTTTTCTAGTCCCGAGCAAAATAAATTACAAATATGAAATTGAAATCCCCTTTTCCAAAAACATTTTAATACACATTGCTCACCCAAATATCTAATACCAAAAAAAATTATGAAAACCCATCAAAATAATTAAAAACAAGCTAGGTCCATAAGCATATTCCAAGCCCAAGCCCATTCCTTTGTTCAAATTCATTGCTAAATTTCATCCAATTCCAATTAAGCATGTAAAGTGTTGTGCATCATAAAAGATATGGGACCCATTTTATTGTTCAAGGGGAAAAAATGGAAGCGCTAGGTAAGAATCACATTAAACCTTAAGATTAGTATCCTTTTTTTTGAATTTTTTTTTATTATTTTTTTAATTTTATTTTTTTAACCACAATAGATATGAAAAGACTAACTCTGGGAAAGACAACTATGGAGTCACGATCCCCAAGTGTCGGACGCCACACATATTGTCAATTTCATGCTCTAAAATAGAGATATAAATCCTAACTCTGGGCAAGACAACTATGGAGTCACGATCCCCAAGTGTCGGACGCCACGCATTTGGACAAAACATTGCTCTATGTGGTCATTTTTTTTTTTTTTTTTGTTTTTTTTTTTTTTGTTTTTTTTTTTGTTTTTTTTTTTTGATACTCAAATTAAACTAAAAGTGACCCCAGAACCCTATGCTATAATGAAAGGGACCCAAGAACTCAAATTTACACCCACGATCCAATAGACGTGCATTGTGGCATTTTTATTAAGAGGATGAAATTGTAAACATTGAAAAATCACATCGGACAACCGCACTTTCCAAAAACTATGCTCATGAACTTAAACTTGCATTAAAATCAGGATCAAGGCATGCAAAATTTATTTGATATCCAATTTTAGAGTTTTCAATGTGTGTTTATCATGTTTATGGTTAATGGAATTTTTCTTTTCATGCATGTTTTTATTCACAAAATAAAAAAAAATCATTTTTTATGTCCCCCCAACTTAGAATGACACTATCCCCAGTGTTTAAAGAAAAGAAAAGTTAGAAGTGGGTAGGAGAGGAGTTCAAAGATGAAATCGAGAATGATAAACATGGAACAAATTCACCTGGTTTTTAAAGTTGAGGTTCATGATGCTCCAAATTACTCCTTTGATCTCTTTGGGGATGTAGGCACCTCCTTGATTGAACATGTATCACCCAAAATAGTTCCTGAACCATAAAAAGAAGGACAAAGCAGACAAAACAAACAACACAATGATTTATTTAATTCCAAGTACCATCATTTTCATGTTTTTTTTAAATCAAACTAATGATACATTGTCTTCTTTTAAATTTCTGGGTAAGGTATTACTCAGGGATCACACCGCGTGATACGGATGAATACGGTGCTCCCCTTTCATACCCATCCATACTCATAAAAGAAGAACAGGTCAAGAGTCTAATTTTTTTAACCTACAAAAACATAAATAAAATAAACTGATGATACATTGTCTTCTTTAAATTTCTGGGTAAGGTATTACTCAGGGATCACACCGCGTGACACGGATGAATACGGTGCTCCCTTTTCATACCCATCCTTACTCATAAAAGAAGAACAGGTCAACAGTCTATATATAAAAAAATAACAAAATTAAGCAGAAGGAAATAAAATATGATTCACAGTGATTGGAAACATGAAAACCATGGGTTACCTCCCGTGCAGCGCTTTTGTTTAACATCGTTAGCCCGACTTGTACCCTAAATCTATCAATTTTTCTCTGGTTCATATGTTGGCTCAGTTAACTCCTCCTTGGTTTCTTTTTTATTGAATGATTCAATGAATGGTTTTAACCTATGACCATTGACTTTGAAGACATGACCACTTGTGGGATCCTGAATCTCTATTGCCCCATGAGGGTACACATGATGCACTAGGTATGGACCAGACCATCTGGACCTTAGCTTTCCTGGGTGTAGATGAAGTTTTGAACTATACAAGAGCACAAATTTTCCCAGTTCAAAGTGTTTGACTTTGAGATTCCTAGATTGGTAGGCTTGAACTTTAGATTTATTGATCCTTGAATTTTCATAAGCCTCCATCCTAAGTTCCTCGAGTTTATTAAGATCTAATTTCCTTTTTATTACAGCCAAAGAAATGTCAAAGTTCATTTTTTTTATTGCCCAAAAGGCCTTATGCTCAATTTCAACAGGTAAATGACATGTTTTTCCATAAACCAATCTATACGGTGACATGCCTAGGATAGTTTTGAAAGCAGTTCGATATGCCCAAAGGGCATCTAAGAATTTCTCGGACCAATCTTTCCTAGAGGGATTGATAGTTTTTTCAAGAATTTTCTTAATTTCTCTATTTTCCAACTTAGCTTGACCATTGTTTTGAGGATGGTATGCAGTGGAAACTTTATGAGTAATACCATACTTAGACATGAGTGAAGAGAATGGGCGGTTGCAGAAATGGATTCCATGATCACTGATTATAGCCCTAGGAATTCCAAATCGAGAAAATATATGCTCTTTCAGAAATCGAATCACAACATGGTGGTCATTGGACTTTGTGGGAATGGCTTCAACCCATTTTGAGAAATAATCAATAGCTAAGAGGATGTAGAGGTATCCCTTAGAGTTTGGAAAGGGTCCCATGAAATCAATTCCCCAACAATCAAAGATTTCAACGACCAAAATGGGAGTGAGGGGCATTTGATTCCTTTTGGTAATGGATCCTAATTTCTGACACTGAGGAAAACTTTTGAAGAATTGGAAGGAATCCTTAGTGAGGTTCGGCCAGTAGAAACCACTTTGGAGGACCTTTGCAGTGGTTTTCTTTGTATAAAAGTGGCCTCCACATGCCTCTCCATGACAAAATTTTAGAATGGACTCTTGCTCAGACTCGGGAATACATCTCCTGATGATTTGATCAGGACAGAACTTGAAGAGGTAAGGATCATCAAACACATAGTGTTTTACATCAGAAAGGAATTTCCTCTTAGCTTGGGTCCCCATGAATTTTGGAATGTCACCCGTCACCAAATGGTTTGCTATGTCAGCATACCAAGGGCAATCACTCACTGAATAGAGGTGCTCATCAGGAAATGAATCGGACACAGATAGGTGGTGTGAGTTGTCTTTAAATTCCATCCTAGAGAGGTGATCAGCTACAATATTTTCAACACCCTTTTTATCCTTAATGGTTAAATCGAACTCTTGAAGAAGAAGGACCCACCTAATCAATCTAGCCTTGGCATCTTGTTTTTGGAAAAGGTATTTTAGGGCTGAATGATCAGTGAATGCAATGATGGGTGATCCTAAGAGATAAGACCTGAATTTATCTAAGGCAAAGACAACAGTAAGCAACTCTTTCTCAGTGGTGGTGTAGTTTATTTGTGCATCATTTAAAGATTTGCTTGCATAAGAAATGACATGTGGAGTTTTCTCACACCGTTGTCCTAAGACTGCTCCTACAGCGAAATCACTTGCATCACACATGAGCTTGAAAGGAAGTTTCCAATTTGGAGATTGCATGATAGGTGGAGATATAATAGTTGACTTGAGTGTAGAGAATGATTCCTCATAGCTTTCTGTCCATAAAAATGGAGCATCTTTTACCAATAGAGCACAAAGTGGTCGAGAAATAGAGCTGAAATTCCTAATGAACCTTCTATAAAAACCAGCATGTCCTAAGAAGGACCTCACTTCCTTAACAGTTTTAGGAGAGGGAAGGTGACGAATGATGTCAACCTTAGCTTTATCAACTTCAATCCCTCTACCAGATACCAGATGACCTAGAACAAGTCCTTCCCTTACCATGAAATGGCATTTTTCCCAATTTAGTATGAGATTCTTATCCTCGCACCTTGACAAAAACTTTTCAACATTTATAAGGCATCCCTCAAAAGTATCCCCAAAGATGGAGAAGTCATCCATGAAGACCTCTAAAAAATCCCCCACCATATCCGAGAATATTCCCATCATGCACCGCTGGAAGGTACCAGGGGCATTACATAACCCAAAGGGCATGCGTTTGAAGGAAAAAGTGCCAAATGGACAAGTGAAGGTTGTTTTTCCTTGATCCTCTAAGGAGACTTCGATTTGATTATACCCTGAGAATACATCTAGGAAGCAATAGAATTGATGACCCGCCACTCGCTCGAGGACTTGATCAATAAAGGGTAAGGGGAAATGGTCTTTCTTGGTACAAGAGTTGAGCTTCTTATAGTCAATACAAACTCTCCATCCACTACTGACCCTTGTTGGAAGCATCTCTCCATCCTTGTTGGTTATTACTATGATTCCAGCCTTCTTTGGAACCACATGGATTGGGCTAACCCACTCACTCTCAGCTATAGGATAGATGATATCAGCTTTTAACAATTTCAAAAGTTATTTTCTCACTACTTCCATGAGATTAGGATTGAGTCGCCTCTAAGGTTGATGACATGGCTTTGACTCAGATTCAAGAATAATTCCACGAGTCCCGATAAGTGGGCTAATCCCAGGGATATCAGATAGGGTCCATCCAATGGCTTTCTTGTGTCTCCTAAGAACATCTAGAAGCATCATCTCATGATCGGCTTCAAGGGAGGAAGAAATGACAACAGGAAAGGATTGATTGTCCCCTAAGAAAACATAATTTAGAGATGAAGGTAAGAATTTAAATTCAAGATTAGATTGGTCATGACTTTCCAAGAATGGATGAGACTTTGTATTGAACTTAGTTTCTTTGTTCAGATTTCTTGACAAAATTGGTTCCTTGTGAACAGAATTTTCATCCACTAAATTTTCCAGAGTAGTGTCATGAATGGCTATGGACTCAATGTTATTGATTTCAACCATGGTATCATTAATTGGTGATTCTAGAAATTCATCAATAGAGCTGTCTGAAAGAGATTCAATCCAAGGAGGCAAATTTCCCTCATGTGAATAAAGAAAATCAATCTCTTCTTGACTTAACCATCCTTCGGTAACTCCTTGATGTTCATTGAGTTCATTATCAACACTACCAATCCAATTAACCTCATGGATATCTTCATCATCCCCAATTTGAGAGTTTTCATTGTAGATGTTCAAGTCTAGACTCATGTTCCCAAAGGTGATGGCCATGTTCCCATTTCGGACTCTGATTACAGAGTTGATTGTTGCAAGGAAGGGACGACCAAGTATGATTGGGGTTTGCTCCCTAGGACCTAAGCTTGGTTGATTGTCCAGAACAATGAAGTCAGCTGGGTAAATGAAATTTTCAACTTTCACCAAAACATCTTTTAAGATCCCCTTTAGAACTCGAACACTACGATCAGCAAGTTGAAGAGTGACAGATGTGGGTTGGATTTCTTCGAGCCCTAACTGACAGTACATGGCATAGGGAATGAGGTTCACACTAGCACCTATATCACACAAGGCTTTTACAACTTTGTTCTCTCCTAGTTCAAAATTTATGTAAGGGAATCCTGGGTCTTTCATATTAGGAGGAATGGTCCCTTGAATGGTGGTACTCACATTAGCAGCCAAAAGGACTTGGTTTTTATGTGAAAATTTTCTTTTAAAAGTGCACAAGTCCTTAAGGTATTTTGAGTAGGAAGGTATGGTTTGGATGGCATCAAGAAGGGGAATTTTCAACTTGGCTTGTGAGAAGATTTCCCTCAATGTTTCACTCAATTCAGGATTGGTTTTCCCCCTCATGCGTTGAGGAAATGGTTCAGATTGTGGAGTTGTTTGTTGAAGTGTTGTTTCATTCACATTATTATCAGTTTCTTCAGTTTGATCTTGTAGTTCATTTGAATTTTCATTAGAGTTTGAAGCTTCACATGGTTTCTGACTTATCTGTTCAGGTTTTTCAATTGATTTCCCACTTCTTAAAACTGTCACAGCCTTTAGTTGTTCGTGAGTTGTTTGAGTGAAACTTGTCTCTCCCCTTGATGTTTGTTGTGGAATGGCATGTGTGGGCATGGGTGCCTTTCCAGTTTTTATGGTTTGAAGTTCTTGTTTAATGGATGAGAATTCTGAGTTCATTTTTTCCATTTGTTTGCACAGTTGTTCTAGTAGGCTTTGTGGAACATTTTGGGTTGGTGATTGAGCTTGTGGGTTTATCCCAGGAGGATACTTTGGTTGTTGGATAGGTGGTTGATATTGGACATGAGGATGTTGGAATTGGACCGGTTGTGGTTGGAACTGATTTTAAGGTTGAAAGTTTTGTTGAGGGTATGGGTTGATACATTGTTGTTGTGTTGGTTGTTGATTGTCCTTCCAACGAAAGCCCGGATGGTCATTATACCTTGGATTGAAGGTGTTCGTGAATTGTGGATTTTGAAAGTTCATTGCATTAACTTCTTCTGGTGGTCCTCCTAAAATAACATCCTTGATGGAAGGAATGGTTGGGAAATTATCAGTCTTATGGTCATTCTTGTCACAAATTGTACAAACAAGCTCAACAGTTTGGGTTTTGTGGACTTTCCTAAGATCAATCTCCTCAACTTTCCTCGTGAGTGCAGAAAGTTTTGCTCTATGGTTTTATTCTTCTCCAAGATTGTACATTCCACCAGATTTGGGTGGCTTCTCATAGTATGGTGATGTTCCCCATGTTTGGTTTTGTTCAGCAAGATTTTCTAGATACTCGTAAGCATCATTTGGGGCTTTGTTTTTTAAGGTTCCATTACACATCATATCAATGAATTGTTTGTTTCCGGGACCCAACCCTTCATAGAAAATTCTCACTTGTTCTGGGATTAAGAAACTATGGTGCGGTACCATGTTTAATGTGTCTTTGAACCTTTCTTATGTTTCATAGAATGTTTCTCCCTCTCTTTCAAAAAAGTTTTGTATGCTCTTTTTAAGTGCAATTGTTTTGTGATGGGGGGAGTATTTTTTATAAAATTCTCGTTGAAGTTGGTCCCAAGAGTGAATGGATGATGATCTCAAATTGTTTAACCAATTCTTTGCTCGGTCCTTAAGGGAAAAAGGTAAAAGTCTCATTTTAGCAGATTCAATTTGATTTGGTCGGCACATGGTTTCGACAATGTCATTAAATTCTTTAACATGAAGGTAAGGCATCTCAGACTCCATCCCATGAAAGGTTGGAAGGTGGTTCAGGACATGGGGTTTGAAAACATATTGGGCATATCCTATGTTATCATGCCTAATACATGAGGGTGCATTGGTCCAGGTTGGTGTGAGGTAGTCATTCATGGTCGGGTCTGCAACAATTCCCAAGTTAGGGTCTTGCCTGTTATTTTGGTTCCCTCCCCGGTTTATGATTTGGTTTTCTGGGAGATTCTCCATTGTATCGAACTCAACATCTGAATTTGGAGTATTAGGAAGATTTGGATCTAAAGGAAATAGACCTCTTTTAGTGCTTGACTCTCCAGCCCTAGGATTATCCACCCTAACTAATCTGTTTGAGTTATCACGGGTGTAGGCGGACATGCGCCAAAAGAAAAAAAACGAGAAAGGGAAAAGATAAGAGAATTGGGATGAGAATAGAAGAATGGGGGTAAGAAAAGAAGGTTTTTGGTCTAAGGAACTTACTTGGTCCCCAGAAACGGTACCAAAATTTGGTTGTGCCCAAATTTTCTCTACTGGTAAAAGCGATCGATGTAGTACATGTAGGGGTCGAATCCACAGGTACCGAAGAAGTAACCTTGAGACGCTATGATTGTGTGAAGGATGGGCTATGAAGTAGCCGACTTTGGGCTTGATTTTGGATGGTTTTTAAAGAACACCAATAAACCTAAGTGAATTCAATTAAATGGAAATGGGTTGATCTTAGGATTATTCTCGGGGTGGATTGAATGAATTTTACTTCATTAGACAATTTTGGTTTTATTAATTTTTGATGAATCCATTCTTCAAAAATAACATTACATTCATCATTTTATGGTTTGGTGCTTACTAAACACAATTACTAATCCCGTATACACTTAGAGAACCAAATTCATGATCTCTCCGAGGTATATGGTCATTTAGTAATTGAATTTAGTTTTCTCAAACACAGTAAAGATGAAGAGTAGAAATAATTGAAGAATGAATGTCTTAAATTAATTATCCAATTAACAACAATTCGTTCATAAAATAACATTCAATCCAGCCTTTGAATCCTCCTAAGATCATCCCATTAAGGGTTTATCCCTCCATTGATGTTATACTCTCAATGGTGGGTGGAAGATGGCTAACAAGAATTGGATTGAAGAAATTAAAACCGCGGAAATAACGAGCACTCCTCCGTGTGTGTGAATGAAATTCACACCTATGTGTGAACTAATTCACAACAACACAGAGATATTACTGTGCTTTGTGATAATAAATTTTTAATAAAAGAAATGGAAAATATAGAAGTGAATGAAGTTGATTAAGAACATAAAGATACAAAAAAGAAACTTACATGGAAATGGAAAACATTACAAAGGAAATTTGGAAGCATAACCTTACAATGAAACAAGCAACAAAAGATGATATGAAAAATATCCACCCTATTACCTTCACCAATAGCTCCTTATATAGGAATATTAGGAGCCTTAGGTCCATCCCCCAATAATTAATTCACCCCCCAACAATTAATAGAGTCAAAATGAGGGTGAATAATCAAAAGGAAATTGACGTTTCGAAGTTGACCCGGAAAACTGTCCAGATTCGTCCTCCATTTTGACATGTGCGTTTGACACTTCATATGGCCGAATCCGAAGGTGTCATAAATATAAAATATCTTCTTCAATGTGTATTCTAGAATCTCTAAAAATTTCAGGACATTTGGCTCAGCAGTTTGAAAGTTATGGTCGAAATGGTGGGATGGATTTCTGTGCATTAATGTCGGGTCCACCATTTAAATCTTAACTTCATATCCCTTTATCATCATGAAAACATCAGAATTAGCTCGGGCCACAGTTGAATAAAATGATCCTCATATTTTTATCTTTTTACTGTATAAATTTGAGCTTCATTGGGCTTGGTTTATGGGCCCCACATTGGTTTGATGGGCCTTAGGCCCATTATGATTTTTCCAGCAAGTTTCTGCATTCAGGCGTGAAATTCTCCATCTTCCTTTGGGATTCATCCAGCGGACCTAAAAGATAAAATGTTCCAAAAAAAGTGATCAATCATATCCCAAAATTTAAAATTCAGAAAATTAATATAATATTGTCAACAAATAAATGAACTATTGGGCCCAAATTTGCATTTTAAACATGAATTGCATTTTTGATGAGAAATGAAGTTCTATTTATGTAATGCACTAAAAACAATTTTTATGGACTTTGGAACAATGAATATAAAGATATTAACAATTAATATTAGCCACTTTCAGTGACTAATCAGTGTGTTTCCTCTCATTGAACATTTGATGGAGATAAGGATCATGATCAATAGTTTCGTCACCATAATCCTTCTTCTTTACAAGGGAATATGATCCTAAAGAGATAGATGATTGGGTGGAGAAAATTGAGAGGATCTTTGACACCCTCAAGATTCCACATTCCATTAATATGAAATGTGATGCCTTTATGATTGAATTTCCTAGCCAAAGATTATGTGATATGATGGTCCAAGATAAATGAAATGAAAATCTAGAATATAAAGACCACTTTAGGGAAGGTCCATATTCCTTTGAACCTTACAATATCTCATCCAGATATTCCAATTAAAACTTGCGAGTAAGTTGATAGAGAACTCAAATTTGAAGATCGTTGGTTGCATCCAATGTCTGCAGCCACCTAATAGGGAATATCCAGGAGGAAGTCTCAATTTTCCCTTTCAAACACAATTACCATAAATTTTTACTGACCCCAAATTAGAATATGGTTTGGATAGTTTTCCTCACCTTTGTAAAAATATACCCATATTTGAAATGATAACCCACTCATTGATATTTCTTAAAAATAACTTTATTTCCTTCATCACACATCTAATAAACACTATATATGTTTTACTTTAATCCATCTAAAAACATATCATTCTTTAACATCATCTTTTATTTCCAACATCTTTTAAATGCAAACAATTTATCTTAAGAGATCCACCATTTCTAAAATAATAAGTACCCTTTGAACTTGTCAAAAATCATTAATTAAATCAATTTACTTGTCATGTGAGATGAACAACTGATATCTAATATGAAATGATGTTTCTTTTTTAAATCCTTTAGTTTGACATCAATTATAAATTCATCTTACATTACATTTTTTTCATATAATACATTTCTAATTCTTTCTTCACATCCATCTATGTTTTTAGAAAATTTTGACAATCCTTCATACAACTGTTTAATTTGTCACATGTTCAATAGATTTCATTCAATACATTTTTATATCTTCTAGTTGATCAAATGATAGTTTATTATTCTTGTTTATCATATTTAGGTTTCTTATTACTTATTAATTGCCTATATTATATTTTCATTTGTTTATGGGATTTAAGAAAGACCTATGGCTCATTTTAATAAAGTTAGGACTACTCTTTGTTAGAGGATTGAAAGTATTAAAAGTGAGATTTCTCCTATAAATATAGAATTCATAGAGGCTCCAAAGATTCATATATCATAACAAGTCACTACTGAGATGCCTTAAATCATAGAAAAGAATGTTTATGCCCCCCAAATCTCACCTTTAATAGGTCATGAGTTAATAACTAGTTCCAATGGTGTAATTCTCACAAATGGGAGGACTCCGTAAGTGCATCCGGGAGACCTGGGATCAAATCCAGGTGGAGACATTATTTCTAGGGGGTACTGTAGTAGCACTGTAGCAGGTACTGTAGCGGGAACTATGCAGTACTGTAGTGGGAACTGTAGCAGGTACTGTTTGGCATTGTAGCAGCCAAGAATATCCCCCTGTTTGGGCCTTCGGGTCACCGATTTGGTCCCCGAGTCCTTTAAGGCCTTCGGGCCACCCAGTCCTTCGGGTCAGTAAGGCCTTCGGGCCACCTCAAGGCCTTCGGGCCACCTTAAGTGCAGATGCAAACCAGATGACCTACAAGGAACAAGCTCTACAAGGAGGATGAGCAAGGAGCTTTCACCACAGCAGAAGCTAAATGGATTGCAAGAATGAGAGGGTATGGCACCTGCCATTGGGAAAAGTCTGTGCATGCATGGGAATTCCTAGCCGAACAGCCATGTGAAGGTGGAGAGCTGATTTCACGATGAAGATACTGGGGAGGAGCAGTTCCAAGTAGTTAGTCTGGGTTGTATGTAATGTTTGAAGCCTATGGGAAAATGAATTCCTCTAAGGCCTATGGGCCATGTAATACTTACGCTTAAGGGCCTTGTAAGGGTTCCACCTCACCCCTTGAAAGGTGGATTATCAAAAATCAATAAAAAATGAAGGCATTCGGGCCATTGGATGGATGGAGGCATTACCCCTTTTAGAGAACATTATGCAATAAAACTATCATCCTCGTCAACTTCATCTCCCAAATAGTTATTATTACAATTTTTTTACTTGAGACTCATCCCCCATATCTTTTATATTTCTTGTATTGATCTAAGAATTAGTTATCTCATGGATTACTACTTCTTAGATTATTTCAAGCAACATAGGTGCATGTCTACAAGATATGGAGGATGTGTGTCAAAAAAATGAAATGATAAATATTTGGGAGATGACCTGATGAGGATTTCAGTTTTCTATAACTTTCACCTTTGAATGAATTTAGAGGATAACACCTATCATAGTTGAGTAATTCTTTTCTTAAATTCAATTACACATTTTCTTTAAAGCATACATAAATTCTTTGAAACAGTCAAATGATGGGTTTCTCTTATTATAATTATCTATAAATTTCACTTTTGATAATGAATATCATATGTGTATTTATTTATTTATTGTAAAAAAATTAATACTGTATGAACCTAATAGGATGGATATGAATCAAAAATAGATGCACACTAATTGTTCAACACAAGAGTATGAAGATGGAGTTAAAGAGTTTATCAAGTTTGCAATACGGCATGCATACGACCCTTTTAAAATCCTTTTCCCGTGTTTACATTGTTGTTATTCAAGAAAAATCAGTCTGAAAGAGTTGTAAGAACATTTGATTTGTCATGGAATACATCAGAGCTATAAATGTTGGACTAAACATGGGGAAAACTGAATGTGCGCACCAATTGGGATGATAGTGTGGTTTATGGATTATTTGATATAAATACCAGTGTAAAAGATGATGGAGATCACATGGAATAAATGATAATGGAAATTGAAGATGGCCTTCATTATTGTCCAAAGTTGTTTCAGAAGCTAAATAGTTGTGCTAAGAGACCATTGTATATCGGTTGTACTAAATACACATTATTTTCAGTTGTATTGAAGTTATATAATTTAAAAGATGGTAGCGGATGGAGTGACTCCATCTTTACCGAACTACTTAGTATCCTGAATGATATGCTACTAAAATAAAAAGAACTACCATGTCGAACATGTGATTCTAAACGAATGATGTGTTCAATGTGATGATCTCTAAAAAATACATGCTTGTCCAAATGATTTCATATTGTTTTGTAAGGACCATGAACCACTCCTAAAATTCCCTAAGTGTGGTGCAGATCGATACAAGAAAAATGAATCAAGTCCTTCAAGATCTGGATGGTATTTTCCTATCATTCCATAGTTTAGAAGACTATATGAATGTTAGGAAACCACAAGACAATTAACATGACATGCAGATATAAGAATTAAATATGGGAACCTATGTCATCCAGTAGATTCTCCTCAGTGGAAGAAAATTGATTACGAGTATCCTGAATTTAGAATGAGTTGATAAGATTTCATCTTACGTTATCTATAGATGAAATAAATCCTTTTGGTGTACAAAGTAGTACTCACAGTACATGGACCGTCATGTTAGTAAATTATAACCTGTCGTCATGGTTATGCATGAAGCGCAAATACATTATGTTGTCTCTACGTATATCTGGACCAAAGCAACCCGGTAATAATATTGATTTCTATTTGGATCTATTGATCGGAGATCTGAAATTGATGTGGGATACAGGTGTTACAATATATGATGTTCATAAAAGTGAAGAATTCACATTGAGGGTCATGTTGTACAGGACGATAAATGACTTCCCCGCTTATGAAAATTTATTAGGTTATAGCATAAAAGGAATTTTGGGGTGTCCTATTTATGAAAAATGCACACACTCAGTTCGGTTAAAACACTCCTCATGAGAGATTGGACTTTGAGCCTGCAACTGAGATAATGACAACAAGGAAATGTGTCAAGAATATATACAACCATCATGAAAAGGTGAATTCCTGCTGCTTATTTAATTAATTTTTTCATCATTTTATCTAATATTTGTAAGTTAATTTCCTTATCATTTTTATCTAATACATATTTAATTTTTTTCACAAATCATTTGGGGAGTCATATTTTGCTTTCAACTATATGCAAGAAGCCAAAAAAGAGATAAAATTTTCCTTTCTACAAATTTTTCCATGCATTCCATTGCCTTTATTTGTCAAACTTCAACACTATATATTGATTTGATGTTCTTAACCGAAAAAGGTTTTTCGGCTAAGAACAACGGGTCAATATACAGCGTTGGCAGTTTGATAAAGAAATCCAATGGAAATCATGGAACATTGGTAGTTGGGAATTTTTTGAGATTTTGGGATGTGTAAAAATCAAACGCACCTCAATCTGGCACACAGTGTGACCAGTATGACTCCAAGTGCTTCTTTTTATTTAAAATTGATATTAATTTTAGTAAAAAATACAACTAGCAAACTCAAAACCAAGAAAATGTATTCATGTTGTTTTGATACTTTAAGTTAACGATCCATAAGTCATTTTTGGCACGTAGAAATCAGTCACACCTCAATCTGATACATGATGTACCCGATATGACTTGAAGTATCCATTGTCAATTTAAAATTGACATTTTAGTTCAAAAAGTGTCACTCACTAAAAACTAAGAAAACATGCTCGGGTTGTATTGATAATTTAGGACAACAATTTATAAATCATTTGTGACGTTTATGAATCAATCTCACATCAAACCGATGCACGATGTGATTGATATGAGTTAAAGTGCGTGTTTTCAGTTTAAAATGATATTTTAGTAAAAAAGACAAGTGACGTGCTCAAAACGAAGCAAAAACATTCAGATTATTTTGGTACTTTAATACAATGATCCATAAGTCATTTGAGCCGTGTAGGAATCATTTGAACCTCAATCTGACGCACGATGTGACTAGTATAACTCCAAGTGTGTCTTTTTATTTAAAATTGACATCAATTTTAGTAAAAAGGACAACTAACCTACTCAAAACTGAGAAAACACATTCTTTGTATTTTGATAATTTAGGAAAATGATTCATAAGTCATTTTTGGTTTGTATGAATCATCCACACATCAATCCGATATACGACGTGCCCAGTATGACTCAAAATGTGTGTTTCCAGTTTAAAATGACATTTTAGTAAAAAAGACAAGTGACGTACTCAAAACTGAGTAAACGCATTTGGATTTTTTTGATACTTTAGGACAATGATCCATAAGTCATTTTAAATATGTAGGAATCAGCATCACCTCAATTCGATGCACCGTGTGATTGGTATGACTCCAAATGCGTCTTTTTATTTAAAATTGACATCAATTTTAGTAAAAACGACAATTGATGTACTCAAAACGAAGCAAATGCATTTTGATTATTTTTATATTTTAAGACAGCAGTCCATAAGTTATTTGAGATGTGTAGAAATTAGTCGTACCTCAATCTGATGTACGATGTGACTGATATGACTCAAATTGCATCTTTTTATTTAAAATTGACATCAATTTTAGTAAAAAAGACAATTGACCTACTCAAAATCGAGCAAACACATTCATCTTATTTTGATACTTTAGGACAATGATCCATAATTCATTTGTGATGTGTATGAATTAGATGCACCTCAATCTGATACATGATATTCCCAATATGACTCAAAGTGTTTGTTATCAGTTTAAAATCGATATTTTAGTTCAAAAAGTGTCACTCATTGAAGACTGAGCAAACACGCTCGGATTGTCTTGATAATTTAGGACAACGATTCATAAATTGTTTTTGAAGTGTAAGAATTGGTCTCACGTCAAACTGATACACAATGTGACCGGTATGAGTCAAAGTGCATGTTTCCAGTTTAAAATGACATTTTAGTAAAAAAAGATAAGTGACGTACTCAAAATTGAGCAAAGACATTCGGATTGTTTTGATACTTTAGAAAAATGATCCATAAGTCATTTGGGACGTATAGGAATTAGTCACACCTCAATTTGATGCACGGTGTGACCAGTGTGACTTCAAGTGCATCTTTTCAATATATAAGTTTCATTTTAGTTTAAAACATGCATCACATCGCCAAAACTGAGCAAACGAGCCTAGATTGTTTTCTTATCATTATATCTGATGTTACTTAATTGATTGTCTTATCATTTTGATCTTATACTTATTTAATTAATTTTCACCGAGATAATACTTGAAGACGAACAAGAAATGGTGTGATGTGCAAGAATCAACTGCAACTCAATCCAATACACAATGTTCCTGGTATGACTCAAATTTTAGTTTAAAATTAACACTTTTAGTTAATTTATTACTTTATATTATTACTAACATAATAATTATTTTCTTATATAGGTGTGTTCTGTATTGGTACTTTATTTTGTTGATATCTAGTGGTGTTTCTGGTGTTGTGGTGTGTTGTTACAACACACAGCACTGGTGCTGAAGTTTGCTGTTACAACACACCGTAGTATGCCCCTTTATCAGCATTTTTTTAGCGCTGATAAAAGGCTAGGGATTTTAGTCTCGCTCTGGTAGTCAGCGTTTCTCTAGCGCTGATAAAGGTCATTTTTAGCGCTATTAAAGACCTATTTTGCAATAGTGTATGGATCACAATGATATGTTTGAAGTCATTTTTATTGTTGTTTCTAGAAATAAGATGGGCAGAGTTTTAGTACTTTATCTAATAAAATTTAAACAAACAAATAAATATTATATTTATTAATCTCCAACTATTTTATCAAAACCTAATAACTCTCATCATCAGATTCAGAATATCTTGTTGTCTGGGCATTCTAGTGGTAATGATCCATATTCCTCTTCTCATCAACCCAACTTTTATCTAGTCAAACAATTTAAAATGTTTTAGGTAGGCATTCCAAATGTCAACTGCATTAACTCACAGTTCTTTGATCTGTTGAGTGGATTCCTCAATCCTGAAATCCTTAAATTGGATTTCTTCAACCTTTGCCTCTTAGTTACACCAAGTTCTTCTTTTCCAGTCAACCCTTGATGTGAACTAAGTTAAGTCAACCCAAAACTTCAAGTTAGAATTCTCTAATAATTGAAAGCACATCAACTTTGGCTGGTCAAGCACTTTGAACTATGGTTAAATTTTAACTGAAGTAGTGGAAGGTTATATCAACTTAATATATATAATTGAGGGTTTTTATCTTTTATACATAAATTTCTAATTATTATCTTTATTACATGCTTGTTAATATTTAGTGGATTTACTTAAGTGATTAACCATGTCTTCGATAATGTTTACGCATAAGTCGGTTTATTTTAGTTCTATCTTGCATACTTGTTAATTCGTTAATTCATGTGATCACAAAAAAAACATTCATATTGAAATAACCATGCAATTTGATAGAAATAAAATAATAAAGAGCTTTTACTAATGGTTAGTTTATCTAGCGGATGATAAACTAACCATCGATCTAGGGTAAAACACTTTGAACCATTTATGATTCGTGTTGCAACTTTCCACCTGTCCACCTATATATCTCTCTTGGATTGGTTTCGTATCGGCTTCAAACTTGAACTGCATCCACTAGTTTGGGAGTTTCATCCATTGTATATGTTTTTACTCACACGCGGGTGAGGGAACCAAAAGATTTGTTAAGGGGTTTACATAAAAGAAAACATGGGCATGCATGCCCTTACATAATGAGACGAAGGATGACACGCAAGCCAACAATTTAATTTAATAATAAATTAAAACAACATACAAATGTCTGGTCTAGGCTCATGATCAGCCACATGCATGCAATGAATTACGCATTTAATAAAATTAGCATTCAATTTTAATCATTCTTATTAAAGATAAATCGCGCTCGAATCAATTAATTATCTTCTTTATTAATCAATTCTTTTATCTTAATTCTCATCTGAATTTTCTTGAGATTCTCATCTATCATAATTTTAAACAAATTAAATGAATTTATTTAAAATTAATTGTGTATAAAAAAATGTACATTGGAAGCAACATGGTGAGTACTCGTCCGAACTACCCAACGTGCATTATACTCGTATGATGTTTACTCTCACGATATGTGGCATACACGACTTATCACGTAATTTTATGACGTGTACTATCAACTTAATGACCACATGGAACACATGGTATTTACATAGCAATGTTATGCTTCAATGCACGTAGAGTAATAACTGATACACGACATGTAGATCCGAACATTACGTATAAATTAATTAGACATTTATATATAAAAAACTCGTCACATGGCGTGTACTATCAACTTGATGACCACACGGAACACGTGTTGATAAGGTTTGAACAGTATAATAAATTAATTTTTAATTCTACATAATTTGGTAAAAGTACACAGTGTATAAATTGAAGCTATGCATTATGTATTATTCTCACCGTCTATCTGTGGCACACGCCTAGGAACTCGGCATGTAACCGTGCCATGAAAAATATTGGAGTACATGGTGTGTACATGGGCTACATGACGTGTGGTCTCCAAATTAAACAGTCACCAGTCATGTAGGTCGTGCAAGAAGATACACGGTCCATCTGTGACTAAAGGACTACACGTAGTGTATGGAAGTTACAAGACGTGTACTCCAGCTGACTATACGCCAGGCTGGCCCGGTCAATACTATGATCAACATAATTGAATTAAAGAATATATATAATAGAAAAACATTGTAACTAAAGCACAGAATCATCACATATTATTTATAATTAATTTAAGCAATCAAAGAATTACCTTGCGAGAAATTCTTTTTTCGTTGATAGATCTGACATCTCTACGTCGTACGTTGTTGTGTTTTAGGAATCAAGAATAGATTCCTTTCAGCGGTGTTCCACATGTGTTTCATGAACATCCGAATATCGTCGTAGGAATCTCTGAATGTTAGCACAGCAGATCCTAACGCTTGCATCGTTCACCTTTGATCGCACCGAGAATCGCTTCAAGGAAAGCTTCTCTTCGATCTCTCTGGACTTGAGAGTGGTGGAGGAGGAGGGTCGTTTTTCGTTCTTGAGAACATTCTTGAAGAGAGAGCTCTCTAGGGCTTTGAGAGGATTCTCTCCAAATCTGGTTGTACACAACAAATAAATTGGCTCTCTTAAGAAAATAATATAATTGAGTTTATATAAAGCTATGATTAGAAAATAATAATTGCACATGCGCCCTTATTATTTCTGTAATCCCTGTGAAACCTCGTGTCTATAATAATCATAATATTATTATTATTTTTTGACATGCACTAAACTCAAGAATTAAATTAAATATTATTTATTCAAATAATATTCAATATATATTATTTCTCACCGAACCATTAAACATGATCCACCATTCATCCACAATATTTATCGGGTCTTGAATAATGACTATTTATTTAATAAATAAATATCATTGCATTGTTTGCCAATAAATAAATAAATAGTATATTCACTGAATAACAAATAAATATTGATTAAATATTCTGCTCACAAAATATTTTCTCAGATAACTGGTAACGAAATATATATGATCAAACAAAGATGAATAATTATTAAACCACGTGCAGGAATAATATTTATTCAACTTGTTAAATAATAAATAATAATATATTATTTAACCGAGATTCTGAATACACTTAGTGTGTGACCATCTAGGCTTCTTTCTCAGTGGCATTAGGCGAAGCACCCTAAAGTCTAAGGTTCGCGTCTATCAACACACAGACACCCATAGAGAAAGAAGTTAATGTTGCAACGACATTATATCTCACACGGACGCTTAATGTGTAATATAATCTTTTTATCACGACAACTCTAATCAAGCAGGTTGCATACTGGTATTATCAACCTATGTATTCGATGTCTCTTCGACTTTCTGGAAATCGAACTTACCTATAGAACACCATGGTCTTGGATTTATTTAGGCTATATCCTTTCCATAAAAGGGTTACAGATATCAATTTTCGTTAAATAACAGAAGGGACAAATCATTTCTCAAATTATTCATTAATGAAATATTACTCGTGATGTATTCAACGTAT
Organism: Viscum album; assembly: GCA_963277665.1. Classification (NCBI taxonomy): domain Eukaryota; kingdom Viridiplantae; phylum Streptophyta; class Magnoliopsida; order Santalales; family Viscaceae; genus Viscum; species Viscum album. Next base: position 1,919,316,692 of record OY728152.1, read on the forward strand.
CCTAACTCACATCGGACATATGTCATCACGATTTTCATCAATACATCAAAGTACGCGACTTATAATACTCATTAATGATAATCTTAAAGTTTAAGGATCAATACACACGTCCACAGATATGAACATTCAATGACACGTATAAATGTGGATTTCCTACTAGTGGGTCTCGTTCTCATAATATCTTATACTAAATGTTACTAAGGGCATACGTCATGAGAAGGTGTCTCCTGGGAGTCTCCACCCCTGATAGATTGTATCATTTGTGTCTGTCAAATGATTTCATCCGACTATAGAACATATATTTAAGAATACTGTCATGGCACTTCTAGATTCTCATCACAGCGGAGAACTGCTATAACATTTTAGTGTGACAACTACTCTTAGAATATTATTACATACTATGTTACGCAGAACAACAATCATGATGTGATGAGGAGTTTATTAATATTCAAAACAATGAATACAGGTTATAATAAAGTACACAAAAGTTAGTTTTAGGGCACCAACTCCAACAAATTTAACTTAGATGAATGTTGAAAATAAGGGTGTCCAGACCCAACCTGACTGACCCGACCAGGTTGGGTCGGGTTCAAAAATCTATATACACAGGTTGGGTTCTTTTGGGTTGACCTGTGGTCGAGTTGGGTCGGGTCACGAGTTGGAATAAAAATGATCCAACCCGACCCAATGAACCTGGCGACTATCCCCTACGTGATCCCCTGTGTGATGAAGTTCACAACCACTGTCTCACTACATACATCTCTACCACCGTCTTCTCCGGCAACACCCCAACTGTTGGCTGCCTGCAACGATTTGAACACCGTGGAGTAGTAATACAGTGCTTGGGTGAATTGTTCCCAGAACTCTGGCTAGTTGTGGTTCGTCTGCCTCCCACTCCACCATCAATGATCCTCAGGCTCAAAACCCAGACCCACCTTATCACCTCCTCAATTAGGAAGGAGGGGACGTCTAAGGGGCTTAGTAATCAGTGGAGGAGCTTCTTCACGATGAAGTTCACAGCCACTACCTCCACCTCTGTGGGCCTCACTTGCAACATCCACGACTTGATGTCCTAAAACCAAGCAGCGGTGATTCTGTGCAAGGTGAACTGAACATTAATGGAGTAGGTCATCTGGCCGAACCGGCGAGCGATCTCTTGGAGCAAGTCACACCTTTTGGGGTTGATTCATCACTGGGCAGGGTGTTCGTGGCGTGGTGAGGAAGACGAAGTGGGAGGAAGAGGGGTGGTGCGGCACAAGATATTTATTATCAGGAGCAGCCGATTTTTTTTCATAAATCGTTCGACCCGACCCGACCCGATTTGATACAGGTTGGGTCGGGTCGAGTTTGAACTAAAAACCATCCTCAACCCAACCCGAGCCGACCAAGCCTCTTTTGATTGGGTCAGGTCAAAAAAATCTTCAAACCCGACCCAACCCAACCCAACCCATAGATACCCCTAGTTGAAATTGAATTGTTTTCAGATTTGAAGTGTGGGAAATTCATAAAAATACCACTAATATAACACCTTATACAAATCCAACCCTTAATAAAATGATTTATAGTAAAGATTGTATTTCTCAACATTCTCATGATTTTTTAGGTTTAGAATTTTAAAGAATTAAGTAAATCATTACATTAAAAAGTGGATAATTTCATACAGTGTACATTTCTTTCTATAAAACAAGTTCTTAAATTAACACCCATGTTTCATGTACGACACTTTGTTCAAGATAGTGTCCATAACCTAAAAAATTAACCCTTTTATATTTCCCAAACATCCTTAAATCTTGTAAACTCATTTGAAAACATGGATGTTAATTTAAGAACAAAAGTGAATAATTCCTTGTTACAATACAAGATGGGTGTTCGAGTATGTTATTCTTGCTATTTGTTTGTTGTCTTGGTTGTTAATCACATCACTCGCTCCTCAATTTAGTTTATACATGATGGAATATACTAGGTTGAGTGGTGAGTATCAAGATATGTGTGTGGAATACAATGAATTGGTTATAAATTGCTTAGGAGCACCAAAACCCGGTTGGGACTTGCCTGAGTAATTTAGGGCTTGTCGTTTGGGTGTCATTTGATACTTTTTCACACATAGGAATGAGGGTTGATCAAGCAATGATTACCACCAAATTAATACCTAACCATTTCTTTAAACATATAGTGAATAATGAAGCGATTATGGATGCTTTCATTTATCAATTTATAATAAGTTGAGTTAATTATTTTAAAGACCATGATGGCATTACAATTGATAACCAATTCCCTTTTCATCTCTTTGATAAAACTCACTGGTTTTAGCTGCTTTCAACTTCTCTAAATATGAAATCACCAAAATCACCTTTCTTACTAATTGTGACAATTGAATTTAACACCCTTCTCGAGATGACATTGGATTACCAATCGGTTTATAGAGATTAAAACCTTACATCAACTGCAGCTTTTGCAAACTAGGAGTGAGATAAGATTGGGATCAGGCATGAGAGAATATATAAACTTCGTCGTATCCCCACCTGCACGCCAAACAGTTGGTTAATTCCCATCAAACCAACCACGAAACCACTGAATTCAACTGAGGCTTACCCAACCTTCCCGCCGTATGTGGAGCGGTAATTGTATATCAGGTTGTCCAGCACCTTTCGAGCGGGCGGCCTGTTTGATGACTTCCTCGCCTCACTGCACCATCAAAGGAGCAAGCCATAATTACTATAAACACTATAAACTTTTTTATTATAACACAGTTCAGGACATTTTTGAAATGCAACGCTTCTACAGACCCAAGGACAAAATTTTCAGCTTTCGAGACACATACCCAACAAGGTAGTTGGCAACATTTTGGGTCACTTTAATTGCATCTTCGGAGTGTGGAATCATTGCATAACCCCATTCAAAAGCATTTTTCTGCAATGCTTTATATAAGCAACAGCATGTTTGAAGCCAAGAATCTGAACTAGAATGCTTGGGCAGCATTTACTTCGAATGTGGGAAAATATTCAACAAGGTAAAACCAGGGAGACAAACACATAGGATGTGAGCGGCAATTCAACCAGAGAAGCACAGCCCATGATAGAGTACCTCAGGATGCCACTGGACAGCAGTCATCGGATAATGGCAGGCCTGTGCTGTTGAGACATAAACCTGATGAGGAGGCTTCAACAAGTCAGAAAACTAGCAGATGTAGAATCCTGGGTGTAATTACAGAGCTTGTCCATCACACCTTGCCATCTTTATCAGTGCTGGTTGTCAGGATCCTAAAGAAATGGCTCAGATCCGCATTCCCCTGAAGTCTTTCAGGTGATACTCCAAACTGTTGGCATTGAGAATTTAGAATGGATCCAAGCATATCATTCTACGATATGGCAACATAAGGGCAAAATACCTTGACAAATTTTAGACAACAAAAGCGTGAGAATGACATAAATTTCAAATTATGTTAAATAGAACCAACTATCCCAAAACTAAACATTAGTTCAATAAATAAATTGAAAATTTCCAATAAATTCACTAGTTAAATTCCTAACAAAATAAAGCACATTCGAATATGCCCCTCAACAGTTTGCTTGTTCTGAACTACTTGAATTCACACTCATCTGAAACAGAATGAAAAGAGTGGCCAGAAACTGCACCCTTGGCACACAAAGGAAAAGGAAAAAAATGGAGAGATCAATTTCATCATATTAAGTGAAGAAAAAAGAAACGGGGAGAAATGGGGATTACATTTCTCTCACTGAAGCTATTTTCAATCTGTCCAAAAACAGGATGATTCGAAGAGAAACGATAATTCAAGCTTAAAAAATGTGATAATATCATTAGCTTGCACTTATAAAACTTAACCAATCAACATGAAAAACAAACATGACTGTTAGAGGGTGTGTTGAGTGAGTCCCACATGGGACATTATACAATATGTCATCATTTTTATTCTCTGTAAATAAAGGCCAAGGCATCCCACAGGAGAAAGCTTGGGTCCACAAAGCAGGCGCCGTTCCACCCAACCGTTTGCATCCGCATGATGGGCACCATTCCACACAGCTGTTTGGGTCTTCAAGACACGTGTCGTTCACACCCAGCCATTTGAGTTCACAAGACAGACGCCATTTCACCCAGCCATTTTGAGACTGCTCGCTGGTCACCGTTTCATCAAGCATGCTCAGACATTGGTTGTCATCGGCATGATAGTTCTTTGGTTGTCACATATTCTTCAGCAGCAGCAGTTTTTTTTCTTCAATTCGATCGTTTTTTTTACTGTTAGGGGGAAGCCCACACAGAGGACAGAACCCAACAAGCGTGAGGGATCCATCGGATGGTGACCAAAGGCAGCAAATGTCCTTATTTATCTTATTCTTGTCTTTTTATATAGTCAAGCTGGGCATGTCCAGCTTGAGAGATGGTATTTGCTTTGTTTTCTTTTATTATGTATCTAAGCTAGGTAAACCGAGCTTGAGGAGAAGTGTAAGAGGGTTTGTTGAGTTGAGTCTCACGTGGGACATCATGTAATATGTCTTCATTTTTGCTCTCTATAAATAAAGGTCAAGGCCTCCCGTAAGAGGACGTTTGGGGATTGGATAAGAGGGCTCCTCCACTCTAAAAGTAACCATTTCTTTTCTTGTAATAACTTATCTATCCAAACAAAATAAAAATAAATTATAACCATTTTTTCTTTTATTTTATGAATTTACAAATCATTTCTTTTGTTTTATGAAACATATTGCCAAACACACTATTAAAGTATAAAACTCACATGATGATTTTGCATCACAATACATTCTGTACTCAATTTTTCACGCAGTTCAACAGGAAATCTGCAGAAGAATATAGATATTAACCTTTGCATTTGGGGGCAGTAAGAAGTCTTGTAAATGAAATCAAAACTTGCTCAAGCTAAACAACTTCTACTGAATCCACATGCACAATACAAAATCAATATCAATATCAATAATGAATTACCCAGCACTATCCAAGCGATGCACTAAAATATAATAATGGCCTCCCCGCCAACCAAGGCCTTTCGTATTCATAATTTGAAGTAGGTAAAGAATAATATTGATACAGCAAGGCATTAGCATGATGAAACTAGAGGTGGGGAGAAAATTTTTTCCATTTGGAAATGAACAGAAACCACTAGATACCGAGAGTGAGAGATTGAACAAAAAGGCAACCTTCAAAAGGAACATAGTAGGGCATAATTGAAAATCCTCAATGCAGACTCATGCTTGAGCCATCTTAAATAAAACCTTTACCAATTACAAAATGAATGACGTGTATGAAATAATTAGTTGCAATTCCCTTAAATTTAGTTAATTCTTGATCATTTAATGGATGAATTATTCATTGAATTTTCATGTTTGATAGAGTTGTAGAATGATCAAGATTTTAGGGGGAAACAAGAAAAATTATCAAGTCATGGTTGGGACATGTAAAAGTAATTGGAGTTGTGTAATGTCAGTCAACCTAGAGAGAATTCTAGATGAATAGTATTTTACACTACTTGAACATGTAATTTACATTAGGTCATGTGATTATTGCGAGGATGGGATCAATAAGTCACGCGACCACCATGTGTTTTTGGGACTTAAAGATCCTGTGACACCCAGAAAATATGTGAAAATTGTTAAATAATCTGACATCCTGACAGATCTACTTCACCATGCAAAATTTTCTCCAGGTTTGTTCCGAATGTCACTTTGACTGATAGTCAACTTCTTATGGATGTCAGTCTGTCCTACATAAATTATCTGCTTTTTCATTCAAATCTGTTCATCCTGCTATGGTCACCACTTCATCTTTCGGGCCCAGATCAACACTCACCCCGCTGCCCAAAGGGATAACCACATCATCACGACTTGTTGACGAGCATCTTGATTCCACAAATTTCACAATGTGATGGAAGACGGTGGTCGTTTCCTTAAAAGGGATGGGTCGTTACTCTCATCATGTTAGTTCTCCACCAGATCCAGAAAATCCCTAATTCACTGCTTGGGAGCAACGAGATAACAAAATATTTGTTCTTCTCCTCAATTCAATGGATGAATCCGTCAAGCATGTCGTCAACAATTCAACTACAGTCAAGGAACTTTGGGACTTTTTGCTCCTTATATTCTAATAAGTTGTCTTCCGTGTCTTAACTTGTTCAGCAACTCTTTTCTCTTTGGTAGGGTTCATGTTTGATTCCGTCGTATTACAATGATTGGAAGGCGGTTGTGGATGAGATTCATGATTTATGGCTCGTTCCTCAGACTCCTAATGAGATGCGAACCCAACATGAGCAACTCTTCTTGTTCACTCTTCAACGGGGCCTGAATCCAAAGTTTACTGCCACCACGACCAAGATGCTTGTCAATTCCACCATGTTGTACCTGTAATTGGTCTACGGTCATCGTATTAGTGTTAGTCATCCAGCAGCTTCCACCAACTTTACAGATCGCAATGATTTTGCATCCTGCAATATGGATCGTAGTGGCGGTCATAGTGGAGGTCAATCTAGTGAATGGGATCGTTGTTGTCCACATTCACAATGTACTCATTGAGGTCGGACCAATCACATGATTGACACTTGTTGGCAACTCCACTGTCATCCCGACCACCCTCGAACTTCTGACCAATCTAATTCGCCCATGTGGCTCAGACTGGCATTGAAGTTGCTCGCTTATCTCGGGCAAATGGAGTGCTAGGTAGAGGTTGGTTGCGTAGACGTGTCCATGTGTTGAACTCAACCTCTTCCTTTGCGTGTACATCACTTTCTCCTTATAGTGCCCCCGCCCTGGTTCACCTCCACTATGACCAAACCAGGTGCCACATACCTCAAGCGCGTCTCCCTGTATGTCAGAGACTGTCGACCAACGTCAGGGGTCTATGCATATCATGGAGAAATTATACCCCCACCGGTGCAGATAACCATAAATCACAGCAGAATCTATATATAAACGGTCATCACAATATAAAGGCAGCATAAAGGCGGACATCACGGTTGAATGCCAACTGTAAGTAAATAAAAACTCACATGATATAACAAAATGCATTGCTGCAATGTCATACAAGGCATACAGATATAAACAGGACCACCCGTGGGTCGGTTGTATAAATCAAGGTACAAAAATAACAAAAGATTGAAGGCATCCACAAATTGGACCTGAGTCCTTGCTCGATCCTACCTCCTAGCTCCAACCCATGCTCCATAGCTCAACCATCACTAGCTGCAGAGCCCTTGCCCTTACCTAGACCACAAAACATGATGCTTGCTCGGGTACCAAGGTGCCCGAGCAAGGTGTGAGTACAACTTCATACCAATGGTGCCCTTAAATCAATCCAGAATATACAGGTGCATGCACGGTCTGATATGCTAGAATAATAAACCATAATAACCATAAATAATGTCATGCCCTCGAGTCCTCAAGTAGCCACCCAAGTTGTGACCATACCTACTTCAGCAACTATTGAGGTGTCTCTGAACACATCACGATAAACCATAAGGCCGATAGGGCAATACATTCTCATGCCTATAAGGATCTCAACCCATAGGGCACCTCGATCAACATGTATAACAATGTTAATACAATGAGATAAGAGGCCCCACATCTGTGTTATTCTCGGTCTTCATACATCTCGGCCACGGCTCATAACAACGTCAAGACAATGGGAGAGGCGACCCCATGTCAGTATCGGTCACAGCTCATAGGCATCTCGACCACAGCATCACAATCCAAGGTCAAGGGGAAAAGCAGCCCCTGCCTATATGATCTCAACCCTCAGGCATCTTGACTCAAGCTCGACATCAATGGGAAAAATGGCCCAGGTCTATAACGATCTCAGCCCATGGTATCACAATCACTACATATCAATATCAAGACAAAAGGGGAAAGCGGCCCCTGTCTATACAGTCTCACCCCATGGGCATCTAGACACGCTATAACGATCTCAACCCGTGGTATCTAGATCAAAACATATCAATATAAGACAAAGGAGACGACCCCTATCTATACGGTCTTACCCCATGGGCATCTCGACCCCTGATCAGGACAACAGTAAGACCAATGGGAAGAACGACCCAGGTCTAAAATAATCGCTCAATAGCATCTCGACCCCGACTCATGTCAATTACGAAGAAGATGGGGGAAAGCAGCTCCAAGTCTATAATGATCTCAGTTGTTAGGTATGCAGGTAGAATAGGTGGGACTACCTGGGGCAGTGCTGTAAATACCCTAAACGACATTAGCTGGATTGTTAGTGTGGTGGTTCCAGCTTTTAATACCAGCTGTCGGGAGGAGGTTTCTCTAGAATATTCTAGATGTAACGTGGGGAAACCTCCTTTAAATGTCGATTGGGGAGATTTGGGGGGAATTACAGATTGAATTGGGATTTGTTTTCCAGCTTGGCTGGAGGAGGATGCGGTTAGGCCTTGTGAGCAGTGGATCCTAGGGAGTTCTTCACCCTCCACTTTCCTCTTCCACACTTGTTAATTCTTGTTTGTTGTAGCTGCATAAAATCAATAGAAGACTACTATTATTTTCTCTCATCTAGACTCCTATCAATTGGTGCTTCCATTGAGAGAAAGCATCGAAATTAGGAGTTGGGATAGGAGTTCTCAATCGGCGCTTGAGTTGTTGCAGCTACTTTATGCCCACAGGTATGGACAACAGAGTTGTCGGACTAGAGTCTTCAGTGTTGGAGCTGCAAGCTGGACTCCAGTGACAAGAGGCCGTGTTACAGCGCCAAGAGATCGTATTGCAGCAGCGGGAGGTAGGACAGCAACGTCAGGAGTTGGCGCTGCAACAGCTCAAGATCCAGATGTGAGATTTGATGACGATAATATGTCTCGGCAGAAGACGAATCAGACGGAGTATCCAATTCGAAGTGATAAAAAGGGAAATCCGTAATCAAAGAGGGAGAAAGCAATATGAGGACTGACGTCTTGGAGAGTGGACCTAGACGGTTGTGGTGCATGGCAACGAAATGTGCAATACTGAGTGGGAGGTGATGCATGCGATGACAAAACCAATGGAGATGCCTACATTTTCTAATGAGGATCTCGTGTTGTGGATCGTCAAAACAGAAATGCTTTTCTCGATCCAGCGAATTCGAGAGATGAAAGTACCGCTAACGCAAATGAGCATGGAGGGTATGGTTCATTACTGGATCATCTCCTTGAAGTCTAACAAACCTGAACTCACCTGAACGCGATTCAAGGAGGAGCCCCTTGGAAGATGTGGGGATGTGGCAGAGGAGGATTCGATGATCTTCTTGAAAGGTTTGTGTCAAATTGGGGATGTGGATAATTATGTCGAAGAATTCGAGCGTGTTGCATTGCGGATACCAGATTTAACAGATAAGTAGTATGCGAGTTTGTTCGTTAGAGGTTTGCGGCCGGAGATTGGGAACACAGTGGTGACTCGTGACCCACCAAACAAGGCGCGGTTGTTGACTCTGTCTAAGAGGGTAGAACGAGAGTTGTTGGCCAAAGGAATAATTTAACAGTATGAACCACGGAACAAGAAGAATGCAATTAGTAGCCCAAGGGAGGAGTTGGAGTACAAGTACAATGAAGTTGGTTCCAACAATGGAAGTTGCAAAGAAAGAAAAGCAAGGAGATAATGCACCTCACTGGAGGAGAGTCCAAAATCTATCCAAGGAGGAATTTGAGGAAAGGAAAATGAAGAGGTTATGCTATGCTTGTGGACAGAGATTTAGCCAGGAGCAGAGGTGTCCTGAGAAGTGATTCAAGCAGATGGTATGAGAGTGTTTGGAGCCGCGAAGTGAGGTGGAAGAGGAACCAATAGAAGCAACTTAAAAGAAAGGATTGTACGACTGAGGTAATCTGGGAGTTCCAGGAGCTGCTACAAACGCAGTGCCCTAAATTCCACCTTGAGGGCAAAGTGGATTTTCAAGGGGTGGGCAATGCTAGGTATGCGGGTAGAATAGGTGGGACTGCCGAGGGCGGTGTTGAAAATACCCTAAACGGTATTAGTTGGATTGTTGGTTAGTGTAGTGGTTCCAGTTGTTAATACCAACCGTTGAGACGAGGTTTCTCTAGAAGATTCCAGTTGTAACGTGGGGAAACCTCCTTTAAATGCCAATTGGGGAGGTTTGGGGGGAATTACCAATTGAATTAGGAATTGGCTTCCAACTTGGCTGGAGGAGGGCGCGACTAGGCCTTGGGAGCAGCAGATCCCAGGGAGATTTTCTTCTCCCTCAACTTTCTTCTTCCACACTTGTTAATTCTTGTTCACTATAGCTGCAGAAAATCAATAGAAGACCACTGTTACTTTCTCTCTCTCATCTAGACTCTTATCATCAGCTCAATGGCATCTTGATCCATCTCACAGTAGTAAGAAGACCATGAGAAAGGTGGCCCAGGTCTATATCAGTCTCAACCCATAGGTTTCTCGATCCCTCATATCAAATCCTTATAACATAACAAGATTTAAGGTTGGGCATGACATCCATACCTCTACAAGCCGAATTAGGTCGATCCTCACATACCCATGGTACAGTCCCCTGGGAACCATTTAGTTTAAAGGAGTATGTCATGCACTCTTTGTAGATGTAAAGTAAGCCAAATGTTACTCTTTCTAAATGTTAAGTAAGCCAAACGGGGCTATCCAACAATATTTGCACTAAGAGCCAAACCCCAACTATCTCCTAGAGTACACATCTTCTATTCAAGGAGATTAATTGACACCTATTCAAGTCCGCTATGTCAGGGTGCAACTCAAGGAACCCGTCATTGGATTCCGAGCATAAGGCTCAACCCACTTTACATCATGCTCGTGGCCATCGGCAGCCATGGCATCAAAGCATAACAATCGGAGGATCCATCATGGTGCTAGATATCATTACCCAACTCACAGAGGGTCAAGGTAAACAAATCAGAATAATTTTAGGCCAATTGCACACAAGCGGCGAGACTGCATATCACACATCTCATGAAACATGTATAAACCATCGGGAATGGTTAGGGACCACCCACCTTGTGGTCATAGGAGACTTCCCATGCGATTTAGACCGACGAAATCGACCTCTCACGGAAGAAATCATAGAGTCTGGCATAAACCCCCAAATTAGGGCAAAATCAACGAAAAATGTTGGAAAAAGGATAGAAACCGGGAATGGAGGGATGAGGAGTGATAGACTGTAATGGTCTGGACCTTCCGGTCCATTACTTTGTGAGAAATCTGATGTTTTGAGGTGTCCGGGGGTAGTCCGGGGTGTTTTTGGGACATGTGAGATGTTCCAACGATGTGTCATTCCAACAGTTTGCCAAATTTTCAGTTTTCCAACGGTGTGTCGTTTTAGCGGCGTGTCGTTTTGGCAACGTCTCGTTCTGGCGGTGTCTCCTTCTAGCAGCATGTTGTTCTGGCGGCGTGTTGTTCTGGCATGTCCTAGCGGCGTGTCGTTCTGGCGGCGGGTCATCCTAGCGGTGTCTCATCCTGGCGTCGTGTCATCCTCACGGTGCCTCATCCTGGCGGTGCCACATCCTGGCGGTTTCTCATTTCCAACAGTTCGCCATTTTTCCAAAATTTTCCAATTTTGCCCTTTTTATGTTTGTTTTGACGTTAAATGAGTTTAATGACATAATTGATGGTTTTTAAGGCCGTTTCAAAGTCTATCAATCATATCTTAAATTTCTCCAATGTTCAGAGACTTATAAATGGTCAAACCGTGTGATTTATTGAGATTCGCCATTAATGGCAATTCTAAGTCGTTTTAAATCCCGTGAGTTCCGGATCTAATCCTTCTAAGCCGGAGACCTTTCATTCGTTCTTTCCTTCTCCTTTCTCTTAATACGGGAGGTTCCAAATCATTCTTACCATAGGAGTCGTATAACCTAGTTGCTAAGGTTGGATCGTGTTTCCCTGGAAAGTCTCATGCTGTACGTGTGCCCCTGTTTTGGTGCAGCAAGTCTGGGAAAAAGACTGTATCGGTCATCTTTCTTCCAAGTAGGCTTTTCCTTCGTTTCTCCTTATGTGTATCATGCGGGGTGGGTTTATTATTGTTAACTCTTGTAAACATGGCTGCAACCAAATTAAGAAAGATAATGAAGGTTTATATTGAATTTAAAGGGGCAGGAGAATGTGGAGTATGATTTTACATCTTTTATTGATTTGATTTCATCTGTTTTGATACTATGTTCTTATGGACGTGCTTCCTTAATGAAAATCGTCTCTATGGGTGACTTGATTATGTTGTAGCAACTTTCTTTTGAAATCCCCTGTTTTGTGGTTGAATGGTGTTGAACCCTGTTTTTATTATTCTGGGTATTTCCGAATCCCATATCGGAATACTCCTTTATGTATTCCGTATTTTCAATCTATAAAAGGTCTTTGCCTCACCTTGAGGTATGGAGATTACCTCTTCAACATGGTATCGGAGGGAATATAATCCCGAGCCCTCCCACTAGATTTTTTTTTCTCTCTCTCGAGTCTGCCCTACGTGGCCACCCCCCCCCTCCGTCTCTGCCCTACGCGGCCTCCCACCACGGCACCTCCCTTCCCCGGCGGCTCCCTCCTACGACTCCCTCCAGCATCGCCCCTCCATCACGACGCCTTCCTGAGCCCTCCCCCCTCCTTTGCGGCTCCCACCGACGACGACCCGGTGTCCCCCTTCGTCGCCCCACGCCCCGACCGTCTCTCCTGTGGCCTCCCGGCGACACCCGACCTCGCCCTTGCGCGCACCGCCCCTGCGGTGCTCTCCTCCGACCGTCCCAGCGACGACAGACCACCCTCGGCCTCCCCATCCCGGCGTGATCAACCCCGCCGCGTCTCCCGGCTCGTCTCCAGCGGCTTCCGCCCTACCCGCCGCTGTTTCCGGCTCCCACACCCGCCTGCTCCCTGGCGACTTCGCCCAATGGCCCGCTCCTCGGCGCCCCTGGTTCTATCGGCGTCCCCCAGCCATCTCCAGACGGGATTCCCCGGGTTCTCTCGTCGTGGCCTCCCGACTCCAACCCTTTCCGGCCGCGTCCTGCCCTTACCAGCAGGTGCCCTCCGCCCCGCCGGCCTGGCCTCCCGACTCCGTCCAGGCGCAACCCTCGCCGGCCTGCTCTCCCTTCCGGACGACATTCCGACGTCCTCTCGCGGCTAACCGGTTTCCACCGGCTCCGCCTCTCTCTAGAACAACCGGCCCTCCCTTCCCGGCGTCCTCCCGGATCCCTCTGCGCGCGGCACTCACCAGGCGGCTCCCTCGCGACGTCACCAGCAGCCCGCTGCCTCCGCGCCAGCCCTCCTACTTCGGTGCCACTCCTCCACCGGCTACCTAATTCCCCGACAGCTCCCTGCGCATCCTCTGGGTTTCTACGTCGGCTCAGGAGGTGCTTCCCAACTCCATTTGCGTCCAGCACTAACCGGATCAGCAACTCCCTCCCGCAGAAAGTCCCGTATCCCCACGGTCTCCCCGGTTGGCCAGCCCTCGTCGGCCCGCCTCTCTCCGCAGTCTCCAGGCACCTCTTCCCGACAATCCCCCCTCTTCCCGACAAATGGATCCGATGCGGTCTCCCAACCCCTGCCCTCCTCAGCGGTCTCTCGGCCCGCCTCCCGCAGTCTCCCAACCCCTGTCTGAGCACCCATCCTCATCTCATCGAGCGCCAGCCTGGATGCTCGACACCGGTGCATCCGAACATCTCATCGAGGATTTTGGTATGTTCACTACCTACCATCCATCGACTAGTGATTCTCCAATCACTATTGCCAATGGATCAACAATTCCCATTGTGGGATTTGGCACATGCCATGAAACCCCGTCTATTAGTCTGCCTTCAGTCGCTCACGTTCCTCACAGCCAATTTAATCTTCTCTCCATCAGCAAACTCACCAAAGATTTAAATTGTGCTACTATTTTTACATCCTCGGGTGTTGTTTTTCAGGAGCGGTCGACGAATCAGGAACTTGGTCGAGGTCATCTGCGGGTCGGGGCGTACATACTCGATCTCCCACAACCTCTTGTTTGCTCATTCACCTCAGCCCGTGCCCTTGACCTTCATTTTCGCCTTGGTCATCCGCCCGCTTCCGTCCTACATAAGCTTTGCCCCCAATTTTGTCCTAACCTTTCCTTCCATTGTGAACCCTGCAAGTTTGCAAAACATCATCGGGTGATATATGTTCCTCGATTGGACCCGCGTGCAGCGAATCCTTTCGACCTTGTTCATTCTGATGTCTGGGGTCCTTGCAGGGTTCCTAACCAGCCTGGGTTCCAGTATTATATTGTCTTTATCGATGATTACTCCTGCATGACCTGACTCTAACTTCTTCGTGATCGGTCTGAAGTATTTTCTACCTTTCAGACCTTCTACAATGAGATTCATACTCAATTCTCAACCTCCCTGAAATGTCTCTGCTCTGACAATGGACGAGAATATTTATCAACTCCCCTTCAGCAGTTTCTCAAGGATAAAGGCATTATTCACCAGACTTCTTGCCCCGATACACCTCAGCAGAATGGAGTGACCGAGCGGAAACATCGTCATATTTTGGAGACTGCTCGTGCCCTCCTATTCCACATGAAGGTGCCTCTAAAATTTTGGTGCGATGCTATCCTAACTGCTACATACCTCATTAACCGTCTCCCTTCTTCTATCCTTCAAGAGGAGACTCATTTTCGAACTATGTTCTCCTCTCTCCCTACTCACTCACTTCCACTGCGTGTCTTTGGATGTCTCTGTTATGTCCGTGACACTCGGCCCGGTCTCTCCAAGCTCTCTCCTAAATCCCTCTGCTACATATTCCTTGGTTATTCCCGCACTCAGCGCGGATATCGATGCTTCTCTCCGGACCTACGGCGGTACATCATCTCTGCTGACGTCTCATTTGTTGAGAGCTCTCCCTTTTCACATTCCTCTCCCCATCCAAACATGGACATTAATGATTGTCTTCCTCTCATTATCCACCCTCCACTGGTGTCTCCCCCTGCTGTTGACCGCCATTTTGGTACGGTCTACTCTCATCGTCCATCGACTGTACCCCCTGTCCTGGCAGAGGACACCATCATCCCCGCTTTGTCCGATGCTCTTGCCCCGGCACCAGACGACTTGCCCGTTGCACTGTGGAAAGGTACTCGATCTTGCCAGCGTACTCCTTTATTTGTCTCTTCATACATCAGTTTGTCATCTCTGGAGACAGTATCTATTCCTCGCACAGTTGGTGATGCAAAATCTCACCCGGGGTGGCAAGCAACAATGCGGACTGAATTGCAGGCTCTGGAAGAAAGTCATACTTGGGATCTTGTCCCCCTTCCAGCAGGTAAAAAGGCGGTTGGTAGCAAATGGATTTACACAATTAGGCTGAATCCCGATGGCACTCTCAATCGACTCAAAGCTGGCCTTGTGACAAAGGGTTTCGCGCAGAATTATGGTATTGACTACTTTGATACCTTCTCTCCAGTTGCGAAGATGACCTCCGTTCGATTATTCATCTCTCTGGCTTGCCCATCATCATTGGCCTCTTCATAAACTGGATGTCAAGAATGTCTTCCTCCATGGATTTCTTGAGGAAGAGGTTTATCTGCAGCAGCCCTCGGGATTTTGTGCCTCCGGCGCCGAGTCTCACGTCTGTCGACTTCGCCGCTCTCTTTACGGCCTCAAGCAGTCTCCTCGTGTTTGGTTTGGCCGATTCAGCACTGTCGTCACCGATTTTGGGCTCTCCCGCAACATGAAGGACCACATAGTGTTCTACAGGATGACATCTGCTGGCTGCATCCTGTTGGTCGTTTATGTGGATGATATCATCATCACCAGCAGCGACTCTGCTAGAATCACCCACCTCAAAGGGCATCTTCACCAGCACTTCCACACTAAGGATCTCGGCCCTCTCACATACTTCCTAGGCATCGAGGTCTCCTATTCTCCGGACACCATCTTCCTGCCAAAGGAAATATGCGTTGGATATTCTGCAGGATGTTGGGCTAACACAGACCACTGCTGTGGACACTCCTCTGGAGCCCGAGGAACGGTCTCTCTATGACTCCTCGAAACCGTATTCGCACCCAAAGCGGTACCGTCGACTGGTGGGTAAACTCAATTATCTCACCATGACTCGTCCCGACAATGTCTGCACTGTTGGCAAAGTGAGCCAATTCATGGAGCATCCGACCACCTCTCAGTGGGATGTTGTCCTCCGTATCGCCAAATATATCAAACGAGATCATGCCCATGGTCTTCGCTACTCTCAGCATGCTCGTCTGAATATTGAGGCCTTTTGTGATGTTGATTATGCCGGTTGTCTTGCTACCCAGAAATCTACTTCTGGGTTTGCCGTGTTCTTGACAGACAACCTCATCTCCTGGCGCAGCAAGAAACAGAATGTCGTCTCTCACTCCAGTGCGGAGTCCGAGTACCGAGCCATGGTCACTGTCACTACAGATATCATTTGGCTTTTCCATCTCCTCCAGGAGCTTGGCTTTCCTCCACAAAGATCTGCTTGCATCTGGTGTGACAATCAGGCAGCCACCAAGATTGCTTCAAATCCCGTTTTTCATAAACGCACGAAGCATATTGAGGTGGACTACCACTTTCTTCGCCACCACCTGGAGCACGATCATGTCAACTTCAGCCACATCCCGACGGCGGACCAACTTGTTGACATCTTCACCAAAGGTCTCCCAGGAGCTCGCCTCGCCTCGCTCAGTTCCAAGCTGGGCATCCACAGCATCTGCGGCCCAGCTTGAGGGGGAGTGTGTCTGGTCTTTCCATATTATCTTTCTTTTGTGGGACTCGTGTTCCAAGTTGGGCATGTCCAGTTTGAGGGGGAGTGTTGAACCTTGTTTTTATTATTCTGGGTATTTCCGAGTCCCACATCGGAATACCCCTTTATGTATTCCATATTTTCAATCTATAAAAGAAGGTCTCCGCCTCACCTTGAGGTATGGAGATTACCTCTTCAACAAATGGTATCATCATAAATAAATAAATGATTAACCACATATATTCGGTTAATTAAATTGATGCCCCAGGATCTTATGGCTTCTGTGATAAAACCCTTAAATAAATAAATGAAATTGAATAAGAGCCCCCTTTGCTAAACCTGAATGTGTTGTGTTGTGATATGTGATGTGTTGTGTGGAATTGTTGTGGTTTGTGTGTGTGGGATTAATGTAATGTGCAGTAGCCATATTTTTAGGTGTGTGGGGGGGGGGAGTCGATTAGATGTGGTTGTGCAGTGCGGCTGTGATTGTTGTTATGGTACAGTGGTGCAGTGGGGTTGCGACGAAGGTTGTGGTATAGTTATTCAGCGAGGCTGTGAAACTGGATGTGGTTGTAAAGTAATGTGGATGTGGAAATTGGGTTGTGGTGTTGTGCTTATGTTGTGTGGTTGGTTCTGTTATATCTACCCAAGTATTAATGAAATTAATACTTCATGTTAATAATTTCAAATGGGCGTGTTTAATGGGGAAATTGATGATGGGTTGTGTTGATTAACCGGTTAATGTTTATATATAAACTGATGGGTTGGAAATGTAAAATAAGATGTTTTTCTAAATGAAATGGGTTTTCTAAATGTTGTTTACACAAATCAAAGTGGCTGATAAAGTGGAATTTATTGATAAAACAGACTCTGGAAAATGACTTAAAGACTAAAATACGAATTATGGTTCGTGTTTTGTTTGTGTGTTTTTATGCATTTAGAGGTGGTAGTGGCCTTGTGTGGATTCTTTGAGATGATTAGTCCTTGTTGTAAACCCATAAGATGGGCTTGTGCGTTGTAACTCTATATGTATATACATTGTATTCCCTTGTGATTTCTATACGCAACCCACCCACGTTGAGCACTATGCGTCGAACACCCGCATCGTCACGCGGGGGGTGTCTTTCCCAAACATCCTGGTGAGAGGATGGATGGCTTGTCACCCGCTCTTCCTTGTTCCCTCTTCCAGGTGAGGTGGGTATTGCACAGGTTGTGATGGTCGGAGGTCTGTTAGTGCATTAGATGGTGGATGTGATGTGGTGTCCCAAGTGTCTTCGGGATGAGTTGTGATGTGATGTGATGTCCCAAGTGTCTTCAGGATGAGTTGTGATGTGATGTTTCAGGTGTCTTCAGGATGAGATGTGTTGTGTTGTGAGACCAAGGTGTGTGCGGGCGGGGGTGTGTTGTGAGGCCCAGGCGTGTGCGGGCGGGGGTGTGTTGTGAGGCCCAGGCGTGTGCGGGCGGGATGTGTTGTGAGGCCCAAGCGCGTGGGGGCTGTTGGATTGGTGCAGCCCGATCCGTTTTGGATGATGTTTGGGTCAAATGCTTGTGGCCCGTACTGTGCACCAGGCCGCAACCTACACGGGTCAAGCTCCGCAATGAGCTCGTTGGGGGGTTGCAGGGGGCAATGCGCCCTTTCGGAGGCCGAAGATCCCCAGCTCAATTTTGGGGGGGTATTGTAGCATCTCTGACCACTATAGCAGAGCTGACCGACCGACACCGACAGCGCACTGTAGCAAATCGGACTTTGGAGTCAGCAGTATTGTAGCTCCTTGGACTTCCAATCGCCGACCACTGTAGCACTTTTGACTTGGGTGGCCACCTTTTACTGTGGCGATGCGGACTTCCTGTGTGGTTGGTGGAATAGTGGATCGTCTTCCTCCTTTTGTAGCCCATTTCGAGCTAGGGTTTTTGTGTTAGAAACTTGAGATACTCTCTGTAAATTGTGCTCCCGAAACTAGTGAAACTTCTGCCTCTCCGTGGACGTAGGGATCATTTCTCGAACCACGTAAATCTCTGCGTCCAAGTGCTTCTTTCGTTTTTCCCCCCTTTTACTCTTCTGTGAAATCATTTCTTTTTGTTGTTGCGACTCCCGACGTTTCCGCATCATGGGCGGGATGTGTTGTGAGGCCCAGGTGTGTGCGGGGGGGATGTGTTGTGAGGCCTAGGTGTGTGCGGGCGGGATGTGTTGTGAGGCTCAGGTGTGTGCGAGCGAGGTGTGTTGTGGTATATTCGAAAGAGGTGGGATCATCAGGACGTTTTTCGTTGGGGAGAGAGCGGTTAATCAGTGGGAAAGTGGTGCGGGGTACCCTATCATCGATGTGATTTATAATATATTATATTACTTGGATGCGTTATTTGGTGAGTGAGCCTTAGTGAGGTTGAGGTTTTGGTTAGTATACCAGTTTAGGTGTTGTTTGGTTCTACTACTTTCACATAGGTGCATTAGTATGCTCTCTTCACATGTGCACGAGATACTTTGGTTTTCCTACTGAGTATGTTTATATGCTCACCCTACGTATATCAAAACTGTTTTCAGGATTCCATGAGGACTTTTCGGATCGTGCTGGACATTTCTAGTTCGGACCTTCGGAGCTATTTTTATGTCGTTCCCTTAACTTTTGTTTCTTTTGGGATTTCATTTGGAGACTTTTATATGTATCAGTTTTGATTTATACATACATTGTGGGATGGTTTGGATTTATTTTATATATAAATGTCATGGAGTTGATTATGGTTGGAACATCCTATCTCCCGATCTTGTTTTCTTATAAAGGGTAATGTCTCACATAATGTGAGATCCTTATACCCTCGGTCCCAGTCGCCAACCCGAGGCCTACTGGAGGCGGGACTCAGGGGTCATTACCTCCATTTCTTCATTGTCAGCACAAGAGGGGTATCTTTAGAGGGGGGGTCATGACATAGACTTCCTATAGGCGATCTACCAGGACCGACGACACTCAAATCCAACAATGAATAGAGATCCGACCTTGGATAGGGAAAGAAAATGAGAGGGGGGGGGGTCTGGGGTCGAGCAGGGGAGGAGAATGAGGGAATCTCATTTTAAAAAATTTAATCACTTAAATTAAATTAATTATAATTTAAAAAAAAAAACTTAAGACAGCCACTGGGTACCCGCCCCATGGTCACCGGCCACCCGATGACCCTCCAAGGGCTACTGCCCCTCTACTAGGCACACCGAGTACCCGATGGAGTCTGTCACAAAATGACAAACTCCTGCACCAAGTCTAACTTCCCGAATACCGACCCCCAACCTCTGCCAACTC
This sequence comes from Viscum album, assembly GCA_963277665.1. Taxonomy (NCBI): domain Eukaryota; kingdom Viridiplantae; phylum Streptophyta; class Magnoliopsida; order Santalales; family Viscaceae; genus Viscum; species Viscum album. Next base: position 1,919,336,652 of record OY728152.1, read on the forward strand.
CTCCAATATAACAAAACCATCAAAATACACATGGTTTAGAAAAAAATTAAAGGAATTCATACCTTGGGATAAGCGGAGTGTTTCAACCTTGTTGTAAAAATTGGTGCCCTAGACCCAACTTGAGCAGTACTTTTAGATTATCATATCATGTATACAGAGAGTAATGCATGACATAATCTTACCATAACAGTGTTAATACTTTTGCGTACTCTATTTATATGATAATGTCATTGGATTACTTATCATATCAAAAGGTTATAGTAGTTATCGGTTATAATGAGAACCTCAAAATACTATGACAGTAATCCTAAACATATATCATATGGTCTAGATACGTCATATTGAAGGGACACAGATAATGTATGGCTATCAGATGTTGAGGGCTCATAAGCATTGAGACTTCTTCTTATGAAGTTCGCACTTGGTGATCTCGAGTAAAGGAGATCATGGGGGCTGACACGTCAATAGAAACACCGCATGTTTCGGATGTCATTCGTTGTTCCTATTTACGAGCACATGTATTGGTCCCTCGACTTGAGATCATTATCAATGTGTATCATTTAATCACATACTTTGATGCAAGACGAAAACCATGGTATTTATGTTGTGGTGATGTAACTTGCGTTGGTTGCGTCATTTGTGGTATGACATTAATTGAATAATTAATACATAATTTGTCGCTTCCAAGTAAAAGAAGAGATATTTCAGGGTTAGTTGACCAGAATGGTAGTACCTTTATTAAATCTATAGACATGGTAAAAGAAGGTAAATCTGTCTGGAATGGTCATTAAAAGAATAAATAGAAAAAATAAGGATGGTGACAGAAGTGATGCATCATGCTTTATGAAATATCATGAGACAAAGATTTGGTATCATGTTTATATTCGTCATCGGCATGTTATGCCTCCTGCAATACTTGTTGATGCCCCTGAACCAGATTCATCGATTGCTCAAACACCAATCACTGATGATCTTCCCATTAACTTGCACACAGATACACATTCTTGCTAGTAGTCTCTTGTTTTTACTCACTCTTTCTAGGGTTTATCGGCACAAATTGCAACAATTATCAGCACGTTGGATACTAAATTTGCTCCCCAAAATCTTGCTAAGGTCAAGGTTCATCCAGGTTCGTCACATGCTATGTTTCAAGAGATTTGTGCTCTGAAGGATAAAACACATTCAAGGACAAGGTTCATCCAGGTTGATTGCAAATGGGTCTATATTGTTCATGTTAATGTTAATGGCACAGCCAATTTGCTAAATGTCTGACAGATACCAAATGGATATGGACACACATATGGCATTGACTACTTTGATACCTTCTCTACAGTGATCAAAATAGCATTTATCCGACAACAGATTTCTCTTGCCACGTCTTTCACTAGCCTCATCATTGGCAGGATGTCAAGAGCATTTTCCTCTATGGTTTTTGAATGAGGAAGCTTATATGGAACAACATCCTGATTTTGATGTTCATGGGGAGGTCCTCCAAAGTTTGTCATCTTCAATGATCTCTGAATGGTCTTAAACAGTCTCTACGGGCATGGTTTGGCCATTTTTGTATAGCGGTAACCGATTTTGGGCTTTCACAAAGTGTAAAGGAACCCCTGCTTTTTTATCAATAGTTTGTTGTTAAGAGTATTTTGTTCATTGTTTATGCGGACAGCATTGTCATCATAGGTAGTGACTTGGCATAAAATGATCAACTTAAGTCCTTTCTCCATCACAATTTTCATACGATAGAAATGGGCTCCCTAAAGTATTTTTTGGGGGATTAGCTTCTCTCGATGCTCGAAAGGAACCTTCTGGTGACAACAGAAATATAACTATGACTTGTTACAGGAGATAGGGTTGTCTAATACATAAGGTGTTGTCCTCACCCGACAGGTATCATCGACTTGTTCGCAAGCTAAACCACTTTACCATGACTCGTCAAGATATTGCTTGTGTAATAAGCAAAGTTCATGGATCATCCTATGAGATTGCAGTAGCATGTCAGTTTACGTATTGTTATATATGCTAAGAGGAAACCCGGGCTGGACTGTTATACTCTATGTAAGGGCCTGATTTTTCCCAAGCCTCTCCTCTGTGTTTTCGGGAGATTGAAGGCATCAGAGGATAAATGGATGAGCAGGAGTGCTGCTGGAGCTGAAATTTCAACTAGAGGATTGCGGCATGGTATAGTCTCGGGTGGGTGGTCTTGCAGCGTGGCCATGGCCCTGTGATGTGGAGTTCGGGATGAAGGATTGGGTGGCTCTATTGTTTTAGGGGCACCTGTGGCGTGGTGCCTTGGGTTGCGTCGTGGAGCTTGAGGGATCAGGCTCCTTGTCTCTACCCCCTAAGGGTTGTTGCGGTGTGGTGTTTGGGGTTGCACCGTGGAGCTCGGGGGTCGGATTCTTGTCTCTGCCTTCCAAAGGGCAGCAACGATGTGGGGTATGGGCTACGTCATGGAGTCCCGAAGGTCGAGACCCGTGGTTCTGCCGATCTGAGGACCGCTGCAGCATAGTGTCTCAGTTGCGCTATGGTGTCACCCCAAGTTGGGGGTTTGATCGAGTTTTGGAAAGGGGCAAATATAGGGGATTTGGGTCGTGGTTTCCGAGGGAGGGTTTGACTCAAACCCATTACGGCGTGTCCACCCTTGTCCCACTGTTGTTTTGGTGTAAAGCCTAGCCATTGCGGCGTGGTCAGGTGTAACGTCCCGTGTTTTGGACGGGTTAAAATTTTCAAAGGAATTTGAGTTTTTCGTTTGGTGGGCGGGCCAAATCTTAAACCAAGCTTCAAAACGTAATTTCGAGAGTTGAAACACTTTAAAATGTTGTTTTTGGATGATGTTTAAGGCCCGGGAGGTGACTCAGGTGTTCGGATGAGTTTCGGGAGCTTTGGGCTTCGAAAGCTCAATTACGAGAAAAACGGACAGGGGCGCACAGTTGGCGCACAGTTAGTGTTAACCGTGCAGTCCAAACCGTGCGACCTGTTTTGTTAAGAAACACGGTTTGTTTAACCGTGTGAGGGAGCCCAAGAAACCATGCGATTTGGTGCAGAGGTGTAAAAGGGACTCGCACGGTTGGCGCAAGGTTTGTTTAATCATGCACTGCAACTGTGCGAGGGGGTGTTTCTTTTGAACAGTAGCACCGCACGGGATGCGCACGGTTTGATTAACCGTGCACCTAGTCGAGTGAGGGGGTTGTCCCTTTGGACAGTGACACCGCATGGTTGGCACACGGTTAGCCAAACCGTGTGGGTATTTAAAGGGGCTTGAAAAGACTGTTTTGCCCTCCTTTAAGTTTTACGCCTCCTTTCTCCTTCCCCTTTCACGCACACCCCCCCTTCGACTGCGGGAGCTCTCCCTCTCCCTTTTCTCAAGGCATGGTGGTATCTCCCTCATCCGTACTCGGAATCAAGCGTCGTCGGTTGCGTTGGATAGCCCTCGGTTAGTTTATGGCTCCTCTTCCTTCTTTTCTCCGTTTATCTTGTCGTATCGGATGTTATTTTCATGCGACCTCATATGCTCTATTTTTAGGGTGTTTGTTTATTCTCCTGATTTCTCTAGTTCAGACTCGAATCAAAGTCTGGTATTGGACGAGTGAAGCGTCCTAAGAACGTGGTAGGTGGTCTATATGTTTTTCCCTCAAAGTTGCATCGTTTATAAAATGTGTCGTGCCGCACGCCGGACTTTCAGTGTGTTGCTCCTAAATTATGAAATGCCTTAAATTAAATACTTAAATCACAAATGTGATGTTCCTTAGACCACTTAACATGGTTGGAGGTCGACGACCTCAACCCGAACCACCACATAAGGTGAGTTCGATTAAATGTTTAGAATGATCGTTGTTGGCTACTTTACCAAACCACCCCTATAGGTGTGTTGAGCACGACCCTTGCTAGCGAAATGCCTAAATGAATTAAATGGTTTGGATAAACCATTGGTCCTTGATCACTCGCTTTATGCTTAATGGTTATGAATCAGTCAACAGTATTATTTGAATCGAATCGTAGTATGGAAAGTATTCTACACTTGGCCCTCTTATCACTTCTGAGTGATTTGTTAAATGAAATGATTAAAAACATGTTTGAATTGTGTTAAGGGGTTGGTGCTTCCCATGGCCTTCTTGTTTGGTTATAAATGAAATGGCCTAATTGTATAGTTGATTAAGAGATACGGGGTTCCTCTTTACAGAACACCTTGGTTGAGGGCTCATAGGGCAAGTGGGATCACCTCACGCATGATTACTATTGAGCGGCCTCGGTTAGGGAAATGTTGAAAGCCTCGTATGGAGGTAGGGGATTCATGACCTTTCTTTTGTCATGTGCAACTCTGGGACTAGCATATTTTATCTTCAATGAGTAAATGGTTGAAGTTAACCTAATGAAGATAATAATCCTAACAAATTAAGAATGGGATAATAAATGAAAAGGGTGTTGTGATTGCATGTGGTTTATGCTATATTTGTTGGATAGTGTGCAAATTGTTGTTGTGATTATTGGTGTCCCTTAGCATGATAGATTTGTTTTAAATTGGTTAAACAGCGTAAAGATGATAAGATTAAGTGAATAATGAATGAGGCATATGAATTTAATTACCGTTCTTCCTTGAAAACTGTTGAACATGAAAGTGATGCTTGAAGCATGTCGTCGTATGATGATGAAACCTACTCATAATAAATCGATTAATTTGAAACGGTAACGAGTAATGATGATTGCTGAAATTAAAGTGTTTGGGGCAATTATGAGCCCAGTTTTTCTTGCTTGGTTTGTCTTGGTGTGATTGTCGTAGTTGCCCCCTGAGTTTGTTGTGTTATGTTTGCTTCTATTATATATATATATATATATTCCTTGAGATGTGTTAAAGTATAAGAGTGGTGGCCAATACCCAAGATGTCTCTCTAAGGGAGGTCTTGGGGTTATTTTATAATGAATAATAGAGATTACATGATACGTCGAATCCGATGTGGGACTTGACACAACCTAATCTCTAACACTCCCCCTTAAGCTAGGTGTTCCTAGCTTGGATACATAATAAAACAAAAAACAAAGCGCAACACTCCCCCTCAAGCTGGGACATATATATTTATCATGTCCAGCTTGTTACACAACAATTGAACTCATGGTCCAAGCACACCTTTTGAGAGAACATCGACAAGTTGATCAAAGGTGTGAAGGTGGCCGAAGGCGATCTTCTTCTTCTCAAAGTTTTCCCGAACGAAATGACAATCAACTTCAATATGCTTTTTCCGCTCATGAAAGACTGGATTTGTGGCAATCTTGATAGCAGCTTGCTTGTCACACCAGATATGTGCTGGTTTCTTGGTCGTATACCCAATCTCGTGAAGAATTTGTTGTGCCCAAATAACCTCCGCAATCACATGTCATGGCACGATACTCCAACTCTGCACTTGAGCAGGAGATAACTGTTTTTGTTTCGCATGAGATCAAATTTCCTCCAACAAAAACTTCAAACCCAAACGTAGATCTCCTAGAAGAGAAACATCCAGCATAATCTGCATCACAAAATGTCTCAATATCTGTATGCTCATGATCGGAATATAAAAGACCTAAACCTGGTTCCTTTTTCACATATCTAATAATGCGAAGAACAGCCTTTCACTACGTTTTTGTTGGAGATTCCATAAATTAACTCACTTTACTAACCGCACAAACAATATCGGGTCGAGTCATCATCATGTAGTTAAGCTTCCCAACAAGTCATCTGTATCTATCGGGTGATGAAAACATCTCACTATCAAAATGTAAGTGACCTTTCTCCAGGTTCGAGGGGTGAGTCAACTAAGTCAGCTTGAGTCATGTCAGTCTCCTATAATAGATCAAGAGCATACTTTCTCTCAGATAGAAAAATTCCTTTGTTATATCTGGAGACTTCAATTCCTAAGAAATATCGCAGTGGACCCAAATCTTTTGTCTGAAAATTTTGATGAAGAAAAGATTTGAGTCGAGCAGCATTACTGCCAATAATAACATGTCATCCACATAAACCACCAAAGCTAAGCATAACTGTACAAAAACGGTCGAACCATGCACGTGGCAACTGCTTGAGTCCATACAGCGATCGACGAAGACGGCAAACTTCAGAGGACTCCCCCTGAGCAACAAATGTGGGTGGTTGCTCCATACTTCTTCATTAAAAAAACCATGAATAAAAGTATTTTTAACATCCAACTGATAGAGAGGCCAGTGAGAAGAGGCGGTAAGGGAGATAAGTAGGCAAATCGAGACCATCTTTGCCAATGGGAAAATGTGTCAAAATAATCAACTTCATATGTTTGTGCATAACCTTTGACAACAAGGCGAGCCTTGAGACGATTAAAAGAGTCATCGGCATTGACGCGTACTGTATAGATCCATTTGCACCCAACCACCTGCTTACCCAAAGGAAGAGGGACAAGATCTCAAGTATGGTTAACGTCCAGAGCCTAAAGTTCATCTTGCATAGCATGTAACCAATCGGGATGAGATATGGCCTCGACAACAGTGAGTCGGTTCTAGCCTTCATCCCGTTTCATTGGGGCTGGAAACTCTCGGACCTCTACCATTGGATCGGTCGTGGTTTGTTTTTTCAACAGAAGCTTGAGTGTTCAGCATTCCTTAGCGGTCAGCGTAGAGGTGGCGGCCCTCTTTAAGCTCTCAGTCATTGCAACAATATCCTCTGAGGCAACAGTATCCTCCGAGGCAGCAGAAACAACAAGGTGCTCCAACCTTTGATCAGCAGAGAGGAGACGGGCAAGCAGAGGATAGCCACGTGATGCCACTCACCTCAAGGACAACGAGTAGAGTACGATCGTGGAGGTGGTCGTCATCAGGGCCAGAGAGGTTGTGGAGTCGGATGTGGTCAGTGCATGCTATGAAGTTGTCAGCGTCTGGCAAGTCGAACATCATACGAGGTATTATCTGCTTATATTTTTACTTAATTGTATGTTTTGTTTGATTTGAAAGTTACGCACTCCGGTGCACTCGCTCTAGCTCATGCTTTGGGACTTAAGGTGGAGAGACTTTCAGTGCACTTGGCATTAACTACGTCATTTGAAGGTCGAGCGAGCTTGTGTGATGTTTATAAAGATTGTGAGTTGATGTTAGGGTAGCATCACTCTTAGGGAGATTTACTATGTTTGCGGATCCAGTCATACGACATCATCATCAGCATGGAATGGTTGTATTTAGTGCAAGCTATTATGTTATGTGATGCTGATGAAGAGCATGTTGTGTTTGTTGGCGAGCGAGGCCCTCCGATGGGTCAGAGGAGTGTCAAATCCTTTTCTTCATTGATAGTCGAGCTGATGTTGAGTTCGGTGAAGGATCAGCCGGTGATATTTCTAAGGGTTGTAAAAGAGTACCCTGATGTCTTTTCTGAAGTTGTGAAGTTACCCCCTCAACGTGAAATCGAGTTTGGGATAGAGTTGTCGTCGGGTGTTACTCTGATATCGATGTCCCCATATAGGATGGCGCATTCTGAGTTGCGGGAGTTGCGGATCCAGATTGAAGATTTTCTGCAGCGAGGTTTTATTCACCTAGTGGCCTTGGGGTCCTCCGATTCTGTTTCCGATTCTGTTTTCGAAGAAGGCAGATAGCAGCCTATGTTTATGTATTGATTATAGTTGTCTGAATCAAGTGACAGGGAAGAACTGTTATCCTCTCCCACAGATTGACAATTTGTTCGATCGGCTGAAGGGAGCTAGCTGGTTCTCAAAGATCGATTTGTGGTCAAGATATCATCAGATGCGGATGAAAGATGAGGATATTTCGAAGACTGCCTTCAGATGTCGTTATGGAGATTATGAGTTCATTGTAATGTCGTTCAATGTTACAAATGTTCCATTCGTGTTTGTTGAACCCTGTTTTTTATTCTGGGTATTTCCGAGTCCCACATCGGAACACCCATTTATGTATTCCGTATTTTCAATCTATAAAAGAAGGTCTCTGCCTCACCTTGAGGTATGGAGATTACCTCTTTGCATGGTATCAAAGAGGGAAATTAATCTCGAACCCTCCCTCCCTTACGGATTCCAGGTTCTGTCCGGCCCCGCCTCTCACCTGCCCTCCCGGTTCTGTCCGGTTCTGGCCCTCCTCCCTGCGCACGCCGGCCAGCTGCTCCCCATCTGGCGCGTCTCTCCCCGCTGAATCCCGATCGGCGGGCGTCTCCCTGGTTCTCCAGCCAATGGCCCCTGCTGGCTATCCCTCCCATCCGGCAGTTCTCCCCCCTGCCGGCGCCTACATCCCGCGGCAGCCTCCCTGCTCCGGTTCTGTCCGACGTTCCCCCCTCCCGACGTGCGCACCTCCATCCGGCCCGCGGCCATCATCCAGCGCGCGCGGCTCCCGGCGCTTCGCGATCCCGACGTGGCTCCCGCCTCCTCGCAAATACGCGGTCGGCTCCTCCCGTAGGTAACCCTGGGCGCGCGTCAGCCCCCAGCGGCTTCCCGATCCGACCTCCGCTCGCGATCCAGCGCCAGTTCCCGACAACCCCGTGCGACGGCTCCACCCCTGTGCGCGCGAGGATCCCAGCCTCCCGATCTCGCCTGCTGCGGCTCTTCTCGGCGCCCGCCTCTCACGGCTCTCGGCGCCCTTCCCAGACGGCCTGCCCGACGCGGCTCCCTGCGCGCGGCTCCCTGCGCGCGGCACCCCGCGGCCCTCACCCAGCGGCCCTGCTCCGTCGCGACGTCGCTCGCCCAGCGACTGCGCTCATCCAGCGGCTCACTCCCGGCGCTCTAGCCGACTCGCCCTCTTGGCGGCTCCTCGCTCCGCCGACGGCCCATCCCGGCGCAAAACAAACAAAAGAAAAAAAATCACTGCAATTTTTTTTCTCCGGTCCCGGCAAATCGGCTCACTCAAGGCGAACCGGTCCAGGCGAACCGCTTCAGGCGAACCCCTTCAGGCGAACCGACATTCTCACAGCTCTTCCTGCGCCCGGCTTCCACCGGCTCCCGGCGCCCCTCCCGTTGTCCGCTGCATCTCGCGGTTCCGGCTTCCCGGCTTCCACCGGCCCTGCCTTCTACCGGCCGCGCTTCGTAGCATCCCGCTACTTCTGACCTCTTCGGTGGTTGTCCCTCGCCTCCATGGCAACCTCTTCAGCTCTGCTCCAGATGATCACTACCCCCACCCGCCTCGTCAGTCATGGATATGGCCGCTCAGGCCCTCGTGGTTGTGACCGAATGGAGGGTCGTCCACGTCCACTCTGTCAACACTGTGGCAAGCTCGGCCACCTGATTGATTGATGTTGGGTACTTCATGGGCGCCCATCTCAGCACCTGCAGCGGGGTCCGACAGCAGTCCAGGAGGCTCCCTCCTCAGTCAACACTCTCCCATCATCTCTGGCCCTATCTATGGCGGACATCCGGCTGAGTCATGATCCTCGGACCCCTGCCAGACCTGGTCCATCTTTGGCTTCTCTAGCCCATTCCGCTACTTCCGCCGCCTTTGTTGGTCGTCGCTCCTCCGCCTGGATGCTCGACTCGGGTGCCTCTGACCACCTCACCGGTGATGCTGGTATGTTGACCTCCTACTGTCCTTATACCGGTCCATCAGCCATCACCGTCGCCAATGGCTCCACTATCCCCATTGCGGGTTTCGATGCATGCTCCCTGACGTCATCACTTCACTTGCCCTCTGTGGCACATATGCCCCGCAGTCCCTTTAATCTTCTTTCCATCAGTAAGCTCACTAAAGATTTTAATTGTGCTGCCATATTTACCTCCTCTGCATGAGAAACTATCAAAGTGTTTTGGGCCCGTGAGGTTCATTTCTTAGGACATGTCGTATCTCAGTGTGGAATAGTCAGGGATCCTTCGAAGGTTGAGGCGGTTGCTTCTTGGGTAGCCCCCAAGAATATTACAGAGGTGCAAAGTTTCATTGGTTTTGCAGGCTATTCCAGGAAGTTCGTACCCGACTTCTCTTGAATTGCGGCTCCACTAACAACTTTGACCAGAAAGGATCGGGCTTTTGTATGGACTAACCAATGTCGGGCTATTTTTGAGTATTTGAAGGAGACGTCAGGCAGCGCTACTGTTCTACATTTGTCGGGTGAAGGTGTTGTGTTTAAGGTTTATTGCAACGCATTGTGTCTTGGTTTGGATGGTGTTCTGATGCAGCAGAGAGCGATTATCTCCTATGGGTCGCAGCAGTTATGGCCTCATGAACGTAACTATGCTACCCATGATCTTGAACTCGTTACGGATGTATTTGCTCAGAAGTTGTGGCATCATTACTTCTTTGGTTAGCATTTCGGGGTCTTCATAGATCATAAGAACTTAAGGTATATCTTCTTTCAGCGCGATTTGAATTTACAGCAACAACAATGGATAGAATTGTTGCAGGATTATGATTTCGAGATTTCCTATACGTCGGGGAAAGGGAATGTTGTGGCTGATGCTTTGAGCAGGAAGTCAGGTAGAGATGTTGTGCGTGAGTCCGGTAATGTTTGGAGAGTGATGGAAGAGCTTTCAACGACGCACCTTGATATAGGAGAAGTTGACGATAGAGGATTCTTTACCAGATGACAGTGCAACCGTCTTTGATGCAGCAAGTGGAAGAATCTCAGTTAGGGGGGTTCTGGGGTGGAGGTTTGACAAGATCAAATTGTTTGCAGCGATACTCCCAAGGGAAGGTATGAGGATGATTGGCATTGGGTGTTGTTTCAAGGAAGGTTTTTCGTTTCTTAAGTGATGCGTCATTTGGTTCTCTGTGAGTTCCATATCGCCCTTGGCAATACATCCTAGTATGGCTAAGATGTATCGTGCCCTGAGGGTTCAGTTTTGTGTTAGAAAGGTGTAGCCAGGTCCGTTTGGATGAAGTTGGACCGAATGCTAGCGGTCTGGACTACACACCAGACCGCAACTCTCGCGGTTTTGACCTCAATGGTAAAGTCGCTAGGGGTTGCAGGGGGCAACACGCCCTTGCTTAGGGGTCTAGGGACCGAAGGCACCCGGCCCAAATTTTGGGCAGTGCATCAACTCTGACTCGCCATAGCAGAACTGACCAGGCAGCACCGACAGGGCACTGTAGCAGTGCGGACTTTTCACATAGTTACTATAGAATCTCAGACTTTGGAGACAGCGGTATTGTAGCTCCGCAGATTTCAAACCACCGGTTACTGTAGCACAGTGGACTTATTGTGCGGTTGGTGACACAGTTGCATCTTCTTTATTAGCTTATTTGAGCTAGGGTTTCTATGTGTAAACTCTGAATTGCTCTGTAATTTCTGCTCCCGATCACAGTGAAATTTCTGCCTCTCCGTGAACGTAGGGATCATTTCCCAAACCACGTGTGTCTCGTGATCATCTTCTCGTTCTTTTGTTTTTCTCTTTTACTCTTTTGTGAATCGTTTTTCGTTTGTTGCTCCTAGCATTTCCGCAACATTTTGGTGGTCTAGGATGAAGAGATCGGTTGCCAAGTTTTGGTTTCGATGTTTAGTCTGCCGGAAGGTGAATGCTAAGCATCGTGTTCCAGGTTGGTTTGCTTCAGCCACTTGATGTTCCCCGATGGAAGTGGGGGGATGTTAGGAATAAAGGGGGATGCACATGTGTGGGCAGTTGCCAGTTGTTATTGGCTGGGATGTTTGTTAGTTTGTTAGAGAATTATTGTTTGTTAGTTTGTTAAAGTTTGATGGTTGGTTAGGGGCAGTATTGTATTTTGTATTGAAGTGTCGGCTGTAGCAGTGAGCTGGTGGGGTATTAAAATGGGTAGCAAGGGACTGGGATGGACACAAAACTCATTTCTGGAAGAATTTCCACAGCAGGTTGTTGTGTGGGCTGGAACGTTGGGACGTCCAATAAGGGGAGGGCTCGGAGGAGTGGTCTTCCACGGGTTTTCTATCTCTCACTCTCTTTTTCTTCTCCTCCCTGAACTCTCTCTCCCACCATACTGTAATTGGTGTAATTCTGGTGTGTTTTCTGTTGTGTTTTATGTTGTATTCAACAATATAATTCAGTTTAACTTCTCTCTTTTCTCCCTCTCTCAATATTTCACGTAACAGAGGACATCCCGATGGACTTCGTCACCGATTTGTCTCGAGCTCAGGAAGGATGTGATGTTATATGGGTCAGTGTGGACCGCTTGACAAAGTCGGTTGATCATAAGAAGAGGTCTCTAGAGTTTGACGTTGAAGATCATGTGTTCTTGAAGATATCTCCACATCATGGGCAACAGAGGTTCAATTGTGAGAGTAAGATTTCTCCCTGATTTGTTGGACCTTTCAAGATGTCGAAGCGTGTTAGAGAAGTTACGTATCGGTTAGCACTTCCCCCATTGATGAACTGGATCCATGACGTATTTCATGTGTAGCATTTTTGTAGGTATCTTCACCATGACTCTCATGTCATTGAGAGGGGCGAGCTGGAAGTGAAAAATGATACGACCTTCAAGGAACGACCCGTTGAGATTCGAGACCGTCGGGAGAGGGTGTTCCACGGGCGTGTTATTCTCTTGGTTCGTGTCTTGTGGTGACACGATGGCTTAGAGGAGAGTACTTGGGAGCCTGAGTCGCATGAGTCGCAGATGTACGCTCAGTATCCCGAGTTATTCAATGTTTGATTTTGCTGGATGATATGTATGACCTTTGTTGATTTATGAGATGATGAATGATGTTGTGTGCTTTTTGCGCTCTTCCCTTGAGAGGTGTCTGATGTAAGGATCTGAATTTTCCCGAGCCGTTTGTGTTTTTGAGAGATTAGAGGCATCGAGGGATGGATGGATGTGTAGGAGTGTTGTTGGAGCTGAAATTTTAGTCGGAGGAGGATTGCGGCGTGGTCTGTTAGGCTGCTGTGTGGTGTAGTCTCAAGCGAGTGGCCTTGCGTCATGGCCATGGCCCAGCAGCGTGGAGATCATGATGAAGGATCTCTGTTGTTTTAGGGGTAGCTGCAGCGCGGTCCCCTGGGCTACGTCGTGGATCTCGAGAGGTCGGTCTCCTTGTCTCTGCCTCCCGAAGGGTTGCTATGGCGTGGTGTTTGGGGAGAGGGTGTTCCACGGGCGTGTTATTCTCTTGGTTCGTGTCTTGTGGTGACACGATGGCTTAGAGGAGAGTACTTGGGAGCCTGAGTCGCATGAGTCGCAAATGTACGCTCAGTATCCCGAGTTATTCAATGTTTGATTTTGTTGGATGATATGTATGACCTTTGTTGATTTATGAGATGATGAATGATGTTGTGTGCTTTTTGCGCTCTTCCCTTGAGAGGTGTCTGATGTAAGGATCTGAATTTTCCCGAGCCGTTTGTGTTTTCGAGAGATTGGAGGCATCGAGGGATGGATGGATGAGTAGGAGTGTTGTTGGAGCTGAAATTTTAGTCGGAGGAGGATTGCGGCGTGGTCTGTTAGGTTGCGATGTGGTGTAGTCTCAAGCGAGTGGCCTTGCGTCGTGGCCATGGCCCAGCGGCGTGGAGATCATGATGAAGGATCTCTGTTGTTTTAGGGGTAGCTGCAACGCGGTCCCTTGGGCTACGTCGTGGATCTCGAGAGGTCGGTCTCCTTGTCTCTGCCTCCCGAAGGGTTGCTATGGCGTGGCGTTTGGGGTTGTGTCATGGGAGATCAGGGGTCGGGTTCTTGTCACTGCCTTCCAAAGGATGGTTGCGGCGTGGGGTATGGGCTACGTCGTGGAGTCCCGGAGGTCGGGACCCTTGGTTATGTTGATCTGGGACCGTTGTGGCGCACTGTCTAAGTTGCACCGTGGTGTTGCCCCGGATTTATAGGACTGGGGTTTGACCGAGTTTTGGAAAGGGGGAGATACGGGGGATTTGTGCCATGATTTTCAAGACCCATTGCGGTGTGGTCACTCTTGTTGTGTCGTGGTTTTGGTGCAAAACCTAACCATTGTGGCGTGGTCAGAGGTGTCGCGTCGTGGCCCTTTTAAAAACCCAACTTGTATAAATTCAAAAGTCACTTTGATTTCCTCTTATTTTTTCCCTCTGCCTTCGAACTCTGGGTGGCTAAAGGAGCTCTTCAGAGACCTTTAAACCCCCTTAACTTGGTTTTAGCCCCCGACTTCTAGAGATCGATTTGCGGTGATCTGAGGTGAGTTTCTTTCTCCCTGTTGGATTACTATTTCTCTCATTCTCTCTCTTTATGATATGGAAACCTTGTTTTATTCAGTTTTCGTGGTTTTCTATCAATGATTGATGGCAGATTTTTGATGGAATGATATTCGTAGGGAACGTGGGTCACCGCAGGAGAGGTAATTGGAGATCTGCATCTTATTCGAGGAAACATTGAAAACTTCATATCGAGGTAGGGGATTCATGCCCTTTCTTTTGTTATGTGCAAGTGTGGGATTATCATGATCTTCAATGAGTGGACGATTGAAGTTAACCTAATGAAGATAATCAGGAAAAATTAAGCATGGGATGATATATGAAAGAGGTGTTGTGATCGTATGTGGTTTATGCTATATTTGGTGATGACTCTTGATATTTGCTAGATAGTGTGCAAATTGTTGTTGTGATTATTGATGTTCCTTAAGCATGATTGATATGCTTGAAATTGGTTAAACAATGTAAAGATAGTAAGATTAAGTGAATAATGAATGAAGCATATGGCACATGAGCCTCAGCCCAGTTGGTGAGGTCTCTCTAAGTGCATCCACGAGACCCAGGTTCAAAACCAGACGGAGGCATAATTTCAGAGTATTGTAGCAGTACTGTAGCAGTCGGAACTATTCACCTTGGGTCACCGGTTTGGGCTTGGAGTCTTTAAGGTCTTCGGGCCACCCAGGCCTTCGGGTCAATAAGGCTTTCGGACCACCTCATGGCCTTCGGGCCACCTCAAGGCCTTCAGGGCCACCTGATTTGCAGTTGTACAAGACAAATTCTACAAGGAACCGCTTCAGAGGAGGAAAGAGCAGGGCGCGTTCACCAAAGCAGGACTAAATGGACTTAGGAAGAATGAGAGGGTATGGCATTTGCCATCGGTACCGCGCCTGTGCACCTCTGCACATGGACATGCTAGTCGAACAGTCATGCAAAGGTGGAGAGTTGATCACGATGCAGATGTTGGGGACGAGCGGTTTCAAGTAGTCGTAGTCTGTATGATTTCCTTAAGACCTCCGGGTCCTGTAATGTCTCCAAGCCTACGGGCAATGTAATACCTAAGCCTACGGGTCTTGTAAGGGTTCCCCCTCATCCCTTGAAAGAGGATTATCAGAAAATCAATAAAAAAGAAGACCTTCGAGCCATTCAGTCAGAATGAAGCATATGAATTTAATTACCACTCTTCCTTCAAGGTGAGGTGGGGCTCTTCTTTTATAGAATGAAAAAGCGGAATGTACAAGGGAGTATTCCGATGTGGGACTCGGAAATACCCATAATAATACAAAAGAGGGTTTAACACTCCCCCTCAAGCTGGACAGACCCAGCTTGGACAACGAGTCCCACAAAAAAGAATAAGAAGACACCACACAAGACCCATAACTACTCCCCCTCAAGCTGGGTGTCAGATGTGGCGGATCCCCAGCTTGGAACTAAGCGAGGCAAGGCGAGCACCAGGGAGGCCTTTGGTGAAGATGTCAGCAAGCTGGTCTGCCGTCGGAATGTGGCTAAAGCTGACATGGTTGTGCTCCAGGTGGTGGCGAAGAAAGTGACAGTCCACCTCAATATGCTTCGTGCGTTCATGGAAGACGGGATTCGAAGCAATTTTAGTGGCTGCCTGATTGTCACACCATATGTGAGCAGAAGTCTGCTGAGGAAAGCCAAGCTCCTGGAGGAGTTGCCGAAGCCAAAGGATCTCGGTAGTGACGGTGGCCATGGCACGGTACTCAGACTCGGCACTGGAGCGAGAGACGACCGTCTGTTTCTTGCTGCGCCAAGAAATGAGGTTGCCTGCCAAGAAAATGGCGAACCCAGAGGTAGATTTCCGAGTGGCAAGGCAGCCAGCGTAATCAGCATCGCAAAAGGCCTCAATATGCTGATGAGGATGTTGGGAGTAGTGAAGACCACGGGCAGGATCCCGTTTGATGTACTTGGCGATGCGGATGACAGCATCCCACTGAGATGTGGTGGGATGCTCCATAAATTGACTCACTTTGGCTACCGCACAGGAAATGTCGGGTCGAGTCATGGTGAGATAATTGAGTTTGCCCACCAATCGACGGTACCGCTCGGGATGGGGGTATGGAGCCGAGGAGGCATAAAGAGACCGTTCGCCAGGCTCCAGAGGAGTATCGACCGCAGTGGCCTGAGTCAGCCCAGCATCCTGCAATATATCCAATGCATACTTCCGTTGGCAGAGGGAGATGGTGGCAGAGGAGTAGGAAACCTCGATGCCGAGGAAGTATGTGAGAGGACCAAGATCCTTAGTGTGGAAGTGCTGGTGAAGATGAGCCTTGAGATGGGTGATACCCACAGAGTCGCTGCCGGTGATGACGATATCATCCACATAGACGACCAATAAGATGCAGCCATGTGGAGTCGTCCTGTAGAAGACAGTGTGGTCTTTCATACTGCGGGAAAGCCCAAAGTCGCTGACGACCGTGCTAAAGCGGCCAAACCAAGCACGGGGAGACTGCTTGAGGCCGTAAAGAGAGCGGCGGAGACGGCAGACACGAGATTCAGCGCCGGCGGCACAAAATCCGGGGTGCTGCTGGAGATAGATTTCTTCCTCAAGGAAGCCATGGAGGAATGCATTCTTGACATCCAATTGATGAAGAGGCCACCGATGATGGGCGGCGAGAGAGATGAATAGCCGGACAGAGGCCATCTTGGCAACCGGGGAGAATGTATCAAAGTAGTCAACTCCGTATGTCTGAGCAAAGCCTTTGGCCACAAGGCGGGCTTTGAGGCGATGGAGAGTACCATCGGGATTCAGCCTGACCGTGTAAATCCATTTGCTGCCCACTGCCTGTTTGCCTGCTGAAAGGGAGACAAGATCCCAAGTATGGTTTTCCTCCAGAGCCTGCAATTCATCCCGCATGGCTGCGAGCCACCCGGGGTGAGATTTGGCCTCACCAACTGTGCGAGGTATAGAAACCGTCTCCAGAGCGGACAAACCCCTGTAAGAAGATGCAAATAGAGGAGTACTCTGGCAGGAGCGAGTACCTTTCCGTAGGGCGATGGGCAAGTCCGCGGGTGGCAGAGCAGGAGCAGCGGACGAAACGGGAGCATCAGTGTCACTGGCCGGAACGGGGAATACAGTCGAAGGACGGCGGGAGTAGACCTGACCAAAATGGGTGTCAACAGTGGTTGACGCCGGTGGAGGATGGAGGAGGAGAGGAGGACAATCATCGAGGACAGGGTCAGGAGGAGGAGAGGTAGGAGGAGGCAAATCCGGAAGAGGCTGGATGATGAGGGGAAGACAGTTATCAATGGCAGAGTCAGGAGGAGGAGAGGGAAAGGAGAATGGAGAACTTTCCACAAAGGAGACATCTGCGGAGATGACATACCGGCGAAGGTCCGGGGAGAAGCAGCGGTATCCGCGCTGAATGCGGGAATAACCGAGGAAGATGCAGCGGAGAGATTTGGGAGAGAGTTTGGTGCGGCCAGGGCGAGTGTCACGAACATAACACAAGCTGCCAAACACTCGAAGAGGGAGGGAATGAAGAGGGAGAGTGGGGAAAAGAGCCCGAAAGGGAGTCTCCCCCTTAAGGATAGAAGAAGGAAGGCGATTGAGGAGGTAGGTAGCAGTGAGAATGGCATCGCCCCAAAAGAGCAGAGGCACCTGTCGGTGGAAGATGAGGGCACGGGCAGTCTCTAGAATATGTCTGTGTTTCCGCTCGGCCACGCCGTTCTGCTGGGGCGTATCAGGACAGGAGGTCTGATGAAGGATGTCATTCTCCCGGAGAAACTGCCGAAAAGAAGTGGAGAGATACTCGCGCCCATTATCCGAGCGGAGACATTTGACCGAGATAGAAAAACGATTCTTAATTTCATGAAAAAAGGTTTGGAAGGTGGAAAACACTTCGGAGCGTTCCCGAAGAAGGTAAAGCCACGTCATTCGCGAATAGTCATCAATGAAGGAGATATAGTATTTATAGCCCAAGTGACTCGGAACGGTACACGGGCCCCAAACATCGGAATGAACCAGAGCAAAGGGGTGGGAGGCCCGTGTATCCGTGCGAGGAATGTAGGAAGAGCGATGATGTTTTGCAAAAGAGCATGACTCACAATGAAAAGTAGGAGTCCTACTGAAGTCCGGAAACATCTGATGAATGATGGATGCAGGCGGGTGCCCTAATCGGGAATGGAGATCAAGTGCCCGAGAAGAGGTAGACGGGCAAGCAATGGGTGCTGGCCCCTCGAACATGTAGACCCCGTCCCGAAGCCGGCCTCGACCAAGTTCCCGGTTCGTAGCCTGCTCCTGAAACACAACACCAGAGGAGGTAAATATGGCCGCACAGTTATAATCCTTAGTCAGTTTACTGATGGAAAGCAGATTAAAGGGACTGCGGGGCACATGTGCCACAGAGGGTAGGTGTATCGAAGGAGTCAGGGAGCATGCGCCGAAGCCCGCTATGGGGATAGTGGACCCATCAGCGACGGTGATGGCTGAAGAACCGGCATAAGGGCAATAAGACGTCAACATACCAGCATCACCGGTGAGGTGGTCGGAGGCACCTGAGTCCAGCAGCCATGCAGGGGAGCAATGGCTGACCAAGGCAGTGGGGCAAACAGTACGGGCCAGAGAAGCCGAGGAGGGAGCGGGGCGGACAGAGGTCGGTGGATCATGAGGCCGCCTGAGGTCGGCCATAGACAGGGCCAGAGACGGGAAAAGAGAGGCGACAGTCGAGGACACGTCCCGGACCGCGGGCTGTCCCTGCCGCAGGTGCGGAGATGGTCGGCCATGCAGGACCCAACATCGGGCGATCAGGTGGCCAAACTTGCCACAATGGTGACAGAAGGGACGTGGACGACGTGAAGCACGACCACGTCCCGAGGAGGCCGCCATGGAAGCGGCGGGAGCTGAGGCAGCGGGCCGGCGGGATGATCGGGCGCAGGACGGGCGCGTGCTGGAAGGGCTGCCGGAACGAGGGCGCTCTGCGGGGATGAGGGCGTGCCGCCGAGAGAAGGGCGCTCTGCCGGGAGGGTCCGTTGGGACAGAGGCCGAGGGCGCGTGCTAGAGGGAAGGCGGCGAAAAGGGAGGGGGGGGGGGGCGCAGGGCGAGAGGAGCGGGGGGCGCTCGGGAGGTGCGGGGCAGCGGGAGGCGCTGGAGGCGCTGGAGCCGCGGGAGGCGTCGGGGCAGCGGGAGGCGCTGGAGGCGCTGGAGCTGCGGGAGGCGCCGGGCAGCGGGAGGCGCTCGGCGAGGGTGAGGGTGCCGGGGCGAAGCGGGGCGAGTCGCCGAGGGTGAGGCGCCTGGGTGGTAGGCGCCGCAGCGAGGCACCGGGGCGAGGCGCCGGGAGCCGGGGAGCCGGGAGCCGGGACGCCAGGGAGCCTGGGAGCCGGGACGTCGGGGCGAGCCGGAGACGCCGGGGAGCCGGGAGCCGGGACGCCGGGGAGCCGGGGAGCCTGGGAGCCGGGACGTCGGGGGCCGGGACGCCGGGGAGCCTGGGAGCCGGGAGCGGCGGGAGGCGCCGGGGGAATGGAGGGCCGCCGGAAGGTGAGCCGCAGGGGCTGGGCGCGCGCACGGGTTGGCCGGGAGCGCCGCTGGGAGGGAGGTCCGCAGAGGCTGGGCGCGCGCACGGTGGGGCTGGCCGGGAGCGCCGCTGGGAGGGAGGTCCGCTGGGAGGAGCCGACGGAGGAGGCGCGGGCCGCGTCGGGGATGAATGGAGCCGGCGCGATGGAGGGCTGCGCGACCGGGAGCCGGCAGGGAAGAGGCGGGACACGAGGCAGAGGGCCGCCAGGGAGCCGCGGCGACGGGATGCGCGCGCAGGAGGAGGAGTGCGCCGGGAGAGGGCGCGGGCGCCGGGCGAAGGCCTGCTGGGACGAGGGCGCACCGCGGGAGGACGGCGGACGCCGGGAGGAGAGGTGCGCCGGGAGGGAGGGCCTGCCGGGAGGGTGCAGGCCGGAGAGGAGCGGGGCAGGGCAGGGCTGCGCCGGGATCGGAGGGGGGGGGGGCTGCCGGGAAGGGCTAGGGCAGCAGGGAGAGAGGCAAGGCCGGGAGGACGCCGGGAAGCCGCAGAGGAGGGAGGGTTCGGGATAAAAAAAATCTCTCTGATACCATGTAGAATGGAGAAACCCACTTACCTTCAAGGTGAGGTGGGGCTCTTCTTTTATAGAATGAAAAAGCGGAATGTACAAGGGAGTATTCCGATGTGGGACTCGGAAATACCCATAATAATACAAAAGAGGGTTTAACAAACATGAAAGTGATGCTTGAAGCATGTCGATGAATGATGATGAAACCTGCTCATAATAAAGTGGTTAATTCAAGATGGTAACATATCATGATGATTGCTGAAATTAAAGCGTTTGGGGTTGCTCTGAGCCCAATTTTGTTTGCGTGGTTTGTTTGCCTTGGTGTGATGGCCTTAGTTTCCCCCTAAGTATGTTATGCTGAAAATATGTTTGACGCCATAAAATATAAATGCCTTGAGATGTTATAGAGCCCTTGTTGTGAATTGTTGTGGAGCCGTATGGTTGAGATATTAGGCAGGGATAGGCAGGTTGCCTTAATTGTGTCGTTGGTTCAATGTGGATGGTGCTGGAATGGATGGCACGGGTTGAAAGTTGAGCTTGCCTGTTGTCAGATGGTTGTGTTGGGACTATTGATTGATTGGTTGGTACGGATTGAGAGCTAAGTTTGCCTATTTTGTTTGATGTTTGCTTCTTGGTGGATGGTTTGTTTGATGGTCGTTTGTTGTGATTTCCAACTGCCTATGGACCACGGGTGCATCTTCCTTGTTGTATTTCAGGTCGAGTCCTAGAATGCTCAAATTATGGAATGGTAAATGAAAGTGTAAATGAACTCATGGGATTGGGTGTTGATGGCGGTAATGATGTCTAAATTGAAAACCATAGAATCTGTTGGGATAAATGCTCTAAGAGCATGGAATAGAAATCTGAAAATTAAATGATGAATTATAAAAGTACTTTTACTTGGATGATATGGGGTTAATAAATGATTGGTAACTGTTAGTTGCTAAATGAAGTTGGTAAATGTTGAACTTTAGTGTTTGTGTGCTTATGAAATCTAGTTTCCTAGACCTTAGCATAGTAGTCGGGTGTTATGCAGGACAATAGCTGCAGTTCAGATCTAAGGCTATGTAGTCGCCCCTAGTTTGGTTGTGCGTGATATATTCATTATATTTTTTGATTTCATTCGCTCCACCACTCAAGTCAGGCAGACAACCGACACCCAAATGTTTTGGGTTTTAGGTATTTTTCCCAACATCCAGATTGGTGAGGGAACGGAGGGCTGACTACTCCCTCTCCCCCGCTCTCCCTTCAAGCGTATCTAGGCTATAATGGCTCAAGCTATAGGGTATGCGCCTACACAGCTATGATAACTCTCAGTTTTACCATATATATAGATGAGGGTTGTGCTGGATTGGTGTAGCCCGATCCGTTTGGATGATGTTGGGCTGAATGCTAGCGGCTCATACTGCACACTAAACTGCAACTCAAGTTGGTCAAGCTCCGCAGTGAGTTCGTTGGGGGTTGCAAAGGGCAGCGCACCCCTGCTCCGAGGGTCCGGAGGTCCGGGGGTCGAAGGCTCTTGGCCCAATTTTTGGGAACTGTACCAACTCTGACCGATTAGAGCAGAGTTGACCAGGTGACACCGACAGGGCACTGTAGTAGTGCGAACTTTGACACGGTTACTGTAGCAGCTCGGACTTTGGAGACAGTGGTACTGTAACTCCGTGAACTTCTTGTCATTGGCACTGTAGCAGCTTGGACTTGGGTGGCCGCAACACTGCAGCAGTGTGGACTCTCGGCCACTGTTCACTGTAGCACAATGGACTTACTGTGCGGATGGTGACACAGTGTTTCATCTTCTTTATTAGCCCATTCGAGCTAGGGTTTTATTGTGTGTGTGAAACTCTAATCACCATGTAATTGTGCGTCCGAATTATAATGAAGTAATTTTGACTCTCTGTGGACATAGGGATTATTCTCAAACCACGTAAATCGTTGTGTCTGTGTTCATCTTCTTCTTATTTTGTTTCTGTCTTTTCTTCATCGGCAAATCTTTGTCGCTGTGACTCCCAGCGTTTCCGCAATAGGTTGTAGCGGCTTGAGGTTATAGCATATACATATATTTCGGTTGTAGTAACTGGTTACCACAAGTGTACATGCACAGTCTGTGATGGCTTTTGGACTTGCTTCTTCTTGGTTATGGATGTGATGAGATGTGGCGAAGATATGTGTGCATAAGGTGCAAGATGAGATGATATGGCTGTGATATGGTTGCTGAGCGGGCAGGATGACTTATAGAAGGGATTGAAGCACAGGACGTTTGGTGTTGGGGCGTGAGAGCGACAAACCAGTGGGAAAGTGGATTTGGGATACATTATATATATGTTTTTGATATAAAATTGCTTACTTTTATGCATTACTTGGTAAGCGAGTCTTGGTAAGGATGGGATATAGTTTTACCTGTTTAGGTAACGAATTGGTTTCCTCTGTTTATTCACTGGACTTTAGTTTTCACATTTGTATGAGAGGTTTCGGGGAGGATTTTACTGAGTATACTTGTATATTCACCCTTTATATATAAACTGTTTTTCAGGTCCGCAGAAGCTAGTTGATGATCGAGTTGGGCGCTACTAGCTCGGGGAGTTATTCAGGGGTTGTTAGAGTTCATGATCGTTGTCTAGGCATTGTTCTTGGGTTTTCATTTGTTTTCACTTTGTATGACATTACATTCATGTATTGGGATGGTTTAAATATTATTTATGTGATGGTGTTGATCGGTGGATCTTATCTCTTGTCCTGGATTCATTTATTGAGGTTAATGTCTCTCATTTATGCATTTTATACTCTCGATGTTAGTCGTCAATCCGTGGCCTATTGGAGGCGGACTTCGGGGAACATCCCCATCTTCACCGCTAGCCCAAGAGGGATACCGGGTAGAGTGGGGGTCGTAACACTCTAATTATGGACACAATGATGTAGAGTCATTTTGTGATGCTTATTATGCAAGTGGTTTATCCTCTCATAGGTCCACATTTAGATATATCGTTTTCATTGGTTGTAATCAAAATTCCTGACATAGCAAGAAACAAACCAGTGTATCTCACTCGAGAGAAGTAAGTATCAGGTCATGGCACACATGACATAAGAGATTCTATGGGATTGGCGTCTCTAACATGATATTGGTTGGTTATCCCGTCTAGAAACTTGTATATCTATGGTGCAACAATCAAGCAGCTATCAAAATTACTACGAAACACGTCTTCCACAAGAGAACAAAGCATATCAAGGTTGGTTGTCACTTTGTTCAGGAGAATTATGAGACTAAACATCACTTTCAGTTACGTACAAACTATTGAGAAATTGGATAATGTGTCCACTAAAAGGGTTTTGGGGGCACCAGTGAAATTTTTGTATAGTAAGCTACACATTTTATATATATATATAATCCAGCCTGAGGGGGATTATTAAGAGTAATTATGTATTTTGTATGGGGATGCGAATAGGTTCACTTAGTTTGACTAACCATATCTTTATCCTCAGTGTGAATTTCGTAGCTCCAGCCCATCTCAAATCTCTTGTATCTTCTTTTACTCTATAAATAAAGGGTTTCGGCTTTATGGTATTCAGATTTTAACAATCTTATTAAATGTAATTATTAATAACAAAAATGTTAATTATTAAATGTAATTATTAATTTTGGATGTATCATCATTATTATTGAATAATTATAATTAAATAATGATAATTTTGTTTAATATATTAATGATAAAACTGATAATTATTAAATATACTAATAGCAATTATTATTAGTAGTAATGTAATTATTATTAAATATAATTAATAGTTAGATTATTATTAAAAATAATTATTAATTTCTATTATTATTAAATGTAATTATTAGTAAATAATAACATTGAAAACTTTAAAAATAAATTATTTCATCCAAATTAAATAATAGTCTCGCATTGGATAAGTAAATAAGCGGATAACTATTCCAACTGTAGAATGATAAAATAAGGTAGATCTGAACCCCCAAGGTGTACTCTCTAAAGGAGCCCTTGGGGTTATTTTATAATGAATATTAAACTCCACATCAGACCTCAAGTCCGATGTGGGATACAGACTCCAACACTCCCCCTCAAGCTAGGTGTACCTAGCTTGAACACATAAAGAAAAAACAAACCAAACCAATGAAGACAAAGCAATCAACAGACTACAAACACTCCCCCTCAAGCTGGACAGACCCAGCTTGATTACAAAACAAGAAGAAATAAACAAAACAGTACAAAAGATAAAGCTTCAATGTTGTTGCTCCCCCTCACGATCGCAGCTCCCCCGCAGGATGATGGATGGATGATGTCGCGGACACAGCAGATGAACCACTCAAACCGAGCCGATTGACGGAGCGCCGGGAAATCCGCACTAGTGGGGCCGATCGATGAAACGCCAGGAAATCCATACTAGCACCGGGAAATCCGCACTTGCGGGGTCGGCGACGGGAGGTGGATTCCGCAGAATTGTTGCGGGATCTGGCGGCGCCAAAGGGCCTGGTCCGAGGTGGTCAAGCTGCTGCGCCAGCGCATGGGCATGCCGGCGGACAGAGATGTGGTTGTCGGGAGTCATCGAGAAATGTCGGCGAGGCGAGGATTCCGCAGGAGGTGACCGGCATGGAGGGAGCAACGATTCACCGGAGGAAGTGTCGGACGATGAGATTCGCCGGACTGGAACGAATGAAAACCGGGCTGCTGGAGGGGCTGGCAGGGGTGGAGGCCGGCTGCTGGAGGAGCTGGCAGGGGTCAAGATCGGCTGCTGGAGGTGCCGGCAGGGGGAGAAATCCGTCGGGAGGGAAGGAGATCCAGCAAGGGGAACCGCGTCAAGAAAAGGGGTCGTATGGGCTGGCGCACTGGATTTGGACGGCGAGCAAGGAAGCGTCGCGCCGGTCAGGAGATCTGCATCGGGACGCCGGGAGAGAGCATCGGGAGCAGCAGGGAAGAGGCGGGTCATCGCGCGCAGGAGGAGTCCGGCGCACAGTGTTGTTGCAGGTGTGATTCTCGCATATGGTGGCTTCATCAGTTGGGGTTCGTGGACTCGGCGTGGATAAGTCTCTCTGTTTGAGGACCTAGTCTGCTTCTTACGCTGCTCTGGCCTAATGTTCCTTCACTGCCCTCCAAGTCGGTTTGCTGCGGTGGTTTCATGGCCGCTTTGGGATGTGTCGTTCGATCGGTCTATGGTGTTCCCGAAGGCGCATCCAGCATCGGCTTCGCTCCGCTGCAGTGGTCCTTATTCGCCTTATTCGTTGAAGCGTGTTGTGTGATGTTCATAGGTTTTCAAGAGGCTTGCGGAAGGGTTTGGCAATCCTGGCGTTGTTCGTGGCTTGTTGTTGAGGCCTCACCTGCTTCCACCTGCTCTGGCTTCCATGGTTCCTCTCCCAGTCGGCCTGGTGTGATGGATTGCAAGGAGTTTTGGGATATGATGGGCGAGCGGTTGATGGTTGTCAAGGTGGCCCGACCTGCGTAGGATCAGTCCCTTTGGATTTTTGTGGTTCTTGTTTAGTGGTTGCAGTTTCTTCGTTTGGCTCACCGGTGTTTCATTCTGATGACCGACGATGCGGCGAGCTGCTCTCACCGCCGTGGCAGGTGCTGATGATTTCGATGGAGTCTTTGGTCCCTTAGATCGGTTCTTGCGGCTTGAGGTTTGACATGGTTTGCCAGGGGCTCCCATAATTTCATCTATTTGGTGTTTGTATTTCGAATTTGGTAAGGATGTGTTGCTACGGTTCAAGGCATGGAGGTTCGCGGCAGTGTTTTTCTTTTTGAGTTTTTGAATTGTTGGGGATTTATTTCTACCTGGACGATTGGAGATTGGCTCGCTGTTCGAGACGACGTCGTCTGGTGGCTCGCTGTTCAAGACGACGTGGTGTGCTGTTTTTGAATTTTGAATTTGAAGGGATCTGTTTGTTTTGAATTCTGTATGGGGGGTTCGGGATTAGGTTCCCTCTGATACCATGTAGAATGATAAAATAAGGTAGATCCGAACCCCCCAAGGTGTACTCTACAAAGGAGCTCTTGGGATTATTTTATAATGAATATTAAACTCCACATCAGACCTCAAGTCCGATGTGGGATACAGACTCCAACACCAACAATGGAAAACAGGAAAGCTTGTCCATCAGAAATCTTGGAAAAAATTCAAGGAGTACTCGCTTATAAAAGGATGTTTTCAGCTTGATTTTAAATCATATTTTTGAAATGCTTTAATCAAAGTAATATCGAATATGGTAACAATTACAAATTGTTTAAAAATTTGTTATAAATATATACATAAACAAAACAGAACAGAAATAAAAATAAAATTTTAATTAAAAAAATAAAAGGTGCAATCTCGCCTAGCGCTTTATTTAGGAATAATTTCAAAGAATTTGTTATTCGATATAACGTCATCTGACTCACCTACTTTGAAAAATAATTTTCAAGACGCCTTACATATGGAATTTATTTTTTACCGATTGTCCATAGTGTCATTTATTGGATCATGAAAATAGAACTGTGACAAGTGAAAACACATTAAAACAAGCTAAGTATCACCCTTCAAACATGGTCCCTTCAATATTTGCTTCATCTACAAATTGAAGGGTAGATGCCATATAGCCAGCATTAAATTCTTGAAGAATAGTTTTGTCCTGCCACATGATTGAGTTCAACAGATATTACAAAATAAAGTAAAAAATTATATAACTTCCTATTTAAATAAGTTAAATAAAAGAAAGCAGACAAATAAAGCTCCGAAATGTCATCACAGCAGTAGCAAGAATAAAAACAGATTAAATCATTGCAAAAATGAACGCTTCATGAAGTGCCCACAAATGAATAGTACCAGTTGCATCATGCCTTTAATTTAAATGATTTTTCAAAAAGGACATCCAGTCCGAGAGAAAAAACATCTATACCATAAAATGTACCAATTTCAGGCTGTGTTTGATTCTGAAAAGTGTTTCTTGTTTTCGTTATCCAAAAATATATCAAAAAATGTGTAAGAAAATATTTTGGATGGTAAGAAAAAAGAAGAAAGTGATTTACCACTCCTTGCGTTTTCATTTTCCAGGAAATCAAAAAATACTTTTTTAACTAAAAATCTTTTTCATTAACGTGATCTAAAATACATTTTTCGATAAATTTTTGAAAAATGTAAACAAAAAACATTTCTCAAAACCAAAAATTCTGTTGGAGATATCACATAGTAAATATAAATTCTTATTTATAGAGAAGGAAAAGAAGAATGGAATAATGATTCAACCCAAGTTAAAACAGAAATATTCAATAATAATAACTCATCTGTTAGTGCTTACCATTACAAAACCCTGACGAAATGAGGGGACGTTAGTTGAATAACAAGCAACTTCTAAAAATAGATCTTAGATAATCCAACGTTGTCTAAAACTAAAGCAATTAAAATGATTTAAGACTCTAATCGATTTCCTGATTGCGTCAAATAAAAATCAAGTACATACGGTAAAGGAAATTAAATACCAAATTAAAAAAAAAAACTACGTAATCATTTAATGAAAGGAAGCTTTTTTAACCTGGACCAACTGGCACGGCCAATCAGGTTTTACAACATTTAGAACCATGAGCATGCACAACTCCTAAACTTAATCAGTACAAAAATCTGTCTCTTAATCTTAATCAATGTAAGTACCAGAAAAGGTTCAGCAAAAGCATTCAATAGGAGAAAACACTTTCGATGAGAATCAAGGAATGGAAACCTGAAAAAACAATTTCAGCCTGCTGAACCCACAAGCACATAATCATACACATATAAAAAGCAAGATCATAACAATGGACTGAAAAAAAAATTACCTTGCTAATGATCATTGAGATAAGTTCAAACCCAAGGCAGATGGCAAGTAAAGGGCAATGTTCCCCTGCATCATTCCTCTCTAAAATTTTCTACAAAAAAATGAATAAATAACGATTTAATAGCGAGAAAAAAAAAATCCTACAAACAAGAACAGTGAAAGACTATGATACTAACTCAGCCATTATAAACAAACACTCGAGGTATGTTATAAATTATCTTTATGTTTATTTCCTTCAATTATGCAGTACCCAATTTTTTAAAAAAAAAAACTACTTTTAAATTACAATTGAGGAAATAGCTGTTTATGGGTATAAACTTAGATAGTGTGCTGAAGAGTAAAGAACCACGGGCAGTTTAAGAGACAAAATTGAAAGTTAAAAACATGTCATAGAAAAGGCAGACAAATAAGAGCTGATCGCCGTTTTTGGATGGAAAATTTGCTAAAGGTGTTAGGCCCAAAAGGGGCTTAGATACCTTGAGAGGGGGGTGAATCAGGTATGGATATTCTTTTCAAAATTCTTTCTGCTCCATTGGATTTTGACCTCTTTATTACAAGGGTCGCTTTATTTGCTCTCAAGTATTTATGTTGATCTTATTCTTTCTTTATTTGATGATGATGCATTGCAAGTAAAGCAGGAGAGCAAGTGTTCTTCGGACATTGAGCTCATGGGCTTCTTGACACATACTCATGGTGTGTCTCGGTCTTCCACAATAGTAGCATTTCATGTCTACTTTCTTCCGAGAGACACTTCTTTCAGATTTCTCAAGACGTTTCTGCTTATTCTCAGATTTAAAAGTATTTCTGTCTTCAAAGCATGAAATATATTTCAAAGCCTCTATACAAAAACTTGAAGTATGACCATGCATCCCACAAAAATAGCGCATGTTGTCATTACTTCCTGTAAAAGTTCTTTTAGGTCTGTCTTCAGCACCTACATGATTTTTCCTATTTCTGGAACTGTTCACAGCTCTCTTCCTGTAATGCATGGGAGAAGGTTCATCATATCTGTTGGAGTCTGTATCCCACATCGGACTTGAGGTCTGATGTGGAGTTTATTATTCATTATAAAATAACCCCAAGGGCTCCTTTAGAGAGTACACCTTGGGGGTTCAGGTCTCTCCCATTTTATCATCCTACATGGTATCAGATGAGGTTTAATCCAACCCGACCCCTCCCTCCCTTTTTATTTTCCCCGTCTAGGGTTTCTCATAATTTCTCCCCCGTGGGGGGCGGCGGCCCCCCATGTAGGGCTAGGTTTATTTTCTGCTGCCGCCCCTCCAGGCTAGTTTTCGAGGCGGCCTCCCTAAGCTTTCCCGGCGGATCCCTGCCCCCTACCGGCGCCTGCTTCCCCAGCGCTCCTCCCCCAGCGCTCCTCCCCGCTGCGCGCGATGGCCCCATCCATCCTCGCGTATCTCCCGGCCCGCCTCCTGTGCGGACTTCCAGCCTCGCCTCCCTCCCTCCCGGCGGATCTCCCCCCTGCCGGCATCTCCTTCCGCGGCGTCCCGACGGCCAGCCCTACACAGCACCCTTCCCGAATCCCGCATTTCCCGGCTCCGCTACTGTCGGCTCTCGCAACTCCAGGCAACCACCCCTCCCATCCCGCTTCATGTGCGGCTCCCGGCTTCCGCCCGTCACGGACGTCCGGCCCTCCCTTCCCAACGTCCTCCCGACGGCATCCCGGCTCCTTCTGCACGAGACACTCACCCAACGTCGCGACTCCTGGTCCCGATGACAGATCCCGGCGCCCCTCCCCATCTGACGCAGCGCTCTCCCGTCGATGTCCGGCTTGAACTCCTCCGCGGATCTCCCCCCTGTCAGCCTCTCGTCGCGGCTCCCGACCCGCTGCGGCCACCCCCTCCTGCCTTCCGCCCTCCAGTCAGCCTCCTCTGCTCGCACTGGCCAGGCCCCCTGCGTCCCTCCTGCGGACACCCGACGACAACCAGCTCCGCCTTCCTGTGCACTGCCTCTGCAAAGCTGCTCCCACCGTGTCGGCCTCCTATGACAGCTCTGCCTCCTCGCCGACACCTCCTGTGGAATCCCCGCCCCATCGTTGGCATCTCCTGACGACTCCCGGCAGCCACCTCCCTGTCTGTTGGCACACCTTCGCGCTTCCTCCACCGTGGCGCAACACCTCGACCGCCTTGGATTTGGGCCCTTTGGCACCGCCATATCCCGCAACGATTCTGCGGAATCCCCGCCTCCCGTCGCCGGCCCCGCAAGTGCGGCTTTCCCGATGCTAGTGTGGTTTTCCCAGCGTATCATCGTTCGGCCCCACTAGTGCGGATTTCTTGGCGCTCCGTCAACCGGCTCGATCTGTGTGGTTCTTCTGCTGTGCCCGCGCCATCATCCATCCATCATCCTCAGGGGGAGCTGTGATCTTGAGGTGGAGCTACGATCGTTGCTTGTATCTTTTTATTTCGTCTTGTTTTGCCATCAAGCTGGGTATGTCCAGCTTGAGGGGGAGTATTTGCAGTCTGTTGATTGCTTTGTTTTTTCTTTATGTGTTCAAGCTAGTTACACCTAGCTTGAGGGGGAGTGTTGGAGTATGTATGTCACATCGGACTTGAGATCTGATGTGGAGTTTATTATTCATTATAAAATAACTCCAAGAGCTCCTTTAAAAAGTACACCTTGGGGGTTCGGGTCTCTCTCATTTTATCATCCTACAATATCCAATACCAGTTTTTTCCAAACTGGATGGCCTTTGGGATGAGACAATCATTTCATGTTTTTCCTCTGAAATTGCATATTTTCTTTTCATTTCATTATTAGCTTCTGAATGACAGTCAAATAATAAATGCAAAGTGGAGTTTGTGTCCCACATCGAACGTGGGTGTTTTGTCATCTTTATATTTCCCTATAAATAAACTCCAAGGCTCTCTTAAGAGCTATCTTGGGTATTGGGTTCACCTCTCTATCATTTTACATGATATCAGAGGGGGTTATCTAACCCTAGCCCTATGGTCTATCATCTCTCCCCCATCTACGTTTTTTTTTCTTAGGGATTTTCCCCTATGGGGGGCGGCGGCTCGCAGCCTCATTTGAGTCGGTCGCCCCCTCATTTTAGTCGGCGTCTCTACTTCGTGTGTCTCCTCTCCCGGTGCGGACCCTCCATCAAAGCCGCCCCTGCGCGACGTCCCCCTCCCGCCTTCTTCCCCGCGCAATGGGGTGTTCAAAGTCGCGCCTCTCCTGTCCCGACGCACCCTTTCTCCCTCGCGACGGATCCAGCCGCGTCGGCCCCATGCGTGCAGACTCCCTGCAAGCCAACATCCCAGCACATCGCCCCTCTGGACATCGCCCCTCCCTCGTTTCTGATGAGTCTTTGAGCGACAAATATGAGGCTCCCTACCTGAGCGCCATGTCGTCACTGTTTGGGGCCCACCATCCACTATCGTTGACGATTGTTAATACACCGACTGATTCTAATCCCCTATTGTCATCACCGCAGTCTCCTTCACCGTCATTTCAGGAGCTCAAAGAACCCGATGCACCTGATTATTCCTACACCGACCCTCTTTCTTCTGCAGATGAAGTTTTCAGTTCGTTCGAAGGTGATGCTCATAATGTCGTCGAGATCGAAAACTGTAGAAGGAAATTGGACGGTTCATCAACCAGATTGGAGTACATGAATATCGCGGTAACGAATCCACTGAGAGAACCGGAAATTACAAATTCAATTGTTCCAGGCGAGCACGACTGGCGTCACCCCTTCCTGATTCAAATTTGCTCCTTGATCACATACATCCTGTTGTAAAATGAATTATTTGCCTCTATCAGGTTCTCCGCTGCTCCCTGCTGCATACCTTTATTGTCAATCAGAATTTAGGGTCCGCAAAAATCAGACGTCGTTTCACCTCGGCAATTTGGGTGGTCCATAGATACGAGCGCCGTATCACCCAGCCTTTTGGGTCCGCTAGTCGAGCACCGTTTCACCCGGTTGTTTTGAGGTCGTTTGTCGATCACCATTTCATCCAACTTCTTGAAGCAAGGGTCGTCCTCAGCAAGGGAGCATGAGAGTTCTGCGATAGTATCTTTTCTTTAGCACCCATGGGCGGGAGCGCAACAGGTGAAGCAGATCCAGTGGGCAGTGCATTATTGAGGGGGAGCACCCATGGCAATTTATATTTTCTTATGTTTTGTTTTGTTATGTAATCAAGTTGGGTATGTCCAGCTTGAGGGGGAGTGTTGAAGTGCCTTTTCTTTGTTTTGCTTTTATCTGCTTTCTTTTCTTATGTATCCAAGCTAGGTACACCTAGCTTAAGGGGAGTGTTAGAGATTAAGTTGAGTCAAGTCCCACATCGAACTTGTGGTAGTATGTTATCTTTATTATGGATTCTAAATAAACTCCAAGGTCTCCCTTAGAGATACATCTTGGGTATTGGGTTCTCCTCTATTCCATTTTACATTGTATCAAAGAGGGTTCTCTAACCGTTGCGATCCCTCCCTTCGGATCTCTCCCTCTCGTACATTTTTTTTATTTCCCAATGGGGGGGGGGGGGGCGACGGCCCCATGGCCACCGAGCCCTAATTTGTCGTCACCCCCTCCGTCTTTGTGCGCAGCCCTCCCTACGGAACTAGCCTCCATCTGCCTGAACTCGTGCCCCGCCTCATCAGTTGCTCCCTGTGCGGCTCCTCCGTGACTACCGCACGACGGCCTCTCCCGGTGCGCCCCCTCTGTCGTCTGCGACAGCCCTCCTGCGCCCTCGATCTCTAGCCTCCCGTCGTCGTCGCCGATCTGGCGCATCCCGTCGTCCATGGTCCGCTTGGGCCGCCAACTCCCGTCATCACCCATCAGATCTGGAGCTTCCAGACGCCATCCCCAACAGCTCCTCCCCTCTCGTCGGTTGACTTGTTCGCCCCCTCACTAGCACGCCCACGCGGTTCCTTCGCTACGCCCCTGTAGTCGGCCCTCCCGTGCCCTATCGCCGGCACGCTCCCGCACGGCTCCCTCGTGCCCCCGTCATCGGCACTCTCGCACGGCTCCCCCATGCCCCTATCGTTGGCACGCCCCCGCACGGCTCCCCCGTGCCCCCGTCACCGGCACTCCCGCACGGTTCCCTCATGCCCCTGTCGCCAGCAAGCTCTCGTGCGGCTCCCCTACGCCCCCAGGTTTTCCGGATCGTCATCTCCGACACATGAGGTGTCTTTCATCAATCGGGATCCGGAGCTGTTTTCCTAGCTCTTCTCGCTCCTCCGCACTGGCAACCTACCCTCCAGATCCAGGGCCTTCGATTTGCAGAATCTCCCCGATGATCGGCCCCGCCTGTGCGGTTTTCCCGGCGTCCCGTCGACCGCCCCCGCCTATGCGGTTTTCCCAACACCCCAACGATCGGCCCCGCCCGTGCGACTTTCTCGACGTCCCATCGACCGGCCCCGCCTGTGCGGCTTTCCCGACGCGCCGTCGACCGGCCCCGCCTGTGCGGCTTTCCCGACACCCCATCAATCAACCCTACCAGCGTGGTTCCTCTACTGCACCTCGACGACCTGTCGCGCCACTGATGTAATCCAGCTATTTCAGCGGCATCTTCCACCATCCATCATTTTCATCTCGAAGGGTCGCGGATGATTTCTTTTTGTTTGGGCTTGTTTTGTAATCAAGTTGGATATGTCCAGCTTGAGTGGAAGTGTTTGCAGTGTTTCTTATTTGTTTTGTTTTTCTTTGCTTTGGTTTGTTTTTCTTTATGCATCCAAGCTAGGTAGACCTAGCTTGAAGGGGAGTGTTGGAGTTTGTGTCCCGCATCGGACGTGATTGTTTTGTCATCTTTATATTTCCCTATAAATAAACTCCAAGGCTTCTCTTAAGAGGTATCTTGGGTATTGGGGTCACCTCTCTATCATTTTACACAAAGCATCCTTCAATTTGGGTTTGCCTTTTGACTTAAGATTTCTCCACTTTTTTCTTGACTGATTTTAACTCTTCTCCCAATTGTTGAATCTTCATATTCCTTGATTCATGTTGAGCATTAAGTTCTCTCTTAAGATTCTTCCCACTACTAATCTCATATTCCAACATGTTACTTTGCTCCTTTATTGTGAACTTATCCAACATGTTACTTTGCTCCTTTATTTTAAACTTCATCTAAGCAACAAAGTCTTTGAAACGCTCATTCTATTGTTGTAGTCATTGATTCTGATATACCATATCATGGTTATCATTTTTGGCTACCAACTTCTGAATTTCTTTTGAGTTCAGGTTTTGTCCCTTGTCATCATCTTTGAGTTTTACTATCTCTGTGGACATCTTTTGCAATTCTTCAGCTTGAGAGTCATTCTTCTCCTTTAGATTTGTGGTCACTTCCACAAGTCTTTTATTTAAACCTTTCAACTTGTTGACCTTAATTTCATGTACTCGGATCCAAATATCTTGAAACTTATTTTCCTCTTTTAATTTATGATCCACTTTGTCAGGTCGACAACATCTACTACTGGTTTTCTTGAAATTTCTTCATCATCAGTAGTTCCAATATCACTTGGCATGTCGGGTTCTTCATTCATTCCTGTAATATCATTAAATGAAGAAATATTCTCACAATATGATAAGTTTTTGGTTTCCTTCAATTGAATCACACTTTTTCCAGACACTTCCACACTGAGGAATTCCACCAGACTTCTGTTTCTTCTTTAAAGTTCTTCCCTTTGCCATTGCACAACGAGATAAGAGCAAACTGAAACTTTAATTTCAAAAATCGAATGAACCAATTCAGAGCAAAAAAAGTTGATAAAAGAAATAAATGCTCTGATACCAATTGTTAGGTCCAAAAGTAGCTTAGATGCCCTGAGAGGAGGGTGAATCAGGGTATGAATATTTTTTTCAAAATTCTTCCTGCCCCACGGGATCTTGACCTCTTTATTATAAGGGTCACTTTATTTTAACTTAAGTGTTTATGTTGATCATATTATTTCCTTCTTTATCTGATGATAATGCATTGCAAATAAAGCAAGAGCAAGCACAAGGACACACAGATTTTTACTTGGTTCACCCTCACTGGGCTAAATCCAAGGAACATACAACGACAATGTGCCGATGTACCAAATCCGCTAAGGCTCACTGTCAAAATGAGGTTTGGGCTAGATCACTTCTATATTCAGGCTCACTGTCATTACAATGTTTAGGGACAACTCACTGCTTCCCAAGGGTCAATCCCTCAATCTTCCTTTTATGGCTCACTACCGGTGGAAAGGATCATCTTCTTCCTTTTTCTTTGCTCACTGCACTGAAAAGGATTCACACGTAGTTTATAGACATATAGACTCCTTCATTAGCAATAATGAATACATCTTTAACTGTAGTTAGATACTTTGTTGAAGTTCCACTTTCATCCACTTGATGAATATCACTTTACCACAGTTCTATTGGGCAATCCTTTTTCAACACTTTCACGATGTTCACTGCCTTCGCGAAGCTCACACAGTCTTCGCGAAACTGCCTAATTCTTCACAAGTATATACTGGTTTCGCGAACCCCACAACTTTCACGAAGCACAACCAGCCTTCGTGAAGCAACCACCTTTCGCGGAACTCAAACTATTTCACAAAGCTCACTTAGCCTTCGCGAAGCTCACAACTTTCAGTCGGCTTTTTATAGCCTTCGCGAACCCCAATACTTTCGCGATGCTTACAGCTTTAAGTCGACTTCCATAACCTTCGTGAACTTTCTTTTTTCGCGAACTTTTTCGCAAGAACAACCTTCGCGAATTCGGAGCCTTAAAATCTTCGTTCAATCTTTCTCTCCTTTTCTGAGGGGGTAGAGGCCTATTTATAGGCATTGCCTCTTGTTCCAAAAGTGTTCATCCACGTCATCACCTTTTCGCGAAGCTCTCCAATCTCGTTCGCGAAGCTCCCTTTTTTCACGAAGCACCAGGGAAATTTACCGGTTCACGAAGCTTCTCGTAGTCGCGGAGATTTATCGTCAACCCTTCACGCATTAGCGATGCTCCACTTCTCGTAGTCGCGGAGATTACCGTATTTCCATCGCGTGTTCCCGATGCTTCAAACCTTCGTGAAACTCAGCCTTCGCGACAGCGAATGCCTTCACAAAGCTTCATACCTTCGCAAAACTCTCATCTTCACGAAACTAATGTCTTTGCAATATTTTTATAGAAATCCAAATTTCGTGATGATTGAGTGAACCTTCAAATTTTGAACCCCAAAATTTTGGCAAACACTGGGAAACGGTGTCACCTTGTATACGCAAATTTTTGTACCACCTTCAGGGCATCCATTCTTTTATCTTGGATCTTTGTCAACATACCTTTTCAGCAATATCTCTCGAACTCCACAACTGAACTTAGAGAACTGTTTTGTCAACAAACACAAACAACCCAAAAACACTGCAACGTTACCTTGAGGGATTTTTGTCCAAAAATCTCTCTCTTGGGGTTTGTTGACAACTCTTCACATTTTGATACCACGTTACGGCTTCTTCCATCTTTTACCAACATTCGCTTCTTGCAATTCAGACGGCGATCAATGATTTACTCAACACATACTCTAAACCCACATGAGTCATGTTCAACGTGAGATATAATAGTATGCAAAGTTAATCGGTGAATCACTTCATTCCAAAACCAATCAACCGCTTTCATCACGAACCCTAGCTGTCGTGATATATAACCTTTGATCGATCATCTTTAGCATCGTCAAATTTAAAACTCCCTCTACTTCACTGCTCCCCCTATCAACTTCTCCCTCTGTTTTGATTAAGACATCTTCTCCCCTTTTATAGTCACAATTTCTCCCCCTTTGTCAACGAACCCGAATATCACTTTTTTGAGGTCTGCAACAGGAAAAAAAACACAAATTAGCACATTAAAAAAAACACCATACCTCGGGTAAAGGGGGTTCCACATCCACACTCTTTTAGATGTGGAGAGTCGACTGAACTCTAGGAGTCAGTCGATGACGTTCAAACGCTTCTTTGGGTAAGATCTTTGTCAGAATATTCGCAACCTATAGTTCTGTAAGCACATACTCCAACTTTACAAACTTTTGCTCCACTTTCTCCTTGATAAAATGATATTTGATTTCAATGTGTTTTGTTCTTGAGTGATGGACTGAATTTTTGCTAAGATTTATAGCACCCTATAGTTCTGTAAGCACATACTCTCCAACTTCAGAAGTCTTTGCTCCACCTTCTCATTGATAAAATGATATTTGATTTCAATGTGTTTTGTCATTGAGTGATGATCTGGATTTTTACTAAGAATTATAGCACTTGAATTGTTGCAATGGATTCCGATCAGAGACTTCACTAGAACTCTCATATCATCAAGTTGTTACTTCATCCACAATAACTGCGTGCAAACTTGAGTGACCGCAATATATTCATCTTATGTTATAACGTCTCCTATTTTTTTATGTATTATTTTTAAAAATTATATAGATTGGTTTCGAGACCAGGCGTTGAGACGGCGTGTGATTCCAAGACCCGGTTTGCCCGGAACAATTGTTTGAAAAATGTTAAACTTTTAATAGCACGTGCGCGGAGTTTTCCTGAAAAAATGGAATAACTTTTAAACAGGTACTCGAATCAGAAATCCAAGGACACAGTTGAGCTCAAAGCAGTGGCTTTACCCTAGGCGCGACTTAACTTTGATCGACGTGAGTCTTCTATAAAAAACCCTGAAAGGGACGTAATCATCATTAAATAATTTAAATAAAAAAATTATTTGTTGACGCAGCGAATTTCTTTTTATTAAGGCTTTGTCAAGAATTTAGGGTCATCACGATAACCCTGGAATTCCTCTGAGACATGGAGAAGAACCTTTAGAGAAAACGTTGGCGAACACCGACGGATCAATCAATCGACGCAACCTTAGATTCGACGGATCAAGGATCGGCAAACGACGACGACGCAGCTTCGCTCTTCATCAACGATCGATCCAACTCGAGGTAGGGCGGTTGATTTCCTGTTCCTTTTCCCCGTTCTTGATTTTCACGACGAACGCGGGTCAATCCAAGAACAGATTGAACCGCGGTTCGATGGTTGCGTGATGGTTATTAAATTGTGGGGATTATTTCCGGGAGTTTTCAAATTTGATCTTTGTCCTCGTTCTAACAAGAACAAATTGAGGTTGACACGAACAAAGGTCGAGGTTCATTCCTCAAGGTGTTTTTTGTGTTTTTCTTTCCCCCGTTCTTGGCGTTCTTTGTCGTTGGACCCTCGTGGTCGTGGCTCAACTTGCTGGGAGGCTCCGAACGCAATCGGACCCCCGAATTAGAGGCAAACCGAAACAGAGGCCGGATCTGTGTAGATCGGGACTCGAGCATCGCGGATATGCCTTCGTTTCAGAAATCTGAGCATTAGAGGCGGCTCGGTGGTCCGCGAAAGGGTCCACCGACGCGGTGGTCCGGCGAGGTGGCGTAGCGACGGTACGGCGACCGGAGGCGGCCGCCGCGGAAGACAACGACAGCGACGGTGAGGGCCACGTGGGAAGCGGCGGAGCGGAGCTGGGGACGCGGAGGAGCGCGACGCAGGGCCGAAGACGCGAAGGAGTCGCGGGATGCGGAGGCGGCAATGGCCGCGTGGAACGCAGCCGACAACCTAGCGCGAGCGGGCTGGTCTAGGGTAAACGGGTCGGGCCTCGACCGAATGGGTTGGGTCAGACGAAGACGGGTCGGGCCAGGTGAAGTGGGTCGGCCCAGGCGGAGCAGGCCGAGTCGGACCCAGCGAGTTGGGTCGACCCAGCAAGTCGGGTTGGACCCAGGGCGACCGGGCTGGAGTCGGGCCACGATTGACCACGGCAGTAGGGGGCGGTCAACCGCCACGGTCAACCGCGACGATCGGTGGACCGACCGTGAGTCGGTCCATGGGCCAAGTGACCTCTCATCCTTTGAAACTTCAAACCCTCATAACTTTCAAACGGTGTGTCCGTTTGATGAGTCGTCAGCGGCGTTGAGACCCTGGCGATGAGACGGTCCTTTTGGCATATTGTGGTGAGTTTTTAGCTTGGACCAGTAGAGGTTGAGAGCGTTCCCTTTGGTCATTTCCTCGAGGGTTCAGTACGACATTATGTCTGATGCAGAAATGTCGGGAGTTGCAACAACAAAACAATGATTCGAGAAAGAGTAAAAGGGAAAAAAACAGAACGATAACACAAGGATTTACGTCGTTCGGGCATAATCCCTACGTCCACGGAGAGGTAGAAATTCACTATATGTCAGGAGCACAAATTACAAGAGTTTATCAGAGTTTTTAGTACCCAAAACCCTAGCCCAAAATGGGCTAATAAGAGGACGAAGTATTATTCCACCAACTGTCAGAAAGTCCGCTTGCACCAGTGAAAGACGATTGGAAGTTCGTGTCGCTACAGTGAAAGACGGTCACCCAAGTCAAAAGCAATACAGTGGTCGTCGGCTTCCAAGGAGCTACAGTGAATGGCGGCTAGAAGTTCGCGTCGCTACAGTGATTTGTCGATGTCGGTCGGTCAGCTCTGCTACAGTGGTCAACATTGCTACAGTTCCCCAAAATTTGGGTCGGGGGTCTTCGTCCATCAGACCCCCAAAGCAGAGGCGCGTTGCCCCCTACAACCCCCAACGAGCTCACCGCGGAGCTCGACCCACGGAAGTTGCGGCTTGGTACGCAGTACGGGCCACAAGCATTCGGCCCAAACATCCAAACCGGACCAGGCTACACCAATCCAACAACATCTACAACATTAGAATGTAATCCCCTCCAAAGGTTGAGTTTCAAATAGAGTCAACCAAGGTGTATGGGCGTAATCCCCTACATTGCGAATTGATCCAGATTGGGTACGAGGTATCCCTCAGTGTGACCGAGCGCGATCCGTGGTATCCCCCAGCGTATCTTGGCGCGATCCCTTCTCTGTGGTATCATAATCTTCCTTGACCAATACGTTCTCATTTGGGCAGGGCCCAAATGAGCTAGACCTCTTTGTGAGTGTCTCTAATGATATAATGGCTTGAGGAGTGAGTTCTTCCAGAACAAGCGTGCTTCGAGCAGAATCCAGTGGCTAGTAATTGGTTGTGGGTTACCTATAGACTGTAAGTCTTGGAATGAGTATATCTGAATATTCTTGCTACATGTGTGGTAGACATACACCTGTATGGAGCTGACTGTGCATTTCTTTTGTGCTGCTTTCCTTCGTGGTATTTCCTTTGTGGTTTTAGGGTATCCTACTGAGTATTATTTTACTCACCCCTGCACGGGCTTTACCCGCACGTGTCGTGTCTTGTGCAGACGATCGACCCTTTGACGGAGTCCTAGATGGACCAGGACCAAGACCAGGCGGTGCTTACAAGGCCAAACAGACGAGGTGTGCTCCTGCAACTTGAGACAACAGTCTCGTACCATTGCCCTGAGGTTTGATCGGGTAGGGTTTTCTGCGGATGAGTTTCAGGAACTTGTGTATTCACCTTCCTAGACTGGGACGACGTGGGCGACACATTACCATGTTTTGTTGATCTTGTTTACAGACTCTTTTTGGTGGGCTTGTATTCTAGCCCTGTTTACTTTCCAGTATCTTCACTGTTGTACTCTGGTTGTGGGATATAGTGGTTTGCATGCATTGTTTACTTGGCTGCCTACTCGGTGCTAGTCACCAGCCTCTGGCCTATTGGAGGCGGGCTTGGGGTAGTCATGGCATGGGCCCCTCTGGGACGGGTCCTGACATATGTGGTGCTCAATGAAATGCAATCTTATTTCTTGATTAACAAAATTGACATTTCAAATTCACTTTTCAAATTATGCGAACTATTTGCATTGTGCTTTGTCTGATCCACCAAATATTATGTCGTCAGTATACACCATCACCATCAACCTTTGATTACTGTCATTGTTGACGTAGAGATTGTAATCGACTCCACCACGCTGAAAACCGAGCTTCTTCAAAAACCGATCCAGTCTTGAATATCATGCTCTTGGTGTTTGTTTCAACCCATATAGCGCTTTTTCCAGCCAATAAACTTTGTTTTCATCTTCATGAATGAGAAAACCATTTGGTTGCACGATATAAACTTCTTCTTCCATAACCTCATTCGGAAACACCGACTTGACGTCCATCTAGAAAACCTTGAACCTTCTTTGCACTGTTATGACCAAGAATAATCCGATTGTCTCTAGACTCGCAACAGGTGCAAATGTTTCATCAATGTCGATTCCTTTTATCTGGGAGTACCCTTTGCACACTAGTCGTGCTTTGTTTCGAATCATTACACTGTCTTCATTCATCTTGTTGCGAAAAACCCATTTAGTCCCGATGACATTCTGATCTATTGGTTTTGAAACAATCTCCCAGAAAACAACATTGGACTGATATAAATCATTACTACCAGTTTTTTAGCTGATTTCATATGTTGAATTACTCTACAGAGCGGGGAGACAGCTTGTTAGAAACACTGTTAATCTTCTCTCGCAACTTCTTGGTATCCTGAAAACAGTCAATTGATACCATATTGTTGGAACAAAATAAATAATCATGAAATACATGAATGTTGTCGCTTCTCCCTTAATCAATCTTCTTGATGTCAGACAACATAAATATCCATCTTTTATATACCACGGAGACCTTGCATTTGATTAGGAAATAGAATGTTTCCCCTATGATATGCAACTCTTCCTGTTGTTAGGTCCACTGTTTAAACCCACAAACATTCTTCTTCACCTGCATCATTTCTTCACGTGACAGTGGGTTTGAGAAACTTCTCCAGCTCAATAACATTTTCTAGTTGCAGTTGTCTTCAATAAGATTTTCAGTGGGTGAACTT
Source organism: Viscum album (assembly GCA_963277665.1). Classification (NCBI taxonomy): domain Eukaryota; kingdom Viridiplantae; phylum Streptophyta; class Magnoliopsida; order Santalales; family Viscaceae; genus Viscum; species Viscum album. The sequence goes on from OY728152.1 coordinate 1,919,378,232, forward strand.
ACCACTTAAAAATGAGTCGTCAACAAAACCGCTAAGCCTACTGAGTCGGAACTCGGTGTATGAAACAAGAGATATAGTTAATAACACCATTAGAGTCCATTGCACTCAATTACTTCCATACATCTCAAGCACCCATAAACCATTAACTCCTTTCAAGGAATTTGTCTAGATTTCTTCTTCAGCTTTGGTAATTTATTTGAACCAGTTGACATTCCGGAGCACATCACATCACCACTTTGTATCTTTAAATGCAACTTCCTCTTGGATTGTATCTCCCATAAAACCTGAAACACTTGAACATCAGTTAATAGCATTTAAACACATCGGGAGAGGGGGGCATCTGGAATCCTCAAGAGGAGGATAATAGTTGATCCTGATTGACAACCCTTCGATACTTTCTTGCAAAGCGCTGTATTTTTTTTTTTTTTTGCTTGTTCCAATTGTCCAACCAACTTTAACCGCTTTGACCATATAACTGGACATTCTTTACCTACATGCTCAGTCTTCTCTTGTTTCTTCCTCCAGGGCTCTTTCCTCTGCCTTCACTTCTTGCCTTGTGGCATGACATGCGAGTTTGTCGAGACATTATTCATTTTTCTTTTATCAGTTATCCGAATCACCACACTATTTCGTACTGGTGGTGAGTCCTTCGTTGAACGTACATTCTTCTTACGCACATAGTACTGATGATAAAACAAAACTCTAAAGCAAAGAAAATGGCAGAATTAGCCTTAAATTTAATATTTGTATCGACATGCAAAGATCTTGTGAGGATTGACAAAAAATGCATACTGCCTGGAACAAGAATCAGAATTTTACTGGTATATAAACAGGATCAAAGTTAATTATTTGTCCTATGAGGACAACTGAAAGATGTATTGGTTTACCTTAAAGATTGCATCAACGACTTCGTAATATAAACCACTTTTAACCCGTCCCCCGGTAAAAATCACCCCATTGACCAGGCTCAGCGTCTGTATATAACTTGCACAGGCATGGATGATAAAGATAGGAAACAGAGAAACAATGAAAAGAATAACACAAACTGTAAATGACATATTAAATATACAAAGATGGCAATAAAAAAATTTCTCAATCGATATTGGAACAGTCATGATACTCAAAGGGCTTAAGGCTGAAAGTAAAATGCCCAGCACGTAATAATTTCCAACAGTTTCATGTGATGCAATAAAACACAATATTCGTGCAAAATAAATTAAATGAGAAGCACGAGGGTCATAAGAGAATTAAAGCATTGCAATGGGAAACTTAATCAGCGATATGTTTTCCACGGTGTCTGCTCCACTGCCTTGATAGATTCTGAATTTTGAATTATGGAATTAGAGACATGAAAGCATATATGCTGAACTAAACGGACTCTAATTTAGTGCCAATTACTTAGCCAAAAACAGCAGTACTCCACTTCCACATCCATTAATCTTGAGTGGATCTTCATTCATATTCCATAAAATTACATTGAATGTGCTGATATTTTATGACTATCACATCCTCTCAGTGCCCAACGGTTTGGAAAAGAAGCACAAATAAAGCAATGCACCGCATTTCAATGATAATGGGAATAAGAAGTCTGATTCTGCCTATATTACCTTTCTTGAGGGATGTGAAGTTTTTATTTTTTATTTTCAACTCTTTCTCCGCAGATTCAAGGGAGAATTACTTAGCTAAGTTACAACAGCAAGATTATTTTTTCTCCACTGCAACTTTGAGATTTTTCTTCGCCAGGTTGCATAGCAATTGCTCTTTGATGTTGTATTTGATAATTAAAGAATACTGCAAATTAATGAAGTGGCTGAATTTTGAATGATGCTCGGAAATATTTTGAACAATCAGATATGTTTTCAAAAATTAATCGACAGGATCCCGAATAATCGGTAAAAATGATTTTTTTTAAAGCGTTGCGACCAGTGTCCTGGGACTTTTCGAGCCGTGCCAATGAAGACGAGATGGCAATATCGGGAGCATAAAATTTTCCGGGGATAGGGATGATGCATGAGAAGCAGTTCAAAGACCACTTTTAGACCCGAAGCGAGGGGAGGGAAGGGAAACGAAGAGTGACAGGTAAGCGTACACTGAGGAGAATATCGGTGGGCTCATTATAAATAAGTGGAACGACACGAGCGCCCGCGGCTTCGACGAATTTGACATACGACGCAGCAATATAGGAGGCGTCCGACGCGTTGTACAACCTACCGGAGGCTCCGTCTCCGGGATGACTAAGGATTCCAATCAGCGGCCGGAAGTTGAGGTCTGGATCCGGTGGGCGGCATCGAGACGGAAGGTGAGGCTCAGTGACGGGCACTCCGGGCAAGAGAATCTTGGACTGAGCCACCGCAGGCGTAAGATTTTTGTACAACGCGATCAAAAGCGGGATGAGGAGGTAGAGTTCCATGAGTGAGGAGCAGCGGAGTGGACGGCGGCTGGTGGGAGCGGTGGCCGCGTGGCCAGGGTGGTGGCGGAGGCTGTTGGGATCAGATCACGGGGGGAAGTGGAGGCCGCGGGAGGGTGGTGGGGTGGATTGATGGTCAGTCCAGTTCAGATTTTTCGGTGGACATCGTCAACTGGACCAGGCCAAGTAACAGTGAACCTTCAATCGGTCATGGGTTTGAAAATCTAATCCGGCAGTCGGACAAACCCCTCCGCGATTCCGTCGGCGAACCCCTCAATGAACCCCTCCATGATTCCATCGGGGATCCATTAATAATTAATTGTCTATATAAATATTCATAAATAATTTATAAATAATTTTGAATTAATAAATGTTTTTAATTAATAAATGTTTTGAATTAGTAATTATTTTGAATTTATAAGTTTGATTAACTTTAATCTGGTATGTGTGTTATTTTTTAACAAAGGTTATTTGTGTCATTTGCATCAAAACAGTTTCTTTTCTTTTTTTTAAAAAATTGTCACCAAACATGAGAGAGAGAAATCCAAATCATTTCTTTTCTTTTACTAAGTTATTGATCCAAACACAAGGAGAGAAATCACAATCATTTCTTTCCATTTCTTTTCTTTTATAAATTATCAAATCATTTCTTTTCTTTTACTAAAATTTTACCAAACACAGGGTTAGTCAAATCTTCCATCAATCTTTTGATGTACCTCTTGAGTATTGTTAACTGGTTTAGTGCAAGTCTTTTACAGTTGATGACGAATCATGACATGTGGTTTGTGCGATTAATTTTCTTTGGTTTGTTTATAATTAATCGGAGACATTGAAATAGAATCGTATCTAGTTGTTTATTTATAAATGTTTGGAGCTATGGATATAGAGAGTTTAGTATTGTTTCAGTTCATATTAGTGTGTTTGGGTTTCTACAAGGATGTCAGTGTTTCTCTGTGTGAGTATCTTTACGAAATATAGGTTTTCCTTATCATGCATCTCAGTAAATAAAACATTATGGATGTGGTGATTTAGATTTTTTCTAATAGGATGTTCAACTAGCAATTTTCAATAGAAGTTTCTTTTGTTTTCCAGTAGTTGTAAGTATGGGAAATTTCATTAGAACTTCCGATTGTTTTGCACTATGCATTTCAACTGGCCATTGTCACTGTTATGCAAATGATTTGTAATGTGAATTTCCACTTCCAGTGTACTCCCTAGTGGTCATTCCCAATTAAATTCAATTATAATTTCCAACTACATAATAAATTATAATTTAATGAGTTGAAATTTTCCAACAAGAATTGTCAATGGAAATTTCCATGTGGAAATTCCCACTGGTGGAAACCCCCACTTGGAATTCCCACTGGTCTTTCCCAGTGATAATTCTCATAGAACATTCACAGTGGAAACCTCCATTGGAAATTCACCGTGGACATTCTCAGTGGCATTTCACAATGGAAAGTTCCCGTGAAAATTGCCACTGTAAATTCCTACTGGAATTCAATTTTAATTCCCAACTAGAGAACAATCAACATAATCATTTGAAAATTTTCACCGAGAATGCCTAGTGGGAATTCCCAACTAGAGAACAATTTACAATACTGTTTGACATTTTTCTAGTTGGAATTTTCACTGCTTGTTTCCTATTTTCACTTCTTTTCCATATGAGATGCTAATTTGTTAGAGATGTTTTTTAATGACTGAAGAAGCCTCTACATCAACTGCCGTCCATTACAGGTCTTCAATGACTGGAATGTAGAAAATATTTAATGAGATCAGGCTGAATATTACTGAGAATCACATCAAATTTCTTCAAAGAGTGTCGTTTTGGCATTTGTTTAAAGTGTTTCTTGACAACACACTTTCATTCAATGATTGAAAAAAAAATTGATGTCTCTATTTTATTTTTTCTACAGAGATACAATGTCAATTTACAAATGTTTAACATAGCAAGAAGGATGATAGAGTTAATAGCTGTTGACATCTGCCATATATATGGCATAAAGGATGGTGACATATCATTGTCAGTTACCTATACATTACGACCAAATAGATCAACACTATTGAGGATAAGATTTGGACATGTTTGTCAATTATTATCACAGGGCGTGTTACGGAGAGCCATAAGTGAAACTGTTGAAGGCGGCGAAGAGTGAGATTTTTCTGATGTGGTATGTTTGGTTTCAATTTTTGCTTGTGCGACATTATTTTTCCCCATTTCCGGTTCCTATGTGGGTTGGAATTTCATCACATATTTTGAAGACATCTCAAAAGTGAAGAGTTATTCTTGGGTTGGTGGTATTCATCACTAACTAATGACATCAATGAAAAAAAATCACCACTCCTTTAAAAGTTGTAGGTTTTGTTGTCAATTTATTGGTAAGGTCTTAAAGGTTTTTCAACTGTGTTTATTTTTGCTAGGTTACTTGAGCTATTCCTAAAAACATTAACTGTTATAGTATTGGTATGCTGAGAAGTCTGGAAATGTGCCACCAAAAAGAGAGGGTGCATCATTATTTGTTAGGTGGAGTTTGCAAGATGTTGATGTTGCTCTATAAGAAAGTCTTAATGTAATGTTAATGGAATATGTTTTTGAATCGTCCTTTATTTTCAAATTAATTTATAATGTATGCATTTATGTTTCAACTATTCCACATAGACTCAAAGCACTCAAATTGCTGCAATAAAAAACTTCTGATGGTAAACAACCCGTTCAGCTGATTGTTGATGGAAAAAAACAACCTGGTCAGCCTTCTGTTGTTGATGAAACAAAACAACCTGTTCAGGTGGTTGTTGATGAAAAAAACCTACAATTCGTATAAAAGGACGGGTGAGATAAGTTTCAACTGAGGAAATTGTTGGCTATTGTACGAAGAATGTGAAACTTAATAAAAAAGGTTAGGAGACTAGAGACCCAATTAAAGTTGAAGAATTTAAAAAATTTGCTTTTAAGAACAAGACTGAAGAATAAGGAAGAGATGAAACCAATTCCCAATGAGGAGAAAGGCCTTGTTTCAGAGGATATTGGGATTCCAGAAATTCAGAAAGAAAAAAAATACAATTTCAGCTACTACTGTGGAGGGGAGCACACATAACATTTGTGGAGATGACATGAGGGGGTCTACTAGTATAGAGAGAAGCGAATGAGAGGAACAAGTTAATGAAGATTTAAGTATGAAAGAAGTAAAAGGTCCTCAGTAGTCCACTGCAGCCTCTTCTGCCTCAAAAAAACAAACCTCAGTGATCAGAGGTGTTAAGAGTAGGGTGAGGAAACTGAAGCATCAATCTCCTTATATATATATATATATATATATATATATATATATATATATATGGAGGTGACTGAAGAGAAGAGACATGCAATTCCCCAAAAGATATCCCAGTTACTTCATGAGTGGGTGAAGTAGTAGACTATAGTGACGAGACGTGATACAAGGTTGCTGCAAATGTTGTTTGATGTTGCTGATGGGGAGAGGTAATGTAACTCAATTTATGCAGCTAGAATTTCTTCTAATATATTGTAATCTATAATGAAATAACATATGAAATTCATGGAAACAATAGTTTAGTTTGTGAATGCACTGACAAATCATATCATATCAATATACAAAATATTATCGATTTTTTAAACAGGAGGTGCACATCAAGTATGGTATGTGTCATATCAGTTTACGTAACCAACACTATTGTTTTTTCTTTTATTAGCTCTTTTTTTTTTGGAAAAAGGTCATTGATGCGTACATTGTGATAATTGAAGGAAGATTTCAGTTACATATTATGGCTAACATTGCCGAAATGGAAAGTTTTTCTTTATGCTCATCACCTTTACAGTATGACTAAAGTTCATTTTTTACATAATGAATTATCTTATTTTTTTCATGATTTCTGTTAATTCAGTGGATTTTTAAAGTTAACAATGACTACATTATTTGATTTTAATTTGTTATTGGCTTCTAGGGAGTTTTGTATTCAGCAAATGATTATTTTAAGGAGAGATTTTTGAACCAACCAACAGTTGTTGGTATGAGGTCCTACACATTTTTTATTATGCCCAATAAATTTAGACAATACCCATTGGACTTTGTTAGTCATGAATATTAAAAAAGGGTGTTTAGATATTATAATTTCATGCATCCCATTCAAGGTACAAGAACTAGAGACCCTTTTATTAAATATGTAGTTAGTGTGGTATGAAGTTATACAATGTTTGACAAAAATTTTCAATAAATTACAATATAGACTGCTCATTACCTTTTTTTACAAAAATCGTGTTTGGAAAACATTTTCAACTATAACTTTATAGATGATGTGAAACAACGTAAATGGGACATGATAATTGAGAATACTTTGCAGTGGGGAGACACCACTTTAGATTATGGTTTCATCATTTTTTATGTAATGAAATGCTTGAAAAAGGTATTGTAGTGCTAGCTCGATTGATTGAAAAGGAAGTCAATGTCTATCAGTTGTCTATAGTTCATTATTTCCTCAATGATCCAAGAAGGAAAATGTTGGAGGTGGATGCTGAGAGTATAAATTATCTGGTTACGGTAAGAAACTTTCAATACAGTTGAATCATTCGTTCACATAAACTTAAATTTCGATGTTGTTTAACAAACTTAAATAATTTGATGTATTCTAATGATTTTGGTGGGTGGTAGATTGGGGGTGAATATGGTTCTAATGTAATATGTGACTGTATGCTAACTTTTGTATTATTATTTGACTACAATTTCTATTATCTATTCTTGGAATCAATTGGAAACTTACAGTGCGTAGAAATTCCCACTGGGAGATCTCTTTGCAAATTTTCAATGGGAATTCTCATTGGAAATTTCCACTGGAAACTCTCACTACAAACCATGACTAGAAGTTTCCACTTTGATTTAGATAACTGTTAAACTATAATCTGAATTTGTAGTCTCTAGTGTCTATTCTTAGAATCAATTGGAAACATAAACTACATAGAATTTCCACTGGAAATTCTCATTGGAAATTTTCACTGGAAACTCTCACTATAAACCATTACTGGGGATTTCCACTTTGATTTAGATCATTTGGGTGGGTGGTAGATAGGGGTGGAAACAGTTATTTGGTGATTCAGATGAACATATTTTTATAGATGATATTGATGTAATATGTGATTGTATGATAGCTATTAAACTATAATCTGAATTTGTAGTCTCCAATGTCTATTCTTGGAGTCAATTAGAAACATATACTACATAGAATTCCCATTGGGAATTCTCATTAGAAATTTCCACTAGAGACTCCCACTGTAAACCATGAATGAGAATTTCCACTTTGATTTAGATTATTTGGGTGGGCGGTAGATAGGGGGTGGAAATAATTATTTGGTGATTTGGATGAACATATTGATATAACTGATATTGAAGTAATATGTGACAGTATTATAGTTTTCAAACTATAATATGACTTTGTAGTCTCCAATGTCTATTCTTGGAATCAATTGGAAACATGTACTACATAGAATTCCCACTCAGAATTCTCATTGGAAATTTCCCTTGGAATTTCCCTCTGTAAACCATGATTGGAAATTTCCACTTTGATTCTATGCAATTTTCCAATGGAAATTTTCAGTACTGCAACTTGGCACTAAAGAATGGAAGTGAAAATTTACATTGTAAATCAATTATAAATTCTGAGTGAAAATAGCCATGGGAAGGTCTTAGTTGTTGGATCACACTGAAAATGGGTATTAACATTCAAAGGAAACAAATTGGAATTTCCCATACTTATAATTACTGTAAATGTAGGCTACCTTCCAAAAATTTCTTTTACGTTAACATTATTAACTTAATAATAAAAGAACCAATTACAGCAAGAATTCAATGCAGGTACCCACATCATTATTTATAAAAACCAGTTTTCATTAACATTTGCACATTGTGATGACATCTATAGTTGAATCCATAGATCAACTAAATTCTGGAATGTTTCCATTGACATGTCATGTAGCGACTCGGGTTTTATCCTTGTCATATGTTGGAATATTCCTATGGATAATTCCAGAGCTAGGCGTGAAGACGGCGTGCGATTCCGAGCCCCGGTGTGCCTGAAATTAATTTTATAAAATATTAAGTATTTTATACTATGCATGTGGAGGGGGTTTGTTATCTCCTAAACGGTAGCTCAGAACGGGAATCTGAGGGCATGGTTACGCTCGGAGCATGTCGTTTACCCTAGGCAGGGTGTAAACTTTGCGGGTGTGGGTCTGCTGTGAGAAAAGCCACCAAAGGCATTTTCATAAATAAATGGAAAAGTTAATTTACGAGTGTCAGCTCGAATAACTCCGGAACGGAGTCTCAGATCACAATTCTGAGTGCTCCGTTGTATTCAGAACGCCGTGTTTACCCTAGGCACGACATAATTTTAGTCGGCGTCGGGTGCCGAGTCGGAGACGTGTTGGCGGGGAGATAAGATGAAGTTTTTATTTTTTATTTTAAAAGAAAATCAATCAATATCTCCCCCCAACCCCTTGTACGTGCAGGCGATGAAACCACCACCTCCTCCGTTTCTTCACCGAATCGAGCCGCAATCGTCCGTTTTCAGCGCCGATCATCAGCGGATCGAGCTTCAGGGCGTCGCGGGCGTCGTTCTGCACCCGAAGCTTCGTCGATCAGCCAACAGGTAGGCGGTTTGAGTTTTAAAATCTCAGATCTAGATTTGGTTGCTTTTTCTCTGTTTTGAGCCTGCAGATGCGTAGATCCGGTCCCGGTGGGCGCGCAGATGTCTTCGGATGCGCGTTTGGACCCCCGGGGTGTCCCCGGCGGCCCTCGGAAGGTCCGCCGGCGCGGTGGCAGGCCGCAGGATTCAATCGGGACCACCGTCGGTGCGGCGGTCCGGCGCCAATTATCGGAGACCCCCATGGTGGGGGTCGTCCAGGCGCGCGCGCGCGCGCTGCGCAGCGCCGGACTGGCCGATTCAGGCCGGTCCGACCCTCTCTTGGACACGAGGGTTTTAAAACCCCCGTATTTTTCTCCCTGGAGGTCGGAATTGTGTGTCGTCTGCGGCGTCACGACCCTGGAAAAAAGGCGAAACCTTTGAGGTGGGTTTGGGAGTTTAAATTTTGGGGATCGTGGCCCGAGAGCTTGAAACATCGACTAAAATAATAATATTTTTTTATTATTCGACTTCGGGTCGTGGTATCTTCTACCTGGAGCGTCTGATTGACGTGTCGTCCATGGCGTTGAGACCGTGATGGTACGGAAGACTTTTCTTGTCGGTTTTTGGGTGTTGGGACCGAGTTTGGGGTGCGGGCCCCACGAGACCGGGTTTGGGGCGTTTACGAAGAAACACAACTTTCTCACCAGGAGTCCGATTTTGGTAGATGAATAGTCGATCCTATGTGTTTTTTCGAGAGGATCACAATGGTGCGATCCGTTTGATGAGTTCTGGGATTGAGGCATGGGCCCCACCCGAGCTGACTTCGGTGAATAGTACCTTTTTCACCGGGGGTCCATTTGGGACGAACGAGTAGTGGATCCCGTGTGTTTTTCTGAGGGGATCGCAGTGGTATGATCCGCTTGATGAGTTTCGGGACCGTTGTGTGAGCCCCACACGGGCTAGCTATGGTGAATAGTGCCTTTTTCACCAGTTGTCCGTTTCAGGTGAGTAAACAGTCTATCCTGCGTGTTTTTTCACATGGATCACGATGGTGGCCTCGGTATCGGCCTGGGAGGTGCGCGGGGTGGCATTGTGGCAGGTCACTCGGGTTAGCGATGTTTGGACTAGCAGTGGTTGAGGGTACTCCCTTGGTTCGTTCCTATGAGGGTTTGCACGACATCACAACCCTAGTATAGGTTTGTGATCCTCTCAATAGGATGTTTAATCTGTTAGAGTTGTGGCATCCCTCTGGTTGGCCCGGAGCGGGATCCTTTAGCATCGTTTCCCTAGATTGGGTTCTTGGTATCGTTGTGACTGCTTATCCACAAGCGACGATCCCCTATCTAGCAGGTTAACCCCGTAGGGTTTGTGGCATCATCGGGAATATGATCCCCTATGTAATGGGACGTGCTTAGTAGGGTTGTGACATCGTCAGGTATATGATCCCCTACTCGGCATGAGGATTATAGTAGGGTTGTTGTATCGTTGGTTATATGATCCCCTACTTAGCGTGTGGTTTCTATAGGGTTGCGACATCATCAGTTCGATCCCCTACAATGCGAGATGTACCAGATAGAGTTTCGGTATCGTCGTGACCGTCGTGACATGGGTAACGATCCTCTATCTAAGTGACGTGTTTCTGTACGAATGTCAGATTGGGTTGTGGTATCCCCCAGCAGATCTTGGGAGTGATCCCCTATCTGTGAGATCTACGAATGCCAAATCGGGTTATGGTATCCCCCAGCGGACCCTGTGAGTGATCCCCTATCTGTGAGATCTTTGTATACCGGTGTGGGTTCTGGTATCCCCTAGCGGACCCTAGGAGGGATCCCTTATCCGAGGAGTTTGTTGTTTTTGCTGTTTCAGCATGACTTTATCAGTGATGATATCCGACGAGCGTGATCTCTCGGGTGAGCATCTGAGATGTTTGTGTGGGACCCGATAGAGTATCTCTCGGACGAGTGTCATCTGGGATGATAGTGATCGTGGAGTGTGTTCTCCTGGTTGTGAACTGTTGCTGATGATGAGGTCGGTACCTCATGTGGCTTGGTGCGTGAGCTGAGTATATCTGGATTGTTCATGGTGTATGTATGAGCATACACCTGAGCTGAGCTGACTAGTTGTGTTTTAGCTGAGGATGGTCACGAGATGGATTTTCTCTCTTGTTTGGGTTCCCTCTAGCTGGGATGAGCGGACTGTTGCCTTTCAGTTGCTCTCTTTTGTTTTGGGTTTTTGGGGTGCCTACTGAGTATTATTATACTCACCCCTGTACGGGATTTGCCCGCACATGTTTGTGTCTTGTGCAGACCACAGACCTTTCGACGGAGTTCCAGGAGGACCCGAAGCAGGCGGTGCTTAGTGAGCGGTTTTGACCGGGGTGTTTACCAGAGCTGTGTTGAGGAGCTTACCGACAGGTGTTTTTGGCAGTGTTTTCCCTCCTTCTGAGCAGGTTGGACACTTTTGTAGTTTTCCTTTGGTGGGCCCTATTTTGCCCTTTTTGTACTGCTGTTGCACTCTAGTTTGGGATAGATGTGTGCATGCATTTTCTTTTCAGTTTTATATATCTCTACACTGTTGCATGGAGGTGTATGTGGGTGCGTGTGTGCAGGTACCTTAGGCTAATGCCTCCCATGTGTGTGATAGCCTACTCGGCGCTAGTCGCCAGCCCCTGGCCAATTGGAGGCGGGCTTGGGGAGTCACGGCTCGAGCCCCGTTGGGTTGGGTCGTGACAGAGTGGAATCATAGGAGGTTCCACCTTTGGGATCTCATAGCGTAGCTGGTCTAGCTGTGATCTTGGTTTGGGTTGGATAGCGGAAATGTCAAGATGTTTCGAGTTCGAATTTCAGGCCAGGGACTCCAGTGTTGGTACGACGACCAACGTATCCATTCACCAGGACTCTGATAACTTGCCTTTCGACTCGGTACGTTTGGACACTAGTCACAGGGACATAACAATACATGCATCATATATGACTGGGATTTTGGGTTTCCCTTGTTCTTCATGGGTCAGATCTCCAGATATAATCTTTGACTATGGAGCATCTTGATTGTATTTCAGGATGCCTCCACGACGACAGCCAATGAGGGTTTCGCAGCGGGATTGTGGTGACGATCTTCCCCGTGTGGAGGCTGTAGACCAAGGCGTAGGTTCTGAGGCTGGACCTCCAGGTGGTCCACCAGTTGAGCCACCACCTGTTGAGAAGTTGGTTGTGCTAGCAGTGCAGGATGATGTTGCGCGCAGGCTGAGTGCGCTGCACGAGTTCCAGATGTAGTGACCTTTGAGGTTTCGGGGTGATCCAGACCCTCAAGCAGCTGATGACTGGCTTGAAGCGGTCACCCGAGTTTTCCACCTGGTAAGAACACTCCCAGATTAGATGGTGGTCCTAGCGGCGAGCTTTATGCATGGTTCGTCCGGGCAATGGTGGAGCCTAGTGATGCAGTCCCACGGCGAGGAGACGCTCACGTGGGCAGAATTTGAGCGGCTCTTCAGGGAAGAGTTCTATCCAGTGACGCTGAAGTCAGTGCGGATCTAGGAGCTTCTGCAGCTTCAACAGGAGGGAATGACTATGTTAGAGTACTCAACAAGGTTTATAGACCTATCGCGCTACTCCCTGGATATGGTTCGGGACCCGTTCTTTAGAGATCAGACCTTCGAGCAGGGCTTACGCAGAGACATCTGGGCAGATGTGGTTTCTTTGTGTCTGCCCACCTATGTTGGAGTGCTGGAGCGAGCGTTGGTGGTGGAGAGATTTCTGGCTGAGCAGATCCCTCCTATTAGTGCTGGGCATGCGGGAGTTGAGACTTTATTAGTCAGATCGTCATCTGGTAGCCGATGACAGACTCAGGGGACCAAACGTATGCAACGTTTCAGGAGGTAACCCCAAGATGGAGGATCTAAGGCTCAGGGCTCTCAGGCCGGTTTTGGTTAGCCGCAGGAGAGGTGGTGTTATGTTTGTGACAGTCGAGGACATCTTGCTAGAGATTGTCCGACCCGTCGTTCTACTGAGAGGGAGTCGGTCGACAGACCGCCTTGGCAGAGGCAGCATCTCAAGAAAGGAGGTCCACAGGGCGGCGGACGTGGCGACAGAGCTGGTGCAGCAGTAGGAGGTGGTAAGCAGTATCAGTTGCCACCACCCCTACCCCCAGGTGGTCCACGGAAAGCTCAGGGAGCTGGGGGATGAGGGCGAGGACAACTGCATTCCCTGGAGGCTGTTAACCCAGAGGCTCCACGGATGGATAGAGGTACGGTCTGTGTCCTTTCTACTTCTCTAGTAGTTTTTATAGACACTATTTAGCGGTACACTTCCCTTTCCATTGCTTTCTTGAGTTTTGTTCAGGGCATTGGTAAGACCCTGTGCGGGTGTTGCTCGGTGTGCTTCGAATGCGTGAGAAAGAGGGATCCTTCCCCCACCGAGACGCGTTTTTGTTACGCAATCACAACTGTGCGAGCGAGTCAGTGCTGCCAAAAGCGGATAGTGTTGATGTGTGGTGGATGAGTCCCTCTGACTTATGTGTTTGGGCAGGGGTGTTTGTTGGTGGAATCACTGGTGTGGGAATTCCAGTGTGGAGTTCAGTTTCTTTCCCTCGTACTTATGGCTTTTCGGGGATGGAAAGTTCTAAGGTGGGGATGATGTAGTGACTCGGGTTTTGACCCTGTCAAACTTTGGAATATTTTTATGGATAATTCCAGAGCTAGGCGCGAAGACGACGTGCGATTCCGAGCCCCGGTGTGCCCAAAATTAATTTTATAAAAATATTAAGTATTTTTATAATATGCACATGTTTGGGGTATTTTATCTCCTAAATGGTAGCTCAGAATGGGAATCTGAGGGCACAGTTGCATCCGGAACGTGCCGTTTACCCTAGGCGGGGTGTAAACTTTGAGGGTGCGGGCCTGTTGTGAGAAAAGCCACCAGGGGTGTTTTCGTAAATAAATGGAAAAGTTAATTTACGAGCGTCGGCTCAAATAACTCCTGAACAGAGTCTCAGATCGCAATTCTGAGTGTTCCGTTGTGTTCATAACGCCGTATTTACCCTAGGCGCGACATAATTTTAGTCGGCATTGGGTGTTGGGTCGGAGGCGTGTTGGCGGGGAGACAAGATGAAGTTTTTATTTAAAAAAAAGAAAATCAATCAATCTCTCCCCCCAACCCCTTGTACGTGTAGGCAACGAAACCAACTCCTCCTCCTCCGTTTCGTCGTCGAATCGAGCCGTAACCGTCTGTTTTCAGCGCCGATCGTCAGCGGATTGAGCTTCAGGGCGTCGTTGGCGTCGTTCTGCACCTAAAGCTTCGGCGATCCGCCAACAGGTAGGCAATTTGAGTTTTAAAATCCCAGATCCCGATTTGGTTGTTCTTTATCTGTTTTGAGCCTGCAGATGCATAGATTCGGTCCCGGGGGGCACACAAATGTCTTCGGATGCGCGTTTGGACCCCCGGGGTGCCCCCGGCGGCCCTCGGAAGGTCCGCCGGCACGGCATCGGCCCGCGGCGGCGGGCCGCGGGATTCAATTGGGACCGCCGCCGGTGCGGCGGTCTGACACCAATTACCTGCGACCTCCACGGTGGGGGTCGGCTAGGCGCATGCGCGCGCGCTGCGCTGTGCGGCGGCGGCGGCCGGGTCGGCCGGACCGACCCTCTCTTGGACACGGGGGTTTTAAAACCCCCGTATTTTGCTCCCTGGAGGTCGGAATCGTGTTCCGTCTGTGGCGACATGACCCTAGCGAAAAGGTGAACCCTTTGACGTGGTTTTGGGAGTTTAAAGTTTTGGGATCGTGGCCCGGGATCTTGAAATGTCGAATAAAATAATAATATTTTATTATTATTCGACTTCGGGTCGTAGTATCTACTACCCAGAGCGTCCGATTGACGTGCCGTCAGTGGCGTTGAGACCCTGATGGTACAACACACTTTTCTTGTTGGTTTTCAGGTGTTGGGACCGATTTTGGGGTGTGGGCCCCATGAGGCCGAGTTTTGGGCATTTACGGAGAAACACAACTTTCACACCAGGAGTCCGATTTTGGCAGATGAATAGTCGATCCTGTGTTTTTTTTCGAGAGGATCGCAATGGTGTGATCTGTTCAATGAGTTCTGGGATTGAGGAATGATCCCCACCCGAGCTGGCTTTGGTGAATAATACCCTTTTCACCGGGGGTCCGTTTGGGACGAACGAATAGTGGATCCCATGTGTTTTTCCGAGGGGATCACAGTGGTATGATCCGTTTGATGAGTTTCGGGATCGTTGCATGGGCCCCGCATGGGCTAGCTACGGTGAATAGTGCCTTTTTCACCGGTTGTCCGTTTCGGGTGAGTAAACTACCTATCTTGTGTGTTTTTTCGTGTGGATCGCGATGGTGGCCTCGGTATCGGCCTTGGAGGTGCGCAGGGTGGCGTTGTGGCGGGTCGCTCGGATTAGCGATGTTTGGACCAGCAACGGTTGAGTGTACTCCCTTGGTTCGTTTCCACGAGGGTTTGCGCGACATCACAACCCTAGTATAGGTTTTTGATTCTCTTGATGGGATGTTTAATCTATTAGAGTTGTGGAATCCCTCCAGTGGGCCTAGAGTGGGATCCTCTAGCATCGTTTCTCTAGATTGGGTTCTTGGTATCATTGTGACCGCTTATCCACAGGCGGCGATCCCCTATCTAGCAGGTTAACCCCGTAGAGTTTGTGGCATCATCGGGAATATGATCCCTTACGCAGTGGTCCGTGCTCAGTAGGGTTGTGGCATCGTCGGGTATACGATCCCCTACTCGACATGAGGATTGTAGTAGGGTTGCAGTATTGTTGGTTATATGATCCACTACTTAGAACATGGTTTCTGTAGGGTTGCGGCATCATCAATTCGATCCCCTACAATGCGAGATGTACCAGATAGAGTTTCAGTATCATCATGGTCGTCGTGACACGGGTAACGATCCTCTATCTGAGTGGTGTATTTCTGTACGAATGCCAGATCGAGTTGTGGTATCCCCCAGCGGATCCTGGGAGTGATCCCCTATCTGTGAGATCTCTGAATGCCTGACCGAGTTGTGGTATCCCCCAACGGACCCTGGCAGTGATCCCCTATCTGTGAGATCTTTGTATATCGGTGTGGGTTTTGGTATCCCCTAGCGGACCCTAGGAGTGATCCCTTATCCGAGGAGTTTTTTGTTTTTGTTGTTTCAGTGTGACTTTCTCAGTGATGATATCTGACGAGCGTGATCTCTCGGGTGAGCATCTAGGATGTTTGTGTGGGACCCGATAGAGTATCTCTCAGATGAGTGTCATCTAGGATGACAGTGATCGTGGAGTGTGTTCTCCTGGTTGTGAACTGTTGCTGGTGATGAGGTCGGTACCTCGTGTGGCTTGGTGCGTGAGCTGAGTATATCTAGATTGTTCATGGTGTATGTATGGTCATACACCTGAGATGAGCTAACTAGTTGTGTTTTAGCCGAGGATGGTCACGAGATGGAGTTTCTCTCTCATCTGGGTTCCCTCTGGATGGGATGAGCAGACTGTTTCCTTTCAGTTTCTCTCTTTTATTTTGGGTTTTTGGGGTGCCTACTGAGTATTGTTATACTCACCCCTGCACGGGCTTTTCCCGCACATGTTTGTGTCTTGTACAGACCACAGACCTTTTGACGGAGTTCCAGGATGACTTGGAGCAGGCAGTGCTTAGTGAGCGGGTTTGACCGGGGTGTTTACTGAAGCTGTTCCTAAGAGCTTATCAGCAGGTGTTTTTGGCAGTGTTTTCCCTCCTTCTGAGCAGGTTGGACACTTTTGTAGTTTTCCTTTGGTGGGACCTATTTTTCCCTTTTTGTACTGCTGTTGCACTCTGGTTTGAGATATATATGTGCATTCATTTTCTTTTTAGTTTTATATATCTCTGCATTGTTGCATGGAGGTGTATGTGGGTGCGTGTGTACAGGTTTCTTAGGCTAATGCCTCCCATGTGTGTGATAGCCTACTCGGCACTAGCCGCCAGCCCCTGGCCTATTGGAGGTGGGCTTGGGGAGTCACGGCTCGAGCCCCGTTGGGTCGGGTTGTGACATGTCAGTCCTCAAACTTTTCTTACCATTCTGATTTGCAGTACATGCTTTTGAAATCTATCTGTCAGAGTGACTGCTTGCACCATTTATCCCTGCATTTTTATATAAAATTTTGTCTTCGTTGCTTTGAGTTTATGACTTTTTTCAATAAACCAACTGACCTTAAAGTGCATTGTTGTCGGTTTTGGTGAATCCATGAAAGGAGTCATTGGTTAATGAATTTTTCACTCCGAATGGATGAAAAGTGTTCTTCGTTTCCTCCTAATTCTAGTAAGAATTTTATTTTAATAACCTAAAAGTGAAATTGTATAATTGCTGTATAATAGTAGTTTATACTAAATTCAAAGATCAGAATATATGATGTGCTTTGAAGTGTGTTTAAACCTGAAGTTTTTTGACATATGGTACAATAATTGCATACATTAAGATCTATTAAAGGAGTGCCATGGTTGCCAGCATTTGGTAGTTCTTTAGAACTTCCCTACAACAACAATATACATTATTTATCCATGCTATCACAACCTGCATTAGTTCATTAACATAATCATAAAATACCAATTACATATAGGTTTTGTGGTCTCTTGATTTCTGATATTGTGCCTATTCTTTATGCGTTTTCTTGCTTACTCTAGATAACTTTTGAACTTGTCACCACCCTTTCTTTTATCTTTCTTCTTGAATGATGTTTTAGATTTTTGTTTACATTCAATGTTAGATTCTCCTTGACTGTGTTTTGGGGGTAAATTATTTCTATCTTCCTACAATTCCCTCGCATAATTGTTCATATTTGAAATCCCAATCACATATCCTTGTTCAAACTCACATGATTCTGTTACAAGCTTTATTTCCATTTGTGTTAATTGTTGGTAACATTTAGCTTTTTCTTTCTACCAAATTTTCTTCAACATGATTAATTATCATGTATGTCATGTGGATATCACATGCATTTCTTGTATATTTCTTATGGATATATAACTCTGGTAAGCATTGTACATCCAACCTCTCTAATATTTTGAGTGTATGACAACACAAATACCTATAAGTCTCAAATTTCTTACTGGTACAACCATTTTAACATGTGATTCTTGGTATACTACAACTGAAAACTAATTTTAGGAACCTTTCATTCTAAAAAAACCTTTTTGGGGTAACTATTTCATTAGAATACTTAAGGTAACAAGCACTGCATAGTTGGTGTTCATGCTGAAAAAGATCAAAAATTTTGTTTGTGAACAAATGAATGGCTTGAACCATGAACATATGATATGGAAAATGATTGCATGATATTTTTTCCCTTCTATAAAATTCAACCTTCATTTCCCGATACCAGTTTCTCTCCAACACATGATCAAACTAATGGAATAATTCCAAGACATTGAGCTCACGATTCAAGTAATCCTTTAATACTCTATTGAAAATCTCACTCAATTATGTGCTTTGAATGTCTAATGTTAATGTAGTATTCATGAAACAATGAGACAATTTTCCCCTTACTTTGTACATACCTTCTAACCATGTCGAATTTGTATCACCACATTCTACTTAGATTTGTGGCCATAAAGCATCAAATTTTGAAGTGTCATCAACCCCATACATGCATTTTTTTAATTTCTCCAACAAATTCATCTCATATTTCATTATAGGTCCCAAGTTTTTAATTTCATTTTGTATTAAGTTCCAAGTGCATAGGGCATGTCATGTTTTAGGTAGGGATAAAGTAATTAATTTAGACATAGTTGCAACTCGATCTGTGAAAATCATCTCAAGATTCTCCCCACCATGAAAATCAACAAATAAACTAAACAATCAACTAAATGAGTATGTTTTCTCATCATATAACAATGATACACCAAAAATTAAAATCTATTTATGATGGTTTATGCCTACAAACACTCACAAAGTCCTACACTCCTTGTTTGTGTTGAATGTAGTGTTAAACACGACAATGTCTCCAAAATTATCATAATCCACCTTTATTTTGAAATCAACCTAAAATATGTTGTTAATTTGACCGCACATGTCAAGTTGCACTGAGTACAAGAATGATGTATCACCCCTTGGTTAGTTCTTTAGGTATTCTAACATACCACCAACATCACCTAGATTCAAATCTCTTTATATTTAGGATTGCAAAAATTTTGTTGGTCTACTCGTGTATATCCAAGACACTCGGGCCCACCTGCAATGGCTGTCATAAGTGAAAATGAATCACTGGGCTTAAGAATAACTTTATCATTTACATCCAACTCCACACATTGTGCATCACTGATGTGTCATTATGACCTCATCAAGCACATAGTCTCGGGAGAATACAAAGAGTGGTTATGCTCCTCAACTAGTTACCTGCAATCATACTACTTATTGGATATGTAGACAATTCCAATTCATGTAGAACAATTGGTCCTTGTTTTGGCATGTGGATTTTTGACATTGACATCATGTTTGTCTAATCTTCAGCACCCTTCTTTTCTACAAGTATACAATGTTGATGTTACTAAAATTTCATCCTTTTTATGTTTGTTAACATACCGTTTATGTACACTGAAATCAACAATGCCTTCGTAAGAAACATAAAATGAATAGGATTCAAACTATGATTTAAAAACCATCCCAATGAATGGTCTCCATGTAGTGCTTTGTTTATAAATTCTATTGTATGAGGTGTTTTCTTCTAAATCTAGAACTTTATCTCTATTGATGAAAATTTCTACAATGCAATTTGATTTTGTAATGTTAGCACTATTATGATCCCTAATGTAAGAGTCAGATGAATAATATACAATATTAAAATATATTGAATGTTTGTGTTCTGAATCATGCACACCATCCAAATTCATCTTGATCCCATTCATTTTAACATTTTCAATGTAGGAGCACAAACTGTCAGATCACCTTTGTTTATAAATTCTATTGTATGGGGTACTTTCTTTTGAATCATTTGGAAATTTCCATTGGAAATTTCCATTAGAAAGTCCCAATGGAACCTACTAATGGAAATTTTCACTTAGATTCAATTTTAAATAGTAAAATCAAAATAAAATATGACATTTCTACTTTAAATCAATTAAACATCACAAATAATTTCTTTTGAATCTTTTAAAAATATCAAGTGGGGATCCCAACTACGAATTCATAGTGTGAATATCCAGTAGAGATTTCATATGGGGATTACTTCTAGAAATTCACAGTGGAAAGATAATATGACATTTCCACTTTAAATCAATTTAAAATCACAAACTAATTCTTCTGAAACAATTAAAAATTTCAATTGGGAAATCCAACTATGAATTTACAGTGCGAATTTCCAGTAGAGTTTTCATCTTTGAATTCATTTTGGAAATTTACAATCAAAATTAGTAGGGGTATTACCAGTGGAAAATTGTAGTAGATATTTAGAGTTGAATTTCTAGTAGAATGACCTTTAGGTTAATATTATAAACACAATCATAAAAAATTCAATTTTTCAAAACTTTCCCCAAAAACACCCACTACAAATATTATATGACGTGTCATTTGTCAATGAAATTTATTAGTAGCTTATTACAAGGTTTCATAACTAAACATCGAAAAAAACTCCATGCTCATCTTACCTATCCATTTGTTTCCCACATTGAGAATGATTATGCAACAATTCCAGTACCTATTTTGAGTTCTCTAAGAAACGTGAAGATCGCTGCCCCGGTATTTCCACCCTCATGTCCGACAGAAAAAAAAATTCAGCATTCGTTTGGTGGGAACCAAATTTAACAAACCTTTTATTTATTTTTGATGGCGATATTAATTTTTATTCCTTTATGTTTCAATGATAATGATACAATGAACTTACGTGGCATCCATCCAATAGCCAACCTGAGGGTCAGGTTTAGGGTCCAAACCTGAGATGATATTAATTAGATGTATATGAATTGATAATAATATGATGTAAGTTATTATAAAGCTTTTATTTTATTTGAAAATGAATAATTTTAATACATTAATGTGCATCGTTCAATTCATTTTATAAAATTTACAATCAATGAAAATGTATTCAGTTATTTATAATTCAATTAATAAAATATTTTTTTAAAATAATAAAATTAAACTTGATAAAAATATTACTAAATATAATTGACAAGGTTTTTATCATTCATTTAAAATTTCAATAATTTATTATTACATGAAAAAACATTTTTTTTGCACATAGGTAAGTCATGTTAAATTGAGTTGGAAGTTATTTTCCACCATGTAGTTTTTGTAAATAGTATTTATAAATAATATTGTTTTTGATATATTAATTTTGAGTTGTTTTAAAAGGGGAAGACAAATATATGGAGGTTTAAGTCATGAAAAGTGAGGGGAGAGTGGTGAGGTTTTATAGGGGTTCACTTTATCACTATTAATAAATGAAAAAAGTGTTGGGATGAAATCATATAGTAGAATGGTATGCCACACTATTCACACATGTGTGGGTGCAAGTACACAATCATGCAACTTGGCACTATAATAGAGCACTTTTCATGTTGCATCAGTGCAAAGTGCTTTGACATGTCATTATTTTTTCATCATGGACAATCAAATCCAATCTCAAATATGATTGAACGGTTCATGGGGAATTGAGAGCATATCAATATCTAGTATCATTGGATGAAAATTGGGTTAGGTCACATCGATTTAGACCCGATCCCAAATGGTCGTATCGATTAGAGATTCAATGTAAAACAGGATGTGGTCGAGTGGCTCTAACTGGTTCACTGAGTGGGTGTGATCTGGACTGCAAATCAAGTCGATCATGATCTAACAGACACATCTATTTGTTTGGTGAGTGTGATTTAATGTATGGGATTAAATTTGAACAAATAAACACTTTTAAGACAAGTAAATACCCAATCTGAAAGGATATGATATCTTGTTTAGAGGAGTAACTCTACACTTATAAAAACTACTGGAAAAGAAGGATATACCAATAGTTCTAAACTGTTGGTATAGCCTGGAAAACCGTTGGTATAGCCTATACTAACGGTTTGATCTAAACTGTTGGTATAGGCCACTGTATGTATGAATTTACCAACGGTTATAGGCTAACCATTGGTATATGTTTGTATAGCATTTTTACCAATGATTTCAATGAAACTATTGATATATATTGAAGACTAAACACTATACCAATGGTTTTAAAACCATTGGGATAGTTTTTAAATTTTTCTCAAAGTATACCAACGGTTTAAAACTGTTGGTATTGGGTATTTCCAGAACCATTGCACAACATCTCCTCCAGTAGCCCCTCCAGTATACACCTGCATAAAAAAGAGCATACAAAACACATACAAATAGACTTAAAACAACATACAAAACACCTGCAATAGCATAAAAAAACTCATAAAACCATCAAACTCTTCCAACCATGTCATGTACTACAATTCCTTATTTAAATCTTCATATGACAACAATCTTCCAGTAGAGTTGAATAAAAGTTTCAATATCTCAAACATTATTTACACTCATTTCAATCTTTATATGACAACCACTCTTCCGGTATTAATTCACCTCACCCCTGCACAACCCCCCCAACCAGCACAGCCCCCACCTCCCCATCAAATTCTAATAGGTAGAATAGTCTGAGAAATATTTATTAGAGTTGAATAAGAGTTTGAAATTGGCTCAAATCCCAATTTTTTTTCCTGATCCTAGATTTGGGTATGTAATTATTTGTGATGCATTTTTCATTGAACTTGTATTTTTTATAATATATGGTGAAAATGTATTTTCTTAGGAGTCTCATCACTTATGACCCCATGAGTGAAACTACCCAACTCATGAAAAAGAGTTTGTGACTATCGTTGATGAGTGTAAATTTCAGAGACACCACCTCTTTGATTAGAGACATGTTATATATACACTTTGAAATGTTGTTGTTGTTTTCAAATATGTTTGGTCAGTTTTCCGTATGTCAGTTGTTGTTTTCACTTAAAATGTTGTTCATTTTAAAAAAAGTGAGACACTTATAGTGATACCAGCCACACCGTGCCTCATATGGAGGTGGGGTTGACTCATACACATCAAAAATGACACATGTATCGTTTTCCTAAAGTATTAATACAATCTGAAAGCGTTTGGTCAGTTTTTTGTATGCAAGTTGTTGTTTTCACTTAAAATCTTATCCATTTCAAATAAAAGAGATACACTTTGAGTGATAACTGCCATACCATGCCCCAGATTGAGGTGGGGTTGACTCATGCACGTCACAGATGACTCATGAATCATTTTCATAAAGTATCAACAGAATCTGAATGTGTTTGGTTGGTTTTCCGTATGTTAATTGTGGTTTTCACTTAAAATGTTTTCCATTTCAAATAAAGGTGAGACACTTTGAGTGGTGTCGGACACACCGCGCCTCGGATTGAGGTAGGGTTGACTCTTACACATCACATATTACCCATGGATTTTTGTTCTAAATTATCAACAAAATCCGAATACGTTTGGTTGGTTTTCCATATGCCAGTTGTTTTTACTTAAAATGATGTCCATTTTAAACAAAAGAGAGACAATTAGAGTGATACCAGCCACAACGCACCTCGTATTGAGGTGGGGTTGACTTGTACACATCACATATGACCCATGGATCGTTTTCCTAAAGTTTAAACATAATCCGAATGCGTTTGGTTAGTTTTTCATATGTCAGTTGTTGTTTTCACTTAAAATGATGTCCATTTTAAACAAAAGAGATACACTTTGAGTGGTTTCAGCCACACCGTGCCTCAGATTGAGGTGAGTTTGACTTGTACACATCACATATGACCCATGGATCATTTTACTAAATTTTCAATAGAATCCGAATGCATTTGGTCGGTTTTCCATATGTCAATTGTTGTTTTCACTTAAAATGGTGTTCATTTTAAACAAAAGAGAGACACTTTGAGTGGTACCAGACACACCACACATAGGATTGAGGTGGGGTTGACTCTTTCACATCACATATGACCCATGGATCATTTTCCTAAAGTTTTAATAGAATCTGAATGCATTTGGTTGGTTTTCCGTATGTCAGTTGTTGTTTTCACTTAAAATGATGTCCATTTTAAACAAAAGAGAGACATTTTGAGTGGTGTAGGCCACACCGTGCCTTGGATTGAGGCGGGGTTGAATTTTACACGTCAAAAATGACCCATGGATCATTTTCCTAAAGTATCAACACAATATGAATGTGTTTGGTCGATTTTCCGTATGCCAGTTGTTTTCACTTAAAATCCTATACATTTCAAATAAAAGTGAGACAATTTGAGTGGTTTTAGCCATACCAGACCTCGTATTGAGGA
Organism: Viscum album; assembly: GCA_963277665.1. Lineage (NCBI taxonomy): Eukaryota > Viridiplantae > Streptophyta > Magnoliopsida > Santalales > Viscaceae > Viscum > Viscum album. The sequence goes on from OY728152.1 coordinate 1,919,402,587, forward strand.
AGGGTTGACTTTTACACATCACATATGACCCATGGATCATTTTCCTAATGTTTCAACAGAATCAGAATACCTTTGGTCGGTTTTCCTCATGTCAGTTGTTGTATTCACTTAAAATGATGTCCTTTTGAAACAAAAGAGAGACACTTTGAGTGGTGTTGGACACACCTCACATTGTATTGAGGCAGGGTTGACTCTTACATGTCACAAATGACCCATGGATTATTTTCCTAAATTATTAACACAATCTGAATGTGTTTGGTCATTTTTCCGTATGCCAGTTGTTTTTACTTAAAAGAGTATCCATTTTAAACAAAAGAAAGACACTTTGAGTGGTACTGGCCACATCGTGCCTCAGATTGAGGTGGGGTTAACTCGTACGCGTCAAAAATGACTCATAGATCCTTGTACTAAAGTATAAATATAATCCGAATGCGTTTGGTCAGTTTTCCGTATGCCAGTTGTTGTTTTCACTTAAAATGTTGTTCATTTCAAAGAAAACCGAGACACTTTGAGTGGTTCCGGACACACCGCACCTCATATTGAGGCAAGGTTGACTCATACACATCAAAAATGACCCATGGATCTTTTTTTTGAAGTATAAACACAATAAAAATGTGTTTGTTTGGTTTTCGTATGCCGGTTGATGTTTTCACTTAAAATGTTGTCCATTTCAAATAAAAGTGAGACACTTTGAGTGGTACTGGCCACACCATGCCTCAAATTGAGGTAGGATTGACTCATACACGTCACAAATGACCCATGGACCATTTTCCTAAAGTATCAACACAATCCGAATGCATTTGGTCAGTTTTCTGTATGCCAGTTGTTTTCACTTAAAATCCTGTCCATTTCAAATAAAAGTGAGACAGTTTGAGTGGTGTCGGCCACACTAGCTCTCGGATTGAGGTGATGTTGACTCATATAAATCACATATAATCCATGGATAGTTTTCCTAAAGTTTAAAAAGAATTCGAATGCCTTTGGTCTATTTTCCGTATGTCCGTTGTTGTATTCACTTAAAATGATGTCCTTTTGAAACCAAAGAGAGACACTTTGAGTGGTGCCGGCCACAACGCAACTCAGATTGAGGCGGGGTTAACTCGTACACATCAAAAATGACCCATGAATAGTTTTCATAAAGTATCAACACAATATGAATGTGTTTGGTTAGTTTTCCATATGCCATTTGTTTTTACTTAAAAGAGTATCCATTTTAAACAAAAGAAAGATACTTTGAGTGGTACCAGCCACACCGTGCCTCCGATTGAGAAGGGGTTTACTTGTAAATGTCATAAATGACTCATGGATCCTTTCCCTAAAGTATCAATAGAATCTGAATGCGTTTGGTTGGTTTTCCGTATGCCAGTTGTTGATTTCACTTAAAATGTTGTCCATTTCAAAGAAAAGTGAGACACTTTGAGTGGTGCCGGCTACACCGCGCCTCATATTGAGGTGATTTTGACTCATACATGTCAAAAATGACCCATGGATCATTGTGTTGAAGTATCAACACAATACGAATGTGTTTGTTTGGTTTTCCATATGCCAATTGTTGTTTTCACTTAAAATGTTGTCAATTTCAAATAAAAGTGAGACACTTTGAGTGGTACCGGCCACACAGTGCCTCAGATTGAGATAGGGTTGACTCGTACATGTTAAAAATGACCCATGGATAGTTTTTTTAATGTATCAACACAATCTGAATGCGTTTGGTCAGTTTTTCGTATGCCAGTTGTTGTTTTCACTTAAAATGTTGTCCATTTCAAATAAAAGTGAGACACTTTGAGTGGTATCAGCCACACCATGCCTTGGATTGAGGCGAGGTTGACTTTTAAACGTTAAAAATGACTCATGGATCCTTTTTATAAAGTATCAACATAATCCAAATGCATTTGGTCGGTTTTTCGTATGCCAGTTGTTGTTTTCACTTAAAATGTTGTCCATTTCAAAGAAAAATGAGACTCTTTGAGTGGTTTTGGCCACACCACACCTCAGATTGAGGCGAGTTTGACTCGTACACGTCAAAAATGACCCATATATCATTGTATTGAAGTATCAAAACAATCCTAATGTGTTTGTTCAGTTTTCCGTATGCCAGTTGTTGTTTTCACTTAAAATGTTGTCCATTTCAAATAAAAGTGAGACACTTTGAGTGGTACCGGCCATACCGTGCCTCAGATTGAGGCAGGGTTGACTTGTACACATCAAAAATGGCCCATGGATCGTTGTGTTGAATTATCAACACAATATGAATGTGTTTGGTTGGTTTTCCGTATGCCAGTTGTTGTTTTCACTTAAAATGTTGTCCATTTCAAATAAAAGTGAGACACTTAGAGTGATATCGGCCACACCGTGCCTCAGATTGAGGCGGGGTTGACTCGTACACGTTACAAATGACCCATGGATCATTGTACTAAAGTATCAACATAATACAATTGCGTTTGTTTGGTTTTCCGTATGCCAGTTGTTGTTTTCACTTAAAATGTTGTCCATTTCAAATAAAAGTGAAACACTTTGAGTGGTATCAGCCACACTGTGCCTCAGATTGATACGGGGTTGACTCATATACATCACAAATGACTCATAGATCATTTTTATGAAGAATCAACACAATCCGAATCCTTTTTTTTGGTTTTCCGTATGTTAGTTGTTGTTTTCATTTAAAATGTTGTCCATTTCAAATAAAAGTGAGACACTTTGAGTGGTACCGGTCACACCGTGCCTCGGTTTGAGGCGGGGTTGACTCGTATACATCAATTGATAATTTTGAGTGCTGTAAATTTCCCCCCTCATTAACTATGGATGGGTAATGTATCTAAAACTCTATCTAGGTATCATACATCGAAATCCGACAGGACTGCGAACCGCCACAGTGTGTCGTCCTGGAGCAGGGACAAATCACGGCATTACCGCGGTGTGACCACGGCGTGACCACAGCGTGACCACGGCGTGACCACAGTGTGACCACGGTGTGACCGTGGTGTGACCACGGCGTGACCGCGACATGACTGTGGCGTGACCGCAGTGTGTTGGCCCGGTCCAACGACATCCGCGGTGCAGCATCTTCGGGCCAGGAGCAAAGGGAGAGGGAGGAAGCGGGGAAACATTCCAGCCGTCGCCTCCCTCCCCATTAACTATGTATGAGTAATGTATATAAAACTCTATTTATGTATCATACATCGAATTCTGATAGGACTGTGAACCATCACAGAGTGTCGTCCTGGAGTAGGGCCAAATCACGACATTAACATGGCGTGACCGCGACGTGACCACGGTGTGACTGCGGTGTGTTGGCCCGGTCCAGCGACATCCACGGGGCAGCATCTTCCAGCCAGGATTCCAAATAAATCCTATGTAGTTGTCCTTCACATTATAGAAACTGATCTTATGTTATAAAAAACAAACTATTGATTCGAGATTGTGGTATGATAAAGATATATATTTTATAGTCATTGTTTTTAAAAGTGGTACTAGGTAGTTGAAACTACTGATTACAAGTCAAATTATGTAGGTGTATTACTTATCAATGGTATATGAATTTCTTGGAACTCTAATAATAAAACTTTAGTCACCTTGAGAACAATATAATTTGAGTATGTTTTAACATCCCAGGATGCAACACAAATCTTATGGGAGAATTCATATATGTAAAAAATTAGATGCGCATCGAGGCCAGGAAAACACCCCAAACAGTGTTAAGATGAATCTTATGGTGGGGATCACCATAAGCCTGATAGGTGTTAAACAATGACACCATCAGTGTTTTTAGATATACAGGCTCGGGTAAACACCATAAGGGGTGGCCAAGTGGCCAGGAAAACACTCGAAATGGGTTTCGCCATAAGATAAGGTCACAAAAGACATGATAGAACAAATAAAATATTTAATATGTTATAAAAAGGGATTGTTGGAAGGTTTTAGTGAGTGGCACAATGACACAACGTCTAAAGGGAAACGAAACGATGGAAAAGTATCATACACCCTAAACTATCACTGTGAGTTTTCGCAGACAGCACACCTCTGTTGGAGGGGTTTTATTATAAAAACGTGACTTTATTTATCAAATGAAACAATTATATTAAAGAACACTTATTCAAGATATGCAATTCAATATAATTAAGTAGAATTAAAAAAGAAGCTAAATTCAATTTAAAGCATTCTTAAATTAAAGAGGCTATGAGAGGGACTGTACCTCAAGGTGGAACCAAGCCGCCCACTTCGGCTCTTGGAGCTTTCTAACTAAAATATTCTGCTCCTCCACTGGGTATACGCATCTTCACACACATGCAAGGACACCTAGCCCCTATGCACACACATGCGTGGCCATGAGCATGTGCAAGGGGATCCCTACACATATGCTTATATTCATATATCAGTCTCCACTCACTTGCGTATGCATATATATATATATATACACACACATGGGAACACCTATCCCCATACATGTATAATCACTACCATGGGTGACTATACACGTAATGGGAGAACCCACATACATATACTTACTTACCTATGCACACGCAGGCGAGTCGCCCTTGACTTGGCAACTCAAAACCAATGAGCAGGGATCAATGCACTACAAAAAGGATATTAAGAACCTTAAAACACATGAAGAATGATACATAACCAGTGATAAACCAACCAATGTAATTAAAGCCTTACCTAGATTGGCAGCGGAGAACCAAATCCACCCGAACCAACACGAAATGATCCAACGCCCTACCGAAAACATAATATGGAGTAAAAAACACTAAATCCCCAAATACATGAGGTGCGAGACAAGTAGTAACCATAGAATCTTACCCTGGATCAAAGTCGGTGGACTGAATCAATCTGAACTCCTTCTGGCACCCTTCGCAAAATATAACTACCCTCCATCCATAGAAAGCAGTCAAAGATCTAAGTGACCAATGTGATAAAGAAAATAAAATAAAAACTAAGCTAAAACATACCTGTCTCCTATGACTATAAATGTCACTGCCCAACATATAAGTACCACAGTGCCCCATGGGTCAAATCATGTTCCTGCAAGCAAAGGGGAAACAGATCAATGTGTAAAAACGATACTATCAAATAGTACATTCCTATTAATTAACAATTACTCTTCCTATTAATGGTATATAATCAATTTGGCCTGATTTTCAACTTAGTTTGGTTTTGTTCGATACAAGGGATGAGGTCTTATTATTCTTGGTTTTTATGTTTACACTTGAGATATTTATTTAAAAATGATGCATGTATTTGGCATTATTATTTATGGTTTTAGTTCTTAACCTGTTTCCATGGGGCCTGTCCACATAAATAATTCTTGGAATGTAGGGTTCAGTTGACATTTATGTGCTTTAATGTGATTGATGTCACTAACGATGAGGTTTTAGATCAAGTAAAATATTCCTAAGAGGACTGGGCCTTATAGTGATAGGTGTGGCAATTGTACATCTAGCGTTTGATGAGGAAATACTTATGAGGATGGATTGAAATCTTGGTAGGTTCTTAGAGTGGGATGGTCCCTCTTAGTATATAAAATGTATTATGAAAGGTTTTACTCCATTTAATGATTCAAGAGTTCAACTAAAGAGATGAAGGATTAGATTCTAGTGTGGGTATTGGGTATTGTCGGACAGATTGGCATTATAATGCCAAGAGGCTCGGTGTGATTTAGCTTAGGGTGGAACCTGGTTAGTGGGTATGGGTTATAATACATGATTTTGATGAGGTTATTGACTGGATTATTGAGAATATAATGTATATGGGTTCGACATGGTGTGCTTTTGTGACTAGGACAATCATAAGGTGAATAATCCTCTTTATCTAGTTGGATGATGAGATGTGCATCGAGGCATGGGATAATCCTAGAGAGATGAGTCTAGACTATGTGACTAAGAGGATAGACTAGGATAGGTTTGATAGGATTGGTTGAGTGTCCAACCCATGCGAGGATGATATGATGTATGGAGACACCTAGAGACACTTGGGGTTATTTATGCTATCTCATGGAGACACTTGGGGTTATTTCATGACTCCAACATACTCCAGAAATGTTCCCGCACAATGTTTTAGAAAAACAATTCCATCTCATGGAAGACCCCAAGGATCCTCTATCTTCTAATGTCTCCTCACACTCACACCTCATGGTATTACAATATACAAGTGATCTATGTCAACTAGTTAGGATAGTATCACTACCCTCCATCCGTAGAAAGAAGTAAAATACCTAAGTGGCCAATGCGATAAAGAAAATAAAATAAAAACTAAACAAAAGCATACCTGTATCCTGTGACTATACATGTTACCACCCAATATATAAGAACCACACCGCCCCATGGGTCAAATCATGTTCCTGCAATTAAGGGGGAAACAGTTCCATTTAATAATCTCTTCATTTTTCATTATGTTATTTATATAGCACGTTGTTGGAAACACCATACTAGTACACTTATCCATTGAATATGCACCTATGCTACATTAGTTGAGTTGAAGATTGTGCACATAACCCTATTCACTATGGAAAGAACCTCAGAGGGACCACAATCAATGTTTAGTATTTGATCATACTCTTGAACCTGATTGGGCACCAGTCTATGAACCAGATGGTATACTTGGTCATGAGGGTGTAAACCATTTCATTATACTATACTAAGAATAAAGGTGTTGGTATCTTTTCTACTAGAAATAGGAATTTCTCAAGGCTTTAGTGCCAATCGACTCCAGTTCCTATGTTAATGGCCCCTTAACTATCCTTAGATGTCAAGGGGTGTCTCCCATGGGTGTCTTGTGGTGTGTAGTGTCTATCTATGATTTCTGTGGTGCTTCCGTATTGTAGGAAATGTGTATTGCATAGTCAGTTTAATAAATACATTAGTCAATTAGAAAATACACCCATATTCAATTGAGATATACCCACTTTTGATAGAGAATACCATCCAAATAACCAACTCAGAAATCCGAGACCAATATTTTACTTTACCAATTCCAATTACATAATATATGGAGCACCAACTTAAGTTTTATGAACCAATAAATTAAAGGGAAATAAACTCTCAAAATAACCCATAAAATCTCATATAACATCACTCACCTCCAATTAGTTCATATGGTTCACTAACTACATAGAAGGAGTGGCTATGAAGACTTCAAATAAAGTTGATCCATACAATAATGACACTTAAGTGTTGAACAAAAATAGAAAACAAATCAAAGTTCACTTATTTGTTATGACATGCTAGGGACATCAAGACATGGTTTAGACAAAATCAAAATAGAAAATAAAAATAATAGATGAAAAACATTAAAACTAAGGTAGTACTTACAGATTTGGAGTGTATAACTAATTTTTTTGATTTAATATGGATCTATCGGGTGGAAGCAGTTTCCTGGCCTGGGTAAAGAGAAAGCCCTCTCATTTAGGCCAAATCAAAAAAAGAAGAAAAAAAAAAACAGATTAAGAACATTAAAAGTAATTTTGGACTTACAGATTTGATGTCGATTGAAGAGGATGGAAGGATTTTCCCAGTCTGGGTAACCAAAGAGCTTCGGCATATCTCATTTTTAGGGCTACAGTCGCGCAGACAGAGGAGAATTAGGGCTGCTGTATTTTTGGGGAAACCTTTCCCAACGGTTTTAAAAAACTGTTGGGAAATGTATTCTATACCAACGTAATGGGAATTTAACCAACAGTTTCATTGAAACTGTTGGGAAAAAGAGTCATTTCCTAATGGTTTGGGAAAACCGTTGGGAAAGGCTGGTAATAATGGGAGTTTACCAATGGTTTGTTCAAACCATTAGGGTAGTCCACCTATGCCAATAGTTTGATCAAACAGTTGGCATCAAAGTGTTGGTATATCTCCACATTCCAGTAGTTAAATGAAGTATTAATGGGAAAGAAAACTAATTTGACTCTCAACATCCAAATTTATCTCCTTGTATTCTTCAAGCATCAAAGAGTGTTTACTATAGTGCAATGACAAAAAATCCTCTATTCTACTATCTTGTATCCAAAGTTCTACAAGGGTCACTCTCTACTAAGTAATATTTTCTAGATGTGCACTAAAACAATTAGCACCATGTCATAGTGGTGCTTAAGGATGTCATGGTTGAGAAATAATATCTTGTTTGCAAGAATATGATGCATTCACCTACCAAATCCCTCTCTGATTGGTTCTCTCTGGTTACAAATCCATGGGACGAATTATTTATAGTATGTGCATCCTTCATTGAAGTGTTCAACAAAGAACATTCCAATGAGAAGTAACACATGGGTGTTATGAGATGACACCCAATGCACTTAATATGGCCTAAGTTATTCATTAAAAAAGAGTTTGGAGGATTCTTATATAAGAATATGATTCTTATTCTTTTTTGGGTGACTGGGAACTAATTGCACGCCAAGCCTACCAAATCTCTCTTTATCTCAGTGCTCAGTTTATTTCTCATTGCGACATTGCTATCACCCTTTCAGAGTATAGTGATCCTCAAGAAACATTAAAAGGTTAGTGAAATCCAATCAGATGAATGAAACATTTATTTGTTTCTCTGGTGATCATCATCAAACATTCTCCATGTAAAAAAAGATATAGGTTGCAACAATATAATTACATGTATGATATATGATTTTTTAGTATGCTCTATTTTTTTATTATTCTTGCACATTGATTCGTTGATAATAGATCGAGAAATATATGGTTTCACTTCCTCTGTTAAGGGTTATATGATGATCCCCTAAACCCATTAATGGCATTAGAGCCACATTCTTCAAGGAATCAATATGTGATTCTATGGTTTTCAAAAAACTTCAATGTCACCATGGCATGGGGGTCCTCATGGGGTAGTCATGGTGACTATAAAATAGATACATTTCCATTGCCATCACCATGTCATAGAGCAGGTCATGGTGGTTCTTCACTATAAATTTTCCAAACACCATGATATGCATTGAAGTATGGCCTTCCTTTTGTGCATGGTGTGGTGTTTCTCTCATTGTTCGGGTGATCTAGGCACCATGGTTTTCACAACACATAGGGTTTTTCTTCCATCCTCCTTGTGGTCCAAGTGACACCCTAAAATTTCAATTTATTGCTCTCATTTATGTGATTGATTTCTCCCTTGAGTCTTGGGTATCTCATGGTTTAAATTTTGAGTTTTGGAAGTTTTTCCAGGGTTGCACGGTTAAACGCACAATTTGGGAAACCATGTTGTAGAAACTATGTGCCAACTACAGTGGTGGAATGAGGTGATTTCACGGTCTATACAAAGTTTGGTAAACTGTGTGAGACAACCTTGATACCTGCTTAAGTTAGGGTAATTTTGTCATTTTGGATTTTTTTTAATCATGGATTCACCCATTATCCACCCACTTGATTTCCCCCAAACTAGACACTTACCAAGGAGATCTCCCCTCTTCTAAGCTCCTCCTAGGTGGATTTGGAGTGGATCCTTAATGTTTCTTTATTAGGATCAAGAGTTAAGGTCTCCTCCTCTCTTATTCTCTTAGATTATTCTCTTTCCCCCTCTTTTCATCTAATTATAATGTCCTTGTGAGCCAATTTTAAAGGTCAAGGCTACTCTTAAATTGGGGTTTTTGTTTTTAAAGGCCATAAGCCATCTTTTAAGGCCTATTTTTGTGGTTTCATCCAAAGGTGACATGACTCTACCATTTGAGGTAGGTGTTTCTATTCCATTTCCTTATAATAAAGAGCTTACAGTGACTTAGTTTTTGTCTTGTAGGACTTTGGAATATATTAAGAAATATTTTCAGAGTAAAATGTTGAGTCAGTGTGAGATTTTGAGGCTTTTTTATCCCAATATTGATATTATAAAAATATTAAATATATTAATATCACATGCGCATAATTTTTTCCGAAAAAGTGGAAAAAATCACGAATAAAGTCTCAAATCAGAAATCTAAGACCACAGTTAAATCTAGAATGCGAGGTTTACCCTAGGCACAACCTAAGGTTGGGCAGCATCAAGCATCTAGTTGAGACAGTCATTGGAAGTGTGTTTAATTAAAATAAATAATTAAATTTATTTATTTTATTTTAAATGTTCATGACCTAAAATACTCATAATTGAAAAACTCATTCTTCACCAACGATCAATCTAAATCAAGGTAAGACTTGTCAATTATGTTTTTTTCCCATTTGATTAAAAGTTCAAGCATGAATATTTTATTTACTTATTGATCTGAATTTATCCATTCTTCTAATGAGATTGATATATAAATTAAATTATTTAATTAAATTTATTCTTTTTATTTCATGTTATCACCCTGGATATCCTATTTGTGTGATCGTTAGCTGAGATCGTGTGACCAATGATGGTTGTGCCTTTTTTCTTGTGATTTTCCTCCACTCGTTCTTCACGTTCTTCATCATTCGACCGTGGGGTCATGATTCAACATTGTTAAGGTGGTTTTGAGCATGATCAAACCCCTAGATTTATGGTGGTTGTGTGCACAATGAATGAATTAGTGTTTTGTAGATGGATTGAGATGAATTCCAGGTGATACTTCACAAATTTGGGATCCATGAGGGGTGATGGGTGATGAGAGGCACATGAGACACACGACGACTTTAGAGGATGATCAAATTATATTTTGTGGCTACCAGGGGTCGGGAAATGATGATCAAAGGTGTTTTACTTTGATCTCGGGTAGTTAAACAATGATATTTGTGGTGGAGGAAGAAAATCATGATGTATCATGGAGAATTTGTGGATTCTGCAAAAAAACATGACTATACGCCATGTAGTGCAGGAGAACACATGTCGTGCACTTCATTTTTTGTAGTAGATAGGGTTTCCATCCGAGTTAAGGATCACACACCCCGTGGTCATCCCCACACACTGTGTGAACCTACCTAGGCAGCCAGGTTGTGTTCCAACTACACTCATCGAAGACTTCATGTAATAGGAAACACCATATACTCTAGGATTACATGGGCATGATCTGGTACTCGAGAACAACCAAGTACATGGGCATGGTTAGAAGCACACAAATAGACCCCGAGCAGTCGAATCATTCCATGTATGATGACATGGATTATGATTATACAATAAAAACATATATTTTAATTACATTTTAATGGTATTAAATATTCATTTTTGATCTTATGGGCCTGTGTTAGTGCATTTTCATTATGAACATCCATTCTCATCATTTGTGCACTTCATGCCTAATGTACACCAATTTAGGCCCAATGAGTCATATGATTCTAAGGAATGTAATTATAAATATTTTAATTTGATATTTTGGTAACTATATCTACACTTAAATGTGAACATTTTTCATTCAGGTATCAATGGATGATTCATAAACGATGATGGAGATATTTGGAGATGAATGGAAGTAATTCTAGAGAAGGCAGATTGGACAACATCCCACTTATGAGACTGTGGAGCCCAACATACAGGCCCAATGAATCCCAAATTTTGTGGAATGATATAAGAAATTTTTAGAAACAAATAAATCTTCATGATATAATTCTAATTCAGCCTCTATGGTGGTCATTAAGGCGGCCCAAGTTAGAGATAAAATTCTGGGCCAGATTCTGCGGCCCAGAAAAACAGCCCACTAATTTGATCATATCTCGTAATCCAAAACTCCAAATGGGACCAAATTTTACAGGAGGTTAGAAGACATCCGAGGATCCATTTTATTATTCTATGTCCCACTCTGATTCATCCATATAGAAGGTCTTACAAGCGCTTCTGTTCAGTGAAGGAAAGCTGGCTGCCACCTCGGGTCAAGGGTGGAAAAATAAACTCTCCCTTACTTTCCACCCACCTATAGCCTACCACAATTAATTGAGAAGACTTTTACTGTTTGAGGATCAACCCAAGGACTCAAAAATGTCTATTTAAGTCAGTGGTGTTGGAGTATTTGTGGATCTTTGGTGCTTTGTTCAATTGTAATGTTATGCTGCAATTTTGTTGTCTCAAATTTGTCTTTCACATGTAAGTTGTTCAATTCACTTTAGTCTCTTAATAAAAGTTCTTCTTCTACTCTTATTCTGATGTTCTTCATATCACTTTGATACCTTTGGATCAAGGTGTGAATTTATTCATACCAAACCTTGTGAAATTATTCACACAATGGTGGAGTGATCATTTTATTTTTGTTGTTTTCTTTACTTCTCCATTTCCTCCCTCATGAGTCTACTTTCCGCTTCCATTGAAACCATGGGATCAATGAAGGGATAACCCACTTATGGGTTGATCCAAGCGAGTATCAAGGGGATGGATTTTATGTTATTTATAACCCCATTAATGTATAATCACTTCTTTAATTAAGATTTTTATTTGATGATTTTTAAACTCCATCATCCTTGTTGAATTTAAGGCCACACACTTCAAGTGCTAATACGAACCTTTACCTTGAAGTGCTCAAAACATTGATCCTTAAAGTGTATAGGTGATTAGTATTAAAGGGTGTAGTCATTAAACCAGTAAGTTATGATGTTTTTTTATCTCCTTAAATTAACCCATCTCAAATATAAGAAATTGAAATCATTGAAAAGGAAATACGTCCAATCCACCCCGAGCAATAACCTAGGATCAAATCATTCTTTTAAATTGAATTAACTTAAGTCTATTAGAGTTCCTTTAAACCCATCTAAAACCAATCCAAGTTGGCCACTTAATATCCAAAAATAGTCCATATAATGTACGTGTCTATAGGTTTCTTCTTAGGTCTCTGAGGATTCAACAACCCAATCTAAACTACAAGGACCGTCCTACCTTCTTCTCTTGGGTAAATTTGAGAGAGAATCAAATTTTGGCACCATTGTTTGGGACCCAAGTAAGTCATCTAAACACCCATTCTATTCTCCCCCATTTATTCTTTTCTCATCCAAATTCTCTTATCTTTTCCCTTTCTCATTTTTTTTCTTTTGGCGCATGTCCACCTACACCCGCAATCAATAAAACCGTCTAGTTAGGGTGGATAGTACTGGGGTTGGGGAGTCAAGTACACCAAGGGAACTAATTCCATTAGATCATAATCTTCCTAACACCCCCGAGTCAAAAATTGAGCCCATTTCAATGGATGTTCTTCAAAGAAACCAACTCATAAACCCAGGTGAGAACTAAAATGGAAACCCAAATGAGGCAGCCCCAAACTTGGGAAATGCAATTAATCAAACCATGAATGACTACCTCCACCTTCCTAGACCAATTCCCCCTCATTCATTAGACACAATTCCCTAGGATATGCCAACTACATATTTAAACCCCGTGTCCTAAACCACCTTCCCATATTCCATGGAATGGAGTCCGAGATGCCATACCTGCACATTAAGGAGTTCAATGACATTGTAGAAACCATGTGTCCCCCACATCAACTAGAATCTGCTAAGATGAGGCTATTTCCTTTTTCTTTAAAGGATCGAGCTAAAAATTGGCTAAAAAATTTGAGACCATCATCCATAAATTCTTGGGACCAACTACAAAGAGAATTCTACAAAAAACACTTTCCCCACCAAAAAAAAATTGCACTTAAAAAGAGTATCCAAAACTTTTTTGAAAAAGAGGGAGAGTCATTCTATGAAACATGAGAGAGGTTAAAAGACACTCTAAACATGGTTCCACACCATGGTTTTTCTATTTCTGAACAATTGAGAATTTTCTATGAAGGGTTGGGTCCAGGGAACAAACAATTCATTGACATGATGTGTAATGGAACCTTTAAAAACAAAGCCCCAAATGATGCTTACAAGTATATAGAAAGCCTTTCTGAACAAAACCAAACATGGGGAACTTCACCTTATTCTAAAAAGCCACAAAGAACTACTGGAATTCATACACTTAGAGAAGAGGAAAGCCTTAGGGATAAACTCGCAACACTCTCTAGGAAGGTTGAAGAGATAGACCTTAGGAAAGTCCATGAAATCCAAACTGTTGACCCTGTTTTCACAATTTGTGACAAACATGACCATAAGACAGACAACTGCCCAACCATTCCATCCATCATGGATGTTCTTTTTGGAGGACCCCCAGCGGAAGTAAATGCTTTAAACTTTAAAAAGCCTTAATACCAAAACAACTTTAACCCAAGGTATAATGACCACCCAGGCTTCCGCTGGAAAGATAACCAACAACCTAGCCAACCACAAGGACAAAATCCTTACCCCCATCAAAACTACCAAAACCATAACCAGTTCCAAACCCAACCTATCCAATACCAACAGCCACCGGTCCATTTTCAACAAACCATCCCACCTCCAAAATATCCCCCCGGGATAAACCAATCTTCTCAAGCACCAACCCAAACTGTTCCACAAAGCCTACTAGAACAACTGTGCAAACAAATGGAGAGGATGAACTCAGAAGTATCTTCCCTAAAACAAGAACTTCAAACCATAAAAACTGGAAAGGCACCCATGCCTACTCAGGTGGTGCCATCCTCAACTTCAAGGGGAGCGTCAAGTTGTACTCAAATAACTCATGAACAACTAAAGGCTGTGGCTGTTTTAAGAAGTGGGAAATCAATTGAGAAACCTGAAAAACTAATTCAAAACCCAAATGAAGATTCAAACTTGGATGAAAATTCAAATTAACCACAAGATCAAACTGAGGAAACTGATAACAATGTGAAAGAAACAACTCTTCAACAAACAACCCCACAACCTGCACCATTTCCTCAACACATGAGGGGGAAACCCAAGCCTTAACTGAGTGAAACATTAAGGGAAATCTTCTCACAAGTAAAGTTGAACATTACCCTTCTCGATGCCATCCAAACCATACCTTCCTACTAAAAGTACCTTAAGGATTTGTGCACTTTTAAAAGAAAATTTTCACATAAAAACCAAGTCCTTTTGGCTGCTAATGTGAGTACCACCATTCAAGGGACCATTCATCCTAAGTTGAAAGATCCAAGTTTCCCTTACATTAATGTTGAACTAGAAGAAATAAAAGTTGTCAAGGCCTTGTGTGATCTAGTTGCTAGTGTCAATCTCATCCCCTATGCCGTGTACTGCCAGTTAGGCCTAGAAGAACTCCAACCCACATCTGTCACACTTCAACTTGCTGATCGTAGCATTAGGGTTCCAAAGGGGATTTTAAAGGACGTTCTAGTAAAGGTTGAAAACTTCATATACCCTGCTGACTTAATTGTCCTTGACAACCATACAAACTTAAGAAATAAGGAAAAAACCCCAATCATCCTTGGCCGTCCTTTTCTTGCAACAATCAACTCTGTTATCCGAGTCCGAAATGGGAACATGACCATCACCTTTGGGAACATGAGTCTAGACTTGAACATCTATAATGCAAAATCACAAATAGGGGATGACGAGGACATTCATGAAGTAAACATGATAGGAAGCATTGATAATGAATCCATAGAACATCAAGGAATATTTGATGGATGTTTAAGTCAGGATGAGATTGATTTCATTTGTTCATATGAAGGAAGTTTATCTCCTTGAATTGAATCATTTTCAAATTTCTCTTATGATGAAGTCTTAGGTCCAACAATCAGTGAAACCTTTCAGCAAACCACATTCATGGAGACCGATCAAACTTCCTTCCCTAAATATGATCAAGCCAATCTAGTAGCTGAAACTTCTACATGTGGGGAATCAATCCTGTCTAAAACTTTAGGAAATGAAATTGAACTTGATCCAATGTCCCAATCTTCTACTAAAATTCTGAACCAACCTGATCTTGAATTGAAGGAACTTCCCTCTACACTCAAGTATGCTTTCCTAGGGGACAATCAAACACATCCTATTGTCATTTCTTCTTCTCTTGAAGCCAATCATGAGAGGATTCTTCTAGATGTCCTTAGGAAACATAAGAAATCCATTGGTTGGACCCTGTCTGATATTCCTGGGATTAACCCACTTATCGGGACTCATAGGATTGTTCTGGAATCTGATTCAAAGCCATGTCATCAACCTCAACGACGACTCAATCCTAATCTCATGGAGGTATTAAGGAAAGAACTTCTGAAATTGTTAAAAGCTGGTATCATCTATCCCATAGCTGAGAGTGAGTGGGTGAGCCCAATTCAAGTGGTTCCAAAAAAGGCTGGAATCACAATGATAACAAATGAGGATTGAGAGATTCTTCCAACAAGGGTGAGTAGTGGATGGAGGGTATGCATTGACTATAGGAAACTAAACTCATTCACCAAGAAGAACCATTTCCCCTTACCATTCATTGACCAAGTCATTGAGAGAGTGGCGGGTCATGCCTTCTACTATTTCTTAGATGGGTACTTAGGGTATAATCAAATTGAGGTCTCCCTAGAGGATCAAGGGAAGACTACATTCACATGTCCATTTGGAACCTTTGCCTTCAAACGCATGCCCTTCGGGTTATGCAATGCCCCTGGAACCTTCCAGCGGTGCATGATGGGAATCTTCTCAGACATGGTAGGGTATTTTATAGAGGTCTTCATGGATGACTTCTATGTGTTTGGGGATACATTTGAGGGATGTCTGCATAATGTAGAGAGAGTCTTGTCAATATGTGAAGAAAAGAATCTGGTCCTAAACTGGAAAAATGCCATTTCATGGTTAAAGAGGGACTTGTTCTAGGCCACATGGTCTTGAGTAGGGGGATTGAAGTTGATAAAGCAAAGGTTGACATCATTCGTCACCTTCCATCACCCAAAACTGTCAAGGAAGTGAGGTCTTTCTTAGGACATGCTGGTTTCTATAGAAGATTCATCAAGGACTTTAGTTCAATATCCCATCCCCTTTGTGCTCTCCTAGTAAAGGATGCTCCATTTGTTTGGATAGAAATATGTGAGGGTTCATTATCAACCCTAAAATCCTCTCTCACCTCTCCTCCCATTATGAAATCTCCAAATTGGAACCTTCCTTTTGAACTTATGTGTGATTCCAGTGACTTTTCTGTAGGAGCTGTGTTAGGACAACGTTGTGATAAAACTCATTATGTCATTGCTTATGCAATAAAATCCTTAAATGATACCCAAATCAACTACACCACCACTGAAAAGGAGTTACTTGGTATTGTGTTTGCCTTAGATAAGTTTAGGTCCTACCTCTTAGGATCCCCCATCACTGTGTTCACTGACCATTCTGCACTAAAATACCTCTTCCAAAAAAAAGATGCTAAGGCTAGACTAATTAGGTGGGTCCTTCTCTTACAAGAATTTGACCTCACAATCAAGGATAAAAAGGGAGTTGAAAATGTTGTAGCTGATCACCTCTCTAGGATGGAATTCAAAGACAACTCAAATCACCTTTCTATGTCTGATTCGTTTCCTGATGAACACCTATACTCTGTGAGTGACTGCCCTTGGTATGCCGACATAGCCAATTTCTTAGTTACAGGAGTCATTCCAAAATTCTTATGGACTCAAGCTCGAAGGAAATTCCTTTCTGATGTTAGACACTATGTGTTTGATGATCCATACCTCTATAAGTTCTGCCCTGACCAAGTCATTAGGAGGTGTGTCCCAGAATCTGAACAAGAGTCCATCCTTAAATTCTGTCATAGTGAGGCATGTGGAGGTCACTTTTCCTCTAAGAAAACATCTGCTAATATTCTTCAATGTGGTCTCTTCTGGCCCACCCTCTCAAGGGACTCTTACACATTTTTTCAAAGTTGTCCTAGGTGTCAACAAGTAGGGTCCATCACAAAAAGGAATCAAATGCCACTCACTCCCATCTTAGTGGTTGAAATATTTGACTGTTGGGGAATTGATTTCATGGGTCCCTTACCAAACTCTAGGGGATACCTCTACATACTCTTAGCTATTGATTATGTCTCTAAATGGGTTGAAGCCATTCCTACAAAATCCAATGATCATCAAACTGTGATTATATTTATCAAGGAAAACATCTTCTCTAGATTTGGAATTATTAGGGCTATTATTAGTGATCGTGGAACTCATTTTTGCTATCGTCCATTCTCATCACTCATGAAAAAATATGGAATTTCTCACAAAGTGTCCACTGCTTACCACCCATAGACCAATGGTCAAGCTGAGTTAGCCAATCGTGAAATCAAACAAATCCTTGAGAAAACTGTCAATCCTTCTAGGAAAGATTGGTCCGAGAAACTCTTGGATGATCTTTGGGCATATCGTACAACATTCAAAACCATCCTAGGAATGTCACCATATAGGTTGGTTTATAGAAAAGCATGCAATTTACCCGTTGAAATTGAGCATAAGGCCTTTTGGGTAATTAAGAAAATGGATTATGACCTCTCATTGGCCGAAATAAAAAGGAAATTAGATCTCAATGAACTGGAGGAATTAAGGATGGAGGCTTATGAAAATTCAAGTATCAATAAAGCTAGAGTTCAAGCCTACCAATCTAGGAATATCAAGGTTAAACATTTTGAACCGGGAAAACCTGTGCTCTTGTATAGTTCAAAACTTCATTTACACCCGGGAAAGTTAAGGTCTAGATGGTCAGGTCCTTTCATAGTGCATCATGTATACCCCCATGGGGCAGTAGAGATTCAAGATCCTACTAGTGGTCACATTTTCAAGTTCAATGGCCAAAGGTTAAAAACATTCATTGGATCATTCAATAAACAGGAAATAAATATTGAGTTAATTGAGCCAATCTATGAACCAGGAAAAAATTGATAAATTTAGGATCTATGTCAGGCTAACAACGTTAAACAAAGCGCTGCACGGGAGGCAACCCGTGGTTTTTATGTTTCTAATCTTTCGGAATCATATTTATTTTTCAAATAAGATTAATTAATCATTTTTATATTTAAAAATAAAAAAATACACTTTTGACATATTCTTCTATTATGAGTATGGATGGGTACGAAAGGGGAGCACCATATTCATCCGTGTCACGTGGTGTGATCCTTGAGTAATACCTTACCCAGGAATTTAAAAAGAAGACAATGTATCATCAGTTTATTTTGTTTTATTTTTATTATTTTATAGGTTAAGAGAAAAATAATAAAAATAATAAAAATAATATAATAATTAAAAAAGGGGACACGCCATAGGCTGTGGGGCAAACCCCGTCACAACCGGCGAAGCCGCGGGGACTCGAACCCGGGACCAAAGGGAGACAGGGGCGCGCGCTTACCACTGACTTACGACTTAATGTGCTTACTTATTCTATAATTTTTATATATATACTTATATTTTACTTATATATATATATTGTTTTGTTTTGTTTGTTTTTTTCCTTTTTCCGCTAGGGAACTTTGCAAGCGACATGGATATCAAAGGACTAAATTGGAGCAGCAAGAACTTCAAACTTCAACCACCAGGTGACTTCATTCCATGATCCTCATATTTCAATTTCCTTATTGAACTCCCATTTTATTCCTCTACCCCATTATAAATTTTATTTTTACGAAACTAGGGACAATTTCATTCTAAGTTAGGGGGTGTGGAAACAAAATGTTTGTTAAAAAAAACAATGATAAAAAAAAGTAAAGTAAAATTCCTTTATCATTCATATAATAACATCTTTGCTCAAATTAAAACTACATAAAAAATAATTTTTATTTCCTTGACTCTTAATTTAATTCATGATTAAGTTTAAAATCATTTATTTTGGAAGTTTGGTTGTCCAATGAAAATTTTCATCATTTTTATTTTCATCCATTAAATCAAAATGCCACAATGCACGTCCTCTAGATTGTGGGGTACTAATTTGAATTTTTGGGGTACCATAATAAATAACATAGTCTGGTTTGATTTTTATGAATAATATGGGTATTCAAAAAAAATATAAAAAAAATATAAAAAAAATAAAAAAAATAATTTTTTTTGCGTGTAGAGCAATGGATTGATAAAATGCAAGGCTTTCAGCACTTGGGGATCGTGACTCCAGAGTTTTATAGCCCTGAGTTTTTCAATCTATCTCTATTTATGGTAATATGACTTTGTTTTTTATTAAGTTAACTCGAGATGATGCCCGAGTATGTGGGCTTCACTTGGTGCCCTAAGGCCTTTGAGTCTGGGAGTCATCGGCAAAGTCTTGCTACATGGGTTAATTTGATTAACTGCAATCTCAATTACTATGGAAATATTGCAAAAAAAATCCAAAAAAAAGGAATGAAGAATACTCATATTAGGATTAAATGTTATTCCACCTAGTGCTTCCATGATTTCCCCCTTGAATGAAAATGAACCCCCATATCTATTGTGATTCACAACACATCATTACACACCTAATTGAGTTGGATGAAGTATGATGATGGATTTGATCAAAGTAATGGGCTTTGTATTGGGATATTCTTTTAAATTCATCTTTTTTTAAATTATATTGATAGGTTATAAAGATATATTTGTGTGCAGTTTACATTGTGAGCACTGTTTGTTATAATGTGTTTGAAGAAAGGAATTCAAATAAAATCATTGAATTATTTGCTCGGGACTAGCAAATATAAAGTTGGGGGAGTGTGATTATCCAATAAAAACATATATTTTAATTACATTTTAATGGTATTAAATTTTCATTTTTGATCTTATGGGCCTGAGTTAGTGCATTTTCATTATGAACATCCATTCTCATCATTTGTGCACTTCATGCCTAATGTACACCAATTTAGGCCCAATGAGTCATATGATTATAAGGAATGTAATTATCAATATTTTAATTTCATATTTTGGGAACTATCTCTACACTTAAATGTGAACATTTTTCATTCAGGGATCAATGGATGATTCATAAACGATGATGGAGATATTTGGAGATGAATGGAAGTAATTCTAGAGAAGGTAGATTGGACACAAGCCCACTTATGAGACTGTGGGGACCAACATAAAGGACAAATGAATCCCAAATTTTGTGGGATGATCGAAGAAATGTTGAGGAACAAATCACTATTCATGAGATAATGATAATTCGGCCTCTATGGTGGTCATTAAGGCGGCCCAAGTTAGAGATAAAATTCTGGTCCAGATTCTGCGGCCCAGAAAAACAGACCACTAATTTGATCATATATCGGAATACACAACTCCAAATGGGCCCAAATTTTACATAAGGTTATAATACATCCTAGGATCCATTTTATTCTTCTATTGACCACTCTTATTCGTCCATCTAGAAGGCCTTACAAGTGCTTCTGTTCGGTGAAGGAAAGCTAGCTGCCACCTTGGGTCAAGGGTGGAAAAATCAACTCTCCCTTACTTTCCACCCACCTATGGCCTACCACAATTAATTGAGAAGACTTTTACTATTGGAGGCTCGACCCAAGGGCTCAAAAATGTCTATTTAAGGTTGTGGTGTTTGAGGATTTTGGGATCTTGGGTGCTTTGTTCAATTGTAATTTTATGCTGCAATTTTGTTGTCTCAAATTTGTCTTTCACATGTAAGTTGTTCAATTCACTTTAGTCTCTTAATAAAAGTTCTTATTCTACTCTTATTCTGTTATTATTCATATCAATTTGATACCGTTGTATCAAGGTGTTAATTTATTCATACCAAACCTTGTGAAATTATTCACACAACGGTGGAGTGATCATTTTATTTTTGTTGTTTTCTTTACTTCTCCATTTCCTCCCTCATGAGTCTACTTTCCACTTCCATTGAAACCATGAGATCAATGGAGGGATAACCCACTTATGGGTTGATCCAATGGAGTAGCAAGGGGCTGGATTGGTTTTTATTTATAACCCCATTAATGTATAATCACTTCTTTAATTGATATTTTTATTTGATGATTTTTAAACTCCATCATCCTTGTTGAATTTAAGGCCACACACTTCAAGTGCTAATACGAACCTTTACCTTGAAGTGCTCAAAACATTGATCCTTAAAGTGTATAGGTGATTAGTATTAAAGGGTGTAGGCATTAAACCAGTAAGTGATGGTGTTGTTTTATCTCCTTAAATGAACCCATCTCAAATATAAGAAATTGAAATCATTGAAAAGGAAATACGTCCAATCCACCCCGAGCAATAACCTAGGATCAACTCATTCTTTTAAATTGAATTCACTTAAGTCTATTAGATTTCCTTTAAACCCATATAAAACCAATCCAAGTTGGCCACTTCATATCCAAAAACAGTCCATAGAATGTACGTGTCTATAGGTTTCTTCTTAGGTCTCTGAGGATTCGACAACCCAATCTAAACTACAAGGACCGTCCTACCTTCTTCTCTTGGGTAAATTTGAGCGAGAATCAGATTCTAATCCATATCTAGAAGAGAAAACAACCAAGTGATGAGGTGGGTTCACATTCCATGTGGACCCCCATACACGTCATGTACTTCCTTTAAAAAATTCTTCCTCTCGTATATTATTCATTTGTACTTAGATTTTGGCCCATGAGTAGACTATCTTGAGTTATTTTTCACGTAGAACACGATAGTGTCCTTTTTTGTGGCATATGAGATATGATTCAAGGTGTTCCAAGAATGATGCTTCTTTAGGTGATGCTTGATGATGACAATGATCAGGTAAGGATCATCAGAGATTTGTTAGGGTTGGTATTCCCCTATCACACTAGGGTGTGGGTTCCCCATACTCTTTATAAAGATAGAGACAATACTTCCCTACACAAGGTGTGAGTCCTATATCTACAGAGTGGTAATCCCTTGTATTTGAGATCCGATAGTGATCAGGACTTCCATGGTGTTGTCACTCCATCGATTGTGGAGTGCAATAGCAAGAAGTGGGCCCCTCCACACACATATCCTGGTGAGGATACGTTTTATGCTTGACATCCATGATGTAATTTTGGAACTACAAGAAAATTTATCAATCATGTATGGGTTGTGAGATGGATATCCCCTCTATCATTTGAGTTTCTTTATGAGAATGTATATATGCATTGGGTTTCATTTACCTCTTACTTTGGGTTGAGATGACATTTTATGGTATCTCTCTATTGCTCCCTCTTCGGTTTTTAAGGTGTCCTACCAGGTATGTATATGCTCACCCCTATACGAGTTTTGCCTACAAGTGTCATGTCTTATGTAGATGATAAATAGATCGATTGTGACTTGGGTGGAGCTTAGGGATACTTTGGTACATTAACCTCATATGGTGGTTGAGACTTGGAGAATATGAGCCAGGAACACTTAGATTTTATTTATTCTAGTTGTTTTCAAGTTGAGACTTTATTTCTAGTTGGTCATGTATTTTACCCCTTTCATTTTGGTTTATATTGTCATACTATGTTGTATTTTCCTAGAGGTTATTGCATGCATGTTTACACTGTAGATGTTACTCTCTTTTATATTCCTCCACACTTTTTCATGGATATGGTTGGGTGTGTGTGTACATGTAAATTATAAAAAATCCTCCAATTTCATTTATGCCTTATCAACGCTTGTCACCATCCCCTATCATATTGGAGGCAAACTTGGGGTGGTCACAGATCAGCCTTCTGCCAGCTAGGAGGGCCCCGATGGGTCATACCGTGGCAGAGTGGTATTGGATCAGTTCATTTCTTGGGAAGGTGTTCAAAATTTTCCCCTTATGAGGAATTGGTTAGGACATAGGGAAATAATGTTAAAGTGTCTTGATCACAGATTTCAAGTTATGGAACCTAATATTAGTGCGGCGTCTGACGTAATTCACCAGAACTCTAACTGAATGATTTTTAACTTGGAATACTGAGATATTGGTTGTAGGGTGAAATGATAAATGTGTCATATAGGATCAAGTACTTTAACTATCCTTCTCGAGTTAGCTCCCTATATATATATGTGCTCATCTGACTATGGTATGTCTTGATTACTTTCAGGATTCCTCCACACAAGCAACTAGCCAGATTACCAATTTAGGATCATGATGATGATCTCATGAGTGATTAGGTCTTAGTTTAGGGTCCTACTCATGATATTTTACCTCCAAGTGGGAAAAGAATAGTTCCCCCTCCCATCAAGTAGCAAATAGTGATAGTATTTCAGGTTGATGATGTGTGGAGGCTTAGTTCACTATACGAGTTATAGTATCAAATACCACTAAGGTTTCATAGTGATCCATATCCTTAGGCAGTAGAGTATTGGTTTGAGTCGATGATCTAAGTTTTTAAGCTCGTGAGGGCCCTGACTAATCAGATGGTTGCACTGGTAACTAGTATTTTCCATGGTGCAGCTGGGTACTAGTGGAGTCTAATTACATAGACTCATGATGATATGTTGCTATCATGGAAAAAATTCCAACAATAGTTTAACGAGGAGTATTACCCTTTATGTTTTTCCTTATTTTGAATCTAGTAGCTTCTTGAAATATAGCAGGGTAGTATGACAATTTTTGAGTTTACCGTGACATTCACTGACCTTACATGGTACTCCCTTGATATGGTACGTGAAAAATTCTTCTAAGTGAGGAAGTTCGAGTAGAGTCTCTATAGAGAAATTAAATCCAGTGTGGTATCCTTATTCCTACCCACTTATGCTAGAGTACTGGAGTGATATTTTCTTATAGGTTATTTATTGGAAGAGATTTTCTAGGAGGCTAATTCCAACAATGGATATCATAGGGCTGATTTGTATGGAGTGGCTAGCAGGCAATAGATGTTAAGGTCTCGATGCAGGATGCATAATCATGGTCAGACTCAGACAGGTGGGTCTATAGCTTAGGGATCACATAGAGGATCTATTCAGACCAAAGAGAGGAAATTTTATGCTTACAATTGGTTAGTTCACTTGGTGGTGGATGATGCTATGAACTAACATCACCACCACCACCACTAGGAGGCCCATGTCAGACTCAGGTAGCTGGAATTTGAGGTTGTTGGTAGGTGCAAGCCATGTAGGGCTATGACCAGGATGCACATGAGATGATCCAAGGTATGCTCTATGTTTATTCTATGCTTGGATAAATACTAGTAGACATAGGTATGATTTATTCTTTTATCTCTTATTTATGGTGTGAGAGATAGAGCTTCCAATTAAGACCTTATCCCAACATCTTTTTCTAGAGGTTCTGAATAGGTGTGATTCTTCGATATCACATATCTGTCATAGTGAGATATGGCGCTTGGTGGATAGAGTTTAATTTGGGACCTTTTAATCATCACGATGAGACCTTATAACATCATATTGGGTATGAATTAGTTGTCCATGATTTGATATCTGATTTACTATCATCATATATGGGTCAGATTCCCACAGACATATGACATGATATTATCCTCTATGGGTGAGAGAGATCTCATGGTTGAGTGAGTGGGTTGTGTGAGCAGGAATCTATAATCCATCACCCACCAGTTGGAAAGTTTGTCCCTTGACACAATGATCTCTTTGGGAATATGGATTCCTTTATTCATGGAAAATTATATAGACATCTTCCTGAGGATGTTTTGGGGCTACCTCCATGGAGAGAGATATATTTCTGCATCGGCTTGCACTGTGGTACCATGCTGATATATTCAGCGACATATCAGATAACCCCTATCGATCTCTAGGAGCTGAGAGTGAAATTGGAGGACCTTTTTGAGAAGGGATTTATTATACCCAGTGTGTCCCGCTAGGAAAATCTAATTTTTTTCATGAAAAGGGTAGAAGAGAACTTGAGGATTTGTGTTGATTATAATCATCTGAACTAGGTAATGATAAAGAACAAGTACCCATTACCGAGGATTGATGACCTCTTTGACCAGTTGTGAGACGTGAATTAGTTATCGAAGATCGGTCTTAGGTCTAGTTACCACCAGTTGATGGTTTGTGAGGTTGATATTCTGAAGATGGAATTCTAATGTCGTTATAGCCACTATGAGTTCCTGATGATGCCTTTTACTGTGATGAATTCCCCTACAATGTTTATGGATTTGATGAACTAGATCTTTTATCCATACTTGGATTGATTTTTGGTTGTCTATATAGATGATATGCTCATTTACTCTATGTTATAGAAGGAGCATGCATAGCATCTAATGATGGTCCTAGACTTACTCTAGGAGAACTAAATTTATAGTTTTCTCTTGAAGTTCCATTTTTGGATCCAAAAGGTTCACTTTCTAGGGAATGTCATTTCTAAGCATGGTTTAGCTATGGACCTAACAAAGATTGATGCGGTTCTTTCTAGGGATCCACCCAAGAGTGTGAAAGAGGTATGGATATTTCTTATCTTGGCAGGGTATTATAGGAGATTCATGCCTTAATTTACCAAAGTAGAAACCCCTTTTACTACACTGATGTAGAAAGGGAATCCATTTACCTGGACTGCATAGTGTTAGGTATCCTTTGATAATTTGAGG
Source organism: Viscum album (assembly GCA_963277665.1). NCBI lineage: Eukaryota > Viridiplantae > Streptophyta > Magnoliopsida > Santalales > Viscaceae > Viscum > Viscum album. The sequence continues at coordinate 1,919,428,702 of OY728152.1, forward strand.
CTGAGGTTGATTATTGCACCTATGTTGAGACTATTAGAGGAGGGTGTTGAGTACATAGTGTTTTATGATGCCTCTAGAGCTAGGCTTAGTTGCATGTTGATGCAGAGGAAAGTAGTGATCGTATATGGGTTGAGGCAGTTGAGACCCCATTAGAAAAACTACACTACTCACAACCTAGAGTTGACAATGGTAGTATTTGATTTGAAAATGAGGAGGCACTATCTTCTTGGAAATCATTTTGTTGCTTACTCAAACCACCATAGTCTTAGGTATGTCTTCACTTAGAGAGATCTTAACCAGAGAAAAATATGTTGATTGGTATTCCTATAGGATTATGAATTTGAGATGTTCTATACTCCTAGGAAGGGTAATGTCATGGAAAATTCCACTAGTAGGAAATCTCGATCTTGCTTGGTGGAGGAGGTGTCTGAGCAGTTGGATTATTTTCAACTGAACCTGATAGAGGATAGGGACATAGTTTTTCTTTATCTGATGGTGTTTACTCCTTCACTACTTTAGGGTGTGAAAGATACCCAGTTGAGAGACATATTCAGTGAGGTTCTATGTGACTAGATAGCCTCAAAATATTCACCAGATGAGTTTTGTGAAGGGGGGATCATGTCATCATTTTTCGAGGATGGATGGTGGTTCTGGTTGTGATGTGAGAGGAGGCTATGAGGGAGTTTCATACTTCTCCTTTTGTTATAAATCCCGAATTGTAAAAGATATACAAGGAACTTCAATGGTAGTTTTGGTGGACTAGCATGAGGTGGAGTGTAACTAAGTTCATCTCTCAGTGTATCATATGTCAGTAGGTAAAGGCTGAGCACTAGGTTCTAGAAGGTTTTACATAGCTTCTTGAGATCCCAGAGTGGAAATGAGATGTCATATCCATGGATTTTTTGATGGGGATTATACAAACAACGAGAGGACACAATTCCATTTGGGTGATATTTGAACGACTTACCAAGTTGGCACACTTCCTTACCATCAAGAATCAGAGTTTGGTGGAGATTTTGGGATAATTGTACATAGCAGATATTTTCCGACTTCATAGGGTACCCTCAAATATTATCTTCTACCATGATACATGGTTCACATAATGGTTGTGGAGAGGCCTATAAGAGGAATTCATGATCCAGTTGAAGATGAGTATAGTTTTCCACCCCTAGATGGATGAGAATATTGAGCGGACTATCTAGGTGTTGGGGGATATAGTGAGGGATTCTGTGTTAGACTTTATCCGGAGCTGGGAGGATCACTTTCCATTGGTAGAGTTTACCTATAATAATATCAATCACTTTACTATTGGCATGAAAAATTTTGAGGCCCTATATGAGAGACCCTACAGGTCACCCTTATGTTGGTCTAAAATTGGTGAGATATCTCTAGTTGGAATGAAGATGGTGCAGGCAATGATAGAGGAGGTTCAGGTGATCTATGGGCATATGAGGATAGCCTAGAACTAACATAAATCTTAAAAAATTTGACATCACATGCCTTTAGAGTTTGATCAGGGAGACCATTTTTTCCCGAGAGTCTCTCCACAGTGAGGATTATGGAGATTTGGCCAAGGAGACAAGATATCCTAGAGGTTCATCAGGTTTTTTGAGGTCCTTTGAAGTATTGGAAAGTTTTCTTATCATTTGTATTTCCCCCATAGTTGGACCAGGTGCATGACATCTTCCATGTGTCACAATTGAGGAGATATGTGCATGATACTATGAAAGTTATTGATTGGGGTGAGCTAGACATCGAGGATGGAACCACCTTTATAGATTACCCAGTGGAAATTGAGGATTGAAAGGATATGATCATATGAGGATGGACCATTCCCTTGGTTCGTGATCTGTGGTAGTATGAGAGAATGCAGAAGATCTCTTAGGAGTAAGAGATCCAGATGTGAGCTCAGTATCCCCAAATTTTTATTTAGCTTATGATTTTCAGGGTGAAAATCCTTGAAGTAGGGGAGAATTTAGTGAATTAGTTTTTTCCTTATAAAACTTTGGAATATATTAATAAATTTTTTCAGAGATAGATGCTGATTCAACATGAGATTCCAAGGCCCAGTGAGCCCTGTATTGATATTATAAATATATTAAATATATTAATATCACATACATGTAGTTTTCCTAAAAAAGGGATAAAACTATAGAATAGAGTCTTGGATCAGATATCTGAGACCATTATTGAATTTTTAACATGGGTATTACCCTAGGCATGACCTAAGTTTGGTTGTTGTTAGACGTCTTATTGAGAAAGTCATTAGCGATGTGTTTAATTAAAATAAATAATTAAAAATATATTTTTTTAATTTTAAATGATCAGGAACTAAAATCCTATATATAATTTCTATTATAGAAATTATCCATAGTTATACACATAACCTTGATATATTTGAGAGGATCTATGAGCATTATTCATTGGCAGATCACATCAGAGGATGATGGGTGATTATATCGAGGTGGATCGAGAGGCAACAAATGGAGTGAATCATCCTCATTATTAGAGAACACATTCTTCACCAATGATCGATCCAAATTGAGGTAGGACTCAACAATTTTGATTTATTTATTTTTGATTAAAATATTGAGCATAGATATTTTATCTGCTTATTGATCTGCATTTATCCATTCTTCACATGAGTCAGGTATCCAAATTAAATTGTTTAATTCAATTTTTTCTTATTATGCCATGTTATCACCTTGGATATCCTGTTCATATGATATTTGGATAAGATTGTTTGGAAAATGATGGTTACACCTTTTTTTTATTCTTCCCTCCACCCATTCTTCATATTCTTCATTATTGGACCATATGTCACAATTTGACATCATCTGGGTGAGTTCGAGCGTGATCAAACCCCCAAATTCATGGTGGTTGTGTGCACGAAAAATGGATTGGTGTTTTGTGGATGGATAAAAATAGATTCTAGGTGATACTTTGTGGATATGAGATCCATGGGTAGTGACGAGAAATGGGAGGTGCACAAGATGCATGGTGGCTTCAATGAATTATTGGATTCAATTTTCCAGTCACCGAAGGCCGAGATTCAGAGGTATTTTCATTCAATCTAAGGTGATCAAATGAAATGATTTACAATGGTGGAAGTGGATCGAGAATCAATGTGAATAATCTTTATATTCTATGAAAAAACATTACTACATGCCATGTAGTGCGGAAGAACACATGCCATGTGCTTACTTTTCTACAATGGTTAGGGTTTCCAACCGAGTTAAGGATCACACACCATGTGGTTTTTCCCACATATTATGTGACCCTACCCAAGACACCAGGTCATTTTCTGGCTACATATGCCTAGGACCCCATAATGTAGGATACACAATGTACTCTATAAGTATATGGGGATGACTAGGTAAACAAGTATGACCTAAAGTACACAACCATGACCAGAAGCACACAGATAGGTCCCGAGCGGCCAAGGAACGCCGTGTACCACATGTACACACTATGTGCAAGGACATGTCTTGCAAGAAATTTCCATAGGAGAAAATTTATAGAAAACTAGGTGGGGTCACATTCCATGTAGACCCCCATACACGTCGTGTACTTCTCTCTAGAACTTATTTCTCTCATATCTCCTTTGTTTAGACTTGGATTTTAGCCTGTGAGTAGCCTATCCCGAGTAATTTTCTCCATAAAACATAATGGTGGATAATAAAACACATTTTTATTGAATATTTTATTGATAATAAATTAAATAATTTCATAAAATTGTGTTAAATATGTTTATTTATAGAATATTTGGGATTATATCATTCATTTTCAAATTTGATGAAAATTCTTGTTTTGAACCTTTAAAGTGAACTGAAGTATTTTAGTTATAAATATTTTTTTGTGGATTATTTAAACTTGACATTTTGTGACAGAATTATTAACTTAATGGGATGAAAATTTCATTAAGATAATCCAAGTTGGATCATGCATTTTATTGGAGTAAATGGTCCATAAAGTCAAAGATGGACCAGAATAGCCAGATTGGAAACCACTTCACTATTTAGGCCATAAATTCTTTATCTATCATTGAATTGGGATCAAATTTGGAAAAATATGGATAATACAATTATGAAAAAATAATACTTTTGTGAGGATATTTGGTTCACATGTTTTAGTGGTCAACAAATTGGTGTAATTTGGGTTAAAATATTTGAACGAATTTCTCATTCACACTTGTAAAGTCATGAAACCCTAGCCTTACATCCCTCTATAAATGGGTATTTTTATCCTTTGGATGGGATTGGTCATGAATTAATATATTTAGGGCATAGGGGAAGTTTTTTCACTCCATTTATCTAAGCATTTAAAGAGGAAGAGCTCTTAAAGTAAGGATCTCTCCATCAAAGTATTCTTCTTCTTCATCACGTTGTAATGTTCATGTTTTCATAATAAAAATCTTAGTTTATCTCTTATTTATTTTATTTTATTCAATTTTATTATTCCCTACTCATCCTATTTTTTCCATAAATCAAGAGTAGAAACATGATTGGTTATACCCTTTCTAAACCTTTTCACATCCAAAATGTTTCTACGATGACTACAACGCTCATGGGAGAGTAGTTTTTACTAGCAATTGATCTAATTATCAACTTCTTCACTTATTTGTTTTGAATAAATGATATACTATAATTCAAATAATATGATCCTTTAATTTAGTTTTTAACCTAAAATAAACTAATCAAGAAATTGAATAATTAACAAAAAACTAGCGAGGCCGAGCAATGTGTGAATTGTGAGAGCCTGATTTTAATCAATAAAACAAAAAAAAAACATGAAATAAATTTGTAGATATCAAATAAAATAAAAAAACTCAATTCATACTCATTTATAGAATATATATGTGTCCTAATTTACCACTAACCATGATTTATCCTTAGAATGAAAATAAAAAACATGGTGTTATGATTGGATGTTCCAAAGGTATACTAGGGTTTAATTAATTTCATATTTGTGGTTAAGATAACTCCTATAGGGTTCGAGGGTTAAAAAATTAGGTGTCATAATTAAGTGGAGTTTAATTTAAATGATAAAAATTAATAAGTGAATAGGTAGAGTTATATTTATTATTCCTTCTAAATGTTTTTAATAAAAAACATCTTCTTATTACATTTTCTCAATCACATTAAAAAAATAATAATCTTATTCCAGCATACTTCTTCTTATTTTATAAGCATAAAAAACCCCATACTTTTTAATAGTTTGTTACTTTAAATTTATTTTTAAAATAACTTCAATATGTTGTTTTAAATATTTACTACTTATAGAACGACCTTTGTCAACCACTCTTCTCCACCTAAGCACTTTAAACTTACACATTGTTTGAGATAGCCCATGAAAACACCTTTAAAATTGGAATAATTACCAGGGATGAAAGCAATTTATTCAACCAATTAGAGGTGTTTTTTTTAATTTTAATTTCATTCTATTTTTCTTTTCTTCCTTCCTTCTTTCCCCTTTCTCAATTTTTCTATTTTATTCTTTTTTTAGACCGTGGACTCAAACTTCTTATCTTTGTATTATAGTCCACTTTTCTTCATTTCATTTTTATTTGATTTATGACATGAAATAATCCCAAGGATCTCTTATAACTTGACCCTGATATTTAATGTATCCTTAGGGCTCGAATCATACAATATTAGTCTATGGGAAGTTTCAACATTCGCCTAATTGAGGAACTCCTCCATTCCAGAAACATTTAAATTGAAATAAATTCTAAATAAAACACAAAACCGAAACCAATGGATATAAATAATTACAATGAAATTAATAGAACTATTCAATAATTGGTTGCACCATACATTAACCATCAACCAAATTGTATTGCATACCCAAACCTTGAATCATACTTTTAATTAAAATCTATATTGATATACCTTCTTCCAAAATTTCATGGACTCTATAGAGAGGATATAAACAAACATTAAAAAGAATTTAATGTGGTTTTCTCAACCCTAAAACAAAGAAATGTATTTAAATATAAAATCAAACTAAGAGTGTAGCACCCCCAGTTTCAAGTAAACAACCATTATTTTATGTATTTTAAGTATATAAAGTGTCTGGGTGAAGTTTGGGAGGGTTTGAAAACATTTTTGGAATGTTTTTATGGATTTTATGAATGTTCACGGTTGGTGCACGGTTATTGGAAACCATGAAACTCCTACAGGAAACCATGCACAATGAGACAAAGGCTAAGGGGAAGGTGCACAGGCAGGCACATAGTTTGTCCAAACCATGCGTCCGCCTAAGAGAAACTATGATTTTTGAGATGGTGAGATTTTTCATGGTTGGTGCATAGTTTTCTAATCGTGTGAGTCAACCATGCAAGGTTCCTCCTTGAGGTAGAAGATGGCGCACGATTAACGCACAGTTTACCTAACCATGTGACTAACTGTGCATGGTTTAAAAACAAGATCCATAAAAAGTGGATCTAGGTTAGATTTATATTTTAACCCCTCTTTATTTCCCCTTTTTAACCCTAACTTGGGATTTCTTCCTCCCAAAGGCTGGATAACCTATCCCCATTGAATTGGAAGTGATCTGAAGGTGTTTCTTGGTGCGTTGAAGCCCGAATATCATGGTAAGTCATCGTTTATGATGGTTTTACTTAGATCTTATTCTATCACCCTATTGGTTTCTTAGATCTAGTCCCACTATGGATAGATCTAAGGTTGTTGATTCCAAATATGATTAGATTTATCTTTGTGGATGTTAGGGAAGAGATATAAGATGGGTCTGAGAGATTCAACCAGATTTATTTTAATAAAAAACGGGCCTTTAACAGCACTAAAAATGGCTATTATCAGTGCTAGAGAAGTGTTGACTACTGGAGCAAGATTAAAATCCTGAGTCTTTTATCGACACTAAAAAAGTGCTGATAAAGGGTCATACTGCAATGTGTTGTAACAACACACTACAACACCAAAAACACCACAAAATCAGAAAAATAAAATATGAATACATAATTTAAATGAAGAGAAAATAATCAAGTCTCATTTGCTCGATTTTGGCAATGTGACGCACGTTTTAAACTAAAATAGTACTTACATATTGAAAAAACACACTTAGAGTCATACTGATCACACCGTGTGTCAGATTGAGGTGTGTCAAATTCTTACACATCTCAAATGACTTATGGATCATTTTCCTAAAGTATCAAAATAATCTGAATGTGTTTGCTTGGTTTTGAGTACGTTTCTTGTCTTTTTTACTAAAATATCATTTTAAATTGGAAATTCTCACTTTGAATCATACCGTCCATATCGTGTATTAGTTTGACGTGATACCAATTCTTACATGACAAAAATTAATTATGAATCATTTTCCTGAATTAGAAATGCAACCTGAGATCATTTTCTTGGTTTTTAGTGAGTGACACTTTTTAAACTAAAATATTGATTTTAAACTGATAATGGACGCATTGAGTCATACCGGACACATCATGTATCATATTGAGGTGAGAATAATTCCTACACATCAAAAATGACTTATTTATTGTTTTATTAAATTATCAAAATAATACGAATGCATTTTCTTGGTTTCAAGTAGGTCAGTTGTCCTTTTTATTAAAATTGATGTCATTTTTAAATAAAAAGATGCACTTGGAGTTATACCGGTCACACCATGCATCATATTGAGGTACAAATGATTCCTACACTTCTTAAATGACTTATGGATCCTTTCACTAAATTATTAAAACAATATAAATGTGTTTGTTTAGTTTTGAGTAGGTCAGTTGTCCATTTTATTAAAATTGATGTAATTTTTAAATAAAAAGATGAACTTGGAGTCATATTGATCACACCATGCATCAGATTGAGGTATGGATGATTATTAAAAATCTCAAATGACTCATGGATCATTTATCTAAAGTATCAAAACAATCTGAATGCGTTTTCTTGGTTTTGAGTAGGTCAATTGTCATTTTTATTAAAGTTAGTGTCATTTTAAATAAAAAGATGTACTTGGAGTCATATCGGTCACACCATTCATTAGATTGAGATAATAATTATTCCTAAACATCTAAAATGGTATTTGGATCATTTTACTAAAGTATCAAAACAACATGAATGCATTTTCTTGGTTTTGAGTAGGTTAATTTTCCTTTTTATTAAAATTGATGTCATTTTTAAATAAAAAGATGCACTTGGAGTCATAAGAGTCACAACGTGCGTCAAATTGAGGTAAAAATGATTAATACACATCTCAAATGACTTATGGATCATTTAACTAAAGTATCAAAACAATATGAATGTGTTTGATCTGTTTTGAGTAAGTAGTTTTCCTTTTTATTAAAATTGATGTCATTTTTAAATAAAAATATGCACTTAGAGTCATACCGGTCACACTGTGCATCATATTGATATACGACTGATTCCTACATATCTCAAATGACTTATGGGTCATTTATCTAAAGTATCAAAATAATATGAATTTCTTTTCTCAGTTTTGAGTAGGTCAGTTGCTCTTTTTTATTAAAATTGATGTCATTTTAAATAAAAAGATGCACTTGGAGTCATAACGGTCACACCATGCATTATATTGAGGTAAATATGATTACTACATGTATCAAATGACTTATGGATCATTTTCCTAATGTATTAAAACAATACTAATACATTTGATCAATTTCAAGTACGCCACTTTTTTTTACTAAAATGTCATTTTAAATTGGAAATACACACTTTGACTTATACTGATCACATCATGTATCATTTTGACATGAGACTAATTCCTATACATCACAAATTAATTATTAATCGATTTAATGAATTATCAAGTAAATTTGAGCACGTTTTCTTTAATTTCAATGAGTAGCATTTTTTGAATTAAACTGTTGATTTTAAACTGATAGCAGACACATTGAGTCATAACGGTCACACTGTGCGTCAAATTGAGATTAATATGATTCCTACACATCTAAAATGACTTATAGATAATTTACCTAAATTATAAAAGTAATTAGAATATTTTTTCTCAGTTTTCAATATGTTTGTTTTCCTTTTTACTAAAATTAATATCAATTTTAAATAAAAAGAATCACTTGGAGTCATACCAATCACACCGTGTTTTGGATTGAGGTGTGGATGATTCCTACATGTCCTAAAGTCTCAAAACAATCCTAACTTCCAATGTTACCATACTTCCATTTTCTTTCTATTTTGAACTTCCAACACTAAATATTGACTCAATGTTCTTAGTGAAAAAACCTTTCTCGTTATTGAAAGTTAGAAGAGCAGAGGCTTTCAACAACAAGAAATGTTTTTTGGATAATAATATCAACTCAATATGTAGTGTTGGAAATTCAAAAAAAAACTCAATTAAAATATAAAGCATGATAACATTTGTAGAAAGAATCATTTTATCTCTTTTGTGGATTATTGCAGATAATTGAAAGTAAAATATGACTTCCCAAAAGATCTATGAAAAAACTAAATAAGTATTAGATAAAAATGATAAGGAAATTAACCTACAAATAGTAGATAAAATGATGACAAAATTAATTAAATAAGTAGTAGGAATTCACCTTTTCCTGATGGTTGTATGCATTCTTGATGCATTTTATTGTTGTCATTATCTTAGTTTTAGGATTGAACAAAAGAATCCACTTATACAAGAAAAAAATTATTATATGAGTAGTACTGAAAAGAAATAAATTAAACATAAATATCAAACAATACATTAATTATATAGATAATGATTTTACTATGCCAACATTGTTCACTATAGGGATATGCCGATGGTAAAGAAATAATGATGATAAAAAATGAAAATAGATCTCGTCAAATAATAAATCATTGGGTGAGGAAGATAAGGAGAAAATAAGATACATTGGATTGAAGATTTTAATCATCTAAGATAAAGTAATGATATCCTATTGGGTTTATAAAATATTCATTTTGTATAATAAATAAATAAATACTCAATAGATATTAATTATCAAAGGTGAATGTCTCCCATTTGTGATAATTACATGGATGGTAATCATAGATTCTTAAGGGTGGAACCAAAAGGAAATGTTAAAGAATGATCTGTTTTTAGATGGATTAAAGTAAAGTATAAGTAGTATTTATTAGATGTGTGATGAAATAAATTGAGTCATTTTTAATAATTATTAATGAGTGGGTTATCATTTCAAAGATGACTATATTTTTATCAACTGTAAGAAATACAATTAAGGCTGAAATCAATGAATAGAATTTCATTAGTGATCAAAAAGTTTTAGTGAAAACTTGAAAGAGTAAGACTCTACAAAAAACCTCATTTTTTCCTAAGTAAAGCCTAAATCATTTATAGAGGCTGACAAGGATGATAATTCGATCAAATTTATGCATGAGGAGCTTGATCTGAATAAGAACTATGTGACATGAGGATCTTGATATGAATAAGAACAATGAAGACTTATTATCGATCAATTTTTTGCATATATTGTTCCAAAAAACATCCATTAGTTTAAAAATACATGAGTTTTTGAGTTATTTTTTTCCTAATTTTGTAAAACTCTTAACATAAAAGTTCATAGTAATGTATTGTAATGAAATTTTTTTTATGTCATGTAATTGAGATGGTCACATATACGGGGCATCATATTACCACTAGGACATAAAAATGGATTTAAGTTTATGTCAGTAAACCATAAAATTAAATATAATTAAGAATCCATAGTGAATATAACATGCCATTAAATTATTAAATCCAAAATAATAAAGTTGACTTCAAGTGGGACTCTAAAGGTGTAATGATTTTATCCATGAAAAATAATTTTTATTTCAAAAAAATAGATTTTATTAAAACTTATTTATTAAATTTACATCAATCAATGTTAATATTTTATTATTTCAAAATTAGTTAAATCTAGTGGTATAAGATTTATTCTTGAATGATTTAAAATATTCTTTAAAATTTAAATAATATAAAACTTTTCTCATTAAATAAGTTACTTTTTAAAGAAAATATCAAATTTAGAAAAAATTTGATCAATCCTAAAGGATTGAGAACAATAGATTCTATCAACAATGTACTCTTCTATTTCACCCCATAATGAAATAGTATTTTTTTTCTTAAAACACCATGATGCTGAGGTATTTATTAAAAATGACTCATTCTAATTGTTTATTTTCTGACTATATTTCAACAACCAAAATCAAAATATCAATTACATTTTATCTCAAAATAATTTTTCCCTGTTTAATATAGTCCAAGAATTATAGAACCATAAACCTCTTTGATTTTTCTTTTTTATAGCATTTAATTCATATTATTTAAATTGAAATCAAAATATTTCAAAAATAAAAATTGAAAACATTATATTTTTTCAATAAGTAGTTAAATAAATAAGATAAAAAATAAAACATATATAATGTTCATCCAATTGATGTACAATATAATATAATACCCCAATGATGTTAGATATTTCATCATCCAACTTATTTGTAATGTAATATTCCAAACCAATGACAACACCGACCATTATATTCAAAATTTGATGATTTTAAAGTGATAGATGTCATGGGATATAGCTATTGGGAGCCTATTATACCTCACAAAAACATGAACCAACATTGGGTTTGATATATTTCAAGTCATACAGTAAAAATGTTGTCCCAAGGAGACCCACATGATATCGAGGAAGACGATACTTCAATATATCTAAAAAAAATGAATTTTGGGTTGTTTTATTATAGTATTGTAACATCCCAAGTAAGTAATTAATAATAGATATTTTTATCTATGTCTATTAATGAATTAGATAGTGTTTTAGAGGCTTAAAATGAAAATAAATCCAATCTTAAGCATGAAATACACTAATATTTTTAAAAGATTGTTTTACTGCCTTTGATGGAAAAACATTTTTGAATCTATATTTTGACAATTTTATAAACTATTTTTGTCAAAATAAACTTATTCTTTATGATTGGGACATCAAAATTTACTTTGTGTGAATTTTTGGTATTTTTCTGACAATGTTCATTTTTTAATGAATAGTGAAAAATACTGCATTTTACATCAAAACTGCTTTTTAATCTAATTTATTTATATGATTAGATTATATTTTGAAATGGTTTTAAAGTGAAATTATAATATATTTTTACCATTTAATCCAATGGTGGTCATTGGAATCAATTTCACTTTGAAATTGGACTTAAACTGGTGTCAATCTTTTGATACTTATTGTTTCATAAAAACACGCTATTTGTCATGACAGCGGGAATTAATTATTAAATTAATTAATGTGACTTATATGTTTTGAATTTTTTAAAATAGACTTCATTTTTGAATTCGGAATATCAAATATAGATTAGGGTGAATTTTTGGTAATTTTCTGAAAAACTTCAATTTTTGATGAATAGTGAAACCACTAAGTGGTTGTTAAAGAAACTGATTTTTCGTTTAAATGAAACTTTGCCACTTTTGTGTTTTGAATTTAAAAAATCCGACATACATTGTTGTCATTAAGAAGTAAAATGTGGTTCAATGAGATTAAAATAATTTTTTTGGTGAATAGTAACTTATTAAGTTTTTAATCGCGATTAGTGGTAATTAGTGTAGTTTAAGGTAAAAATAATGCTTTAATAATATAAAATGAACTAGAAACATGTCCTAACCTTATTGGATGTGTCATGGCCGACCAAGACAAGCCATGGGACAAATTGGGGACCCCATGGAGCCACTTTGGTTGGGAAATGACATAAATAACTTTTATTTAATGTTAAAGTAAAAATGACACAAACATGAGTTATTTTACGAAAAAAAAATTTATATGGGGTTATAAAAGTCAGATTTTTGACTATAAATATTCATTGGAAAGATAAAAATATTTTCTACATCATAGTAGTTTTTTTATAATTTTTTGACATTAAATAAATAAATGTATTTATGACATCATGATGATGCAACGATGACCTCATTATTTAACGATTTAAATAAAATGGAAAGATAATGTAATATCTAAGACCTACACATGTACAAAACCTATTGTATGAGTGGATTTCGAACCCTTATCACCTTATCCTAGAATTATATCAATTTGGGACCTTTTGAATCCGAAACTCTTTTTAAAATAAAGTAACTTATCTTTACTTTCCAAGAGTGCCCCTCCTCTCCTCTTATAAAAGGCCCCCACCTCTACCTCCTTACCCACACTCCCAAAGCCTTTGTCTCGGCCAACCCCTGATCATTTTGTCTCTCCACTTCCCTCTATTAATCCTTGAAGCCTCACTTTGGACAGAAGTCTTCCCAAGAAATCCTTTGAGCTCAAACCAAAGGAAGTTACCCGATTTTAAGGTAATGTCTTCTTTTGAGTCCTTTTGTTTTATTTTGCTTCTCCAACCCCCTAAACTCTTTTTATTCTCTTATTTTGTAACAAATACAGTATCCTAAATATACTAAGATGTTTTTATAAGAAGGATTCGAGCTACACCTACACACACCTACATCTAATGGTTAAAGAACATACAGTTTCCGTGGATGGTGAATTTATGCCTCCCGAAACGATGATTGTTCAACATTACTTTAACACCTTCAAAGGTGGCCATTAAGATGTAAATATATTTATATATGATATATAATATGTTTATTTTTTCCTTAAGCTTCTGTATTTTTATTTTTGGTCATAACTTTATGGTTTCCATTATGGGTAAACGCGATATCTTCATTTAAGGAAGTGCGGACTACCGCCCCCTCAAAGTGATTTGATTCGTTAAATACCATATGTGGGACGTATAAAGGATGGAAATATGATATTATATATTATATTATACTGGAATTATAATATACCTTTATATCATTATGATTCCATTCTATAAAATACGAAATAGAAATGAAAGTAGCGTTCATGCGTACGTACGGCTTACCGTCTCCATGAACGGTGCATTTCATTTCTTACCTCTAAATGATTATGTAATATTATAAATGCATGCATGTACTGGATATATATGACATATATGATATCTACATCATGAATACCATTCTGGATATAATGGATACATGAACAACATGTAATTATAAAGGGCTTATTTTGACTCAAGTACCAATGATCGTTAAAACGACTGTTATTAACTTAAATAATTACATAGTGTTCATGACATGGCAATAAGTGATATAAAAGGAATAATGAACTTGAAAAAGGTTCTTAAGAATGTATAAATTAACTCAAGTTTATTATTCAGGACATTAAAGAACGATCGAGTCAAGTCGGATTCGAGGTATGGGACTTCGTCTCAATCTCCTTTCATTGAGGCATATTTTATTTTATACACAACTTTCTTTTATATGGTGTATAAAACCCTTTGACTTTTACGTTTATCCAAAAGGAATATTTTTTATACGAAGCATTTACTAAACGACAAAAGGGAATGTTTTTGTCGTACGTATGCGGGGACAACGACTTCTCCGCCGCCGTGACCATTATTTGAGTTTCGGCTTCCTCTACAAGCCATACCTTCTTTTTAAAAGAAAAATAAATACCATGTTTTTCATTTCTTTATTTTGGTATTGAAAATGGTTTTCATAATGTTTTTATATCAATGTGTTGTATTGATATCTTGTGATTGAAAGGTGGAAATGTTATGTTTCCTTTATGCATGTTTTATGTGATATGATTATGTTGAGGTTCTTGGGCATTATTATGAAGACGGGTGGTTCCGTGATAAACTAAGGGCGGGTGAGCCCGATATAGATCTCCAATGCATTGGGTAACGTGAAGGAGTGAAACGTTAAGGTTTCTCTGAATAGATTTAGGGAATATACTGTGATGGGTATTCCAAACGTAACCAAGAGGGTTACTCCCTACGTAAGAATGTTATGAATGCCTCAAGTTACATTTATGTCTTATGATTTCTATGATTTATTCATGATTTGATGAGGTATGTTAAATTACTTATGTTTTATGGGTAAAGTATGATTTCATTCTTATGTATATATGAACTTATGTTTCCTTTCCATATTTTTATAACCCATACTGAGCTTTTTATGCTCATCCCAAGTTTTTTGAAATGTTTTTCACAGGTCAAGGGAAAGGTACATGATATGATGATTGTGTCAAGGAAGTGTCAAGAAAGAATCCATGTTTTATTTTAAATATGTTTCCATTGATGGGAATGAAGAATACTATCTTTATGTAACCACTTTGTTTATATGTGGAATGTAATGCAAGTTTTATGATCTAATTCTCTAAAACTCTAAACCTGAAAAGATCCTCAATGTGTAATCTTGTAATAACTCAAGATTAAGTAAGGTTTAAGGCTGGGGACTTATAAGTATAGTGCAACTAGACTTGTTGGGATATACATATGTGGGATGATAAGGTTTAGTGGATAAATGAGGGAAATTAGAGATATCTAAACACCTAGATTTCATTTGAGTTGTGGTTGGGTTCAAACCTTGAATCGCTCAAGACTTGGATTCAGGCCTTTGAATAGTTGGAGCCTTGATTCTTGCCTAAATTCGAGCTTGGATTTGACAAAGAGGAGTGCTAGCAGCAGGTCACTTCTGTGGAGAGGTTCGTATATCACAAACTCATTCATGATGGTTAGGGTTCTTAAAATAGATTGTGACACTTTTATTAGCACTTAAAAAAATCACTGATAAAGATACCTTTTATCAGCACTAATTTAATAAGCGCTGATAAAATGAATCTTTATTAGTTCTTTTTTTAGTGCTAATAAAGATAGCAATTTATCAGCAATAAAAAAGTATTGATAAATACTTTTAATATTTTTTTTAAAAAAGTAATATTTTTTTAAAAAAAGTATAATTATTATATATAATTATAATACTTATAATAATACTTTTTATAAAATAATAATTTTATAATTATTTGAATATATAATTATTTATTTATAATAATATAAATAATTTTTTTAAAAAAATATTTATAACATTATATATATTTATATAATTATATATATATAAACATAGTAAATATATTCATTATTTAAATAAATTTATTATAATTTTATAATTATTTATTTATAATTATATAAATACTTTTTAAACAAATATTATTTATTTATTTATAATTATAAATATATAAAAATAGTAAATATACATATATAATTATATTCATTTATAAATATTTTTTTACAAATTTATTTTTAGCATTATTAATGAATATTTAATCTTAAGTTCATGCATGTTAAAAATGAGTAAAATCGATTAATTAAATGAGTACAATATTGAAAATTTAGATAAGTTTGATTAATATAACTCATTAAAAAAATGAATATATATTTAAATAAAGATGAATACATATATTGAAAATATTAAAACATAGTAAATAAATAAATATAAAATAAATAATATAAATTGATTAAATTTGAAAAAAAATATTTGTGTGTATGTGTATGTATATAAAAATGCATTAATTATGTATATGTGAAATCAATATAGTACGTTTGATCCATATTATAAATTTAAAAATAAAATTACATTAAATTATGTCCATTACTCAATGCAATTAGTCAGTATTTTTAATTCATATTAATTTTTAATTATAAACCATTACTCACTTAATATATTACTATTTAATATAAAGATTAAATAATATTTTTTATTATATAAATCATATTTATATACATTAATATATATATATATATAATATTATTTATTAACATTATCAGTAATCATCTAATTAATAAAATGTTTTATATTTTTCTCAATTTACTTATTTTTAATTTTAATTTGTTTAATTTTCATTGTACATATATCTATATATTTAATACATACTATTTATTATTATTTATAATTTATATATAGTATAATCAATTTATTATTTTTTATCAATAATTATTTAATTAATAAAATTTGCAATTTTTTTAATAAACTCATATTTTCTTTTTATTAATTTTATTATTTCATTTTATTTATTCAAATATTTATCAGCACTAAAAAAGAACTAATAAAGGATTCCTTTATGAGCACTAAAAATATAGCGCTGATAAAGGGTACCCTTTATGAGTGTTAAAAATAAAACGTTGATAAATGACCCATTTATCAGCACTAAAAAAAGAGCGCTGAAAAAGAGACCCTTTATCAGTGTTAAAAAAAGCGTTGATAAATGGTTAAATTTATCAATGCTTTCTTTAGCACTGATAAAGATGACATTTATCATCACTTCTTTCTAGCACTGATAAATACCAGCGTTGTTAAACACCGGTTTTGTAGTAGTATTTGTTGGCATTTTAGTTTCATTCTTCGTTTCCGTTATAAATATCGTGGTAAGTGGCTTCACTCTCGACTCCTCTATTTAGAACTTGAAGGTTGGATTTCAAATTGACTGATTTTATTGAAATTTATTGTGAAATTGGTGTAAAAATAATGGTATAAATCCTCTTTAGTGATGGTTTGAGTAGTTTATGGATTTTTGGTGAAATTGTGGAAAGTGGTTGTGCAATGTTCCATGTTTTCTTAATTTTAAAATGCTTATTTTAAAATGTGGATTTGCTGAATTTTTTGTAAATGGTTTAATTGACGTGTTTTCAATAAAAGGATGGTTTTATTGAAATGTATTGAATTGGTTTGTTTGAAAGGTTGGTTTTATTGGAATAGTTTGTTGGAAGAATGGATTTCAATAAAAGGGGTTGGTTTTATTGAAATTATGTGTTTTTATAGTTTTTAATAAAATTGAGTTTTATTGAAATGATTGAATTGGTTTGGAAATGGTTTAATTTTCATGTGGATTAGATTAAATGGTTAAGCGTGTGTGGAAGGTGATATATATTGGTTGTGAAAGTACCACCATCAAAGGGAAAGGTTTTAATGTGAAAGTTCCCCCATCAATGGTAACACCAAGATTGTTTGTGGTTGTGTGGTTAAGGGTGTGTGTGTTATTATGTGAAACAAAATGGGTTATGCCAATATGTAAAGTGAGAAATGGTTAATGATTTATTTGGGTTCTTTCCTTGGAAATTGGTTTATTTGAGAAAACTATTTTAGTATGACTTTATTATAAATTTTTTAACTATTTAAATAGTTTTTATATAAATTATTTTATATAAAAGTGATAACATGTTCTATCCTAGTGGTGTGAGTAGGGAAGCCATTTGGGGAAAGCCTACTGAGTTTCATTACTCACCCCTTCTTTGTCATTTTGGTTCTTTTATAGATTTTGTTTATCGAGACATATACAAAGGTAAAGTATCACACTTATCTAGTGGTTTATAGTGATACTTGGGATGTTTTTTAGAGTTGGAGCATGGATCATGGAGCATGGTTAGAGATTAGAGTTTTGTTTCAGAGTCTTTGGGTTATGTTGGTTATGTATTCCGCTGTTTACTTTGATGTTTACAGTCTTTCTCTATGGTACTCTTTAGGAGTTTGGTTTTAATATAAATGGTATTACTTTGAGTTGTTTTACATTTAATATCATGCATCATGTATTAGTTTATTTGGTTATGGAATGTTTGGTTTGGTCATTTACTTTCTAGGGAAAATCATCCCCCATATGTTAATGAAGCCCTTGGAATTTATTTCTATACTTTGTTTCCTTGGGGATGTCACTTAAGGCCAAGTAATGTTCTAATTCCTTCTCAAGACAATGAGGGGGAAAAAGATGTTACAATTGGTATTAGCTTTTTCGGTCCTTGAATTGAAAGTGATATTAGTCTTGGTCAGTCTTTGAATTGGTCATCAATTTTATCAATCTTGGAGTTGAAATTCATTCTGGTTTATTCCTCTAGTTCGGATGGTATAAAAGAGTAGGATTGTTGGGACTTGAAATGTAGATCATAAAAAGACATAGATAACCTTTTTATGTTGAAATTCAAGTTATGACAGGTTGGGTATATAAGTGTTTTGGAGATACTTATAGGCTTTGGAATCTCATTGTCATGGGTTTAGAAAATTAAATGAGTATGAAATGAATTTTAGAAATTCATTCCCACTAGGAGTGCATATTTCATTTTGAGTAATGATATATTATTGTGGTGTAATGTTTTGATTTTTGAAAAATGTTGAAATTGTTTTCAAATGAAATATTTTGAAAAATAGAATGGTTGTGGTATTTTGAAAATGGTTTGATTTTCAAAAGAAATTTGAAATTTTTTAAAAATAGTTGAACATAGTAAAATTTTAATTTTGTAAAGTAATTTTGTGATAGTATGATGTGGTATAATTTGAAATTTGGTAAGCCTTCAATTAATAGATAGTGAGACTAATAGAGTTTGTTGTTGTATAGAAATGACACCTGGTATGCATCATAGAAACCAACCAGAGGAAGATGTTGAGAACATGGTTGCATCTGAGCCATAGGTGAACCAAAAACTAGTTCAGAGTATAGTTAAAGATTTTCAAGCTATGGATACAGGGAATAGAAGGGATGAACCAAGGAAAATGGATCATTCCATTTAGTTCTAGAAGTAGAATCTGCCCATATTTCAAGGTGATTCAAAACCGGAAAAGGAAGAAGTGTGGATGAACAAGATGAATCGAATATTCGATTTTATTGTCACACTAGTAGATATGAAATTCAAACCGATGATGTACATGTTGGAGGATCTTGTATGCTAGTGGTGAGATTTAGATGTTTAGTCTAAATCAGACTAAGGACTTGCATGATAGGATTTTTAAGATTTGTTTAATAAAAAATTCTATCCTCACACATTCAAAATTAAAATAGCGATGAACTTATTAAACTTTAAGTAGGAAAATATTTTTGTCATGGAGTATGTGGATAAATTCATGAATTTAGTTTACTTTTCACCCAAAGTTACTATTAGTGTGTCTTTGAAGGCACACATCTTTGAATTGGGGATAAGGTAGGAGATTAGCTCGAAGATTGTCATGTTCTGTATAACTGGTTATACATAGATGGTTAATAGAGAGATTGTAGTAGAAAAGGACATCTTAGAAGCTATGGGTAGAGGAATTATGTTGATACCTACAGGAAACGGTGGGAACTCTGATGATGGGAACAAGCATAAGAGGGAAACCTATTTCCAAAGTGGGATCATGACTCAAAATTAGACAACTAGATCAGTGAATCTTCCCTCAAGACCCAAAAGAAAGTTGGGATGTTTCCAATTTGGTTCTCTTAGTCATATGAATAAAGAGTGTACGATACTACCTAGAGCATGCCAAAATTGTAATTATATGAGGAATCTTCAATGATATTGTCGCAGTGCTCTGAGGTCAGGTGTTCGAAACACTTTTCAAGTGTCATAGGCATCATATGATTCCACAGGATGAGGGAAGCAGAATACCTCTCTTTATTAGAACATAGCTAGCCATGGTGATTCTAGGAATACCATGACTACTTAGATAGTGAAATATCAAAAAGGAAATAAGGAACAAAGTGCAGTGACCAAGAAATTATATGGAGATGAGCAGGTTACCATGGATGACCAGTTTAGACCATCAACAGTGCTAGGTATGATTCTTTTAAAATCTACCCTCATGCAATATTTTTTTGATATGGGTGTATCTCATTCCTTTATTTCTTCTCATGATGTTTATTTGCTATCTTTAAATTTTGAGATGACTTCCATGTTAAAACTACAAACTCCTCTTGATCAAAGAGAATGTAAAGCCTTTATCTATAGAGCATTTTCTATAAATGTTGATGGAGTTGAGCTCATATGATATTTATTTATGCTTGATATGGATATCTATGATATAATACTAGGTATGTATTGGTTGAAAAAGTTCAAGGCTCACATTGACTATTATACCATAATGGTTAATTTCACAACTGGAGATGGAGTTGAGCATCTCTTCAAAGGAGAAAGGAATGAAAAGGATAGTGAAATAGGATTTTTGGAACCAACAGTTAGAACAGTCTCATACTTTTTGGTAGCTTTGACTTTGGAATCAATTTAAGAGATCTAGAATAATAGTTTTCCCACAGTGGTTGATCAGTTTCCATATATCTTTCTCAAAAATTTCTCAGAGTTTCCACTTATAAGAGAGGTGTAATTATTTATTTATCTTCTTCTAGGGACCAGTTCTATTTTACTTCCATCTTAGAGGATGAAACCAATATAATTAAGGGAATTTAAAGTGTAGTTAGAGTATATGGAAAGTAAATGGTTCATTCGGCCTTGCATGTCTTTGTGGGAAGTACCTGTCTTGTTTGTCAAAAAGGCAGATTGGAACTCTTCGGTTGTGTGTGTATTATTTTAAGCTTAATAAAGTTACGATAAAGAATTTGTATCCAATTCCACACATTGATGATATATTTGATCAATTTAGGGGAGCTTAGTTGTTCTTTAAAATTGAATTGTAATCAAGATATCACCTATTGTGGGTTCAGAAGAAGGATATTCCAAAGACAGATTTCAGGAGTAGATATGACCATTATGAATATTTGGTAATGCATTTCTCTCTTACAAATTCACCATCGACCTTTATATCATTGATTAATAAGATATTTCAATGATATCTAGATTTTTTTGGTGGTGTTTGTGGATGAAATATTGGTGTATTCAAGGACAAGGGTCGAGCATGAGCAACACTTGGTGACGATGTTGGGAATCTTGATGGATCATTGTCTGTATGAAAAACTATCAAAGTGTGATTTTTGGATAAAAGAGGTACTTTTAATTGGCCATTTAATCTTTGAAAAAGGTTTTTCTATGGATCCATAAATGATAAAAGTTGTTATCTCTTGGAAACCCCCAAAGAATGTATTCAATATATAGAGTTTCCTTGGTCTAGATGGTTATTACTGACACTTTTTTCATGAATTATCACAACTAGATTCACCTATGAAAGCTCTAAGGAAAAATATTCCATTCCAATTGATATATAAATGTAAAAAGTCTTTTCAAGAGTTGAAAGTTAACCTTACGTCATCACCAATCTTAATCTTGCTAGAATCAGGACAAGGGTACGTGGTGTATTGTGAATCATCAAGGTCCGAGTTGGTATGTGTTATCATGTAGGGAGACTATGTAGTTGCTTATGGATCAAGGAAGTTAATGTTTTATGGGAATAACTACCCAACATATTATTTGGAGTTAGCTAACACAGTCCATTCTTTGAAGACTTAGCGTCATTACATCTTTAGTGAGAAATTTACTATGTTTGCAGACCATAAGAGATTGAAACATATTTTCTCACCAAGGGATTTGAATCTAAGACAAAGAATATGGATAGAGTATCTAAAAATGTTCAACTTTGACTTGATGTATACATTAGGTAAAGACAATACAGTGGAATATTCATTAAGAAGAAAGTCATATGCTCAGTTGTAAAAAGAATCTTTAGATGAGTGGTAGATGATGTCGGTCCTAGCCAACATGCACTTGGATTGTAAAGAACAAGGGAGAACAATGGTTTTATTTCTAGTTTTGGTGGTTCTTGATTTGGTGAAGATGGTTAAGGAGGAACATATATATGATTCAGAATGCGTTGCTATGAGGTACAAACTCAATGGTAGGGAGACCATTGAGAGATGGTAACTGGATGGAAGTTTAGTTTTGTGGTTTCAAAATCAGATTTTCATACCTATGGGGTTTTAAGAATAAATTATTCATGATTACCACCATTCAATATGGTTTGTTTATCCTGAAATATAGAATATGTATAAGGAATTGAAAGCATAGTTTTGGTGGGTCGATATGAAATGAAAGGTGGCTAAGTTCATTTATATATTCTTAACTTGTTAGTAGGTTAAAGTAGAGCATCCGTGAATAGTAATCATGTTGTAGTCTTTACCAATCCCTATTTAGAAATGGGAATATATAGCCACGGATTTTATAACAAGACTCCCAAGAATGGTTCAGAAACATGATTTCATATGGGTGATAGTGGATCGGCTCACAAATTCATCCCATTTCATCCCTATTCATGAATCTCATATGGTAGATGACTTGTCACAAATCTATATCTAAGAAGTGGTAAAGAGGCATGGAGTACTAGTTTCTATAGTTTCTGATAGAGTTTTGAGGTTTACATCTTGTTTATGGAAATCCTTATAGAAATCCCTTGGAACCCAGTTGACTATGAGTACGACATATCATCCTCAAATGGATGGGAAATCCGAAAGGATGATAAAAACTTTGGAAGACATGCTACGGGCTTGTGTAATGGATTTTGGTGGCTCATGGGAAGAGCATGCACCATTAGTGGAGTTCTCGTATAAAAACTGTTATCAGGTTTCGATATACATGGATCATTTTGAAGCATTGTATAAGCAACCTTTTCATTATACACTTTGTTGGGTGGAAACATGTGATACTTCACTAGTTGGGATGAGCCTTGTCCAAGAGACAATAGAGAAGATCCATTTGATCAGGAAATGGATGGAGATGGATCAAATTCTTCATAAATCATATGTAGATCATCATTTATAGTCCTTTTACTTCATGGTGAGTGATCATGTGTTCTTGAGAATCTCTCCAAGGCTTGGACATTGTCATTTTGAAAAGTAGGGAAAGTTATCTTCTCGATACATAGGGTCTTTTGAGATACTAGAATGGGTTGGGGAGGTGGCATATCAGTTAGAATTTGCACCACAATTCAGTTCTATGCATAATGTGTTTCATGTATCTCAGTTGAAAAAGTATCAAACTGATCCTGACCATGTGATTTGATGAGATCACATCGACCTAGAGATGAATGATCCATTGGTGAACATGCCTATGAGGATTGTGTATAGGTAATACAAAGTATTTCATGGGAAAATAATCAGTCTAGTGAGGTTTTTGTGGCAACATGGTCATATTCTGGAAGAGACTTGGGAATGGGAGAAGGAAATGAAATAGAAATGGACAAAACACTTTCAGGGAAACAATGGTTTTATACTTTTCAAGGATGCAAAGTCCAATGGTGTAGAGAATATAACACCCCTAGTTTAAAGTAAGTAACAATTATTTTATGTATTTTAAGTATATAAAGTGTCTTGGTGAAGTTTGAGAGGATTTGGAAACCTTTTGGAATGTTTTGGGGGCTTTTATAAAGGTTCACAGTTGGAGCACAGTTAGTGGAAACCCTAAAAATCCTACAGGAAACCATGTATAATGAGATAAAGTCTAAGGGGAAGGTTCATGGACAGGTGCATGGTTTATCCAAACCATGCAGCTTCCTAGGAGAAATCATGTTTTTTGAGATAATGGGATTTTTCATGGTTGGCACACGGTTTTCTAACAATGTGAGTCAACCATGTGAGGTTTCTATTTGAGATAGAATACAACACACATTTAGCACAATATTTTCCTAACCGTGTGCATAACCATGAATGGTTTAAAAACAAGATCCAAAAAAGTGGATATAGGTTGGATTTGTGTTTTAACACCTCTTTCTTTCCCCATTTTGACCCTAACTTGGGATTTATTCCTCCCAACGGATTGAGAACCTATCACCATCAAATTAGAATTGATCCAAAGGCGTTTCTTGGTGCATTGAAGCCTGAATATCATATTAAGTCATCGTTTATGATGGTTTTTGATGGTTTTCCTTAGATCTTATTCTCTCTCTCTCTATCTCTCTCAGTTTATTATATCTAGTCCCATTGTAGATAGATATAATGTTTTTGATGAAAAATATGATTATATTTGACTTTTTTGATGTTAGGGGAATATATCTAATGTGGGTATTTGAAGATTAAACCTGATTTCGTTGGTGTTTTAGCATCATTATTTGTTTTCACCATAAATCCCAAGGTATGTGGATTTACTCTCGACTCCTCTATTTAAGACTTGAAGTATTAATTTCAAAATGATTGTTTTGATTAAAATTTATTGTGAAATTGGTGTGAAAATCATGTTATAAACCCTCTTTAGTGATGGTTTGAGTAGTTTATGGATTTTTGGTGAAATTGTGGAATTGGGGAAAGTGGTTGTGCAATGTGCCTTGTTTTCTTGATTTTAAAATGTGGACTTATTTTATTTTTTGTAAATGGTTTAATTGATATTTCTTAAATAAAAATATGGTTTTATTGAAATTCATTGAATTGATTTTATTGAAATGGGTTTCAATAAAATGTTGGTTTTATTGGAATGGTTTGTTGGAAAAATGACATTCAATAAAAGGGGTTGGTTTTATTGAAATGATGTGTTATTATGATTTTAAATAAAATTGTGTTTTATTGAAATGATTGAATTGGTTTTTAAAAGGTTTAATTGGAATGTGGATTAGCTTAAATGATTAAGCGTGTGTATAAGGGGACGAATATTGGTCATGAAAGTACCACCATCAAAGAGATGAGTCTGGATGTGAAAGTTCCACCGTGAATGGTAATACCAAGATTGTGTGTGGTTCTTGTGTGTGGTCATGTGGTTAAGGGTGTGTGTGTTATTATATGAAATGGAATGGTTTATTATAATATATAAAGTGAGAAATGGTTAATGATTTTTTTGGGTGCTTTCCTTGGAAATTGGTTTGTTTGAGAAAATTGTTTTAGTATGGATTTATTATAAATTATTGAACTGTTTAAATGGGTTTTATATAAATTATTTTTTATAAATGTTCTAACATGTTCTATCCCAGTTGTGTAAGTAGATAATTCATTTGGGAAAAGCCTGATGAGTTTCATTACTTACCCATGCTTTGAAACTTTGGTACTTTTGAAGATTTTGTTTATCGAGACATAGGAAAAGGTAAAGTATCACACTTCTCTAGTGGTGCATAGTGATACTTGGGATGTTTTATAGAGTTGGAGCATGGAGCATCATTGGATATTGGAGTTTTTTAGAGTATTTGGGTTCTATTGGTTATTTATTCCACTATTTACTTTGATGTTTTTATTATTCCACTATGGTGCTCTTTCAGAGTTTGGTTTTGATATAAATGGTATTACTTTGAGTTGTTTTACATTTAATATCATGCATCATGTAGTAGTTTATTTGGTTATGTCATGTTTGGTTTGGTTGTTTACTTTCAAGTGAAAATAATCCCACACATATTAATGAAGCCCTTGGAATTTGTTGATAGCCTTTAGCACCTCTGGGATGTCTCTTTAGGTCAAGTAATATTCCACTGCCTTCTCAAGCTAATGAGGAGGGGTGATATATTACAAAGAGAATTCCCATTCTCACTTGATGGAACTGTAAACGATTGGTTTTATTATTTACAACCTTAATACACAACATGTTGGAATTATTTGAAATGTCTTTTCTTATAGAGATTTTTTCTAGCATTAAGGACCACTTCCATTCAAAAAGAGATCTCAGGAATCAAGAAATCCCAAGGGATCAATGTATGACTATAGGGAGCAGTTCAAGAAGTTGTATGAAAGATTCATGCATCACCAAATCAATGAGACACTCCTCATCCAATACTTTTATGAAGGCCTCATGCCTATGGAGAGGAGTGTGATGGATTCTATAGTTAGAGGTCTATTGGTCGAAAAAATACTAGTATATACACGTGTGTTGATTAGCAATATGGAACAAAACTCCTAATAATTTAGTGATCAAGGTACACCACATATTAGTGGAGTACATCATTTAAGTCCATCTTCACTTGAAAATCATTTAATTAATACTAAGTTGGATGAATTGACCACTATGGTGAGACAAATTTATTTGGATCAAAAAACATCCCAACCCACTCCTATGAGACCTTGTGAAATTTGTACTATAATTGACCACCCAACTGACTATTTCCCCCAATTACAAGAGACAGAGGATTACCTAACCATATTCCTTGGGGAACCATATCAGCAATAACAAAAAACACATCCCCAGAAGAATTATGATTAATTTTCACTAACATAAAACCAAGGATGGAAAGATTATATGGAAATAAGGCATGGATCTGGACAACAACAAAGCCCTCCTTTTCAATAAAACTTTTAGCAGACTCCTCCTTACCAACAAGGTTTTCAACAACCCCAATAGAGATTTTAAGTCCAAACATAAAAAAGTAAACAACAAGTTAATTCTAAACTAAAGGTAGATTATAATACTAATGAACTTTTGAAAAAATATATTAATCAACAGAATGAGCCTAATATTCAAGGTTCAAATTTGAGGGAGTTGAAGATGAAAATGAGCTAGATTGACATCACCCTCCATGAACTAGTAAGTGATAACTCCAGAAATCCTTCTTCCCAACCTACTCCAAATCCCAAGGGGAATTTCAGTGCCATAAAATTGAGAAGTGGGAAGAGAAAAAGTGATACATCTACACATATCATTCCACCAAGATTCAATTAAACCCTGAAGAATCCCCATTCAAGACCAACTGATGAGGAGCCGAAGGAGAAAGAAAAAGGTAAGAAAAAGGCTGAAGATATTCCTACTAAATCCTTTCCATTTCTATATAGAGTTTTATAAACCAATAATATGACTCAATAGGAGATGAAAAAATATGTTTTAGATACATTCAAGCATGTTGAGATCAACATCCCTCTACTTGAAACAATCAAGAAAATTCCAAGGTATGGAAAGTTTTTGATACACCTGTGTACAAATAGAAGAGGGTTAAAAGGAAATGAAAGGATCAACCTTTAGAGAAATGTATCTTAACACATCACACCAACCTTGGTTATGCCTAAAAAGTGTAAGGACTCTGGGACATTCACCATTCCATGAACCATAGGGGAGTTGAATTTATCTAATGATTTATATGATTTGGGTGCATCCATTAATGTCATGCCCCACTCTGTTTTCTCTTCCTTATAGATTGGCGTGATAAATCCAACAAGGGTGGTGGTGCAACTAGCGAATAGGGACATAGTGTACTATATGGGGGTCATTGAGGATATCCTTGTTTGGGTAAGGGAAATGATATTTCATGTGGATTTCTATGTCCTGGATATGGAGGATGATCAAGTAAGTTCTCATGATCCCATAATTCTTAGAAGACCCTTCCTAAAAAATTCCAAGACAATCATAAATTTCAATGAGGGTACACTTTATATGAAGTTTGGATATGATATCGTACAATTTAATATTTTATACTCCATGAAGTGACCCTTAGAGGACCATTCTTATTTATTTATCTCCCATTCTAACCCATCTTATAATGAATCTACAAATTTTGATTTTCAATATTTTCAAAATGGGGATCATTCTATGATTAGAGATATATTGAGGATTGGTTCTGGTTTGATGTTATAAAATACCATCACACCTATTTATCATGATAAAATCACACTCATTTCTAATTTTATGTGGATTCTTAATCTAATTATGGGAATATACTTTCTAATTATGACATGTCTATTGATTTTGTAGAAGGATTTGATTCATTATTCACTGATTTTGATGATGCATATTTAGACCCTGACATTCATTGTGCACATGTATTAGTTCCCACATCATTACCATTAATAAAAAAACCACCTAAACTGGGAATTAAACCATTTCTAGAAAACTTAAAATATTCATACCTATTGAATAATGAAAAATTACCTGTGATAATTGCTAATAATATTCTACCTAAATAAGAAACACAACTTTTAAATATTTTAAGGGAGAATATTAGGGAAATTGGGTGGACCTTAGCAGACATACTAGGTGTTATATTTTCTATTTGTATACATAGGATTATTTTGGAGGATGGGGAGAAAATGGTTAGGCAACCACAAAGGATACTTAACCCCACACTATTAGAAGTTGTGAAAAAGGGGTGTAAAAGTTTCTTGAGGCATGTATTATTTAACCTATTTATGAATCTGAGTGGTTCATCCCTATCCAGGTTGTACCCAAGAAAACTAGGTTAACTGTTATAAATAATGAAAATGATGAGTTAGTTCCCATGATAATACAAAATAACATGCAAGTGTGTATAGATTATAGGAAACTGAATCAATCCACTCATAAGGATCATTTCCCACTTATATTCATTGAACAAATTATTTATACACTGCATGTAGAACACACTATTTCTTTTTGAATGGTTTATATGGCTATTTTAAGGTTCCCATTGTAGAAGAGGACTTAAAGAAGATGAAATTCACCTTCCCATTCAGTACATTTTCTCACCGAAGGATTCTATTTGGACTTTTTAATGCCCCAAGTACTTTATAGAGATGCATGGTAAGTATCTTTTATAATTTACTTAAGAATTGAATGGAGTTATTTATGGATGATTTTATTATGCATGGTTTCTAATTTGATGAGTGTATCTCGAGTTTGGGTAAGTGTTTCATCACTACATTGAGAAAATTTTGGTTTTTAACTTTGAAAAATTTCATTTCATAGTAGAGAAAGTAATTCTACAAGCTCATGAAGTGTCACAGCATGGCATTGAGGTTGATAAATATAAGGTAGATATTATTTTATCCTTTTCATATCCTAAATGTGTGTGTGATGTTTTATCATTCCCTGGACATGTGGATTTTTATCAACGCTTCATTATAGATTTCAATAAGATCGCTCTACCCTTATCTCGACTACTTCAAAAATATATTGACTTATTTTTTGATGATTTATGTAGGGTATCATATGATGATTTAATAAGAGTCTCACCACACCCATGATCATACAACCCCTATGATGGGACCTCCCATTTGATCTTATGTGTGATGCTTTAAACTTCGTAGCTAGAGCATTCTTATCCCAGAGGGTGGAAGGGTGGTCCCACGTGATTTATTATGCATCAAGGATTTTGGATTCATCCAAAAAAAATTACACCACATAAAAAAAGGAGTTTCTTGATGTTATATTTGCTTTTAACAAGTTTTTATCATACTTTTTGGGATCTAAAGTGGTTTTTTTCTCTGATCATGTAGCTTTGAGGTACCTCTTAAAGAAACCATATGCAAAGCTATGACTTATTTGTTGGATGCTACTTTTTTAGGAGTTTAAAATTGAGATAAGGGATAATAAGGGGTTAGAGAACTTGGTAGTTGACCACATGAGTAGGATCACTCCCATGTGGGAGCATAATACTGTAAACTAGGTACCACTTTGGGACACTTTCCCTGATGATAATCTCTATATCATCTCAAGTTCGCATCCTTAGTATAAAGATTTAGTAAATTACTTGGTTGCCTTTGAAATTCCTGCAAACCTAAAGAAAAACCAAGTTGAAAAATTAAAGATCAAATCTAGGTTTTATGTGTGGGATGATCCTTACCTTTAGAACATTTGTAGTGACCAAATAAATAAGAGAAGTATTTTTTATCATAAGTTTGAATCTATTTTTCAATTTTGTCATACACTTGATTATGGTGGAAACTTTGAACCCCAAAGGACATCTAGGAAGGTCTTAGATTCTTGATTATATTGGACTACCTTGTTTCATGATTCCCATGCATTTTTTAAGTCATGTTCTCATTTCTAACACAATGGAAACATTTTGAGGAGACTCGAGATTTCCCAACAACCCATATTATATTGTGAGATTTTTGATGTATAGGGAATTGATTTTATGGGTCTGTTTATAAGATAATTTGGTTTCTTGTACATTATTTTCACCATTTATTATGTTAGTAAATGGGTGTAAGCTAAGGACACTAGTACTGATGATTCTTGTATTATAGTGGGTTTTTTAGAGAATCAATTTTTCTGTAAGTTTGGAGTACCAAAGGCTATTATTAGTGACCAAGGCACAAAATTTTGCAACCGAAATTTGAATTCCATCCTTAAAAATTATGGTGTGACACACAAAACTTGTACTTCATACCACCCTAAAAAAATTTCCAGGTCTAGGTTTCAAATTGAGAGTTGAAACAAATTTTGGAGAAAACGGTACAACTGAATAGGAATGATTGGAGCAAGTTCTTGGATGATGCATTGTGAGATTATAGGATAACATTCAAAACTCCCATGGGTATTTCCACCTTCCACTTCATTTTTGGGAAAGAATGTCATCTTCCCATGGAGGTCAAGCATCAGGCATATTGGTCTATAAAAAAAATGAAACATGGATTTAAACCAAGCTGAATATCAAAGGGAAATGTAAATTCAAGGGCTTGAGATATTCAATTATCATCATATGGTAAATCAAGGATCTATAAGAAAATATCAAAAGAATGTTACGATAGAATGATCAAAAAAGGGGAGTTTCCTGTTGGATAAAAATTCCTTTTATATAGTTCATGATTGAAGCCAATGTCCAATAAGTTGTGTTCTAGGTAGTTAGGTCTTTATTTTGCATCTAATGTTTTTCCTTATGGTGTATTAGATATTACACAAGAAGGAATAAAAAGGAGCTTTATAGTCAATGGGAAACTTTTGAAGCAATAAATTGAGGGACTTCGCACCCATGTAGTTGATTTCATCACATTGCATGACCCCATCATCTCTTGAAAATATCAGGTTGTCCCTAACCCTTTCACTTTTATATTATTTTTCCTATTTAAAATTCAACATTTCATGTGCATTTATCAAATCATAGGTTCACATTGATGATACTGTAATATTTTAAGTGTTGGGGAGGGGAAAACATTTTGGGGTATCTATTTAGGATTTTCTTCTGTGTGTTTTGTGTTTTTTTATTAATTAAAAAATATATATAAAGGAAACAATAAAAAAACACATCATATAACATGATCATTTACATGTGTACCATATTTAAAATTAATTTTTTTCAAAATTCATTAGCATCATGATAATAATGATCAATATTTCATCATAAAGGGTTGTTTTTTATAAAAATAGGAATAATTGATGATATTATTGGTTGTGTCATTATAAAACTTTTTATATTTTGACACTATTCTTTGTGATATTTTTTTATGGTGAATTTTTTCATTTATTTCTCCACAAAAATTTCCATGAAACCATGACTTATGAAATTTTTCCTACTCAATTTAAGGTATAACCAAGATAGGTAAAAAAAAATTCATATTATATCAATGGTTGATCCATATGTTCATTTATCTTCTAATCAATTTCATTACCATACTAAATTTACATATGTGTGTGTACCTAATATTCAATAGTTGTACAAACTAAAAATAAAAAATAAAAAAAATAAAAAAATGATTAACTTAATAAACAGGGGAGTGATGAAATGAACAACATGTGGTGATATCTAGGTCAGGAGCTTAAGGTTTAACTTTTGGGAATGTTTAAGTGAGTGGGTCTTGAGATTTGATTGAAAATGAATGTAAAATAGGTTTAGTGGAATTAAACCAGGTAAGAATAAATTTTTTACATAACCTGAATATACTGAATAAAGGGTGGTGATATGAGCTAGAAATGGTTGACACACATACATGTGGGTAATTAATGGCATTGTAGACCCATAACTTGTTTTTCTGTGATTAGTGTCACAAATCTCATTGGATTTTGTTTTGATACAATTTATGAGACAATTAATCTCAAATTTATTGAGATTTAATCTTTATAATAATATTACTCTGCCTATATTTCCATTGTGGATTGGGAAATCTGAACATGCATATCTGATCACAATTTTCTAGAATACAAGACATGTGACTTTGCCTGGGAGTGAAAAAGGGTAAGTGTGAGGGAGTTGACAAAACATATTTTTGATGAATATTTTATTTATAATAAATGACACAATTTCCTCACATTGTGTTAAATATGTTTATTTATAGAATATTTGGGATTAGATCATTCAATTTCAAATTTGATGAAAATTCTAGTTTTGAACCTTCAAAGTGAACTATAGTATTCTAGTCATAAATATTTTTATGTGAATTATTTGAAATTGAAATTTTGTGAAAAAATTCTTCACTTAATTGGATACAAATTTAATTTATATCATTTAAGTGGATCATGCATTTGATTGAAGTAAATGGTCCATGAATTCAAAGCCGAACTTGACTCGACATATTGGACACCACTTCACTATTTGGGTCATAAATTCTTCATCCAATCTTGGATTGGAAAATAATTTGGGTGTAATATGGAGGACCCAATTCTGAACAAATAATCCTCATGTAAGGATAGACGATTCATGCGTTTTAGTGGTCAAAAAGTTAGTTAAATTTGGATTAAAATATTTGGATAAATTTATCATTCACACTTTTAAATTCACAGAATCCTAGCATCCAATCCCCTATATAAATGGGTATTTTTTATCCTTTGGAGGGTATTTCCCATGAATTAAGATATTTTGGGTATAGGGGAAGTGGCTTCACTCTATTTCTCTAATCATTTCAAGAGAGAGATCTCTTGAAGAAAGGATCCCTTCATAGAAGCCTTCTTCTTCTTCTTCACATTGTAATGTTTGTGTTTTCATAATAAACATCTTAGTTTATCTTATATTTATTATTTTTTTTCAATTTTATTCTTATATAATCATCCTATTTGGTCTTAAAATCAATATTCGAAACATGACTGGGTTATGACCTTTCTAAACCTTTGTATTATAATGACTACACCACCCATTGAAGCGTAGTTTTTCTTAGTAATTGATATAATTCTCACCTTATTCACTTATTTTTTTTTAATAAATGATATACTGTAATTAAAATAATATTATACATTAATTGAGTTTTTAAATTAAAATTAACTAATAAATCAATTGAAAAATTAACACAAAACTCATGAGGTCAAGTAATGTGTGAATTGTGAGAGAGCGATATCAATCGGAAAAACCAAAAAACACGGGATCAATTTATAGAGTTAAAATACAATATCAAAACTCAATTCACACTCATTTATAGAATGGATATGTGCCATAATTTACCACTAACCATAA
This sequence comes from Viscum album, assembly GCA_963277665.1. NCBI lineage: Eukaryota > Viridiplantae > Streptophyta > Magnoliopsida > Santalales > Viscaceae > Viscum > Viscum album. Next base: position 1,919,462,221 of record OY728152.1, read on the forward strand.
TCTATCCTTAGAATGACAATCAAATCTGCATGCTACAATTGCATGTTCTGAAACTAGCCTAGGGTTTAATTAATTTCATATTTATGGTTAAGTTAACTCTCATAGGGTTTAAGGGTTAACAAATTAGGGTATCATAATTAAGTAGAGTTTAATTTAAATTATAATTATTAATAAGTATGTGAATAGTTATAGTTATATCAATTATAGCTTCTAAAAATATTTTCTAAAACAACATCATCTCGTTGCGTTTTCTCAATCTCATTTAAAAAAATACAATCTTCTTCCAGCATAATTCTTTTTATTTTATAAAAATAAAACAAACCCCCCTTTATTTTTAATAGTTTTTTTCTTTTAATTTGTTTTAAAAATACCTTTAATATGTTGTTTTAAATATTTCCTCAAAGAATGACCTTGGTCAGCCACTCTACTACACCTAAGTACTTTAAATTTACACATTGTTTGAGAGAACCCATAAAAACGGATTTTAGTGTCCTTAATTGTGTTATATGAGATATTATGCATGATGTTTCAAGTGTGATTATTCTTTAGGCAATGCTTAACAATGGTAGTTACTAGGGAAGAATCATCATAGAGTTGTCGGGGTTGTTACTCCCCTATCGCACCAGGGAGCGAGTTCCCCATACTCTTTATATATATAGTGATGATACTCCCCCAAACTAGGAATGATTCCTATATTTAAAGAGTGGAACTCCCCTTTATTCAATATTTAGTAGTGAGAGGGTCCTCCACAGGTGTTGTGGATCCCTCAACTATAGAGTGTAGTAGTGAGGAGGGGCCCCTCCACACACAAATTCTGATGAGGTTGTGTTTGATGATGGGTATCAGTGATGGAATTTTGGAACTATAGGTAGAATCATGGAATTTGGATAGGTTTTGATATAGAGATCCCATTTATCTCTCATATGGGTTTCTTTATGAGCATGTATATATGTATTGGGTTTCATTTCCATCTTTCTTTGGGCTGAGTAATTTTTTTGTATCTCTTTACAACCCCTCTTCATTTTTCAAGGCACCCTACTAGGTATGTATATACTCATCCCTTCAAAGGATTTTACTACATGTGTCGTGTATTTTTTATACAATATATAGATCGATAGTGACTTTGGTGGATCCTAGTGATACTTGGGTTCATTGATCACATATAGTGGTTGAGATTTGGAGATCAGGAGTCTAGCTCTCTTGGTTTTCATTTATTCCAATTATTGTCAGGTTGAGACTTCATTTATAGTTCAACATGTATTTTACCCTTTCATTTTGTTTTATATAATCATACTCTGTTGTATTTTTCTAGAGGTTATTTCATGCATGTTTACACCCTAGATGTTACTGTCTTTTATATTCCTCTGCACTTTCTCATAGATATGGTTGGGTGAATACATACAGTTACATTAGGAAAAGGCCTTACATTTAATTTATTCTTTCTCAACACTTATCGATAGCCCCTATATATTGTAGGTAGGATTAGGGTGGTCATGACTTGACCTTATGTCATCCAGGAAGGCCCCAATGGTTCAGGTCATGACAAATCTCCTTGATTTCTAGATGTTTTAAAAGTGTTCTTGAACCAAATTAATGATGCATGTGATACCTAGATTTGTGTTATCAAAGGGTTCCCATGTTTTGTTGGTTTTTGTAACACCCCTGAATGATAAAGGGTTAAATGAGTAAATGATACGACTCATGTCAACAAGGTGCACCCTCATTTTCAGGATCCTACCTGATTAGAACTCCATAGTTAAGCATGCTTGGATTGGAGTAGTGTTCAAGATGGGTAAACTTCTGGGAAGTTTCCTAGGGTGTGTGTGAGCGAGGAAAAAGAACACTGAAAAGGACATGTGTTGTCTTGTGGGTACTTTCATTAGTCAGATGATCTATTCAGGCATGTGGGTGGGCCTTAGGGTGAGGACCACATGTCTGCGGGGCAACTGGTGGTACCTGGCGGGCCAGGACCCGATGACTATGTTAAGGCGGGGTGTCTGTGCTATCACTGGGACCTAGTTGTTACATTTTTCCATTTAGAAAAAATGGGTAAATTTTTTAGTTCAGTTTAAATTTGGTTTCAAATAGTGTTTTTTTTGCATTTATGGTGTTTGATAAAATTCCATTGATAGTTTTGTATAAGAAAAACAATTGGTTCATGGTGTTTTGAACCAATTTGGTTTTATAAAGTGAAGGGTTCATTTTTTAAAAAGATTTTATCCTATTTTAATGGTTTCCCATGTTTTAAAATAATCTTCCTTGTTTATAAAATGGTGTTCTTGATTTATAAAAGGGGGTTACCTTGTTTTTAAATAAGTATTGTTATTTAAAGAAAGTGGTGTGCATTTTAAATGCTTTACAAGTTTTGAAAAGGGGTGTGTGTGTCCTCTTGAGTTGCTTGTTTTAGGATAAATACTTTATTTGATTGAGCATGCTGTTTCTTGGTGTTTTTGTGAGATTTACCTTGGAATTAAATTTGGGTTAAAAATGGGTTTTATAAAGGGATTTCCAAAGAATATCTTTTTACATATAAAGATAATGCTTGGTTGGCACCTTAAGGGAAGGTGGTTTATTGATCAATGATTACACCCCAACCAAGCACTGTTTATCCTTTATTATGCTTCAATGCACGTGTTTATGATATATGAATGTTGATTCATGGATTATGTGGTTAGTACTTAGGCTTGGTATTGAAAGGGGTGTATTAGAGGTGGAAAGTATAGATTTATGTGATTTAGTGACTTTGGTTTTTATGTTTGTCATGTGATTCCATTTGTTTTATAATATTCCACCTCCATAATCTATCACATGAGGAGCTCTAGGCTATTAAGTGTGGAGTAAGGGATGTTGGCTATCTAGTTGACAGTCACACACTATCTAGTATCCCCTAGTTGAATGTTATGACATGGATAGGGTTTGTCACCAATGAGACTAGTTTAGAGTGATTCGGGGGATGAGTTATGTGATCATTAACCTGCCGATAGTTGGTTCCACTTTTTCATGTATAGTTATCATGCCATTAGTCCCTAGGTGGTTGCCTCATGTTATGTATCCTATGTTATACCTTTTTGTTATATATTGTCATGTGAGTTGATATCTTTTTCTTGATCCTATTTTGATGTATTGGTTATTTATGTATGATCATTATTGTTGTAAGTCTTTCCTTGTTTTGTTATTATCATTTTTTATAACTATTGATGGATTTAAATTTTGTTATATTTTCTCTTTCCTATACTAATTTCGAGTGTGTCTGTGTTAAGTTTTAAGAAGGAAAAAATGTTGTTTTTAAAAATTTAAGACCCATAAAATGCTTCTTTGAAATTTATTTAAAACCATGAGGGTTTTTTTTTCTTAAAATAAGTTTTTATTTTAAATGTAATCCTTGAAATTATTTTCCTTTGAAAATTTATTTTTAAACCATGTAAAGTTTTTTTTCTTCAAAGAAGGGTGTTTCAATAGAAAATAAAAGTTTTGGATTGTTTATTTTTCTTAAATTCAATTGGATTTATTTTAAAAAGGTAAGTAGTTGGGTTTTTTAAACTACATTACCTTGGTAAATCCCCTTGGAGGCATGTTTGAAAAAAGGGTCTTTTAAGAAATGAAAAAAAGGTTTTATGTGTTTATTTTTATTTTGTATAAAGGAAATGAAAACCTACCTTGTTATTATTTTCAAACTAGTGGACTTGGTTTTTTTATATAAAAGGAATGTAATGAACTCATAGTGGTATTCTACTAGTATATATCTCACACCCTGCTTACCCACATTGGTGGGCATAAGATCTTCATGCTTTTTGTAGGTTCCTAGGTTATGGCTTGCAAGTTAGTTTGCTATTGCTATCTATTAGGAGGTGGGTGTTGTTTGGGTTATAGTGGTGACTTGAGAGTCATACGAATATGTTGGGGGTTTTCACCCAATTTTGGTTCCACCAATTTTAGGTCAGGTAGTGTATCAGCCTCTTAAACCACTTGATTATTTTCAGTTTACTTTTTATTCCCTTACTTTGTGAAATGTAAAACATTTATATTAAAATGGTTTCAATTTCATGGATTTTTTTTGTAAAATATTTTCATTTGTTTTTAGCATTATTATTTGTTGTGTTATAATTCATTTTATTCTATTATTTTATCTTTCCATGGTCATCTAATTTAAGAGACCTCATGTCGAGTTCCTACTTGGAACCATTGTTGATCCCAGTTTCCATGAGGGTGAAATCATTCCCATTTTCTCTCTTATGATACCTTGGTGCTTGTTTCCAACCCAGGGTGATCTAGAACATGCATCGAGACTTGTGGCAGAATGAATTAGGTGATGTGTGATGCACACCTATCATGGGGTGTGGAAAAAGCTACTATTTATATTTTCCTAGTGTAGCACAATGGATGAACATGGTTGTATCACTTGAAGAGATTCATATTTTATTACCTAAAACTACTTATTTTTGTGTTTTTATAATTTTACGAAAAAATATAAAGATATAGAAAAGAGAATTAAAATTATAAACTAACATGCAATGTAAATAAAATGAGTTAGAAAAGAAATAACTTGGCTCAAGGGTTTGGTTTCAGGTTCCTTCATTATTCATGTTAGTTGTTTAAATTCAGTTTGATAATCTAATTATGAAATCTCACTATTGGATATCCATCCTTTTATTTATTGTGAAATATTAAATTCCAAGGAAAACTAAATTCTATCTCCTCCTATAATCAAGGTTAATGAAACACCTCAATTGAGAGTGTGAAATCTTCTTGGAACCGGCTCCATCGTATGTCATTTTATCCATTGAACGAATTTAATTCATCATGTAAATAGATTTTATTAAATATAATGAAGGGAAAAGGTACAAATAAAGGAATAGAAGTGAGTTCAATATCCATGTCATGATGTAAAATCTCTGAACCTGTACATATCACTCTCATTCACTACAAACATAATTAAAACATATAGAATTGAATAATAGAATTCAAGAAACACCTATCATCCCCTGAGTCCAAGATTTAGGCCAGTATCCCATTATTGTAAGTAAGAGGTGACAATGAAGAGAATATAAAGAGAGAATAAATAGAGAGAGAGAGGAGAATGAGAAAGAGAGAGAAACATAGTGAAGAAAAAATAGAATAAATTAATTATATAAGAAACAAAATAAATAATAAATTATAAAAGAAGTAAGAAAATAAAAATCACCAAAGAAACATCCTTCAAGATGACCCTATGATCATTTTTAGTGGCAGCAAGCCCCATCTATTTATAGAGGGAGGAATCATCTCTTATTCCTTAATTTAAATCTTCAATATTTTTTTTATATTTGGCCAAAGTTTTATTTTTTTATTTAGATATTAGTAGTAGATATCTCCAAAGATATAAGGTGTTTCTAATTTTGAGTGCATGGATATACTAAGACATGGAAGAAACATGGTCTGGTGATGTTCAAGAGAAATAATAGGGAATTTATGTTCTTAAAATTCTCATATCTCAACTTTGGGAAAGTTTTGATAATGAATACCTTCAACCTATTTTAAAAATTCATATCCATGTGGATTTTATATGTTTAAATTTCATCATAGCATCTTATGTGAAAAAAATCCCATTCATTTATATGAAATTGGTGGTGTTTTGTGTATTTTTTCATGAGATATGTGACATAGATGATTCTCTCCATGAGTTCACATAGCTGATTCTTGATCATGGATCATGTTGATGTTTTCATCATGGATCTTACAGCCAATTTTTCATCTCCTCAGTGTAACTTCTAACTACATGGTGTAATGGGTGCGGTGATGGTGTATATCATCTCATCAATCCATCCAAACTTCATAGTGGTTGGATGGAGATTCTCATTATCATGCATGGATTGGGTAGCTTCTATTAAATCTCATGGGAGTCATATGATGCCATATAGATTATCTATTGTGGGTATGAGCTTCATAATGGTGATTTGGCTCGAGCTCGATCTTCCATGGTTGGGTCCATAGTGATCTTGATGAGTTTCATATGGCAGAGGTCATTGACAAGTGGTGTCAGGCGGTGTTGAGAAGGTGAAGTAGTGGAGTTGAAATGTCTGAGGTGGGAGAGTTTCACGTTAAGAATGATGTAGTGTTGTTTCTATTAATGATGAAAAACTCTCATGTGAAGATTTTATAACATAAAATTGTGGAAAATTGGACACTCCAATATATTACAACACACGTTATGGTGGTGGGGGATCAGCGCCTGCATACACCTTTCACACACGTACATGGGCCCTTTCTGACACCCACATGCCCATGAAAGCCTTGAACCACACTATTCTTGCACTCTTTTGCATGACCTAATATTCCCATGCCACTTAATGATCTCTCCCTTAGTCCTTGCTTGGCTGACTGGCCCATACTGGGCTAGCTATGTGGCTTGCATTCCTTGAGGTTGAGGCCTAGCCTTACTGGCCAATTTTTTTGTTACCTAAAAACATTTCAAACTCTTAGTATAGTTCTGCCAGAATATCATAAATAAATTAAATATTAAAAATAAAATATTTTTATTCATTTAAATCTATTTAAATTCATCATTTATAAATTTTCACATTTTAATAACACAATCAACTAAAAGGGGATATTAATTATAAACCATTGAAAATAAAAAGAAAATGTTTAAAATTTTGTATGTAAAAATGAGTGCATCAATGTGTGAGGTTAGATCAGGATAGTTTTCTATAGTCTAGATGAAATAAGAACCATGAACACATGCAACATGATGTGATCTAGGATACAGTACTTCTAATTTTCAAGTTAAAACACCCATTTTTTTCTGTATATCATTTTGAGTCTTATGGTTTAACCATACACCACATCTAGAAACCAATGTGAAGGATTCCCTGTGGAACTTTAAAAAAAACCACAAAAGTACACCATGGAATAGAGGCAGGTTGTGATGTTCCATAAAGCGTTAAAAAATTATTCTAAAATTTTTTAACTTGTGTTTTATATATTTTTTGTAAATAATAAGCATCAGGCTTTTTAAAATGGGATTTTCAAGTATAAAATTAATATGAAAAAGTTTATATTATATCTCATGTTTTGGAAAATAAATAAAATGTTTATTTATTTGTTTAATTCTTTAATAGTCACGTTTAGTAATTTTTTAATAAATATCAATATTGTGTATGAAAATTTATGTGATAATTTGTTTCTAGGTGATAAAGTCTTGTATATCATGTTTATGTATGACACCATAATATTTAGTTTTTCATATACCTTCAACTTAGTATATTTTTAGAGTTATAATATTGAAAATAGTTATTGAATATTGTTTGTACATATTAGGTGTTAGAGATATCATGAATTGAATTCTATCTTGAGTAAATTATCCTTAGGTAAAAGGACTATGGGTTAGAATTCTCACTTGTCTGAAGGATTATGTCTTGTTTTATAAAAGTGGGAGTTAGCTATCTATGAATCTAGTCTAACTCATGTGAATATTGTAAATTTCATATAAATTTATTCCTTTACCTAAAAATTTCATATACCTTAGGTATAAGATGCATTTAGATATGTTTTAATATACTTGGATTCTATTTTTGGTAAATAACACAAAAGTGTGGGTTGTGTTAATAATTAAACATTATTGTGGTGTGAAAAAATTAATTTTATGGATGGAATAGAGATTCCAAAACTAAATCATTGAAATCATGCACACACAAAGGAATAAAACATGAAATGATAAAGATTACCTGAGACATAATAATTATGAATTTAATATGCATATGATTCATATTAAATTGGAATGACTTTAAAAAACCCACAAATACTAAGTGTGGGATTCATTCCAAAATAGCACTTTCCAATACCTCGATCATGCAACTTGGTAGGCCATGCCATAACTGGGTGCCCGTGGATTATCTTGTGTAAGGCAAGAAAATGATAAGTAAATCTAGATTATCTCATTGGGTATGTTATTCCATAGTTAGGTTCCCCTTGATTATCTTTTGTTAGATTATTCTTGGAATTTATTTTGAATTACACTAGCTAGGAGACCCTAATAGGATTAGGTTACCATAAGAATAGATTTGAACATTATCCATATGATAGGTGTGGTTAAAGTGTTGTCTACTAAACCATAAAAAATTCACAACTATTATTATTGGGATGATTCTCTACCTAAATATATAAGTGTTGATAGTAACTCCATGATGGTTCCATTGCTTAGTGAAATATGGATCTTAGCTCACTAAATGGATATATTATACAAGGTCATCATTTTAGTGGGGGAACATTCATTAAAATTACTTAATTAAAAGATATAAAACATGATACTCACCCACTAATATGTATTTGTTGTAGATTATATAATACTACATAATAATTATATTAAGATCACTTATAGGAATGACCAATAAAACATTTATAGATTGGTATCTAGGGTTGAGAAATGTTCTTAAGGATAAGAATTTAGATTGAATATGAATTTCATAGAGATCAATTTCTTTGAATTTGAATCATGGTTATTTGATATCAGGTGTTCATCTGTGCTAAAAAATATATACTGAGAGACATAAGAGAATCGGTAGAGGGTGAACTATATCTTCATGTTAGTAATGAAGAAAGATTTTTTGTATTAGAAGTCGGTATGTATGATCTGACTTTACTAAGTGGATTAGTTATAGAATTGGAAATTTTTTATTATGTTCCCTCCATAACACTATAAGGAAAATAGGTATTAACAACAATTTTTTTTCTAAATAAGTGATGGTTTTAACCACCTCTCATTGATTTGTGGTGGTTTTATAAATTTCCATGTTTTTCTGAGTTTCACATAAATTAGCAGCGGTCCTTTAGAACTGCTGCAAATTCATGTTTGGTGGCAGTTGTGAAAGATCCCCTAAAATGAGTGCGCGGTTTTTTTCTGAATAATTTTTACAAAATAGCATAATTTTTAACTGCCAAAAATAAATTGAGAACGGTTTAATTCTTTTTTTATTTTTTCCCTAAATTAGATATGGTTATAACTATAGTTAATATATCAGTGGTGGTTTAACAACATATAACTATAGTTGATCAATGAGTAGTGGTGATTAAAACCATCAATAATTAGAAAGAAAAATTAGTATCTTACACAGGACTTCTAAATATGTTACTACTTGCAATATAAAATACAAATATATTCATTGGGTACAGAATTCACTAATTTCAGTACTCAAACAAACAAAACATAAAAAAGAAAACATTTTCATACATTATATCACAATATTTTTTACACACAAAACATATTTTTTTTAAGTCAAATGTTTCACAAAAAACATACATAAGTTTTTGTTACAAATACAATACATGAAAGGGGGAATCAAACATCAAGCTACTCCCCTGAGTCAGGATGGCTAGCCCTAGATGATCCATGATCCTAATTTTCCTATCAAATACCATCATTCAGTACATCTATTGTCTAAATTAAATAGAATTTAGAATATAAATTATTTTTAAGTAGATAGCACATACAACATATATTCATAGCAATTATAATAATAGTATAAGATCATTAAAATAAATGTAACAGATTTAGTATTGATGTAGTTTGTCATATAAAGGATGAATTGTCCACAGGAATACCTTCATTCATTCCATGAAATAAATTACCCAATGAACTCTTCATCACTGCAAACTACTCATCTCAAGTTATCCATCACGTCTCATGCTATTGTATTATGTTCTTGAGGATCTCAATTTTCTTTTATGATTCTAATTGATTTAGAATAATAACATTACTCAAATCTATAGGAGTCACCATAGTGAATGATGATGAAATCCTTCCAAAGTATTGCATAGAGGATGGACCAAAACCCAACCCTCATACCCAACCAGTATGATCTTTGCTCAAAACTTGGGCAATAACATCATTATGGGAGATTGATGAAGACTGTGAAAGATTTTGCATCTCATGCCTCTTTAATTCTTCCCTACAAATAATTTTTTTTATAAAAAATATATATCTTCAAAAAAGTGATTTTTAATTTATATTTTTTTTACCCCAATGTCTTCAGAAAGTTCATTTACATAATTTTTATCGAATTTATTGTGCACATAGAACTGCGACTTGGTTCAACCGATCTCATGACCAATGACTTTCACCTATATCGTCAAAGTAAAAAAAATGACAACTATAAAAATTTCAGTACTTAAAATGAAAAAATGTACATTTAATAAATAGTTATAATATTACCTTATTTTATCTTCTCCTCAATTTTTTTTAAAACTAGTTAGGTCTGGGATGATTTGTTTCTCCCTATTTGATTAGTTTTTTTAGAAGATCCCTGAAAAAGTGTTAATATTAATAAAAATGTATTATTTTTAATAAACCAACATCAATGCAGCATGACAATATCAAATACCTTATGAGAATCAAAATGATTCATATCTATGAAGTACTTGTAACATCTCAGCCTAGCTCACTATGAACAGTAACAAGACTGGTGGCGCTAAGTGATCTTAGGTGCACCCACTCATATGCCAGAGGCTACGACTAACAGCAAGGGTATAGGGTGGTACTGTGAGGAGACTATACCCTCTATATTAGAGTATCAATAATGATGAAATAATCTAATATCATAAAAAATACATAACCATTGGAGTATATAGATAATAAAGTAGAAAAATCATGAGATAACAAATAAAATGCTGACATGTAGGCATATAATATAAATCACCCACTAGGTCAGTCACATGTTCAAATGAAGTAAGTAAAAATAAAATACATAAAAGGATCCATTGAATCACCAATCCATACCTCATCCCAGGATCCATACACACACTTGAGCTATCCTACTCGATTAATCCCAGTCCATAGCCCAACCTAAACCTACAAATAAGTGAGGGTTGTTTAGGTACCCAAGTGCAATGGTCTCCCAAGTAGGGTGTGAGTGCATAAATCAATAGGGTACCACTAATACTGTCCCATACACAACCATTAATGTAGTAATATTTTCACGTGACATGATCAGAGAAATATAAAACTATCAAAATAATAAATAAATAAAACTATTGACCCTCGAGTTCCATGGTGACACCTAAGGTTGGGTATACCTACTTTGGCTAGTGCCAGGGTGTCTCTAAGAACATCATAGTGATCATTCCAACTAGTATAAAAACTTGAGTTTTGATCCACCCTAGTATACAATGATAAAAAATTGAGGGATAAACTCACCCCGATATACATGATTGGCCACACATCGATAGATAGTAGGCCCCTATTAGATAACAAGGCATGGAACTCCACTGTGAGACCCCCATCAGGATAACACATGACATGCACTACCCATTGCCCAATAGATAGTCGGATCAACTATGCCTCATCTGATAGTTAACCCCCTAGTATATGGAAAACTAAAATCCCCCACTATAAGACCCTCATTAGGATAACACATGATGCTTACCCTCACCCGAAACTACTATAATATCCCAGCTCCAAATCCATGATAGCCCTACTAGTATAATCTTCTAAACCCTTGTAGCATGTCCAAGTCATCCCAAAACATCATGACCACTCCACGATCATTTTCCTTTTATCTATAAAATTTTCCAAGGGCATGCTCCATATCAAGTGATGGTATATAAAAAAATGTATATAAAAAACATGGGTGCCCATTTGCCTCACCCTTCCTATAACCCATGGCCAGACTCACAAGAGTATAACCCAACTCTCCATAGCTGAATAATCCCAAAACATCAATCTGGGTTCTAAGGTGGCACTCATGATCATCACCACCCATTCTCAGGTCATCATATTTTTAGGGTACCTATTGCCCCACCTAAGTCATAACATAGTAAACACACCTTACACAGGGTTCTCTAGGTCACCACATAACATGGGAACCCTAATTGGACTCCTTTGATCATATCATAACAAAGGTACCCTACTTGGGGCCCTTAATCCCAAATCCCCCCTCAATGGTACTTTATTAATAATATGGCCTTATAGGCCACACAAGGTTAATCCCCACTTGATTCTCTCAAGAGATAATATAATACCCATCTCACATCTCAGGTTATCTCATTTAACCTAAATGCTATAAGGTTCCACACAGTTATTTAAGGTCTACAAGGGACAATAAATACCAATTCATCCCCCAACTCTATCTGGAGGTATTGATAGGCCCCTACACTAGGCCCCCTATAGTTTATATGGTTCACTAAATTACAACACACCCCTCAAGTGGGTTTGAGTATCATAAGGCAAACATTTAATTTCAATCCTTGTCCATCAGTGGTCATGACATCAAGCCCGTGCACAAGTTCCTCAGTGGCCTTGACACTTTTTTCAAATAAATGTATATCTTTTATTTGAAATCGATAGGTTAATTATTGTTAAACTAATTAATTCATAGTATCATTAATCAAATTTTATTTTATTTTAAACTAAAATTCCACCACCCCAAGGGGAGGGACTGTATTTCACATTTCTGTAAGTAAGGAATTAAACATAGGGTAAGCATGAATCCCACCAACCATTAAAGAATCCAAAAAATTGAATCTCATGGCTCACCAAGGCTCGACCGAGCCTGAAAAAGACCGTCTCAGGTCATAAGGCCACAAAAAACCCATACAATGCCCTATATCAATCCACATGATCCATAAAAATTAATTATAACATTTATAATCAATTAACCAATTTAATTTAAACTATGATTATTCACTAAAAACTCATTGGGTCTCCTCATCATGCCGGAACCATGCCTTGATTCTTTCCAACAACCTGTGGAATTCCCCCATCCTCAGAAAAGAAAAAATGTAACACCCCAAGATTTTACAGTATTATTTCTTATTAAATAGTTTTAATAGATTGTGTTGCATGCAACACCGAGTTCGAACGCACTGCAATCTATTAATAAGAGACTGTTATAACATAGCTGTTAAAATAGAAGAAATGAAAAATATTAAACACATTATTAAATTTATATATTTAATTTTTTTAAATTAATACAAAATATTTTATAGGCATGAGATAAGAATGAATCCAATTTTACACATTAAAAGTCTATATTTTTCTAAAGTATGTTTTACGACCTTTTGATGATGCACTTATTTTAAATATAATTTTTGAAAAATTTATAAATTATATTTGAAAAAATAAACTTCTTATTTTGAAATAATAATATCAAAATTTAATTTGGTTCAATTTTTGGTATTTTTATGATAAGTTTCATTTTTTGATGAATAGTGACAAAATATTGTATTTTAATTCAAAATGAATTTTTTTATAAATAATTTATAGCATTAAATTATATTTTTAATTGGTTTTAAAGTTTAATTATATTATTTTTTATCATTTAATCCAATATAGGTCATTAGAATAAATTTCACATTAAATTTGGATATAAAAACATTCCAATCTTTTGAACGTTTTTTACTTTAAAAACCCCTTTTCTCATTCCGACAATGGGATTTATTTTAAATTAATTATTGCAACTTATATGTTTTTAATTTTAAAAAAGGGATTAAATATCTGAAATAAGTGAGTCCAAATTATTTAAATAGGTTCCTTTTATTTTTGTACATTATGAATATTAGTATTAGTAATTTTTTATTAACACAGTTAAAGGTAAATCGAGTAATTAAGGGTAAAAATAATATTATAAATATTATAAAATTACTGTAACACTTGTACTAATTTTATTATATGAGTGATTTTTGACCAAAATCATACTTGGGACAATTTTATTGCCTCTTGGATCCACTTGGATGCTTTAAAACTTTTATAGTATTTTATTTTAAGAAAATCCAAATATGTCATACTCATGTTTTTAATAAGTATTAAAATTTTAATATGTGGTTATTTAGAACATATATTCGATTATAAATATTAATTTGAAAAATAAAATGTTTTTATTCACTATGATAATTTATTTTTAATTATTAATAAATAAATAATTACCCTAAATGCTTCCATAATGATGATGTAGTAATTATTTAATTAATGGGAATATCAAATAAATGATTATAAAAATATTAAAATAAATATAATTTGTCATAATTAATGTCATACACTAATTTTATATATAAATTTTACATGTTAGGTTTATATTATAAGTTTTTTTAAAGGATATATTATTTTATTAATTTTTTAAAAAGTCAAAGTAATGAATAATATCAAAATTATCATTAATGTTATATTAAAATAAATAATATTTTATTAAATGATATAAAATTCATAAAAATATAAAATATATCCAAATGATTGGTATAAATAATAAAATTCATCTAATACTCATTTAATGTTCTTTTGACATTTTATAGTAACTATATTAACTTGTAAAGAGTAAAAATACATGTTTTCACGGTAAGAGTTAAAGGGTTTAAATAAGGGTTAAAACCAAAATATAAGGGTAATAATGTGATCTAAACTTGTATAAAAATTATTTTTTAAGATTATTTATACCCATAATCATATAATATTATAAATGAATCAATTTTTATCCATTTTTAATTGAAAATTAATTTATATTAATTAAATATTTTGAGAGTTTCCAAATGTGCCCCTCACCTCAATTATAAAAGGGAACCTCCTCCCTCACTTACTCACACCACTTTGAGCCTTCTAGATCGACCAAACCTTGCCCATTTATCCTAAAAATATCCTTATACATGTTATAGAGACCATGGTATTATAAAAATACCAACCCTATATCTCTTAATAAGACATCTAATAGAAGTCCGACAAAGAAGAGGTAATCATTTTTACCAACTCATTCAAGTTCATTTCTTCTTCTACTTAATATTCATGTGTTGTTTCCATTATAAAGTATTAAATCTAGTATAATATATATATTATTATATGCTATTATGATAATGAGATGACCATATTCTACCTTTTATCCATCCTATGAAAAATGAAAGCGCCGTGTGTGTGTAAGTACGACTTACCGTCTCTATGTCATGGTGTAATTTGTTTTTCATAACCACTTTACTTGGATGGTTATAATGATGAATATAATAGATATAAATAATAAATATTATATGATATTTATTCTATAAGAATTAATATACCATAAACTTCTTTACCCTTTCACTATTAAGGGAATGATACCGTCGCTTGTACGTACATACAACCTACCATCTCCACGATGTGATGTGATTCATTTTCCATGTTAACCATTAAATAATGATTATAAAAATGTATATAATGAGTAAATATAATATCAATGGAATAAATATAATTCTATATATGAAATAAATATATCCTATTCATAATAAACTTGACTTATATGACAAAACTTGTATAGGTAAATGAAGCAGTTAACACCTACAACAAGGGTAATAACAAAATATTATCAACAAAATGATATATAAAGATCATATATTATATCATAAATTTGTATATGATTTTGGTATAAATTAATAACTTGCTTTAAACCATTATACATGAGGTTAAATTAAATGCAAATAAATTAAATTACAAGGTAATAGTTATTTCAAATTTTCATTATTATTCGGGATTGTTTATGTTTAAGTCTCGACTAAGGAATATTTTCTTCCATGTCGATGTTTTCTAAAAAATTTTGAAAAAATATTTTTACTATTATTATAAGAGTGTTTAAAGTCTTTTTACGCATGTTTGATTTTTTATAAAATGGTTTGAAATAAATCTTTTTTTCAATTTCCAAATGAGGTAATTTATGACATTTTTGAGAAAAAATAAGGAAGGAATGTTTTTTTAACTTATATGGAATGATAGGATTTTACTGTCATCATTATGCCTTAATGTCTTGAAGATTGCTTTGAAAGTTTACATGGTCCTTTTCAAATAATTTTTTTTCTTTTATAATTTCACGACTTTTAAATAAATGATTTTAAAGTAAAATGGTATTTATCTCAATAAAATATTAATGATTTTATTAGGGTATTTTCATCTAAGTAAACATACTTTGTTGGATATCATGATTAATTGAGTTTAACCTCTTATGATACCATCTAATATACTTTATTTATGGGTTATGATTAGTTTGAATGTGGATGTTTTTTTGGGTACCATTTATGGTTTATGGTTAAAATATTCACATTTTGTATGCTAGATTTTCAATATGAATATTTATGTTGATTATGTTTCAATACTTTCATAATAGGAATGCATTGGACTTAGTAAGTGATGGGTAGGGACTTCTTTATCCCCTCTATGTATCGATAGGTCTCATGAGACAAACTAGTTTAGGTATTGGTGTAGGCCTTACCCATTTATGTATGGTGTCTTGGTCGAAGTCTTGATTACATGTTTATGATATCCAAAATTATGCATTCCCTCATTATGAGATTAGTTTTTAATATTCCATGTGATTATTTTATTAATATAATATCCATGTGATTATTTATATGGAATGATTTTATTTTAATTTATTGTTATCATATTATGCTCAATATTATGTTTAAATGGATTGTGTTTTAGTTATACACCTTACCTTAATGTTTATGATTATTTATTTATAATAGCTTTCACTGTACGCTTACCCTTACTAATCATCTGAGATTAACCCTTTATTATGTTTTATTTTTCCCAGGATTCCAAGATGTATATTATGACTGATATAGAGGGTTAATATTTAGGAATAATGGTGTTATCAAATGATTCTATATGTTTTATTTTATATTTTAAATTGTAAATTAAGGTTCATGTATGTAATCTAGTTTCCAAAACTGCTAAACTGATCAATCATCCAGGATGTGATTCCTTGTATAATATTCCAATGTAATAAAGCAACCATCTACTTTGGGCTACTGGGTTCAGGGTATTTACAAAAAATACCTAACACAAAACCATAAAAAATTCCCAAACTAAATTAGTTTTATCCAATAATATTATAAAATTTATCATGGTGACATACCCTACTTAAAAGGCGTACAAAAATAAGCGGATGTTGTCTTGGGACGTCCTCTAGCTAGGATTTATGAAAGAATCATTGAAAAATGGGTGATTTCACCATCCTATGGTA
The DNA here is from genome assembly GCA_963277665.1 of Viscum album. Lineage (NCBI taxonomy): Eukaryota > Viridiplantae > Streptophyta > Magnoliopsida > Santalales > Viscaceae > Viscum > Viscum album. Next base: position 1,919,479,164 of record OY728152.1, read on the forward strand.
AAATAAAAATCAAATCCCTAAACCAAAAAGAAGAAATTAAAGGATAAGAAAGGGGAATATGAGTAAAGGCCATCAGAGATGGAGACTCACCTCAAAATGTAGGAAAATGAATAAAAAATCCACCCAAAATAAAGGTGTATCAAAGGGGAAAAGGAAGGAAGATGGATTGGTTCATACACTAAAAGAATAAGGGAAGGAGGGATATTCCCCTAAAAACCTAAGGGGGTAAAAATGTAATTTTCCCCTTTCAAGGATACTAGATAGCTGGTGCACCGAGCCAGCTAGTCTAGCCATCGACTAGCCAGTGGATGCAGAATGAAGCACCGACTATCCAACCTTCCTCTAGTTCTCTCCTAATTCTATCATATACCTCATGAACTCTATTATATTTTCTAAAAGTACATTTTAAGGTGTTTAAAATCACATAATTCTATTTTGAACCCTGGTTCTCAAAATGACTTGCCAACTAATTCAAAAATTCTAATTCTTTATGAAAATTTCTTACCTGTATGGATATAAGACTTTAAAAAATACCCTCTATAAAACTTATTGTACTCGATAAGTATCAATTTTACCCCAATCATACATCTCAATCTACTTCCATCATCAATTTTTCTTCAAATGGCTATGTTAAATCTTTGAACACCAAACATGATCTTGCAATACAACTTTAAACATTAGGAACTCAAAATACCAAAACACAATCCATCTCTCATTTCCATCTCTAAATTACCAAGAAAACACTTACCCAATCCCACCTATTCCGAGACACAATGGTTTCCTCATCTTATTAACTATCTAGTCCACGGTACTCCCATCCATAAGACTTAGATTATAAGGGCCAATTCTGAACCACAACGCCTCCCACCATTAGAACTACCTATCAATCATGATTCTAATTTCTTAATGATGATACCAATGTGGTTTTTAGTATAAAACACCTGATCATATATAAAAACAATAGTCAATGGTTGAAACTACTCTTCATACCTAATTCTAAACTGAAACCAATGAGTTTCACCACCCGCGCATAAGGCTTATATACACTAGCCCTTATTTGAAAAGTTCTGGTTGTTCCACAACAAATTATTTACACATCCAATATGATGTGTCTAATGTTATTGTTAGATCAACACATCCAAATATATTTGAGGATGAAAGTTGAACCTCCTTTGTCTAACTTAACTAAAAAATGCTTAGCTTTCATTGCTGGCGCATTACCATAATCACCTAATTATGATGCCTTAAATACCAAATGAAACTCATGATTTTATGACCAACCCCACCAAAGTATATACCAGAATCATGGTTAAATTCCATGTTTGAGTCCTCAAATGACAGTAAAAAACCATCAAGCTACATCATAAGCACCGACACATCATCGATCAAACTCACCCACAAATCATCTACATTTCATCATGAACCCAAAGTCTATGCCTGGTCTTTATTTGATATTATATATGAGTCTAAAATCTATTTATCTTCATGGAACTAGATAAAATCAGAGTCATATACTCATAAACATCCTAATACACATTATTTGTCCACCAACTGGTCTCATTGCATCTACAACCCTACCAACATGGGGTCACACCTCCATGGATCACACCCCTTCCATCACCACACACAATGACTGGACTTGGCCATTCCACGCATTCCCAAGAACTAATGTGAATTTATATTTGTTCTCAACTCACAAAAACATCATTATTTGACACCTATTGAAATTCCATCGATAATGAGGTCCAAACCCTCAAACCGCTCTATGAGATCAATATCATTAGGTTTGATTATAATCAGATGCGTGTTGCTCTTCTGAGCCATGCTCAATGTATCCCCTCAAAATACATCATCCATAGACTTGCACACAACCACTACCGATCTCAATTTTAACTAGTCCCATGCATAGAAAACGTGTATTGCCTCAATTTAATCAAAACTCTAGGGCCTCAAGCTATTTTTCGACTACTTACAAAACCATACTCATGACTCTATGAGTCTCACATTTCGAAAACCAGGATGAATATACTCTAAGTCATGTAAATCCCAAACAATATCAAGGCATTATTGATGATTTATAAAAAGGATATGACATGACTGTTTAGACTCGATTCGCGTCGTACTAGAAGGGGTAGAAAAAATGGTCCTATAGGTAGTATCTGATTGTCTGTTATTATGAAGGGTTACACGTCAGGTATGATGTCATCAGATGGTCTCTAAAAGGTTTATTCGTGGAGCTAGAAACATCCAATGGCCCATGAATCCATGATTCATGGACCTACTTTCCAAAGGCAAGTGCTCGTTGGCTGAAAATTTGGCCAACGACACTTGAGGACTCCATTGGTTGAGAGGATGTGAGGTCAGGCTCATGACACCCTTTTGGGTGGAAATTATTGCCTACTCTGAGACTCTCTTATAGATTTAAGTAATGTTCATATGTTCGTGAATCCTTGGTTTTTTCCCAAGCGTGTGTCCACAGGTTACCCCCAGGTTGAAAGATTAACCATATATATGCATGGGTTGGGAATTGCTGAAAAAAATCTAGTTTAAGACCTATGATGAGACACTATAGAGTTTATCATCATACAGGGTGGAAGGAAGTTGCTTTGATATTAGGATCGAACCCCTGATATAGGCTTCCTATGTATCCTCATGAGAGGAATCATAACCCATGTAGTTCGATGCCACTTAACTGGACACACCAACTTTTAAGGCCATGTGATGAGGAACCACCCACACATTTTAAAATCATGTAGCTAAGACATCTAGGCAGAAGATTCATAATCAATATTTCATGTGAGACTTACACCAAAGTGGCCCAGGACACTCAAAAGAGGCATGGTCTCCTGGGTGGATATGGCCCCACCAGGGATATGGACTGATGAACACTATGGTAATTTGGGTGCTAGGTTTGGAACTCAAGGGGGCTTCATACTTATCCTAGTTATTTATGAATCAAATCCCTCGTAGTTTGGTTTAAGTTGGGGCTTATACAATAAAGGATTCCTATTTGAGAAGATAGGGTTGGGGCTTACACTGTAGAGGAGGACTTTCTTGAAAGAGTCACATCAGGGATTATTCCTAAAGAGGATACTCTAGTGAGTTGGGGGAAAATTCTTATTGGGACTGACTTTCAAGGATAATGTCTCTCGAACTTGGACCTTCAGATAAGCATCCTACATATCATAGTTAGAGTAGGAATCAGAGTTCTTGTAGTTCATTTAGGGTGGGGCTCACATGTGGAAGCTTCCCACTTGATCTCGGGCCTTCAAAAGGCATCTTATATATCATGGTTAGAGTAGGAATCAGAGTTCTCGTAGTTCATATGGGGTGGGGCTCACACATGGAATATGCCCACTTGAGCTCAGGCCTTTAGAAAAGCATCCTACATATCTTTTTTAGAGCATGAATCATAGTTCTCATAGTTCATTTTAAGTGTGGCATGGATTTTGTGATCATCATGAACCTCTAATCCCACATGATTCATTCTTAGTGTGAGAAAAAAGAGGAAGTGGTGGATCCGTCAAACCACACACCATCCCTTCTCTGCTGATGGAAAAGGAGGATAGCGGTGGAAGAGGCTAGGGAAATATCTTGACAAGGGAGAGAGAGGGGATTTTAATGTTCTAACTCTCACCTGTGTTGATATCTAGGATAGTCACATTTGGGAATCTATTCAGACATGTCTTGGGACGATCCTGAGAGGGGCGAGAGTGCCACCACCAGTAGAAGGGCTATGGGGTCACCTTAAAGGGGGTACCCTAAAGCTGGTTCTGGGAAAAGGGAGAAGAATCACTCCTCATCTAAAAGAAAGGAAATCATGATCCCTTTGACTTATCACTATCCCTCATTGAATATAAAATCCAGTGATTACCCTTGATCCCTAGAATGGGGAGGTTCACATGTGTATTCCAAGGTTGGGCCCTAGGTTACCATGGTAGTGTAGTCTTAAATACATTACAGGGGTCCACACCCTTTCTAGGATTACCCATGTGACTCCGGTTACCATGGGTATGTAGACTCAGAAGGGTGTGCTGATGTGCCCGATGGTCTGTTCATACGGGTCTGGTGGCTTTGGAAAAGGCTTTGACCTGATACTGATGGACTGATTCGTGGGGGGAATTTAGAGGATGGGATGAAAACGGAAGGGTATGATCAATACCGGAAGGTGGAAAACTCAAAGGTACCCTACTTCGCATATCATTTGTTCATGTGGGGGTGACCTCCATGCGGTGTACTATAATATGGGTGGATGGGTCATCTGCATACCAATGTGGTACGCAGACTTGGATACTATATGCGTACCAATGTGGTAAGTGGACCTGGATGTGGTCTGCATACTGTAGTGGTACGCAGTCTCAAGTTCCATCCACATAGGGTGGTGGTATGCGGTGCTAGAGTCCATATGTGTGGTGGAACTCTACACAGGGTGGGGTTTCATCCACATAGAGATGTGCTATGTGGCACACCAGATTGAATAAGGGGTATTGGCCTTAAAGTTTGCGAGAAGTTCATCTACAAAGGGAGTATGGTTCATGGTTCTCCAATTAGGTTTGTAGTTTTCCCATATTATTATCCTTCCTTATTTTTATGGTTTTTGGTGTGTTTATACCTATTGAAACCGTTCGTGGTTTTATACTCCGTCGATTAGTTGCTTTCGAAATCTTCCACCTGTAAACTCCAAGCTCTCCAAAAATCTGATCCTCCTATTTTTTTCTTTTTTTCCTCTTTCTTTATTTTCCCCCCTTAGGGTCCTTTTATAGAGTGCCGAGGATGTTGTATCTATGGGTCACATAACAAATTTTTGCAGAATCCCATGGGTAAATCATTCGGATCATGGATAACTTGGTCAACTGAGGTTTGCGGGGTTGAGGTTCACGTGGTTGCAGTTCTCAACAGTGGAAATCAATGCATCAATCACGCTAACGACATGGTTTTCAGGACATCACCGACACTTCCTTGTTTGCAAACTAAGTTTGTAGTGATGGTGTGTGGGGGAACACCTCTCCGTTACATTTTCTTCAATGACGTGGTTTGTGGGGATGTGGTTTGTAGGCATAATTTCTCTGCCTCCATTCCACCAATGATGTGGTTTGTGGGGGATCAGTGCCTCTTCTTATTTATTCCATGAACTACCTGTTTCTCTAGCCAATGCTTCATGGGCCAGTGTTTCACAGGCTGTCCATGTACCATTTGGTTCATGGGAAATACCATCTATATACCATTTCTGGAAATAATTACATGGATCACTTTGTTCCTTTGTCAATTTTGATTTCTTTAATCTTCTTCTCAAAATTTTAATCAAACCTATATCTTATTTCTTCATCAAATTTGTGGGACCTTTGTGGAGTTTTTAGGACCCTACAAATTCCCCCATCATAATGGGTTCCGATCAGGTTGAAGAGGAGGTTATTCCGATGTAGAACGTGGTTTTGAACTGAACTAGTTATTATTAGGAAGGTGGACCCGTTGGGGGGACCAAACCTATATATAGGGGGCCCAGGACATTTTTCATTTACCAGAATTCCTGGAAAAAAATTCTCTACAAAGTGCTCTCAGCTTTCCCTGATTCCTTGTACCAGCTCCTTCGCGAACTTAGTCATCCTTGAACCATGCTTCGCATTCCATGAACTATGAACTCTTCACAGTCATTCTATTCTATAAACCGACCTTCGAATCCATGAACCAAACCATGAAAATTAAAACATAAGTTTGAACTACAGCATAGTAAGTCACTATGCGGTTCACCTGATCTAGGACTAAACCTCAATTTGGTGAACTAAAATTTAAATTTAAAACTTAAAATTTTAATTCTTCACATCAGATGACTGCATAGCGAGGCTCGATACACGGTTCAACCAGTCCGCAAACTATTCAGTTCATTGGCCATCGATTAGCGATCTAGCGTCTTGTGGAGCATTCCTCGAACTGTTGGTTCGAGGGGTAATGCATTCCGCAAACCATTTCTGATGTTTAGTATGTGGAGCTTCATTTCATATAGACTTTTTTAGTCCTTTATCAATTTTTTGGTATTTTTCCCAAGAATTTTGTTGGGTTGACCCTTTTTATGGTATTTTTAAAATAGAAAGGAGATGGATATTCCTCTTATAACAATATAAGTGAGTAAGATGAGGGTATCTATGGTTGATAATTCTGAATAAAACCTTCATTTCTACATTGTTTCTCAAGAGGATATTCCCAGAGACCTTCTTTCTCCAGATTGAATGGCCTATCCTCTATCTATCCAGTTGATGCTCTATAATTTCAGCCTCTTAGATGATGTTCCCCTACCATTGGCCAATCATAGTACACTTGTTATTTGCCTCAAGGCATCCCAAGGGCATGATCTGGCCGATATTTCTTTAAAAAGAGAACTCGTGACTTCTCTTACTCAAGAGAATTTGTTCACACTGAAAGGATCTATGTGGACTTAGAGCAATCATTGTCATCGTAACACCTCTTTGAGGCTGGTCACCCGAGATTACCCTTCTATTGTCAATCTTTCTCAAGAGAACCCCAATGGTGGGTGGAACACCAAATGGGACTTGAGATATGGAGGATGCTTCTTTGATGAGTGGTCTTGGGCATTCTAGGTTTATTAGATTTTTTTGGAGTCCCCTGGCCAGTTGGAAGTAGTAAACTTGTATCAGGTATCATGGGTTTCCCAATTTGAAATCTATTCACCAGGTGATATGTTTCCTAAACTGATTAGATATTGGTGTTCCAGCACCAATACCTTCCACCTATTGCACGAGGTGGTTGTGATTAGTTTATGGGACATCTATCAACTAAGAGGTCTTCCCATTCTAGGAAACATGTATGATGAGTTTCTTCCAGTGGAAAATTCCTGGGGGAATGCTGAATAAGTATTTCCATCGGAAAGGAATTTATTGGTCATGACAGAGGGATTACTCAATCAAACCCTTCATGCTCGTTCTCTTATTTCATTCTAAGATCGGATCAAGTTGTTCTTGTAGTCAAACAGTTCTAGGAAAAGAGTTTTCCGAATTCAGACTCACCTAAATCAATAATCACGAAAAATCCCTTGTTCATATAGTGCTACCCTCGAGGTAGGTTAGTAAACCACCCAGGGCTATGAGATCCGTTCAGATGTATCACCTGAGCTAAGATTAGTGGGTTTCTTTGTCATGTTACTAAGTGGATGGATCTTTCCCTATCATGATGTATGCACTAGTGTTAGATCTTTCACTTTGATGATGGTAGACACATTGTTAGAGGGACAACCCATTAACTTGGCTATTACTACCCTTGCTCGAATCTATGAACTATTAGGGTAGATATAGGAAAGAAAACCCCCACATAATCTTAGCAGACTGTTTCAATTTTTGTATGACTAGATGGTAGAGCACTTCCCCTTATATGAGTACCAACATAATATGAGGGTTACTCATTATGACATTTTTTCAGCTCTTCTCAACATTTTTTCCATTCATCCCTAGTCATTGAGTATTTATGACACAATCAAACTATTGAGTGATGTTTCTCAGTTCTCTTTTGTACCTTACATTATGACCCACAGATTTGTGATGGATAACAGAAGGGGCTCTTCGGAAGATCATTATTATATCATTGCACTTTGGAATGGAGTTTTATTTGGTTGCATAGACAAGGTAACTATATGTGAACACTACACCCCTTATGGGTTTTTCAAGCAATTTGGATGCCTTCAATAGGTCGTACCTCTCCCTGCTACTCTAGTTAAGAGGGAGTCTCATCCCATGATTCTTTTCCAATTATGGTTGGCCATGATGTGAGGGGATGTTAATGTGGAAGTATGTATCCCTCCCATAGTAGCCTCATCTTACTTTTTATTAGAATACTCCCAATTGTGGGTATCTTGCTACCCTGATAGGGTATTGGGAAGGCCAGCTCGACAGGTGTAGAGACTGTTGGCTATTTTCGATCATGTCACAACCATGCCAGTTACACTATATATTCCCCTCCCTATGGTGGGAAGGAATTCTACCCACCATCACATGTGTTTGTAAGGGGCTTCACCCACACAACCCATCTTCATGGAAAGCGACTCAGATCTCGTATCTTTGGATGATGTGGTTTGTGGTCCTACCGAAGCTGGTCCGAGTGGGACATCACCAAGTTTTCCTGAAGTTACTTCCAACCCCCCTCATTTAGTCCCAGAGTTTGAACCATTTATTGGGAGGTAAAGTCCCCCTGCTTGGGTGGCTTAGCTCAGGGTGCTTCCATCTACTAGAATGACGCTTCCTCATTACACACTTATCACGGTGGAGGAGGACCAAGATTTTGATGCCATTAGGAGGGATATAGCTATGTGAAAATAGGAATGGCGTCAAATCCGCACTCTTACCATGGAAAATCCCTTAATAGACTTCACTAATGAGGAGGAAAACTTTCAATGACTATTTTTCGATCTGGGTTTAGGCGGATTTGATTATCGATGCCTGCATCTCCTTTTTCACCAAATTATTATAGCTTAAGAGGATCTCACTGCCTATGAAGGAGACCTTGCTTAGTTCAATGTTTCTTACCACCAAGTTCAGACTCTCTAGGATATTACTGACGAGTTTCATCACCTGGAGGATGAGGAAGCTAGTGATCATGACCGGGTGATTACCGAGATGGAGGAACTACGTGAGTGTGAGGCACACATGGACAGACTAAAAGAACAATTGGCATCATCAAGTGCTAATTATGAGGCTTTAAAATAGAAATGGAAAGAACTTTAGGATGTTATGAAGTGATTACTCCCAATGGTTGATGTTGAAGCTAAATAGAGGGTTGCTTTGGAATAGGCCCTTGACGGCCCTTGCCGGGTAGTTATCAACATACTGGAAATAGAAAGTCAGGACTCATTGTAATCCATTGGGTTGCCCTGTATCACCTTTTTTTTACATCGAGGAGAGACTATGGATTATAGATGTCCCCCCACTCTTACTTATTTTAATAAAACAGAAAAAATTTTCTTTCTTTTGTTCCTCCTTTCCCTTTTCCTGCAATATCAATCATTTATGATCAACTGAATTTTAAATCATAATGTCAACCAGATATCAATTTGAGTCATAATCTGGGATAAAATAAATAATAAAATCATTACCTAATTTTTTCCTGAGCAGAGGGGATCAGCGAGCGTAGTTTGAATCTTTCTAGGGTCACATGAAAAACCCTACAAACTTTGTGCCCTTTTCATTATCACCCTAATTTTTTCCTAAGCCTGTTATGGTGTGGGCTTAGCAGGTATAAATTGAATTTTTATTAGGCCACCCTTTGCAGGTTTTTGAACTAACAATATTTTTATCTCTTGATGATTTTTTATTTCTCAATGTTTTTCCTAAAACATATGTAGTATAGGTTTTGCGAGCTTTAATCGACTTTTTTCTAGGGTTCACTTTGTGGGTTTTCATCATGGTGAGTGTTGTGTCTCTTTTCATTGGTATTTTAGAGTATTTCCAACCAGACCATCATTACTACTATTTTAATTCAAACAACTTTGACCATGACTTGTAGGGTGAGGGCCCCAATTTAGGACTCATTAACCGAGAATGTCCCTACAAATTTTAGACATGGATGATGAATTTTTCTTGACCCTAGCCAGTGATTTTTGGATATGGGACATGATACAGGGCATGGAATCCATAGGGAATAAAAAAGTGGGAAAGGCCTCTTCTGAGGATGAATTTTCCCTTGGTTGACATTCCATTATTGTGGGAAACATATGCAGATCACTGGGGCATTGTATGCATAGTCAAACAATGGTGTCCGTAGGACACTGACTGTCCAATTATGATATCTAGGAAATTTTTATAGAATTTTGGATTTGTTTTTCTATTGAGGACCTTAGTGGGTGGCCTATTAAGGAAACAATTTCTGAAAGTATGGGGGAATTTATATTGTTTCTGGTTTAGAAACCACTTCTACACAAATTTGACTTGTGCAAAAGATGGATAGTGCATGGTGTAGTTTAACATTATACAACTAAGAAATTTGAGATTTATTTTGAGAAATCATTTCACTCTGACTAGAGGAGGGTAAATTGTTCATCTTTTCAACATTAGTTTGACCATAAATGTCCTTTATCTTTAGGTATTTGAAAATGAGAAATATGTAAACCATAATCCAGGGGGTTTATGAAACTGGAAAATTAGGTGAGACATAGACGTCATAAGGGCATATGGATATAGGAAAATCCTCTCTTGAGGAATAATTTTCCTTTAGTTGACATACCATTTTTATGGAAAACATATGTAGATCCACTAGGGAATTGTGTGAACAGTCAAACAAAGGTATCCTCCAGACACTAGCCATTCATTTTTGATGGCCAAGGATAATTATGGGGATTATGACCTTTCTAGACACAGATTATAGTGTGTGAAGAGGGGTTCCTGATCATGAAAAGGTGCATTTTAGGTTGAAATTTACCAGGAATAAATGGATGAATTTTTATCCTATCTATACGAATTATTTCCTTACGCATGTTTGACCATTTCACAGACAGGGATGGGACACTTCTGTTTCATGGATGGATCCAACATATGAGATTCATATGCCACTACATATATTGTAATGATAGGAATCAAGTCATATGTAGTTATTTTAAGGCTCATTCCCATGAGGATATGAGTCATGCATATGGATGGTGATTTTTTTTGGATACAGACTCACTAATGAGGTGAGGCATGTGTCACACTTTCCTACACAGATTCATTTCTTGCATAGGGTCGTGAGGGAAAATACCCTTTGACATGACCTGGACTAAGGGTGAATACCGGGTGTCGAGTATTGTGTAGTTTAAATGTCATACGATTAGGTCGTTGATATATAAGCCCCAAGTATCTGGAGGATAATCGGGCTAGGATGTTCTAACATTTCCAGGATGTGAGTATGAAAGAAAGTTTAAACCATGGTTTTGAGGGCTCTTAGATCAGGGGAAATGACATGGGTCTTGGAAGTTGTTAGGCATATGAAAATAATAAAATCCTATCCTGGGGAAGAAATTGACTTTGGTTGACAGACCATTTTTTTGGGAAACGTATGTAGGTCCACCAGGGCATTGTGTGCATAGTCAAACAAAGGTTTCTACAGGACACTGACATTCCATTCCCAATGGCCATGAAGGATTATGATGATTCAAGATAACTCAAATCATAGAGTTTAACGAATGGAGAGAATTGGTTTGGACATATTAGAAACACTCAGGTTGTGATTATTCATGGAATTGGGAGTCTCTCTACATAGATTTGAACCATATGTGAGGTGGGACATTTTGACTCCCTTGTTAGATCAGGGCCCGGTTTTGAAGATTTAGGTGTCCTAAGATCACATTCCCTACATAGGATTGGTCTGTGTGCAAGGAGTGGGGAAATTTTAGCTATATTTGGGGTACCTTTCCATTTAATTTCATATGGTTAGGACTTTAGGTTTCCCAATATGGAGGGGAAAACACTAATATGACTTTTAAATTCATTCCATTAGGGTCAGTCATTATAGATTGACTTTCCCTGGATTTGTGGGAAATACCCTACCGAAACTCCTAAGACCACATGATCTATGATCAGCGTAAGAAACAAGGGGCGTTAAGGGTTTCACTCAACCATATAGGGATGGTATGATAAAATAAAATATCATTGTTTGGCCATGTAGTATAACATCATGTGGTGAGGACTTGGGTGACTCAATGCGAATGAGCTAGCTGTTGTGGATCCATGCAGTTTAAAGTCTTACGGAAAGGACGTTGACAACACAATTTAATGTCATGTTGCAGGAATGAAATATTAGAGGTATTATGCATAAATATGAGATAATTAGGCAAATATATTCCTAATACACCCTAGACATGAATGGGGGAGGAAGGTGTAAACTGTGATTCTGGGATCCCTTGAGTCGGGAGTGATGATCTGAGGCATAGGATCCAATGGGCGTGCATAAGTAAGAAAAACCTCTCTCGGGGATAAATTTTACTTTGGTTGATAGCTATTTTTTGGGAAATATATGCAGAGCCTCCGGGGTATTGTGTGCATAGTCAAACAAAGGTGTCCGTAAGACACTAGCTGTCCATTTCTGATAGTCATGGGTGATTATAGTGATCCGATATTTCCTGAGGCATGGAGTTTGATGAATGAAAAGGGGATGTATGGGTATGTGAGAGATATCTAGACCATGATTAGTTTTGAGGTATGAGATCCTCAACATAGATCTTATTTGTATGTAAAGGGAAGCATGGTATTTTGACACTTTCTGGATGTAAGATTATAGATTTAAAATCCCCTTCCTCTATTTTCATTTCACATGCAGGGGATTGGGGGGAATTCTTTTTTCTTCACAGATGGACCTAGGAAAGCCCATGTGTCACTACATATCTTTTCATGTTGAGAATCAATACACACATAGTTCTTGATCTACCATACAATTTAATTTCACATGGTTAGTACTTCTTTGGCCATGTAGTTTAATGTCATGCAGTTAGGACTCATGTATTTCCCTACATAAGTCTGTCCTGTATGCCAGGGAGGCATTTTTTTCATGGAGACTAGACCTAGGAAGGACCAGGGGTCACTATGTGTCCCATTGATGGATGAGAATCAAGCCACATGTAGTTACAGTATTCTATATAGTTTAACGTCATACGGTAAGGATGAGAGTAAACCAACATGAAAAGGATGAGGTGAGTGAAATTTCAGGCTTGAACTTCATGGAGGTTTCCCAAATATCCCAGTTAGTTGGGATTCAAAGTCCACATAGTTCTGAAAACATGTTCCCTATGTCGGTCTGACCCATGCATAGGAAATGAGCAGTTTTTTTTGAATGGAGACTGGACCAGGATGAAGGATCCAGGTGTCACTATGTATCCTGTGAGGGTAGGAATAAAGCCATATACAGTTCTCGAAAACTCTTCATACCAGTCTGATCTATGCATAAAGAGGGGGGAATCTGTATCATGTGGTTTCTGGACCATGATTTAGGGTCAAGGTGTCTATACGTATCCCATTAATGAATGGGAATCAAGCCATACATAGTTCTAGAAGTACCCTACAGTTTAACGTCATAAGGTTAAGACTTTTCATGGATTCCACTATGCAAGTATGACCTATACGTAGGGAGAGGAGTATTGTTGAACTTGACTGGTGGCTGGACCTAGATGTAGGATCTATACATTATTACATATCCCATTGATTAATGGGAATCAAGCCAATCATAGTTCTAAGAAATCCTCATGCCAGCATTTTATACCATGATTTCAAGATTATGGGCTTATTATACTCCTCTATGATTTTTCCATTCAAGGGAAATCCTTATCACAATTCCTAAGCTCATGTGAGTTATACTCAGTGTGTGAAACAAGGAGCGATGATGAGTTCCCTTGTAGTATAGGGGAAACAGAGGATATAAAGAGGCATTCCATGTCATGTGATGGATGGAATAAGGCTTAGAGTCAAGATGTATCCACTTATCCCATTAATGAATGGGAATAAATCCATAAATAGTTCTATAAAAGGGCCCTCCCTACATAGGCTTGGGCCATATGAAAAGAGGGCTATCATTTTTTTTTGTTTTTTGAGTCTAATGTTGGTGGATGGACCAGGACATAGGATCCAAGTGTCACTACATATCCTACAAGGGAAGGAATAAAGCCCACACTTAGTTCTATAAAAGTCCCTCCCTATGTCGATCTATCCCATACATAGGAAGGGGGGATTTTTATCTTTCCCTTGCATAGATCTGATTCATGTGAAACAATTCATTATTCAAGACACAATGATCACCATGCAGTTTAACGTCTTGTGGTAAGGAAGAAGATGCTAATTAGTTTAATTCTATACAACGTGGACACATATGTTGCAATGCGGTTTAATGTCTTGAATTTATGACAACTTTATTATGCAGTTTAATTTCATGTGATCAGAACCATTTTTGTACAGTTTAATTTCGTATAACATAGACGTAGGTGACACTATGTAGTTTAACATCATGCAACTAAGATGAGTTCAATGTGATTACAAAAAGTAAATCTTTAGAAACTTCGTATTGGTGGGAGCTGTGGTGAGCTGTCCATCCATTGAAATTAAGGAATATGCTCCATTATAGTAGAACTTTTGTATAACATATGGTACTTCTCATTTTGGTTCCAACATTGGTGGTTTATTTCCGAGTATCATCAAGGTTATGAGGACCATCACCAATTCTCCTTCTAGAAAATATCATATGTGAACCTTCTTATTGAAGGCTCGTGCAATCCAGTTCTGGTAAACTTTCAAATGGTGCAGAGTGTGAAATATTTTCTCATCCAACCACTCCATCTCATCAAGCTATTTCTAGGACTGCTCATTTGTGGACAGTTTATCATAGATGTCCATGTAGAGTGATGGTAATTGAACATCAATGGGTAGAACCACCTTTGTTTTCTGTACTAATGAGTACGGGGTTGCTCGAGTGATGGTGCGAGTCATGTTCTGGTAAGCCCAAAGAGCATGGAGGAGATTATCCAGCCATTATTTATTATCCCTTTTCACTATTTTCTGGAGTATATTGGATAGGGTCATGTTGAAGGCCTCTATCTTCCCATTGGATGCTTCATGATAGCTGGATGAATAGTTGGCCTTGATGCCATGCTCTTGATATAACTTGTCTAGTTCAACAGAGTAGAATTTGGTGCCATTGTCCGTCAGTATTGTATGAGGGATACCAAACCTGGTGATGATGTTGGCTTTCAAAGAGATGACAATGTTTCTTTCCCATACCTCTTTGAGAGATACAACTTCTGCCCGTTTGTAAAAGAAGTCAGTTACTATGAGAATATATTTGAATTGATTGGCCATGACAGGAGGGTATGGTCCCATGATGTCCATTCCCCATATATAGAATGACCATGAGTACTTGGCTGTGTGAAGTAACTACAGAGGCTGGTGGATGAAATTTTCATGAACATGGTAGGAATGACACTACCTAGTGAATGTGGAATAATCCTGCACCATGGTGGGCCAATAGTACCCAACCCTTTGAATCTACTATGAGAGCTTGGACACTGATTGATGTGATCTGGAAGTTCTGTCATGCACTTATTTCATGACGACAATGGTCTCTTCTCCATCAATTCACCTAATAAGGACTCCCTTAAGGCCTCACTTATAAAGGACATTCTACTGGTTTTTTCTATCGTACATCATGAAGTTGATTGCCCATCTCTGGATTTTCTCCCTTCCAGCTTTATCTGGTGGGAGATTTCCCCTTTCAAGGTAAACTATAATGGGATTCATCCAACTGATGACATGACCATATATCTTAGGTATGGGACTAATTTCATTAATTTCTTGTGTGTTGGCCTGAATGAATGGTAATACCATCCATCGGTGGGAAATACTGATGACTGTTTCATTCCGATCCTGCTCATCCAAAGCTGTAGCCTCATCTTCCAATGTATCATCTTGGGAATTTTGCAACTGGGGGACATAATTAAATGTCAGATATGATTGGAATTCTACCATTAGTTCTCAGACATGGATTATAAAAGGGATTAATTCCTCTTTCTTGATAGCATAGTCACCATTGAATTTCTTGATGACCAGTTCTGAATCACCTTTAATCTTTAAGTGTTCGACTTTTTCTTGAAGTGCCAAATCTAGGCCTGCAATGAGGGCCTAGTACTCTACTTAATTGTTTGTTCATCCTTCTAATAGTAAGAAGGAATAGGGAAAAATTTATTTTTCTTGGGATATGAATATGACTCCCAGACCCACTTTGTTGAACTTGGGGTCTTCAATTATTTTTCTTTTCAGGATTCTAGACACATCATCGAAGTACATTTCCCATATCTGGGAGTTCTATTTAATGGAGAAGACTCCCTCATCTAGTAACTCAGCATCTGATGGGGCCACCCCTGTTGAGGTATGATTTTCTAGGAAATATGCTAATTCCTGGACTTTGATGGCTTTTTTTGGTATGAACCATATATTGAACTACTACAGGATGACCGCCCATCATGAATGGAATCTATTTAACATTGGAAGGTTGAGAATATACTTTAGAGGGTTACTATGTGAGACTATATGGACTTCTTGGTGTTAAAAGTAATGCCTCATCTTTTTGACCGCAAATATTAATGAAGGTAAGATCTTCTCAATATTCAAATAATGGGTCTCAACATCGATCATGGTTCAATTGAGGTAATAGAGACTATTCTCACTACTGACATCATTCTTATGTGTGAGGAAGGCACCTAGGGATCATTCCAAGGCAGTTATGTATAGAATGAATGGTCTTCCTTCAACAGGTGGCATTAACACTGGTAGACTTAAGAGATATTTCTTGATATTGTAGAATGATTCCTAATAGTCTTCATTCCATTTATATTCCACCCCTTTCTCTGGAGAAGATGCAGTGAGGGGTAAAAGAGTTTCCTCATCTTCTTTGAGTGAAAAGATACTTCCTCCTGCCTCAGTGGGTTAGACAAGAATTTATTGGGGGGTTTTGATGATGTTTTGGGGGAATTTTTATCCAAACCTTTCCTATTATCTCAGGAGTTAACAGGCCTTTCAAAATTATTAGGCTCGACAACCGTAACTGAAATCATGAGGACTGCTAAATATGTATATGAATTTAGACTTTTACTTTAAATCTGATTGATGGGAAGTACGTATTATTCCCTGATCCACTTGATGATATTGGTATTAAACATTTCCAAACTATTTGGGGTGATGATCCAATCAATTCCATTAGTTGAGGGTTGTTTCCCCTTCAGCTCATATAACCCCACATCAATATAGTGTAACTCACAGGACTTGAATGGGGCATTATCGGAATGCAATGTACCAATTTATTCATTAATTCTATATTTGAGGCACTGATAGTAGGAGGAAGGGATTTATGTGTGTTGATGTAGCCAAGGCCTCCCTAGAAGGGTGTTGAAGGTTGTATTATTTCATACCACCAGAAATTATGAGTGAGCTATGAGGTCACTGAACTGGGTTTAGAACTTGATTTGGCATAACAGATTCTTCTCTCTTTTGTTGTAACCCAATAGTATCATAGTGTAGGGAATTAGATCTTCCTCATTACATCCTAGACAACAAAGTATCCATAATGGGAGGAGATTAACACCCGATCCATTTTCGATGAAGACTTTTCAGATATTGATTTATTGCGCCATACACATATAAGGGTTTTATATGTCCTTGAATAATGGTGTCTTCATCTTGATATATGAAGGAGATAACTGCATGGAATTATTACAGATTGGTCTCTATCTTGTAGACTTCAGTGGTGACCACCTCATATTTGAACTTCTAGGGACTTAGCAAAGATTTGATGAGTGCTTTCATGAGATCTACTGATAGATTCAATGCATACATGATTGAGAACTTAGCTTCCACTAAAGCTAACTATTTAAAAATGTTGTATTTATAATCTAAATACTGGCACTTCCCGTCTTAGGGATGCTCTTTCATAGGAACTTTAGGGTATTGAACATTTTATGAAGATGGGTCAGCCCTTGGGGTTGGATCTGAAAGAGCTTCCATCCTCTATGGATTGGGATGGGTAGGTTTGCTCGCCTACTGAGGGAAATTAGTCATTTGTTCTTCCTCCAACAGATATTTCAAAAGGATTGGACTGAGGTGGATTTTTTTAGGGTAGGATAATTTTACTGTCCCTATCAAATCCACTAGAGGGTCCTTCCTTGAGTTTCTGCAACACTGATGGTTTGAGTGGGGGTGTGACCATAAGATTTATTTCTACCATGGCTGCTTCTCCCTTGATATCCCTGGCCTCTGTTACTTCTTCCTCTAGACACTTAATTGAGTGTGGGGAATTCTAGTTGATAATCATATTCATCATCAGATAATGGATCCATCAAGTGGATGACATTGACGGATCCAAAAATCATATCCTCTTCTGATGATGACTTTGCCTTATCATCTGCACCCGGTGGTGCTGTTTGGAGGGATGGTGCCTGTATCTTTAGATCTACTGGCATGAAATCTGGGAGTTTCAAAGACAACTTTGGATTTGGTGAAGGTTCATCTTCATTCACTTGCTTTTTGACCTTCTGATTGGACTTATTTTTGGGTAGTCAACGTTTAGAGGATTGTGGGACCGAGGATGTTAGCTGTGTTACATCAAGAGATATTGGAGGCACATTTGGTTGCTTCAAATTTTTTTAAAGGATACCATGGTCTTGGTTGATGGTTTTACAAGTCAACTAACTATAAAAAATTTTATCCTTTTTGTTAACAACTTTTTCCCACTCCCCCTCTTTGTCCAGGTTAGTGGTGGAAACATACGCCACTTATGCTGGTAGTGGTCCCAAATTGACTTGTCTGGAATATATCATATTTTGTAGGAGGTTTTAAAGACAAATAATTCCTGAATATTGTTCCCCAATATCTGGTGGAAGGTATAGTAATATAGTCGGTCATAAAAACCTACTTCATCATCCCTCTTCATCTCTGGTAGCTGAAGTAAGTTGCAATTCATGGCGGGTATGAAGTAACCGCAAATTTTATCATCTCAGAATAAGTAGACTTTATTTCTATGTTCCTAGAATTGATTTATTTTAGCCCCCTCTGCTCATATTAATGGGGAAGAGGGTAGATTCTAACATCCAAAGGGAGTTGTATGGTTTTTTGGGGGCCTTAGAGCTGGAGCTAGTGTAGGGGGTGGCTTAAAAATGACAGAAACCACTTCAACCCTTCTTGGTCTTTTTATTGGGGCTGATGGGGATTCCTAGGACTTGAGATTAGTCTATTTCAAGGAATATTCTATCCTTTGAGTGATGGAGGAGAAGTCTAGGAACCCACTTGTATATTTCAATGAAATAAGTGGTGTTCGCAGCTCATTATAGAGGTTTTTATATGCACATATAAAACATCTCATCTTGGGGGAGTGGCTGGTTCAAAGAGTAAGTTAGAATTTTTTATCTGGTGATGAAGTATGAGACTCTCTCATTCTCTCACTAGTTGAATTTCATGATACCACTGAATATTGTTTTTGGAAAATTCAAGCTAAACTGAAATAGTAACTGGCACCAAAGATCCTCCCATCCTATTATTGAGTTAGCTTGAAAACTGGTGTACCACACAAAGGCTGAACCTTGAAGGGTTCACACAAAGCATCTGAGCTTCACAGCTTCCTGTTTCTCCAGGTTTACCATCGTGGGATCACATTAAAAAGAGTAATGAATTAGATTCTTCTCCAGGTCCCCTGAGCCATTGAACACTGGGAATATAGGGATCCTGAAATTTGGTGGTGGGGGGATGTTGCTTACCCAATCGGGGTAGAAATTTGATTCTGGTTGTATTGGATCGTGTCGTCCTTTCATTTAATCCATTCAATTTGTCAATAACTCAATGGTATTTAGGATCTCTTGATGCATGTCTTGTTGTAAGTGAGCATGAGTGGGTGCAGCAGGGGGAAATATTGGGTATGCTGACACTACTAGAACTTGAGGCAGATACCCACTTGGGGGCATCCTTTGTGGATTCTCCTAAATCTGTTCCAGCTACTTCCCCAATGGAGGTAAATATTGATATCCTACCGAGATTGGGTTCAGGTAAACTAATGGTCCCGATGTTTCCTTGGATGAGATTTCCATCCTTACTTCATCAGTTGGGATAAGCCTGTGAGGCAGAGGTACATCTAATGAATGTGTGTGTTGACACTCCACCTAAGGAACATACCCTACAAGATGGCTTGCTCTTAGCAGCTCAATGTTATGTTGCCTTAGCTCTTTCATTATTTCCTCTTATCGAGCGAATCTCTCCTCAAGCGTGGGTGAATCATTTTTATGAGGAGGAGGAGGTGGGTTATAGACCTTGTTTTTATTCTTATCCTTATTGAGGATTCATGCGGGAGGTGGTGGAGGATTGACTGAAGGGGTGCTCAAATTTAAGACAACTCTTTAGTTTCTGGTGTGCACACCTCCAAGCTCAGTGTGAACCATCTCTGGGAGATAATATTCTTCTCTTATTTCATCTGTATTATTTTCAGTGAGGTTTTTGGGGTTGATGTCTATGAAGTTCACTGATGCATACCACATTAGGGGTGATGTACCAGGTGCTGAATGGTAGGAGATATTATTACACCCTTTATTGGATCTTCTCCGACCATTCTGTGATATTATTTAGGTTTCTTGGCAAAGAGTGACTCAAAAGGAGCCTTTATATGACCTTTCAGTACACCTCCATTTTAGGGGATGTTAGTCATGGGATGGGGTGGAATGGGTGGCCCCTTTATTCATTGTTTTTTCCCTATTGAGAGAAGAAAAACATTCGTTGAGTGAGAATTTGAGGTAAAAATGCCCCCAGCCCTATGGGCTGGGGTTGATCCCATTCCTCTTTTGACGTGCCTTGACCCATATTTTCTGGTCATATAGGAGTAATTTTTTATTAAAAATTCCCCCAGCCCTACAGGATGGGGTTGATCCTGTATTGCAGCAGTTGTTGTTGTTATTTCCACCTTCTTGATCTCATGCATTCCCATGAAGGTGTGATCCGGATATTGTTCTAGGTATGAATGTGAATTACTTGATTTCAAGGACATTATTAGTGTGAGTTTATTGGATTCCCTTATATGGGTATCCTGTTGGATGTTCTCGTTATCCTGGTTCAGAAGCTTCTTGATGGATTTCTCTCATCATGATTGGTGATTCTGAGACTTAATCAAGGTTGGTTATTGTTGATATTTCTACCTTTCATGAGAAAGGACTTAATTTTACCACCATATAAGGATGATGAAATTGCAGGATGTCACTTACAGTGGGTTCTTCTAGATGGGAATTGGGGTAAAGTGTATATCTCCATGTTCTCCCCATCCCCAGATATGAACACCAGATTGGGCGTTACTGATAAAAAAGTGAAACTTGTGCAATGCATGGAGTCAGACCAGCCCAAGGTATTTCTTTCACCTTTATAATTTTTGATTACATGAATAAGGAAGGGATTATAGGTTGGTCTGATGGTAGATCTCTCCTAGAACATTAACATGGTCTGTGCACCCTTCATAGTGCATAAATTTTTCCTTTAACTGTTAGATAGTTGCCCAGATATTGAGACGAATGTTATGCATACATTCTTCTAAAAACTCTCTTGGTATGTTAAATTGAGAAGTGAATGTGGGCCAATACATCACTGGTATGTCATCCCTAGATAGTTGTCTTCTCAAAAGCAACATATATAGTTGTTGTTTTTCCAGGGACTATTCTCCTTGATCCGCCCTGTTTGACTGCTCCTTAATGATTTCGTTCCAAGCAGTGGGGTTAGCGGGAGTCTCGTTGACATGTGAATGGTATGAGGGTGGCTCAAAAATTAGAGTGGCCCCAAGATATCCTATTGTTGATAAAGGATACCACTTTTCATGGAGAGAGTATCCAACACGTCGTACTCCATTTTTCCAAGTGCCTTGGCATATGAGGGCTTTCTCGCATTTGACCTGACGAGGGGAGGAACTTCTCACCGACATAAATTTTGACCATGGGGAGGACCTCCAAATTCAGTTCCATGATGGTGAGGACTACCATCATAGCTTAGAATCTGGCCATATAGAGTAATTATGTGGTTTATACCCTGGGGAGGACCTTCAGGGAAGACCGCAACAAGGGTAGGACCTTCTTTCCGCTTGACGTCATTGAGGGGAGGGCCTTCACAATGATTGCTATCATGGAGAGGACTGCCATCATAGATCTGGCTGCAAGGAGAGTATGTTTAGTATAAATTATAGTGGTGGGGACTTCAAGATGTACTAAAATGAGGGTAGTACCTTCTCATTTCTTGAAATCACTATAGGGAGGGTCTTCATAGCGACTGCCATCATGGAGATGACTACCATCACAACTTGACATCTGACTACAGGGAGAAGCATATCTATAGCATATACCCTAAGGAGGACCATCAGGGTGGATTAAAGTAAGGGGATGACCTTCTTTCTGTTCGATCTTATGTTCAAAGGGAGGGCTACCCTGACATGCATCAGGAGATAGGCTCTCGTGATCGATATTTTCTGGCCCATGAAGTTAGACCTTGTGGGTGCTCTAGAGAGGACCTTCAGATCTACCGGTAGAAACATTGTGGGGAGGACCTTCGCAACTAATACTTCCACTTCCATAATTTGGTAATAAATTGATAGGATCTTGAGACTCTATTGATAAAAATTTGATGGTGTTAAGAACTCAATCTTCCAGCAGAGAAGAATCATGAGTATGATCTTCATTTTCCAATTTCCTTAAGCATGTTTTGTTTTTGTGAACTCTCTTGCAGGTAACTGGGGATGCCTACTATTAGTAGCAACCTTCATATACAAGACCTTGTTTGGTTGGATCCCATGATGCCTTCAGGATACACCGACAACTATATTGAGTTTTGGTAGGGATATATGTCTATCCTGGATCAACTACCATGTTGGACCGATGTCCCCTAGTTGGAATGAGTATTTGTTCCTGATACTATTGTAATTGTATCACAAAATAAGTCCATCAAACCTCTTGGACTGGAGTAGGGATGTGGGTCTAATCTAGGGTGACTATCTGATTTTGTGGATGAATCACCCTGCTTGAGGAGATGGGATCAAGGGCTTGACTCATCGCTTTTATTGCTGACACAATGACATCTTGACACATCTAGAGGATATATTCTGGGATCAATGTCTGATCCTCCATCATGGAAAAGATGTGTTGAGGTATTTATTTGGATGGAATGGGTATGAATTATCATTCCGACATTGGTGCAAGATTTTGTGCCTTCTCCGGTCCTCCATGGGTTGTTAGTGGGTACTCGCAGTTCTCCAGTGCCAGGTCAGAGGAACGAGTTTTCCACCGGTTTTCTTCTTTGATTGCCACCATATTTGGTTGGTGGGATTTGTGTACATCTATAGTAATTTGAATCTTCTCATATTTGATTTCCACCATGTTTGATTGGTGGGATTTATTGTGGTAGGAAGAAATTTTCATCTTCCTGTGGACTACCACCGTATTTGATTGGTGGGATTCATATGAATCAACAGTGTTGTATGAATTCCCATGGTTTTATTCCTTATTTTGATAGTAGACTTGATGTGTGTCAGCAAGGATTTGTGCCTACTTATAGCTGGGTTTCATCCTATTTGGATGATGGGATTCTTGTGTATTGGTATAGATTTGTATCTGCCTATAATTTTTTGCTCTGTCTTCACATTGAGACCTATGAGAACTAGAAGTAATGTGCATTTTATCATGTTGTGACACCCTATTTATATGTTTTGATTCATATAAGAGAGTAGGGATACACATCCGCTTGCAGATTTCCGCTATATTTCCATAGCCCACAGAAGGGGCATAATTGTATGACTGCCCATTATATGACACAATGTTTGTGTGGTAGACCAGATCCTCAAGAACCAAGGTTGTCACATTCATAAATTATTTTAAAGGTATTTTTAATTTAATTTCTATTCTTTCTTTTTTTGGGGGTTTCTCATTCATTTTGGTGGAAATGGTGGGTTTTTAAAATTTGGGCCAAACCGTGAGCCCATTTCCACATTAAAACAAAAAAATTTGTTTCTTTTATAAATCCTTCATTTTTCAACATTTTTCATCCATTCTAATTCCTAATTGGCCTCCCATGACCTAATAACACCACCATGTCATTTTGGAGCCTTTATAAATCCATAATCATGGTGTATTTGGGTTTTTTATTAAGTAATTGGGTCTGCCCGTAAGCCCATTTTCTGCTTTAATTTTTTTAATTCTTTAATATATCTTTCAATTATTATTATTTTTGGTTATTCCACCTCCCTATAGAATCAAATATCCCTAGGATCACCCCCATTATCGATTTCAAATTTTTGGATCTCATTTGAACCGCGAATTAGGGAAAAATGTTTCAGGATTTCTCAAACCACCCATATTTAGGAAGGTAACTTGCTTTCTTCATAAATCATTCAATATTCACTCTTTACCCCCATTTAAGTCCTCACATGACCTTATCATCCTCATTATATACTCACTATAAGGTTTTGGTGCTTAGAGATTCAAAATTTGGTTGATTTGGGGTGATTTTTTCAAGTTCTCTTCAAGTAAGTGTTTCTTTCTTAGACTTCTTCCATTTCATTAGGGTTTCCTCCCTCTTTCTTGATGTTATAAAATTTCCAGAAGTTAGGTTTAGAACCTAGGGTTTTATTTGGTGTAATATTGAGGTTTTATGTTCCTCTTCACTTCTTTTTGGTGCGGTGGTGGTACGGTTGATGTTTCACACCAAGATTTGATGGATTCAACACTTTTGGTAGGTGGTTCAATGTGTAAACAATTATTTATGATTTATCTTGATGTATTTAATCATTATTTATATTCCTCATATTTTGTGTGTGGTGTGAAAACTTTTCATTATTTATTTGGTTAAGAGTTTAATTTTATAGTTGCATTTTAGCTTGAAATTGGGTGTTTTTCATGTGTAACACTTGTGGTATTATTTGGGTGTATTTTAGAACATATGAAATTGGTTTAATAAATCTTGTTTGGGATGAAAATTCTGATTTCGTAGGGTCTTGGTGTTCCATTGGGTTTTAAAGTGGGTTTTCAAATGGGTTTAATGTGTAAAACCATGTTGTACTTCTTGAAAGTGATTTTGAAAACGTGTGTTTTTCATGTGGATCTTTTGTGGCATTGTTTGAGGTATTTGTATAAAAACTAGGGGTGGTTTAATAAATGTTTTTGGGGCTTCCAATTATGTTTTGAATTGGTATTGGTGTGATTTTTTCCTTGAAAGATGGTTTTGAAATGGGTTTTATGTGAAAATCTTGGCTATACTCTTTGGAATTGTTTTATGAAAGTTTTGAATGGTTTAATGATTTATGTAAGAGGTAAAACCATATTGGAAAACTATTTTGGATTATGTATATTTTGAAATGGTCCATTTTAAATGTGAATGGGGCTATCATGTAATGTGTATCCTCATAGAAATGTTTTATAAAAATGTTTAACGGATTTATTGAAATGTGAAAGAGGTGTAAACGTGATGTGGGCTGTTTGTGTGAGTGTGATGTGAAAAATGGATTTTGTTTATGAAAAGGGTTTTATGAAACATGTGAGTGGGATTTTATGTGATGTTTATCATATTTTTAAATATTTTATAAAATTGTTAAAGGATGTGTTGGATTGTGAATGTTATGCAAAATGTGTTGTGGGCTATTTTGGTGTGAGTTTGATTTCAAAATGCATTTGAAAGAAAAGTGGATTTTGTGAATTGTGTGATGTAAATGGGGATTTTTTGTTAATGTGTGATGTGTAAGTGATATTTTCACGTGAAAACTATATTTATTTGCCTTTTGAACTTGTTTGATCATAAGAGGTAAACCCGGGTATCTAGGTGGGTGGACGTGTACTAGTATGCTAGTGAATCTGTGGGGTTTGGCCTCAGTTTCACGTAGCAAGAATGACACTTACAATACTAACTAAACTATGATGATGATTATTGGGGACAAATAGGTTATGGTTATTCTCCCTACTAATGTCTTGTGTGCACGATAATAGATATTGTGATGGTTACTCTCATCGAGATACAAGGTACTTGAGACCCACAACGAGCTAGTGCCTAGGGGTTATTTCCTATTGCTTATGCTCATTGGATTATTTGTGATTACCATCAGAATAAAATATGTTGACTAGAAATTTCAGTAGTTTTTTCATTTATTTTAAAAGTTATTATTCTTTAAATTATCCCACTTGAAAATGTTTTAATTTTTAAGTTGCATCTTTTAGAAATTGTAACTAGCATTTTCTGTTTATGAAAACTTGAAAGATTTTCATATTTGAATGTTTATCACATGAAATCTCTTAGTGGTGGTATCCTACTGGGAATTGGATCACACCCTACTTACACCCTTGGGTGTAAGTAGACTTGGTTATTTTTGTTGTCGTAGGTTGAGTACAGTTTTTAGTTCCAGTGGTTTGGGTTTCTAGCAGGTCCTTAGTGGTGATGTCTTGTGAAGATGGCTTGAGGGTAGTGCCCCTTGCCTTTAGGTGATTTTTTGTTTATTTCTTATAGGATTTGTACCTTTGTTATAGTCCTTGTGAGTTGTTTTAAACTATGTAATTCAGTTCTGAATTTTTTTAAAATATTGTTTGGTTTGAAAAATCCAGATTCATTTTATTGGGTTCATTTATTGTTTTAAGTTTATAAACTTAGGAAAATCATTCCCAATTTTTAGTTTATGATACCTGGGAACTTGTACCAACCTGTGGGTATCGGGAAAACCCTTTGGGCCTTGTCGCGGGCTGGGTTTGGTGCCAGTTTTGGCAGCAACCAAATTTGGTTCGTGACAAAATGGGATCAAAGGAGGTTTATGTTAACTATTTGGGTCATGTTATTTGGGGAACAGTCAGGATAGTCTTGAGTTAGGATTGTCAGGACTTGGAATTATGGTTATGGGTAGTTTTTCTGATCACCACACCTCATGATGGTATTAAAGTCACCATGGGAGGTTGGGACTTACCTAATTGCTTTGGTTTTTTTGGTTTGATGATGATTAAGGGAAATGAAAATAGATTTGGGTAATGGTCTCAGTGAGATCACAGGGCCTGACAAGACATGTGGAGCTGGGGATATTTCCCTAGAACACTCTCTATTATGGTGAAGTGATTGGTGTATAGACACCAACCATATGTCCAAGTCACCCACTGAAGCTAGTTCCCTCCCGCATTGTCTCGTGTCCTTTTGTTTTGAAATCTTGTAAGTTCAGTTTTAAATAAAAAATGACATGGTTTTAAGAAGAGAAAAGTTTTTGTGAAATGATTTTCCAATAAAGAGGGAATGGTTATATTTTTGAAATGGTAGGACTGAATTTTCAGAATTATTTTAAAATGGAAATTGGTGTGTTTACACCTCTTTTGAAAGTAGGAACTATATTAATGTTGGTTTTGAAAAAGTGTTTCCAATAGAGTTTTCTAAACTATTGAAAGGTGTATTAATGGGATGAGATGTTTTGAAACTGATGTTAATAACTTGAAATTGAGTTCTTATTTGAATGGATGTTTCCTTCTGAAAAGTTTTGTAAGCTGTAAATTGGGTTTGATCTTGTGGTTAGCGGTCTTGAGAAAAAGAAAGTATTGGTTTACTGTTTTGGTTTTGAAAAGTGAAATGAATTTTTGTTTTAACCTTTGGTATTTTCATGAGAGACCACATTCATGGGGTTATATGGGATGATGGATGGTTTATGGCATGAATAGATGAGTTCTGGGATGGATATGAGGAGGGTTCTCGGTGGCATGAAAACATGCATGTGTGAGGCCCATGGGGGTACCATTTGTGGATATGATAACCGCTGAACCATTTGTTTTCAAAGAAATGTTTTTAAAGGAAAACATGATGTCTTGATGACTGGTTTGGGATGGTGTGTATTATTTGTTTTTAAAGTGTTGATGTTTTGGGATTTTTTATGTCTAAGAACCCCTCCTGTTCGAACCATGTTTTGGGTTTGTGGTTGGTCGGTAAGTTGGGTAGAAGTACCAGTTAGTAGTCTATTCTAAGAAATGTTTCAGGACACCTTTATGGTGGTTCCATTCATATGTTCAGTTCTGGTTTTTGTCATGTTTTGACCAATGGACCATCTTGGTTGGGTCCTTGGGTTCTCTTTATAGATAAGGTACACCCTTATTTAGGGTTAGTGCATGACTTAAGTGCAACCCAGATTGTTTCGTCGTTGGAAAATCCTCTAGTTGATCAATGTAAAGAATCTTTTCTCGATCTTTGTTGAATGAGTCCACACCATTTCCTTTAATTTTTTTTTCAGATCCTCTTGTAGCGGGAGAGTGCTCGTGGAATGTTGAAAGAGTCCTTAGTTTCTTAAGCTATCTAATTCATTTAAGGTGGAATTTGTATGGGGTTGTCAGTATAGATGGTGTCTAAGAGGGCCTCTGAGTCCTTCATAGTCTCTTCAAAGAAGGGGTTTATGTTAAACCACTAGTGTGGGAAATCTAGACATGAGAGGATGTTATGGCCACTTTCTATAATGTTTTGATATTTGGGGATGTTGTATAAGCCCCCCTCCATGTATTGTTTCTATCAGTCACTTTGGTCATGTTCGATGACATGTTGTGATGTCACGTGCTCATTTGATTGTAAAGGTGAAGTTGTACAATATTTTTTGAGTCTTTGTTTTTTTGATAAGTGTGTCTACTTTCAGGAGATCTCAACATCCTCTATTTTAGAGGAAGGATTTTATATGTGTCATTTATTTCTATTGTTTCTCACCCAAATAAACAAGGTGTGATGTGAATACATCCTCTAAGCCCTTATTTCAGTGAAATTTTGGGATAGGGTAAAGTGAGTTTGGAACGTGTTTTGTCTTGGTGAACCCATATGGGATCAGGGTATAGTTTTCATGGCACTGAAAGGAAAATTTCAATTTAAGGGTTTCCAAATCCTAACTATGTGGCCGAAGATGCTTCAACCATTTGAGCTCCAGCCATAGGTCCCGGAGAGAAGCTGGCGTGTAATCAGGGGAAATTCCAGGGTCATTCAAACCCTTTTTCAAATTCCAATCCTCAGTATGAAATATGGGAATAGTTTAAACCTCTGATGTCATCATCTTGATTCTATTTCTCTCATTCGGTGGAAAGAGGTGGAGGGCGTCACACCCATGTTATCACCCAATGTCATTCCTTTCCTCATTGGTTTCCATCAGGTTTTTAGAGAAAGGTTTAAAATTTGACTAGATAGGTTGAGAGCATAGTTTGCGCATGGTTAGTAGCAACCATGCCCCAGAAAACCATGTAAGTAGAAGGATACACATGATTATCACATGGTTTCATAAACTGTGTGGACTAACCATGCAGCCGTCCCAAATCTTTAAATTTGGGTTCTTCCTGTGTTGGCCCATGATGGTTAGTTAAGATGGTTGGTTCTTATAGCGGGGAGAAACACTGTGATTCTCATGATTGTTCCTTTTAAAAATTTGAATGGAAGTATACCCTTATACCGGGGAGTCCATTTAGTCCTCCCCTATTAGTGTCCTAATTCTGTCTCGGGAAAAATTTGAGTTTTCTCTTATGGTGGGGAGCCCATTTGTGTCTCCCCATACTAGTAACTCATATTGGTACTTGGTCTTAGAATGGTGGTAGGTAGCCTTTTTGGAGCTATATAACTACCTATATCTTCCTTGGGTAAATTTTGGGAGTGGATAATGCCCAGAGGTCTGGTTAAAGCAAGGTAAGTGTAACCTTGTTCGTTCTTGTTGTTCGTTTAGGTAAATTGTTGGAATCTTATTCATATAGTGTTTGATGAGTTTTATTTTGGGATAAAATCTAAATATACTTGATAATTTTAAAAAGTCGTTTATGTTTTGGTTGGTGAGAGCATTAATTCCTTTATCGATCAATTGGAGGTGTTTTGACCTTTTGGGGGTGGACGAAACTTGGCGAATGAGTCCATTTTGGCCTTTCAGTTGGGTTTGGTTTTTGCCTTTGGCCTTATTGTGGATTTCCGAGGATGTAAAGTTTTATGGTGGGGAGAATTGTCACATTAAAAAATTATTTTAAAGGTGTTTTTAATTTAATTTCCATTATTTCTTTGTTTTGGGGGTTTCTTATTCATTTTGGTGGAAATGGTGGGTTTTTAAAATTTGGGCCAAACCGTGAGCCCATTTCCAGATTAAAAAAAAACAATTTTTTTATTTTATAACTCCTTCATTTTTCAACATTTTTCATCCATTACATTTCCTACTTTTCCTTCCCTGACCTACTAACACCACCATGTAAATTTGGAGCCTTTATAAATCCATAATCATGGTGTATTTGGGTTTTTATTAAGTAATTGGGCCTTCCCGTAAGCCCATTTTCTGCTTTAAATTATTTTTTTAATTATTTAATATATCTTTCAGTTTTTATTATTTTTCAGTGATTACACCTCCCTATCTAAGAAAATATCCCTAGGATAACCCCCATTACTGGTTTCACATTTTTGGATCTCATTTGAACTGAAAATTAGGGAAAAACATTTCAGGATTTCTGAAACCGTCCAGATTTGAGAAGGCAACTTGCTTCCTTCATAAATCATTAATTTTTCACTCTTTTCACCCATTTTAGTCCCCAAATGACCTCATAATCCTCATTAGAAACTCACTATAAGGTTTTGGTTCTTGGAGATTCAAAACTTGGTTGATTTGGGGTGATTTATTCAAGTTATCTTCAAGTAAGTGTTTCTCTCTTAGATTTCTCCCATTTTCTTAGGGTTTCCTCCCTCTTTCTTGATGTTATAAAAGGTAAAGAAGTTAGGGTTCTAATATAGGGTTTGATTTGTTGTATTTTTGGTGTAATATTGAGGTTTTATGTTCCTCTTCACTTCTTTGTGGTGGGGCGCTGGTGTGGTTGATGTTTCGCACCAAGATTTGAGGGATTCGACACTTTCGGTAGGTGGTTCCATGTGTAAAAAATTATTGATGAGTTATATTTATATATTTAATAATTATTCATATTCCCCATATGTTGTGTGTGGTGTGAAAACTTTTCATTATTTATTTGGCAAAGAGTTTAATTTTATAGTTTAATTTTAGCTTGAAATTGGGTGTTTTTCATGTGTAGCATTTGGGGTATTATTTGCGTGTATTTTAGAACTTATGAAATTGGTTTAATAATTCTTTTTTGGGATGAAAATTATGATTTGGTAGGGTCTTGGTGTGCCATTGGGTTTGAA
The DNA here is from genome assembly GCA_963277665.1 of Viscum album. Lineage (NCBI taxonomy): Eukaryota > Viridiplantae > Streptophyta > Magnoliopsida > Santalales > Viscaceae > Viscum > Viscum album. Next base: position 1,919,509,805 of record OY728152.1, read on the forward strand.
ATCGGGTTTTTGAATGGGTTTAAGTTGTAAAACTATGTTGTACTTCTTGAAAGTGATTTTGAAAACATGTGTTTTTCATGTGGATCTTTTGTGGTATTGTTTGAGGCATTTTTATAACACATGGGATGGTTTAATAAATGTTTTTGGGTCTGAAAATTCTGTTTTTAATTTGTATTTGTGTGATTTTCCTTGAAATATGGTTTTGAAATGAGTTTTATGTGTAAAGCTTGGATGTACTCCTTGAAATTGTTTTATAAAAGTTTTGAATGGTTTAATGATTTATGTAAGCGGTGAAACCATATTGGAAAACTATTTTGGATTGTGTATATTTTTAAATGGCCCATTTTAAATGTGAATGAGGCTATCATGTGATGTGTATCCTCTTGGAAATGTTTTATAAAAATGTTTAACAGATTTACTGAAATGTGAAAGAGGTGTGAACGTGATGTGGGCTGTTTGTGTGAGTGTGATGTGAAAAATGGATTTTGTTTATGAAAATGGTTTTATGAAACATGTGATTGGGATGTTATGTGATGTTTAGAATATTTTTAAATATTTTATAAAATTGTTAAAGGATGTTTGGATTGTGAATGTTATGCAAAATGTGTTGTGGGCTTTTTTGGTGTGAACTTGATTTCAAAATGCATTTGAAAGAAAAGTGGATTTTGTGACTTGTGTGATTTACATGGGGTTGTTTGGTTAATGCGTGATGTTGAAGTGATATTTTCATGTGAAAACTATATTTCTTGGCTTGTTGAACTTGTTTGAGTACAAGAGGAAAACTCACGTATCTAGGTGGGTGGACGTGTACTTGTATGCTAGCGAATCCATGGGGTTTGGCCTCAGTTTCACAAAGTAATATTGATGCTTAAAACACTAAATAAACTATTATGATGATGATTGGGGATAAATAGGTTATGGGTATGCTCCCTACTAGTGTCTCGTGTGCACGAGAACAAATATTGTGATGGTTAATCTCACCAAGATATGAGGTACCTGGGACCCACAATGATCTAGTGCCTAGGGGTTATTTCCTATTGATCATGCTCACTGAATTATTTGTGATTACCATCATCATATAGTGTTTTTTGATGGAAAATTTATTAGTTTTGGAATTTATTTTAAAAGTGATGATTCTTTAAATTATCCCACTTGAAAACTATTTTAATTTTTAAGTTTCATCTTTTAGAAATTGTAACTAGCATTTCCTATTTATGAAAACTTGCAAGATTTTTGTCTTTGAATGTTTATCACATGGAATATCTTAGTGGTTGCATCCTACTAGGCATTGGATCACACCCTACTTACACCCTTGGGTGTAACTAGACTTGGTTATTTTTGTTGTTGCATGTTGGGTACAATTTTTAGTTCTAGTGGTTTGGGTTTCTAGCAGGTCCTAGGAAGTGATGTCATGTGGAGATGGCTTAAGGGAGGTGCCCCTTGCCTTGAGGTGGTTTTTTTTATGTTTCTTTTCAGTTTTGTACCTTTTTTATAGTCCTTGTGAGTTGTTTTAAAATATGTAATTCAGTTCTGAATTTTTGTAAAATATTGTTTGGTTTGAAAAATCCAGATTCGTTTTATTGGGTTCATTTATTGTTTTATGTTTATAAACTCAGGAAAATTGTTTCCAATTTTCAGTTTGTGATACCCGAGCACTTGTGCTAGCCCATGGGGATCGGGAACACCGTTTGGGCCTTGTCGCAGGCCGGGTTTGGTTTTGGTTTTGGTGGAGACCATATTTGGTTTGTGATAAGGGTGATAACCTACTTCTAATCATGCATTTTCTACCCTCTGTGGGCAGCCCAAGGGGCCCGTGTACATTGTAATTCAGTAGGTTCCCTCAGCATGGGATCCTCTTCAAAGAAAGAATATCGGGTTGTACACTACTGGCAGAAACATCCTCCAACATGAGCTCTTGAGTGGGGTTCTTATGAAACTGGGATGAAGTCATTGGTGTCGACCTCATTTGTCTCCCTAAGATAAGGTAGGTATTCGTTGTCGTGTTCTAGGTAAAGGCTCCCAAAACTATTTGATAAATTCTGTGATGCCATCCTGTACTATATTACTGGACACTAATGAAGAGGTGGATGATGGGATTTCACCAATTAGAGGAACTTCCTTGCAGGCTCAACTAGAGGGAGAACACTATTTTGGTGGTAATAATGTTTTCTGTCTACTTTCAACATTTGGAGACATTTAGACTTAGTGAGAAAAAGTTATAGTGGTTTTAGTAAAAAATTATAAACTATCCATTTCTATCCATGATTTTTTGATGGCTGAAATGTGAATAGATTTTGGAATAAGAAGATGCCTTCAAATATGAATGATTTCTTCAAAAAAGTAGGCCTACTATATCTCCTATTTCACACTACAAAACCTCATCTAGGATTGATGTGTATATTAGTAGAAAAGTCAATTTTGGTGTGCTAATTTCATTTCCCAGACCAAATGGTGGGCTGGACATGAAAGATTCATTTGGGCCTCTTGTTTTTAAATTTTGGCCCTGAAATTTTTATCCATTACTCCTTGAATTGTCCCACTATCTTTGGAGGAGAATAAAGGAATTTTGACCTCCTTATGGATCCCATAAATTCAATCTTCATGGATGGTCCAATTTCATCACAGATTCCATGAACCTTCTTGTGTGGTCCATATTACCCTTCAAATGGTATAATTGTCCAATGATTCCTTCTAATGAAATTTTGGAATTTGAGTATGAAACCCTAAAAAACAATAATCATTCAATTTGGATAAGTATGTTGAGATTTATTATTAAAAAATTAAATATACTTGAATCTGGATGAATTCAAATAGTGCTCTAAAATTATATTTAATATTTAAACATTAATATTTCACAAAAAATTATGCGCATTTCATATAAAATAAGTGAAGGTAATATATAATAAGTTATTAAAAATATTAATAACATCAAATCCCCCACACTTATTCTTGTACATGTCCTCATGTACAAAAAATATAAAAAACATTACAAAATCATTCTCACTTGCCAACAAATATTAATTTTTTTTCACCAATCAGGAGAGGTTTAGACTATTTCACTCATCCATATTGAATTTCACCCAAAATTGTTACAGAAATAATATTCCAAAAACAATTCATTTTTCATGCTCAAATTTAGAAATGAAAAATGTGGGCACTCAAAACTCACTCCTCTCAAGATGATAAAATTCATTTATGGAGGTTCAGTCTTTCACCAACCGAAAGTAAAAATCTTAGAGTTTGAAAGAGATCTCAAATCCCATTCCCTATCCTAAATTGCACAAGAATCACGATTTATTTTGAATAGGTTTTTCTGTGGCTATGGGATGGTAGGAATTCAGTATTCAAAAGAGTAGAAAGAGGGGTAAAACACCCACATGGAAAAAGTAGTGCACTATATTTTTGAAATAAAACATGGAAATAAATAGAAACACATATTTACAAGTGAAAAATTGTGTGAATCAAGACACAAAAGTTAAAGAAAATTTTAAGGGAATGAGAAGATGAAATATTTACAAAACACAAAACTTCTCCTAATGACATAAGAATATATAATACAAGTGTTATTTTTTTCTTTTCATTTTTTTTGAAAGTTGTACTTGAAAAAGATATCACACTCATATCCCAACCCATGTTTGATCTCCTCATAACACTAATTGTAATAATTATAACAAGATCAAAGGTTTAAAAAGAGTTATTTTTGACTTGTCCAAGACACAACCCATTTTTTTTGATTTTTTTGATTTTTTTGTTTTTTGAACACTTTTCAATATCATTTGTACAAGATAAATATATATAAATTCCCAAACCCCACTAAAGGAAAACCCCCCCCCACACTTAAATTGATGCTTTCCCTCGAGCATATGATAACATGGTTAAAATAAAAAAAATGGTACCCAAAATGAATTCCATTCCCCCCACACTTAAATTTCAAAAAATTATGCAATGAAAATCCATGTTGATATTGGGTGGGATAAGGTATTGGGCTTTTAATGTGGCTATCAAAGAAAAAATTTTCATAGGCTTGAAGGGGCTTTCAAAAGGAGGATTAATGTATGGTTAATGGGAGGCTATTTGGCTATTATAATTTTCATGTGGTTCAGAAAATTCCTCTATCATATTAATGCACACTAAAGTAGGAAATTCAGATTGAAGGTCCAAAAAATCAAGACTCACAAATGGGGGTGAAAAACATAAATTTTGAAAAGATGGCCATAGATGGAGTTGGCATGAAAGCAAATATTGTTCCTCACAGGTGGGGAAAATCATTATCCAAATCAAAATTTGAGCATTCAAAATTTGTTGGTTTTGACATAATATTATTTATCCAAATTTATGAATAGACCACAAAATTTTTGAGATGAAACCATGTATTTTGAATACACAAAATGGTTGGAAGAAATTTGAAAATAGAAAGGTGAGTATGTATGACTCTTTATTTTTCACATATTTTTTTTAAATGATTTTTTTTAAGTTTTTTAGGTTTTTTTAGTTTTTTATAAAGACACAACCACACAAAATAAAAAGATTAAATAAAAAAAGTGTGATGAGGAAAGTGGTAAAAAAATGAGAATGATGGAGGAAGAATAATAAATAGAGGGGGGGGGGAGGTGGATAAGGAAGAAGAGATAAATATGGAGTTAAAGGGAAAGAGGTGCCCCTAGTTTATATTTGGCGGGTCACAGTCCCCGTCTAGTGGTGGGTTAGTGGAAGCCGAGGTGGTTCCCGGGATGTGTGTCATCTTATGGTGATGCTTTAACCGATGTCCATTCACTGTGAATGTATTTTTTGAAGGTGGGTCTTAGAATTTCACTACACCAAATGGGTAAACATGAGAAACAATAAAAGGACCTTCCCATCGAGAATTAAGATTACCTGGGTGAAGCTGAAATCAATAGTTGAAGAGCAATACCTTTTCACCTTCATGGAATACCTTTCGCAGGATGTGTTTGTCATGGAGTAACTTAGCCTTTTCTTTGTACAGATAGGAATTCTCATAGGAATCAAGTCGAAGCTCCTCCAGTTCATCCAATTGCAACAATCTTTCTTCACCAGATTTTTTACAATCAAAATTATAGGTTTTCACAGCCTAAAAAGACTTATGTTGGATTTCAACTGGTAAATGACATGCTTTACCAAAAACTATTCTAAAAGGATACATCCCAATGAGTGTTTTATAGGTAGTTTGATAAGCCCAAAGTGCTTCACCAAGTCTTTCAGGCTAGTCATTTTTGGTGGGTTTTACAATTCTCTCAAGAACTCTTTTCACTTATATATTAGAAAGTTCATCCATGCCATTTTTTTGGGGATGATATGAAGTTTAAGTTTTTATGTACAACCCCATTCTTTTTCAAAAGATATTCCATGGTTCTATTATAAAAATGGGTTCCTAATTCACTTATCAAGGCACATGGTGTGCCAAATTGATGGAAGATGTGCATCTTTAGAAACTCACTAACAGTATGTGAATCATCCTTTCTAGTGGGTTTGGACTCAACTCACCTAGAAACATAATCAACTGCAATAATAATGTATGAAAATACATTGTAAGGGGGGAATAGTCCCATGAAATAGATACCCCAAACATCGAATAACTCACAAAAAATTAAATGCATTTGGGGCATTCCATTTCTCTTTGAAATTGTTCCAAACTTTTGGTAAGTGGGACATGATTGAAAGAACTCGTGTCAGTCCTTGAAGAGTGATGGTCATAAGAATCTAGAGTCTATGAACTTTTGGGAGGTCCTTTGTGGTCCAAAGTGGCCACGACCAGACATTGAGTGAAATGAATTCTAAGATGGAATAATGTTCATTTTCATGAACACATATCCTAATTACCATGTCTTCCCCAGTTTTCTAAAGTTTATTTTCTTCCCAAAAATAGAATTTTGAATCACTTTTCAGCTTCATTTTTTGTTCTTTTGAATTTTTTTAGGAAAAATACCAAAAACTAAGTAATTTACAATTGGGGCATACCATGGTGACTTTGGAGTGAGATATTAAAGGTTCTCAGTGGTGAATTTAGGATCAATTATTTTTGAATGAGAAGAATTAGAAATTATACTCAGGTGATCAGCCACAAGATTTTATTTTCCTGGTCTATCTTTGATTTCAAGGTCAAGATCTTGGAGCATTGGGATCCATCTTATTAGCCTCGGTTTAGAATCAATTTTCTTGAGTAATAACTTTATAGTAGAATGGTCTGTGAATATGATGATTTTGGCACCTAAATGATAGGGCCAAAATTTATCTAAGGAAAAAACCACTGCTAAAAGTTTCTTTTCAATCACAATTTAGTGAGATTGAGTTTTATCCAATGTTTTTGTGGCATAAAAGATTACATGAGGAATTTATTCTCTTCTCTGACCAAGAACAACCCCAAAAACTATATCATAAGCGTCACACATTAACTCAAAGGGTAAGGACAAATTTTAGGGTTGGATTATTGGGACATATGTAAGAGAAGTTTTTAGTTAAACAAAGGCTCTCTTAAAAACCTCATTGAAATGGAAAGTGACATCATTTTGGAGAAACTGATTTAGTGGGAGGGAAATACTACTGAAGTTATGGATGAATCTCTGATAGAAACCAACATGACCGAGGAATGAATGGATGTATCTAATAGAAGTGGGTTCAAGAAGTGATTGGATCATTCTAATTTTGGTAAATCAACTTCAATACCCTCTTTTGAAACTATGTGCCCTAGAACAATCTCATTTGCAACTATAAAGTGTCATTTTTAAAAATTTAACACAAGGTTACACTTGAAACACTTTTGAAAGACTATGGGGAGTGAATTCAAGCAAGATTCAAATGACTCACCATAAATGGTAAATTATTCCATGAATACTTCCATGTAGTGTTCAATGAATTCAAAAAAGATACTCATCATACACCTCTAAAATGTTGTATGATAATTTAAAAGGCTAAAAGTCATTCTCCTATATGCATATGTTGCAAAGGGGCATGTGAAAGTAGTCTTTTCTTGGTCCTGAGGTTCGATTGGTATTTGGAAGTAGCCGATGTATCCATAAAGAAAGAAATAATGCGACTTTCTAGCTAATCGTTCAAGCATATGATCAAGGAATTGAAGAGGGTAGTGATCTTTTCTTGTTTCAACATTAAATTTCTTATAGTTGATGCACACACACCATTTTTTCTTCACTCTAGTTGTGACTACCTCTCCATGTTCATTTGTGACAACATTTATCCCACCCTTTTTAGGTACAACTTGAATTGGACTAACCCATTCACTATCAGACATTGGGTAGATAATAATAGCTTGAAGAAGCTTGGTGATCTCTTCCCTAACTACCTCAAGTATGAGTGGATTGAGTTTTCTTTGTGGTTGTCTAATTGGTTTGGATGATTCCTCAAGATGGATGTGATGCATGAAAAGGCCAGAGTTGATTCCTGGTATGTCATCTAGGGTATAACCTAAAGCCTTTTTGTTTTCCTATAACAACCGAACAAGTTTGGAATCCTTGGTTTCATTAAGTGAAGTAGAGATAATGACATGATAAGAGTGATCATGGAAAATTAATGCATATTTCAGGTGTTCAGGAAGAGGTTTTAGATCAGTATCATCTCTCATTTGTGGGTTAGACAACTCATGAATAGAGGAAGGGCTTTCAGTTGCTTTAGATTCATTTTCCTTAATACTATCCAAGGTGGAGCAGTATTGATCAGAGTTGATGTGGGATTCAATAGAGTTTTCAAGATCCTCTAGATTGATGGAGTCTATGAATGAAAGGTCCACATCAACTTCACCATTTATGAATTGGTTAATCATGGTGCAGATTTCACAAGATCTTCTCTCATTGGAACATGATGAGAATGATTGAATGGGGTTCAATTGACTCTCAGAAGTGTCCTTAGAAGTATGGATTGAGAATACAGAGTGATCCTCAGATGGGTATCGTGTGGCTTGGAAAATTTTGAACTTTACTGGTTGGTCACCAAATTCCATGGATAAGATGCCTAAATGGACATCAATTTTGGTTCTTGCTATCATTAGAAATAGTCTTCCTAGAATTAAGGGAGATCAAAAAGAGTTCGTCTCACCTTCCATGTCAAGGACATAGAAATCAGTAGGTAAGATAAGATCATTCACATGAACAAGGAAATCCTCGATTATACCCTTAGGACTAGTAGTGCTTCGATTGACCAATTGAATGGAAACACCCATTATATGTAAGGGACCAAGAACAAGGTTGAAGAAGATATATTTGGCCATGAAATTAATTGAGGATCCTAGGTATATGAGTGCATCATCAAAGTTGGAACTTCCAATTTTTAATAGAACTGCAAAGGTCCTTAGATCTTTTCACTTAATGGGAATAGACTATTCGGTGGAAACATTTTATAAGGTCCCAATTTGCCTCTTATGGGTGCACAATTCCTTAAGAAACTTGGCATACTTAGGGATTTTTTTATGGAATCTAAGAGGGAAATGTTGACTTCAACGCGTCTAAACATGTCAAGTATTTTAGGATTAGGTTCAAAGAACTTCCTTGGTTTCGAAAAAGCTTGAGGAAAAGGAATTTTATTCCTAAGTGGAATGGAAGGAGGTGAGGGAATGGATTCAGATTCCTTTTCATGTTTCTTTTTCTTTTCATTTTCTAGGTCAACATTCAAAGGGGGTTTGGAGGACTTAACATGATTCATAGAAATTTTATTTCTCGATATAAGTGGAATTGCACTTACATTACCCTTGGGGTTGGGTAATGGTTGAGTTGGGAGTTGGGAAGAATTTGATTGTTGTTTCTGGATCAGGTGGGATGCAAGTTGACTAATTTGTGTTTCAATGTTTTTAAGGTTGGAATGGGTGAAGGAGGAAAGATATTCCACTTCACTTTCCCATGGTTGTTTGGATGAAGAGGGTTTTCCTAAATTAGGATTGCCTTGATTTTAGTTCATTGGAAAGAGATTGTATTGGTTTGTAAATTGAGAAGGCTCACTAGGATAGTGGAATCCAGGAGGAGGAAGAAGAGGATTGATCCTTTAAGGTTGAGAAACAAAAGGATAAGGTTGATGGAAGTTACCACCACCTTGAACAATTGGAATTGGTTTGGGTTTTGATGAGGGTATTGAGGGGTCTGAGATATGGGATTCCCATATCTCATGTTAGGGTTATATGTAGAAGTGAAGGGCTCAGAATGGAGTTGGTTGAAGTTTCTAACAAACTGACCTGATTATTGAGGGTTGTTGTTCCTTTGATCATATGATGCATTGAGTTCCATTGGTCCAGATGAATCAGATGGATCCTCTTGAAGTTGTGGACATTTGTTAGTTGGATGTGATGGGGAGCTGCAGATTCAATAGTTCTTGATAGGTCCAGGGAACAGAGATTGTGGAGAAGATGAGGTTGGGGCTTTGGCTGCCACAACTAGTTGCATCACAAGACCTGTAAGTTCACACATCCACTTGGTCATCTTGTTGGGCTCTACTGATTGATTCTCTTGGGATTGTTTGACTTGATAATGTGACTGAGTATAAAATTTTTGTGTGTTTTCAGCCATGTTGCTTATGAGATCTCTTGTAGATGTAGGAGTTTTATCAATAAGAGCACCACCACTTGCAGCATCAATGAGAGTTCTCTCCATATCCAATAACCCCTCATATAAGTATTGGATCAAGAGTAGGTCTGGGATTTGGTGGTATGGGTAGGTTTCCACAAGCTTTTTTAACCTCTCCCAGTATTCGTGGAGTGATTCATTTGAGAATTGAAGAATACCACTTATTTCCTTTCGGATATAAGTAGTATGAGAAGCAGGAAAAATTTTCTCTAAGAAAAGTCATTTCATGTCAATCCATGAGTTTATAGAACTAGGAGGGAGGTAGTAGATCCATGACTTGGTGGATTCAGCTAAGGAAAAGGTAATTCTCGAAGTTTTATTTGTTCCTCAGAAACCCCTTGAGGCTTCATGGCAGAGCACACCATTTTGAACTCTTTAAAGTGGAGATGTGGATCCTCACCGGTTAGCTCATGGAAATGAGGGAGAAGATGTATCAAACCCGATTTGAGTTTGAAGTCAACATATATGTTTGGATATTGAATACCAAGGGTTTTGTAATTTATATCATGGGTAGGAAGTTCTTTAAGTGCTTTTTCTTTAGGATTATCCATATCTAATTTAATTTGTTGGTCAAGGACTGGTTCTCGAATTATTTGATTATCCCTAATGTTCCTCCTAAGTTGGTAAAGTGTTCGCTCAATTTCAGGGTCAAAAAAATCTGAGAGATTTTTTGGGAGGATATAGGGAATTCAAAGATATTTTGTAAGAAAGAGGAAGATGATTTTTTTTCTGTTTATGATTTTTAAGAGAAGGTGAGTTTTTCTTTGTGTTTTTTTTAATTTTGATTTTTTTGTTTTGTTTTACAATAAATAGAAACTAATGACTAATTAATTTCACCATCCTTAGAAACGATTCAATTTGAAATCATGTCCGATTTTCATCTATTGACCGTTCAAAGTTCTGATGCTCTGCTAATGTGTATAGAAATACTCAGGTTGAATCCTCAGTGATGATACTTTTTAATAGTCGATTATTTTTAGTTGATTGTATTTTTATTGGGGGGTTTGTTTACAGAGATTAAATGAAGTAATTAATGATTGGTTTTTGATTTAACAATTTGATAAATATTGGGGTGACTTTTTTCTTAGGGAGTTAATCTTGTGATATCCTTGACCTTTTCTTTATATTGCATTTAAATTAACACCCACTTTACAAGATAACATTGATTGGAATTACTAAGTGTTAAGGCTTTAATCCAAGACTTAACTTAACTTAGGGTTCTAATATAAATCATAGATTGTTTATGGTAGTGTATTTATGGTTCCAATAATCCATGTAAACCACACATTAAACCAAACAAGTCATCAATCCCTGACATGTTAAGTCCAACATACACAATGTTAAATTAAAGAATACTCATTGAGAAAAAGCTCTTGATCGCTTAACATCTCTAAATAATGACTCACTCCAATGGTATATTTACTAATCCATTAAGATGGTTATTAATATGGTAATATATTATTATGGTGATGAATTATAAATAGAACAAAAATAATGGGATAAGAAAAGAGTAGTGCGTCGAACACACACGATCATTGAAGAGAGTTAAAAAAAAGACTTTCGATTGAATGAGGAAGAAAAAGAAGGGAAAGGGTTTTAACTTGATTTAAAATATTTTAAGAACATTAATATTAAACTATATAAGGTTTATGAGAATAATATATATTTAAGAATAAACTTGCATTAAAACAGAATTACAAAGACAAACACCTATGAAATTACAAATGAAGAAAACTGAAAAAGTAAATTAAAAAAAAAGAGGAGGAAAGGTCTCTCAAGTGAAAAATTGAGTATGAATGATCCTAAAAATCCTTTTTAAAAGCTTTGGACGTGCCAATATGTGCTTCTATCTTCTAAAATTACAACCCTTTTGAAAGGATAGGAGGGAATGTATTTATAGCCCAGGGTGGTGGATTGTTTTCATTCCAAAACTACCCCTCCACTTAGATCGCCAATTTGGATATCCAGACAGCTGAATCTCAAGATATCTCATTCTTAAAATTTTTAGGTAATAATGTTTTACATCCACTTTCAAAATTTGGAGGAATTTAGACTTAGTGAGAAAAATTTATGGTGGTTTTAGTAAACAATTATAACCTGTCCATTTCTATCCATGCCTTTTTGATAGCCGAAATGTGAATGGATTTTTGAATAGTAATATGCCTTCAAATCCGAATTATTTATTCAAAAAAGTTGGCCGACTATATCTACTCTTTAACAATGAAAAATATCAGCTTGTATTGATATTTATATCAGTAGAAAAGTCAATTTTTTTGTTCTGATTTCATTTCTCAGACAGAATGGTGGGCTGGACTTCAAAGCTTCATTTGGGCCCCTTATTTTTAGAGTTGGGCCCTGGAATTTTTATCCATTACTCATTGAATTTTCACCCGAACATTGGAGGATAATAAATGAATTTTTACCTCCTGATTGATCCAAACAATTCAATATTCATGGCTAGTCCAATTTCTTCACAGATTCTATGGGCCTTCTTGTGTGCTCCATATGACCCTTTAAATGGTAGAATTGACCAATGATTCTGTAACACCCCGAGCTTCCACGATACGCTTCTCATTCAATAATGCAATAGCTTGCATTGTACGCAACTTCGAGTTCTAAAACACCGCGACTAATCAAAGTAGCCGTTATGACTAGTAATAACCACTTTTTAAAATTATAGAAATTTTATATTTCAAAATGGACTTCATTTTTGTATTCGTAATATCAAAATTACCCTAAGTTGAATTTTTTGTAATTTTCTGAGAACTTCCAATTTTTTATGAATAGTGAAAAATACTTAAAACAACTTTTTTAATAAAAATAATTTATTGTGATAAATTATAATATTTAGTAGTTTTAAAGTATAATTAGAATATATTTTTACCATTTTATCCAATAGTGGTCATTATAATTAATTTAACATTGAAATTGGGCATGAACAATTGTCAATCTTTTGATATAAATTGTTTCTTAAAAACACGCTATTTGTTGTGACAGTGGGAATTAATTATAAAATAAATTAATGAAACTTATATTTTGGAATTTTTTAAAATAGACATCATTTTTTAAATCGGAATATCAATTATAGCTTAGGGTGAATTTTTGGAATTGTTCTGAAAAACTTCAATTTTTGATGAATAGTGAAACCACTAAGTGGTAGTTAAAAAACTGATTTTTCGTTTAAATGAAATATTACCACTTCTGTGATTTGATTTTCAAAAATCCGACATACATGGTTGTCATTAAGAAGTAAAATGTGGTTCAATGAGATTAAAATAATTTTTTTGGTGAATAGTAACTTTTAAGTTCTTAATCGCGATTAGAGGTAATTAGTGTAGTTTAAGGTAAAAATAATGTTTTAATAATATGAGATGAGCTTGAAACATGTCCTACCCTCATTGGATGAGCCATGGCCGACCAAGAAAATCCATGGGTCAACTTGTGGACCCCATGGAGCCACTTTGGTTGGAAAATGACATTAAAAACATTTTATTTAATGTTAAAATAAAAATGTCACAAACATGAGTTGTTTTACTAAAACAATTATTACATGGGGTTATATAAGTTAAATTTTTGACCATAAATATTCATTATAAATATAAAAATATTTCCTACATTATGGTTATTTTTTTAGAATTTTTAGACATTAACTAATTTAAATTTTTAATGACACAATGATGATGCAACGATTACCTCATTAATTAACGATTTAAATAAAATGAAAAGATAATGTAATATCCAAGGCTTACACTTGTCCAAAGCCTATTTTATGGGTATATCTAGAACCCTTATAACCTTAGACTCTAATTATATAAGTGTGGGACCTCTAAAATCCGAAACTCATTTTATGATAAAGTGACTTTTCTTTACTTTCCAAGAGTGCCCCTCCTCTCCACTTATAAAAGGCCCCCACCTCTACCACATCATTCACACTTTCAAGCCATTTGGATCGGCCAAAATCTGCCCAAATACTCTCCCAACTTCCACCTCTTACTCCTAGAAGCATCACTTTGGGTAGAACTCTTTCCAAGGAAGCCTTTGGCTCAAATCAAAAAGAGTTACCCGATTTTGAGGTAATGTCTTCTCTAATGTTGTTTTGTTTTATTTTTCTTCTCCAACCCCCTAAACTTTTTTTATTCATTTCTTTTGTAACAACAATAGTATCCTCAATATACTAGGATGTTTTTATAAGAAGGATTCGAGCTACACTTACACACACCTACATCTAATGGTTAAAGAACATACTGTTTCTGTGGATGGCTAATTTTTGCCTCACGAAACGATGATTGTTCAACACTCATATAACACCTTAAAAGGTGGCCATTAAGATGTCACTATATTTATATATGATATATAATATGTTTATGTTTTCCTTATGTTTATGTATTTCTCATTTATGTCATAATTTATGATTTCCATTCTGGGTAAATGCGATAATTTCATTTTAGGAAGTGCGAACTACCGCCCCCTCAAAGTGATGTGAATCGTTAATGCCATATGTGGGATGTATAAAGGATGGAGTAAATGATATTATATATGATATTATACTGGAACTATATTATACCTTTATATAATTATGATTTCATTCCATTAAATACGAAATAGAAATGAAAGTAGCGTTCATGCGTACGTACGGCTTACCGTCTCCATGAACGGTGCATTTCATTTCTTACCTCTAAATGTTATGTAATATTATGAATGAATGTATATACTGGATATATATGAAATATATGAAATCTAAATCATGAATATAATTCTGGAGATAATGGATATTCTACCACATAAACAACTTGTAATTATAAGAAGTTTATTGTTGACTCAAGTACCAAAAATCGACAAAACGACCGTTATTAACTTAAATAATTACATAATGTTCATAACATTGTAATAAGTGATATAAAAAGGATAATGAAATTGAAAATGGTAGATATTAACTCTAGTTTATTATTCAGGAGGTTAAAGAACGGTCGAATCAAGTCGGACACAAGGTAAGGGAATTTCTTAACCCAATTTCCATTCTTTGGGTTAATCTCCTACTTTCAAATTATGTCATGATATTATTATGTACTATATTGTATTTATACTTTCTTTATGTGTACATATAGTGAATACACATAATAGATCTATGTTATTTTAAAAATGATATTTTTAAGGACTTCGTCTCAATCTCCTTTCATTGGGGCATATTTGGTTTTATACACAACTTTCTTTTATACGGTGTATAAACCCCTTTGACTTTTACGTTTATTCAAAAGGAATATTTTTTATACGAAGTGATTTACTAAATGACAAAAAGGGAATTTTTTTTCTTTCCGTACATATGCGGCGACAACGACTTCTCCGCCGCCGTGACCATTATTTGAGTTTCGGCTTCCTCTACAAGCCATCACTTTTTTTAATGAAAAATAAATACAAAGTTTTAACTTTATTTTATTTTGGTATTGAAAATGGTTTTGAAAGAGTTTTTATTATATCAATGTTCTGTATTGATATCTTGTGATTTAAATGTGGAAATGTTATGTTTCCTTTATGCATGTTTTATGTGATACGATTATGTTATGGTTTATGATATGTTTAAACCTATTCATATGAGGAATGCATTGGACTTAATAAGTGACGGGTGGAGCCCGCTATAGCTCCTCGATGCATCGGTAGGTCTCATGAGACAACTAGACGTGGAATTGGCCGAGGCCCTTTCCCAATTTGATTTGTGATTTTGGCTGAGGCCTTAATCATTTTAGACGTCTTGGCCGAGGCCTTGACAAAATGTTTCAGAATGTCTGGCATTATGCATTCCATCATTATGAAAGTGGTTAATGATATTGCATGTGATTATTCGACCAGTAGAATATCCATGTGAATAAGTAAATGGAATTATCTCATTTTACTTTTTCCATATTATGTTGAAGTTCATGTTTAAAAGGCTTTTGTTTTTGTTATACATTGCCTTAAATTTTAATGTTTATTTATGAAGGCTTCCGCAATATTGTTATCCTTACTGAGCATCTGAGCTCACCCCTTTCAATGTTTTAATATTTTACAGGATGTGAAGAAGTATATTATGAATGACCTGCAGGGATATTATAAGGGGATATGAAGAGAAGATGTAGTAGCTTTGTTTTACTTTATTATGTAATGTAAGACTTATTAATGTATCTAGTGTTTCCAAGGCTACTAAACTAATCGGTCTTTCGAGACTTGATCTTTTTTGATCATGCCAATGTTACGAAGTAACGCACCAGCTCTGGGTTGCTGGGGTCGGGGCGTTACAGTTGGTATCCGAGGCAGTTTAGTACTAACATTGGAAGCTAGATTTAGATAAACTCTGATTAGAGCACATAGCCCGAAGATAGACTTTAAAGATTAGTATAGAAGAACTTCCTAGAATTTTGGTATTATAGAGATTTTGTGAGTTTTCCGAGCAATACATCCCTGTCTGGATACGAGCAGGTAGAGGCGGATCTGACACAGATGTACCTAGGGGTAAAACCCGAAAACACCGCTTTGAGCTAGACTCGAACGGGAACTGGTGCACGACAACGGGCCTTGCTGCACTCTTGGTTACGACACTCCCGGGGGATATGCTTAGGATAATTCACATTTTCTTTACAAACCACTATGAAGGGTTATGAGTATATACTTCCTAAAAGAAAACATTTTTTATGATTATGGATTATATCCATAATTAGTTCAATTTATGTTAAGTGTTTTACAAGTATGGAATTATGTATTTTGATTCATAAACTAATCTAGTTTATGCCATTATTTAGAAATGGCGCCTAGTGGAAGTAATGGAAACCGTATCAATGCACGCACTCCGTGTAGGGATTGACCTCCTGCTCAAGATAATTATTGTGGATCTGGAGATACAACTGGTGATGATCAACTTATTACCATACTGGGACAACTCACTCAGGTTATGAATAATAACCTTACTCGTATGGAGCACCCTGATCCGCAACGTGGAGGATCAATGTTAGACCGCTTCATGAGGCAACAACCACCAACATTTAATGGGGGTACAAATCCATTAGTAGCTGAGCAATGGATAAACACCTTAGAGAAAATATTCCATGCCTTGGGGAGTAGCGAAAGGGAGAAGGTTATCATGGCAGTTTACCGCCTCACTGGAGATGCCGATCAATGGTGGTCATTGATTAAAAATACAAAGGAAGATGAAGAAGTATCAAGTATGGAATGGAGAGAGTTCAAAGATCTGTTCTTAGAAAAATACTTTCCACATGACCATCGAGTAGATATGGAAAGGCAATTTCTGAGTCTGAGGTAGAAGGAGGATGAGAATGTCGCAAAGTATGAGGCTAACTTTACAAGGTTAGTGAGGCATGCTGCAGATTATATACGTAACCCAAGGAGTAAGATTTATCGTTTATTTGATGGGTTAAAACCATTTCTCCGTCGAGCATTAGTCTCACAATACTTCTCGTCATACGAAGATATTGTCTCATGTGCTATCAAGACAGAAAAGGAATTCTCTAAGTCTTATGACAACAAAGTAAAGCAAGAGAAGAAGAGAATGGTGGAACAAGAGACAGATAAAGGGAAACAGGGAAAGAAGGATTTTCTATTATGTGATAATTGTGGGAAGAATCACCCCGGTGCTTGCCTAAAAGGAATGGGAGTTTGTTATAAATGTGGAGAAAAAGGTCACCAAGCTCGTGATTGCAAGGGAAAGAAAGAGGCTATCAATGTTGAATGATACAATTGTAGGGAAATGGGGCATTATGCAAATGAATGTCCTAAGCATCAGGGGAACTTACCTTAGAAAAGGCCAAGGGATCAAGGACAATCTTATGCTGTTACTATAGTTGAAGCAGAATAATTAATGTATTGGTGCTTTTGGACTCATGGATTATATTCTGGTTATTAGAATAATGTGATATATATATATAAGGATTGTACTACAGTACTTGTTGGTTATCATTAAGGTTTTAATATGATGAAGGAAATCATATTTTTAGTATGTGACAATAAGATAAACTTTACTTTGTTTAGGGAATCTAATGTTACAATTGATTTTGGAATTTAAGGACCCTTTAGAGAAAGTCTGGATGGAGGTATTTTGGATAACTATAAAGGTTGGAATGGATTAAGTTGAACTTTGGATAGTATTGTTTAAGGTTAAAACATTTCTGAAGATTATTTTTGGAATATTATAATACTATAGTTTTAGGAAAAGGACAACCTGCAGGGTGGGGCATAACCCATCGCGTCGGACAAAGCTGCAGGAATCGAACCCACAACCATAGTGCGACATGCCTTTATTTCCTACCAATAGCCTACAGGAAGTCCCTGGTTATTACAAAATAATTTAACTAATCTAAATGGTATGTGTTAACATTTGGAACCTTATACAATTAGGATAAGTATAATATTTTTGAGTTATATTATCTTTTTGAGTGAAAGATGAGTTGAAGGTTGAAACTCTAATTGTCAATCATAAATATATATATACCTATCTCTTATTCAATGAATAAATTAATTCTTAAACTTTAGTAAATGGATATTAAAACAAAAAAATGTGTTATCCTAATACCTTATGTCTTGTTGAACTGTAAATATTTTAAATCAACATAGATTGAAGGTTTTGAGGCCCTCAATTTGACAGTTGATTGTGATTGATGACCTCAATCACTCCCTAAAAATATTTACGTTTTTCCTCCAATTATATGTCTCTAATTGCCACCAATGTTCTCCTTATCGAGATCATAATTTGGTGGTGACTTTCTTATTTCCATTTCCCTCTTATTAAGGCTAAATTTTATTAATCTTATTTCCGATGTGGGTTTTCCACAAAGGTATTTTCTCTTTTCAACCTTTTATTTTCAAAGAAAAATTTCAAATTGCGAGGACGCAATTTATTGAAGGAGGGGAGAATGTAACACCCCGAGCTTCCACGATACGCTTCTCATTCAATAATGCAATAGCTTGCATTGTACGCAACTTCGAGTTCTAAAACACCGCGACTAATCAAAGTAGCCGTTATGAATAGTAATAACCACTTTTTAAAATTATAGAAATTTTATATTTCAAAATGGACTTCATTTTTGTATTCGTAATATCGAAATTACCCTAAGTTGAATTTTTGTAATTTTCTGAGAACTTCCAATTTTTTATAAATAGTGAAAAATACTTAAAACAAATTTTTTAATCAAAATAATTTATTGTGATAAATTATAATATTTAATAGTTTTAAAGTATAATTAGAATATATTTTTACCATTTTATCCAATAGTGGTTATTAGAATTAATTTAACATTGAAATTGGGCATGAACAATTGTCAATCTTTTGATATAAATTGTTTCTTAAAAACACACTATTTATTGTGACAGCGGGAATTAATTATAAAATAAATTAATGCAACTTATATGTTTGGAATTTTTTAAAATATACATCATTTTTGAAATTGGAATATCAATTATAGATTAGGGTGAATTTTTGGCATTGTTCTGAAAAACTTCAATTTTTGATGAATAGTGAAACCACTAAGTGGTAGTTAAAAAACTGATTTTTCATTTAAATGAAATATTACCACTTCTGTGATTTGATTTTCAAAAATACGACATAAATGGTTGTCATTAAGAATTAAAATGTGGTTCAATGAGATTAAAATAATTTTTTTGGTGAATAGTAACTTTTAAGTTCTTAATCGCAATTAGAGGTAATTAGTGTAGTTTAAGGTAAAAATAATGTTTTAATAATATGAGATGAGCTTGACACATGTCCTACCCTCATTGGATGAGCCATGGCCGACCAAGACAATCCATGGGTCAACTTGGGGACCCCATGGAGCCACTTTGGTTGGAAAATGACATTAAAAACATTTTATTTAATGTTAAAATAAAAATTTCACAAACATGAGTTGTTTTACTAAAACAATTATTACATGGGGTTATATAAGTTAACTTTTTGACCATAAATATTCATTAGAAAGATAAAACGATTTACTACATTATGGTTATTTTTTTAGAATTTTTAGACATTAAATAATTTAAATTTTTAATGACACAATGATGATGCAGCGATTACCTCATTAATTAACGATTTAAATAAAATGAAAAGATAATGTAATATCTTAGGCTTAAACTTGTCCAAAGCCTATTTTATGGGTATATCTCGAACCCTTATCACCTTATACTCGAATTATATAAGTTTGGGACCTCTAAAATCCGAAACTCATTTTATGATAAAGTGACTTTTCTTTACTTTCCAAGAGTGCCCCTCCTCTCCACTTATAAAAGGCCCCCACCTCTACCACATCATTCACACTTTAAAGCCATTTGGCTCGGCCAACCTCTGCCCAAATACTCTCCCAACTTCCCCCTCTTATTCCTAGAAGCCTCACTTTGGGTAGAACTCTTCCCAAGGAAGCCTTTGGCTCAAATCAAAAAGAGTTACCCGATTTTGAGGTAATGTCTTCTCTAATGTTGTTTTGTTTTATTTTTCTTATCCAACCCCCTAAAATCTTTTTATTCATTTCTTTTGTAACAACACCAGTATCCTCAATATACTAGGATGTTGTTATAAGAAGGATTCGAGCTACACTTACACACACCTACATCTAATGGTTAAAGAACATACTGTTTCTGTGGATGACGAATTTTTGCCTCACGAAACGATGATTGTTCAACACTCATATAACACCTTCAAAGGTGGCCATTAAGATGTCACTATATTTATATATGATATATAATATGTTTATGTTTTCCTTATGCTTCTGTATTTCTCATTTATGGCATACTTTATGATTTCCATTATGGGTAAACGCGATAATTTCATTTTAGGAAGTGCGGACTACCGCCCCCTCAAAGTGATGTGAATCGTTAATGCCATATGTGGGATGTATAAAGGATGGAGTAAATGATATTATATATGATATTATACTGGAACTATATTATACCTTTATATAATTATGATTTCATTCCATTAAATACGAAATAGAAATGAAAGTAGCGTTCATGCGTACGTACGACTTACCGTCTCCATGAACGGTGCATTTCATTTCTTACCTCTAAATGTTACGTAATATTATGAATGAATGTATATACTGGATATATATGAAATATATGACATCTAAATCATGAATATAATTCTGGAGATAATGGATATTCTACCACATAAACAACTTGTAATTATAAGAAGTTTATTGTTGACTCAAGTACCAAAAATCGACAAAACGACCGTTATTAACTTAAATAATTACATAATGTTCATAACATTGTAATAAGTGATATAAAAAGGATAATGAAATTGAAAATGGTAGATATTAACTCTAGTTTATTATTCAGGAGGTTAAAGAACGGTCGAATCAAGTCGGACACAAGGTAAGGGAATTTCTTAACCCAATTTCCATTCTTTGGGTTAATCTCCTACTTTCAAATTATGTCATGATATTATTATGTACTATCTTGTATTTATACTTTATTTATGTGTACATATAGTGAATACACATAACAGATCTATGTTATTTTAAAAATGATCTTTTTAAGGACTTCATCTCAATCTCCTTTCATTGGGGGCATATTTGGTTTTATACACAACTTTCTTTTATACGGTGTATAAACCCCTTTGACTTTTACGTTTATTCAAAAGGAATCTTTTTTATACGAAGCGATTTACTAAACAACAAAAAGGGAATGTTTTTCTTTCCGTACATATGCGGCGACAAGGACTTCTCCGCCGCCGTAACCATTATTTGAGTTTCGGCTTCCTCTACAAGCCATCACTTTTTTTAATGAAAAATAAATACAAAGTTTTAACTTTCTTTTATTTTGGTATTGAAAATGGTTTTGAAAGAATTTTTATTATATCAATGTTCTGTATTGATATCTTGTGATTGAAATGTGTAAATGTTATGTTTCCTTTATGCATGTTTTATGTGATACGATTATGTTATGGTTTATGATATGTTTAAACCTATTCATATGAGGAATGAATTGGACTTAATAAGTGACGGGTGGAGCCCTCTATAGCTCCTCGATGCATCGGTAGGTCTCATGAGACAACTAGACGTGGAATTGGCCGAGGCCCTTTCCCAATTTGATTTGTGATTTTGGCCGAGGCCTTAATCATTTTAGACGTCTTGGCCGAGGCCTTGACAAAATGTTTCAGAATGTCTGGCATTATGCATTCCATCATTATGAAAGTGGTTAATGATATTTCATGTGATTATTCGACCAGTAGAATATCCATGTGAATAAGTAAATGGCATTATATCATTTTACTTTTGCCATATTATGTTGAAGTTCATGTTTAAAAGGCTTTTTTTGTTATACATTGCCTTAAATGTTAATGTTTATTTATGAAAGCTTCCGCAATATTGTTATCCTTACTGAGCATCTGAGCTCACCCCTTTCAATGTTTTAATATTTTACAGGATGTGAAGAAGTATATTATGAATGACCTGCAGGGATATTATAAGGGGATATGAAGAGAAGATGTAGTAGCTTTGTTTTACTTTATTATGTAATGTAAGACTTATTAATGTATCTAGTGTTTCCAAGGCTACTAAACTAATCGGTCTTTCGAGACTTGATCTTTTGTGATCATGCCAATGTTACGAAGTAACGCACCGGCTCTGGGTTGCTGGGGTCGGGGCGTTACAGATTCCTTCTAATGAAATGTTTAAATTTGAGTATTAAACCTTAAAAAACAATAATCATTAAATTTGGATAAGTAAGATGAGATTAATTATTAAAACATTAAACATACTTGAATCTGGATGAATTCAAATAGTGCTCTAAAATTATATTTAATATTTAAACATTAATATTTCACAAAAATTATGTTCATTTCATATAAAATAAGTAAAGGGAGTATATAATAAGTTATAAAAATATTAATAATATCATGCGTTCATCCTCAGAATTGAGGTAGGTGGTCTATAAGTTATATCCCATGGTTTATTTGTGGATTTGTGCATGTGTGGATTTGTTCTTGGGTGTCACTTGGTATGTTTTGATCACCCTTGGCATGTTTAGGTAATATGGTTATTAAGAAGGTAAATGGAAACCCTCATGATCCCCATAGGATGCATTGAGGGTGATGAGGCTAATCTGGGGCCACCCATGGGGTGTGCCGACTTCCCCGGACCTAGGGATTTGTGAAGAACAAGTGAGATTGTTGTGTATCTATATAGAGCCCTTTATAAACATGTTGATGTGATTTATTATGTTGGAGTATAAGATAGGTGATGCACCTAGGACTAATAATAACCTAAGGTATATTGGGTTAACATGGAAGTGGTTTATATGGGTTGAACATGGTTTTGCTAGATGAATTGTGAATAGTGTTGGAATGCGTAAATGGGTTGACACATGAGAATGATGAATGGATAAATGGGTTGATATGTGGAAATGAATAAAGACCATAATGGAATGAATTATGAGCCTAGTAATAAAGCCTTGTGAGTTGGGAATAATGAATGAGTCCTAGTGAGATATTCATAATGAATTAATTCTTAGTGAGATAAGCGTAATAAGAGGGAATTGGGATAAATGGATAAATGATGTGAAATGTGGTAAATGTGTAAATGGGTTAAGGCATGGTATTAACTCTCATGTTATTGTTATGATTTATGTTTTCCTTGGTAAATGGTTGTGATGTTGTGTGAATGGTTTATGGAAATACATATATATGTAGCATGTGCACATAACTTGGTAGAGTGGGGTATTAACTTGAGGTTCTACACCCACGGGTCAAGTTAGACTGAGGATCTAAACTCCACCCCTAATGTGCAGGTTAGGGAAGAGAACTGAGGCTCTGTTCCCCTAATGATTGCATCCACCCGGACTGAGGCTTCAAGGTGAGAATATGGTTGACATGAAGAAGTTAGTCCAAGTGAGATAGGATAATAGTATGTTTTTCCTCATGCACGTGATTGTGTAATTTAAGCCTGTGTAAATTGTTGTGTTTGACGAACCCATGATAAGTGAATTTGAAATGGTAAGTAATGGGAAATGGGGTGAAATGGTAAGATAAGGAAATGGTAATAATTATTGGTAATGGATCTAAACTAGTTAAGGGCACTTACTCTTTTATTTGTCATTTATTATTCATTTACCTTTGCATGAAAAATTATTTATACTGGATATTTTTTAGACATCATTGGTGGTGGCCTACTGAGTTGTACTCACACCCTTCTCGGGCTATTGTTGGGTACTTAAGCAGACTTCATGTTTTCAGGTCAGGGGAAGAGAAAATGCCTTTTCTAGGGAGTTGTTTTAGCATGGGTGTACGTGGAGGAGGACCTGGACTTGGTGCCAGGAAAATTTTGGGGATTTTTTATTTTGTTTCCATTTTGGGTTTTGTTCACTTTTACACTTGTTGCATGACATAGCATATTTACTATTGGACATGGTTGTACCCCATTTTGGGGAATGGTTGTTTATGCATGCTCTTGTATTATTGGTTATTATTACACTATTTTTTTATCTTCTGTTTTGGATTACTCTGATAAAAAGGGGGTATAGTCTCCCCAATTGACTATTCTAACCCCCGCTTCTAGTCAGAAACCTTTGGCGTATGGGGAGGCACGTTTAAGGTCATGTAACCACCCGACTCAGAGAACTGTTTTAGTGGATTACGAGTCGGGGATGTTACACTCATAGCTCAAAACCCTTGACAATGATTTTACAGCACATAAGCTCTGTCCAATTGAGAGAACCTTATGAACTCCTCTTAAAAATCAAGAACTCTATTGGTTACAAGGTCTATCACGCAGACACCTACTAACCGACATTATTACAAAGTCAAGTTATTCACCCATGCTCTTGTTGTGGTCTTGAAATCACATCCTGAATTAATAGGGCTAGACACTCGACCAATCCTACCCACAAAAACCCAACCTCAATACTAAAACACTAGCACAAAAGGTGATCAATTACATTTAACCTAATACATCACCACCATACATATATCCCACATACTCAATAACACCCTTTATACATTTATCTCTACACAAGTACTTACCCAATATTTTTATCTTTAAGGAAACTCATAAGATCAGGATAACCCCTCTTGTGGGTTACCATCACATATCACTGGGAGTTGACTCACTAATTAAAGAGTCATATCTCAAGGGTCACCAGGTCCTCCCACCTAGACTATAAATCACATGTCATAACTCATGGTAAACATCCCATGTTCATGTCTTAGGCATCACAACCTATAGTGTGCCTATACCCACTCTAGAGTCTCATATATGTAATCACATCATGTATTATGTTGTTTTAAAGTGTGTTGGTTTCATTTTTTGTCAATATTTAAATATTTATTTAGATAAAGTTACTTAAGAAACTTATAGAAGTTTGATAGAATATTTATTTCCAAGTTTATAGAAACATTACTAAGTTAGAGTATGCTTTTTTGTTCTTAAAGTTCCTAACATCATGAAGATATTCATGATCTTAGATGAGTTTTTACAAGTTTGTAAAAAGGGAGATAAGTTGGTTTTTGAAGAAATTATGAGACGTGGCTGTATAAATTTTAAGGTATAAGCATAAAAAACTAAGTTAAGTAGACTGAGTACCATCAAACTAATATTACTAGGAGTTATATGAAGTCCAAATTACAAAGTGTGAATATGCGGTTGTATGAATATTGATCTATGGAGTTTTGGATGTACAAAGATTGAGTTATAAATTATAGATAAATTAGACTATGTTTATAGGAAATATACTATTTTTATGAATCTCAAGATTATAAGGTGATGAAGCGATGAAGTTATAAATAGTATAAAGTTTGAAGTTATGAAGTCTGTATAAATTCTAAGATACAATGTTGAAGAAGTTATGAATAGAGGATAGATTTTCAATACTCCCATGTGGAGGAAACCCATGTAGAGCATTAAATTAAGAAATCTATGAAGTTATAATAGAGGAAGGTTCATCAGACAAACACTCAAAAGATCCACCACACAGAGGAATGCGATGTCATCAAATAGAGAATTCTGAAGTCACCAAACTGAGATATGTTGATCCTATTAGACAGAGGTTTCATAAAAAAGTGGAATGAGATAGATAAGGTTTATGATTCCATCAGACAAATAAAGCTAAGTGTACTAGATAGAGTCAACCATATAATAAAAATTGGATAGAGGAGAGCTATACTGAACAACATTTATTAGATGAAGTTATAGAGAAATTTACATAAACTTTGTAAAGTCCTTAACAATGTTATGATGTTGAGTTGTTCTAACAAATACTACAATCTAGTTGATATTTGAGGAAATTTTAAGAGTTTGTTAATGATGAGTTTTAAGGGGAACTTGGATGAAGGTTTCTATCATGAATGTTCTAGAAGGTTTGAAAAGAGTTCTAACTAAGTTGAGTTAAACTGGAAGATTCTAGATTCAAAGTTGTGTTGAGTGGAAAAATTAGAGATTCAAATTTTGGGAGCCCATTTTTTCTCTTAGAATAACACCTATATAAATGGGTTCAAGTACAATAAAAAGTAACACTATTTATACATGTGAATGAGTGGAAGCATTGAAGTTTTTAGAGAATAATGTGATTGGAAAATTAAGTTTCCACTTGGTTGAAGAAGATAGAATAAAATGAAAGAGTTTCTAATAGAAGTATCCCAGACAGAGGCATACTAGATAGATGAATTACCATGTGAAGTGGGAGAATCAGATTGAGTTTCTTCAAAAGATAGAGAAGCAAAAAACTGAGGTTCATTGGATGGAGTGCATCACATATAACACATCATAATGAGAAGTATTGGATGCAGTTCACTAGACATAGTACATCAAACCAAGGGGAAATGAATAGAGAACATCAGATGGAAAACTACCAGACATACTATTGTTAATAAATATTTTCAGACAAATTTTTGGAAATGGTGAGTTTGAGTTTATCCAGGTGTTTCTTAGATTAAGTGGAAGTTTCTAGACCAACAAAATCTTAATATATTTTTTAAAGATCTTAAATAAGATTTTACACTAGAAAAGGTGGTCCATATTTATCATAGTGAAAGAACATCTAGAGAATAAGATCTTTCTACAGTGGATCAAAAAATATTAAGGAAGAGAATGTATCTAGTGTGTAAAACCATTTGTTGAAAAGGCTTGTGGCATGGGTGTATAACTAATCATGAAGGAAGTGGATATAAGGATAGTTTGAAGTATAACCAACTATGGTAGAGGAGTTGATTACTAGGGTGCAGAATTAGGGCTATCTTGAGGAACAATTACTGGGGTGTAGAACCAATTGTTTCTTATGCCTTTACAATCCTAAAAGATGTTAATAAAAAAATCCATGTTGGGGTAGATAACCTAAAAGGAGTGTATCTTTATACTGAACCTTATAAATATTGTGTATTGATCTCTCTTTATATTTACTACATATGAGGTGAGGTATATAGATATATATGAGCTGGATGAAACACTAACAAGTTTAAGAGTTTGAGTTTAGAAGAAGAATTCATAAAATAAAGGGGTCACTGATTCACCCCTCCCCCACTCAGTGATCTCACACTAATTTGGGAACTTCAATTGGTATATGAGCATGTTCCCTCTAAAAGATCTAACTATTTACTAAGGGTGGATAATATAAATTCAGTGAACAACAAGGGTGTTCATATATTTGATGGTAGAAACAGTCATAGATAGAAGAATAAGATGTTACCATATCTTCTATCACTTTCCCAAGAAGTAAGAGATGCTACAATAATGGGATTTGTTCCCATTAATGTGGTTGCTATAACAGCTACTGATAAGAGAAATTAGGATGTTGATGACAAAGCTCAAAATGTAATTTTGATGGCTCTCTAAAATAATTTTTATACAAAAATTGTGGGGTTTCCAATTGCCAAAGTAATGTGGAAAAAGTTGAGAAGCAGTCAATACTACAAAAAAAAGTCTTTAACAGTGCTAAAAATAAAGTGATGATAAAAGGTACCATTTATCAGTGTTTTTAGTGTCGATAAAGGGTAACCTTTATCAACATTTTTTTAGCATTAATAAAGGTCCCAAATAAAATGAAATAGTTAAACAAATAAAAATTAAAAATGAGTAAATAAAAAAAAATATTAAAATTTTTATTAATTAAATATTCATTGATAAAAATGAATAAATTTAATATACATATATATAGATTATAAATATTAATAAATAGTATATATTAAATATATAGATATGTAAAATGAATAAAATGAAATAACTAAACAAATAAAAATAAAAAATGTGTAAATTAAGAAAAATATTAAATATTTTATTAATTAAATAATTATAGATAAAAATGAATAAATTTAATATACATATATATATATATAGATTATACATATTAATAAATAGTATATATTAAATATATATATATATATATATAAAATGAATAAATTGTAATAATCAAATGGAAAAATTATAAATGAATAAATTGTAATAATAAAAAAATTCAAAATGAATAAATTTCAAAATTATTAAAAAAATTATTAATGAAACAATTATTAATAAAAATGAATAATTTTAATATATATATATATATATTAAGTATAAATAGTAATAAATAATATATATTATATATAAATATAGAAAATGAATGAAATGTAATAATTAAAAACCTATTAATGTGTTATTCATTTTTAATGGGGTTTATACATAATTATTCATTAATACATTTAATATAGAAATATAACCATATATATATTTCTATATATATATATATGAATTTATATAATATTTCCTAAAATATGATTTATATAATAAAAAATATTAATGCTTTAAATTAATTAAGTCATATATTTACTAAAGAATGTTTTATAATTAAAAGTTAATATTAATTAAAAATACTAACTAATTTCATCGAGTAATGGAAATAATGGAATGTTGTTTGATTTTTAAATTTAACATATAACAAACATGTGTTACATTGATTTCACATACATATAATTAATTAATGCATTTTTATATACAATGCACACATAAAAATATTTACATAATTAATGAAATCTTATATAGAAACACATACATATAATATTTATATAATTTATTCAAATTTTAGTATTCATTTTAAAATTTCATTATAACATGATACATTTAATATATTATGTTTTTAATAGATAAATTTTTGTCATGACCCGTCCCCCGAGGCCTGTGTCGTGACTACCCCAAGCCCTCCTTCCATAGGCCACGGGTTGGAAACTAGCACCGAAAGGCGTATTCCCTAAAATGGGAAGGAATTTCCTTTAAACCTATACAAAAACACGGTCTGAGAACACAAAAAGAAGCAACTATGAAGTAAACTCCTGTAGTAAAAGTGTACTGAAAGTAAAGGGGCCAAAATATAAGCCCAACAGAAAGGTACAAGTACAACTGAAAAGAGAAAAGCAGCTCCTGGATCGTCCACCAAGAATCCTACTTGAAGGGTAGGTAAAGATCACCTCCTCAGCACTCCACGTCTTCCCGTCTCCTCTGCGTACCGCCTGGTACTGACTTTCTCAAACCTCAACCCAACTGCTCGTCATCTTCACAAGACACAACAAGGTGCGGGCGAATCCCATGTAGGGGTGAGTATAACAATACCCAGTAGGGACCCCAAAACCCCCGAATGTCTCTCAAAATTACATAAAGGAAAACCAAAAAGCATGATCTCAATCAAAAAACACAAATAAATAGACACAACTCAATTATAGTCTCAGCTCAAACCAGGTTTTTAGTGAAGTATAGAAGAACAGATGATTAGTCATGAAGCTAGATCATCTTATTCTATCAAGAGGCACTATTGATAACCATACTGAGTTTGACCCACACAATATCGATAGGTACTAACCCCTATAATGACCCACACGAGATCATATCTTCCCAAGATCAATAGGTAACTAACCCCCGTAATGACCCACACATGATCTGATTCGACCAGGATCGGTATATCGCTGAACCACGATGGGCCGCTCTAAGGCTGGTCCTCATCGGGTCACGAGGTGCTGATCCACATAGGAACTCTAGGTGCTGATCCACACAGGAACTCTAGGTGATGATCCACAGAGGACCACTAGGTGCTGAGGCACACAGGACCGCTAGGTTCTGACCCACATAGGATTGCTCGGTACTAACCTCCGTATGGTCTATTTCTAACCTCCGCCTCACTACTAGCCACTAGATTCTTGCTCATAGCATGCTTGAGTACTTTAGTATCTCCCCCTCAAGATATCGTTCATACCTCAACTTCCACTAAGCTCCACAAAAGAGTAACCCAAAGTACCTCCATGTCATAAGGGTTCCAACACGATAGACGATGCGTCAATCAGACGCCCGGTCTGTGAGTTATAAGCATTTTAGTTACAGGGGCCCAATTGGATTTGGGTTCGATCAAACCCAATAATACTCAAAATGTCTCCAAAACTCAAGTGGATTATACCAAAAGGATTGTCTCGATCCAAGGGTCCCAGCGCCGCAGACGGTTCATCAAACAGACGCCCAGTTCCCAAGTTATAGCTCTTTAAAAGTTTCTAGGCCCGGTGGGGCCTGGGTCCGGTCCGACCCTGTCAGACTGACCAGGACCGACCCAGTCTGGGTTGGGCCATGGCGGACTCGGCCCGCTGGGCCGAGGTCTTTCCGGTCACGAACCAACCCAGGTTAACCTTGAACCCATCACCCGAGCCGGTCTGCAACATGGCCCGAGAGGCGTTCCCGATCCTCCTGGGCTGGCAACAAGTGTCAGGGCATCAACAGAGGCTATGGGAACGATTTCAACCAATATACATAAATAAAGAAGCACAAATAATACATAGCAGTGTAGAATAAATAAACCAAGTAAAGTGACTCAACAAGAACAAAATAAAAATAAAACTAACCAAAATCAACATTCGAACTAACTCCGTGTGACCCCACAGGTCACTCTCTGACTCAACGATCAAGCGTCGCCCAAGGTGAGCGCACTCAATCTGTATCCTGCACAAACTCTAAAAACAAAAAATAACTATAGGCATGAGTATTAAAACTTAGTATCCTAGCCTGATAATCTA
Organism: Viscum album; assembly: GCA_963277665.1. Lineage (NCBI taxonomy): Eukaryota > Viridiplantae > Streptophyta > Magnoliopsida > Santalales > Viscaceae > Viscum > Viscum album. The sequence continues at coordinate 1,919,540,363 of OY728152.1, forward strand.
TTCCCAATGCACTACCTTTAAAATAGAAGAAACACCATTTCAAGTTTGAACTACAATTTATAAAAGTATGTTTTTTCTTAATATTTTATTTAAAAGAAAAGTAAGAACCATTGCCCTTAACCATTTTAAAATATAGTCTCATTTCATTAGTTTCAATGGAATTTTAGAAAAGGAAAGTGATGTTTATATTTTCAAATTTGTACAAAGAGGATTAAACAATTTCATTTGAAAACCATTTTTTTGAAACCTAATCAAAACCAGTTTACCACATTCTAAGGAAAAAAATATACAAAAAGGCACAAAATAAATCACACAGAAAGGGAAATGTAGGTATACATATAATAATCATAATCACTACTACAATTAACAAAATCTGAATAGACATGGGTGAACCTAGGAGATCAAGAATAAACTAGAAGACACCAATACATGAGTCCTCATCCCTGTTGACATGTCACTCACGATGAAATAAAAATGCTCAAAATGCTCGACCATCCTTTCTTAGGAAGACCGAGGGAAAATCCCATAGTAATAAACCCAATATATCCACCTACTATGGGCCACTAGTCAGTACCATAACCTACCAGTGCAACAATAATTCTTAGAATATTATCTCAATATGCCAGGTTCCCATGTTTAAAGTATTTTAAAAAGGGGGTGAGCCAACTGATGCCAGCCGAGCATCCAATCATGAATATATATATATATATATAATAAATGAAAAATAACAATTATCACCCCGAGCCACTCCATAGAACAACCCCTTGCATTTAAACCATTCGAACACATGGGAGCCTCTAAGTGTGGGCCTCCCAAACAAATAATCGCAATAAAGGCAAGAGAGTTATCCAAGGAGAGTTTTCACAATGACAATTTTCACCAATTTTATAAAGGTGCCAAACGGGCCTCAACACACTCCAAAAAAAAAACCATTCTTTGAAGGACCAAGTTTAGTTCCCCAAAAGGACAAAACATCAATTGATAATCCACAAACATTTATAAAATTTCATTTGGCCATTTGTACCAAATTTGTAAACCAATACCACTTTTATTAAAATTCCATATGGGTTACACGTTTCAACATATTTCAAAAATTTCCAAAATCCAAATGCACTCTCTTTTCACTTCAAACCACTTGGAAAACTTATTTAAGAATGAAAACCATCATTTCATGTTATTACCCATTTACCTAACCAAACCAATTTTTATAAGATGCCAAAAGCTTTTGGAAACTGATAGTCATTTATTTATAAAAAAACCCAACACACTTGAGAAACCACATAATGAAGTCAAACCATCGTTTCCCACACTACTGCTACATTTATGAATTCAAAAAATTTATTTTATACCACATTTAACCTTCAAAAGCCAACTGGAAAACTAACCATACAGAAGGGATGCAATATCTAATAAAACAATTTCAATATATCACTCAACAGGGTATAAACACCAGTCTGAATGCCATAAATTTATTTAAATTACCAAACCATTTTTTAAATGTCATGACCCACGTACGAAGACTATCAAGACATATTTCCAAACACATAGTGTGCATATTTTAAAAAAAATCCATTCTAGTTATCACAAGGCAGGGCTTAAAAAATCATTTTCACACCAAAGAAAATATTTAGAAAATCAAATACCACTAATTATTATGGTGAAAAATTCATGAAATTAATGGTTCTTAAATTAAAAAGGAGAGTGCATGGGGTAACCTACCTTGAGATCAAAGTGCGATGACAACGCAATCTTGGAACCAGGGCGCGATGACAGCGCCCACTTAGAAATGCCCCGCGCGGGTCATAAAATATCAAATCCTACTCAAAGCCACACTTAATTACAAAGACCCTAATCAAAAAGGATAAAAAGACAATAAATAAATAAATAAATCAAGCAGCAAGGTATACCGGTGGGAATAAAAAGCATTGGCAGGGGCAACGTCGGGAAGGCGCGAACTGGTCGGGGCAACACCGATAGTGCGGGTTGGCCAGAGAAGGTGCGGTCGACCAGGGAAAGGTGCGCCACCAGTAGGGGTTGGACCTAAGGGTGTCACACTAACCAGTAGGGAACACACCGGAGATTACTATGCTGGATAGTAGGGGTCGTGCTGGGAGATGTCGCGCTGAGAAGTAGGATGTTGCGTCGGGGGAGCTGCGTTCGCTGGTCGCTGAGCGGGGAAGGGAGGCGAGGCTGCTGCAGGCGGCGGTCGGCCATAGTGAAGAGGTACGACGACTGTTGTGCGAGGTTGATGGGAAATGACGATGTGTAGGGTCAAGACCAGAGGAGCGGGGTGGGTGCTGCGGCCATGCGCTGCAAGGGAGGAGCTAGGTCACGCCGAGCCAAGGGGGGTGTCCTGCGCTGGCTGGATGTGGTGCATGCAGGGGAGAGGAGGGATTTTGGTGGGCTGCACAGGCTACAGGAGGAGAGGAGGATGGCGTTGGCTGCTAGATCGCACCGCAGAGAGGGTAAATGGGGGGGGGGGGGAGGAGATTGGAGAGAGGTAGGAAGAGAAGTCTGCCAAAAACCCTAAAAAAGAACAAATCTAAAAAAACAATTATAAATATCAGCAATATAATAATAATAATAATAATAATAAAAGTAACAATAATAATAATAGTAATAATAATAATAAGAATAATAATATCATGATCGTAAAATTAAAAATAATAAAAGTATTTATTTCATTTTAATGATAATAAAATTAACAAATTTCAGTTTTTATCTAAAATAAAAATGTTAAAATTCTTAATAACCATAGATATATTAAATGAAATTATAAATTAACATTTATTTATCATTTTAATTCTTTAAATGTGAAAAGGCCACACAGTTGCATGGGTGAAGCCGCACGGCATCGCGCTCTGCCCTTGCGTCCAATGACGTCGAACCCAAAACGTGCGCTTTTTATCGAAAATTCTGAAGCCTCGTCTGGGACTCACCCCGGACCCAAGATAAAATATTTAAAGGTAGAAAAATAATTAAAATAAAATGATAACATGGGTCGGGGTGTGAAAATTCTCCCCACCATAATGCTTTCCGTCCCCAGAAAGCTAGGATACCATTCAGCTGGTTGATCAACACTTAAGGATTCCTCACAACACGATCCAACCTCTTAACACATGGTTATTCCATCGACCACCAACAGGACTTAACCCTATTGCCTGAAACAAATTACCAGTAGAGGGTAGGACTGAACAGACTCCCCACCATAAGAATTAAACTAGTATTTGAACCGGGCCTTACTCAAGCTAGAAAGAACACAACAAGAAGACTTAAACCACTCAGTCCCATCTGAAAGGAATAAGATTTGAACTGAAAACTTCATACAAACGAAAAAACCTCACCCCATGGTTGGGGAGGGAGGGCCCAAGTATTATATCAATGAAACTAGGACGAAAAAATACTCACGACTCACCACTTCGGAATGGACACAAACCAAGGCCGCAAATTATTAACATGGGTGGTCCATGCAATGTCACTGATCGAAAAATCGAATCCAAAATTCATAATTACTAAAATTTCACAAGGGATAAGTCCATCATGTTCTTATTACAAGAGGAGAATTACAATGACCAAGAAACCACAACAGACACGCTAAAACTGCCTCATCGCAACGATAGAGGCACAACCTTAGCCAAGCTTCTTAAAATTCCCCGAGGTTTCTGACTACGCACTGGCTTCACTCTGAGGCCTTTTAGCTAGAGCTATTATGGATGAATCATCTCTTGCCTCGTAGTTAGGTTCTGATAATTCAAATAAAAAACACACATCTTTTGATTTGACAAAGGAAAAAACAAAGTTTTGAAATGAAAACCACACTGGCATTGAAAACCGGAGTTCATCAAAAACCCACGACATTCCCATACATTTCAAACCCAAAATAACACCTGTACAATACCCACAATAAGATATCCCTTACACTAGAAGGAAACATACATAAGAAACTTTAAATAAAAACCCAACAACACATCACTTCTAATAACTTCCCCCACGACACTTTCTAGTGATGCCTCGACAGGTGACCCAAACTTCCACAAACATGACAGGGCTTAGGAGTACTTGGGCATGGCAGCTTCTTGTAACCTAGATTACTGCACTGATAACACATGAGGATCTCTCGCTTCAAAGAGTTTGAGGAAAGATCCGAATGCCTTTTGATTCCATGACCTGCTCCATTGACTTTCGATCGCTTACTAATCTTATTGTTGGAAGTCTCCCCACTACTCCTAAGACTTGAAGGAGGGAGGACCACTTCTAGAACTCCCAACATAATGGATTCAACATGAAAATCTTGTCTTACCACATCAGCAAATAAAGTTAAGTTGGATGCTGACACCTTTAAATATAGATCAGGGCGGAGACCCACCTCGAAGCGTCGAGCCTTCATGGAGTCGTCTGCGGTATACCCTGAATCATAAGGGACTAGCTCCACAAAGTGCTGGAAATATTCCAACACAGATCTGTCTCCCTACTGAAAATAACACATCTCCATCCTCTTTATCACCCTTTCTTCTTCAGAGAAATACTGACGAATGAATAATGCGTTGAAAAACTCCCAAGTAAGATCTTGATGGGGCTTATTCTGAGACACCAACTTCCACCACATCCATGGTGAAACTTCAAGCATGAAGGTCGCAAACTTGACCTTTAAAGACTTGGGAAACTCAACGAGGTTAAATTACCTTTCAATATTCTACATCCACTCCTCTACTATGGAAGGATATTCTTGACTATAAAAGAGAGGTGGATCAAGCTTCCGAAACTCACTCATAAAATCCCTAGGTTGATCAACCGCACTATGATCACCCATAAAATATTTAAAGGGATAACCGCTGGACAAGAAAAGTCAAGAACTCAATAAAGGATAACTTAATAAATAAAAATCCTCAAAATCAAACACCGCATAGGTGAAAAGCTATAAACATAAGGAATAAAGATATCATAACATCAAAACTTACCTTTTGAAAACATTTTTAATTTAAATAAATTTTGGTGGGTTAAACCCTTACCATTGGTATTATTTAGAGTCTCACTCACATGCATGTATCCGTGCCACCCCGGGCATCCATCCGCCATAACAGGCATCCGTCCACATTTCCACATATCACTATGTATGTGATCACCCCTAGGAATACCAAGAATAAAACAAAACAACTTCTTTTTTAAAAAAAATCATTTTTTTCTTTTCAAAACCATCTTTTTCTGATTTAAACCACTTTTAGAAGTCATAATAAACTTAAAACAATTCAAATAGGGAACTAGTGTCGGTGGGTGACTTGACCATATGGTTGGTGGCCATATTCCAAACACGTCACTAACACAGAGAGTCTTTTTGGACCATGCCCCTAGCTCCACATGACTCTCCAGGTCATGAGGCTTAGGAGCACTATTTTCCCAACTCTCTTTGTCGTATCCCAATAAAAAAACATTCCATAAAAACCTAAAGAAAAAAATTAAACCAGACTTCCCATGGAAACCCGAGGATCAGAATGAACAATATTTCATGACGCTCTTCTCACACCTACCCCTCGAGTCCCAACAATCCTACTCCATATACCTTGACATCCCAAATGAAAAAGGGTGCTCTGAAAAGTGAGGTCCGCTAAGAGATGACCTCCGCTGATACCATTTGGTCACGAATCAACCTGGGTCAACCCTGAACCGGTCACCCGATCTAGTCTGCAATATGGCCCGAGAGGTGTTCCTGATCCTCCCGAGCTGACGAAAAGCACCAGGGCATCAACAGAGGCTGTGGGAACAATTTCTCACAATATACATAAATAAAGTATTAGAAATAATACAGAGTGGCGCAAAATAAATAAACCGAGTAAAGTGACTAAACAAGAACAAAAGAAAAATAAAAGTTACTGAACTCAACATCCGAACAAACTCAGTGTGACCCTGCTGGTCACTCTCCGACTCAACGATCAAGCGTTTCCCAAGGTGAACACACTCAATCTGTAGCCAACAAAAACACTAAAAATAGAAAAGAACTATATGTGTGAATATTAAAACTCAGTAGGCTAGCCCTATAATCTATTCCCAATGCACTACCTTTAAAATAAAAGAAACACCATTTCAAGTTTGAACTACTATTTATAAAAGTATGTTTTTATAAATATTTTATTTAAAATCAAAGTACGAACCATTTACCTTAACCATTTTCAAATATAGTTTCATTTCATTAGTGTCAATGGCATTTTAGAAAAGGAAAGTGATGTTTATATTTTCAAAATTTTACTAATAGGATTAAACACTTTCATTTAAAAACCATTTTTTTGAAACCTAATCAAAACCAGTTTACCACATTCTAAGGAAAACAATATAAAAAAGCTAGAAAATAAATCACACATAAGGGAAATATAGGTATACATATAAGAATCATAATAACTACTACAATTGACAAAAGACGAATAGACATGGGTGAACCTGGGAGATCAAGAATAAACTATAAGAAACTAATACACGAGACCTCATCCTTGTTGACATGTTACACACGATGAAATTAAAATGCTCAAAATGCTTGAACATCCTTTATTAGGTAGGATGAGGGAAAATACCATAGTAATAAACCCAATATATCCACATACTATGGGCCACTAGTCAGTACCATAACCTACCAATGCAGCAATTATTCTTAGAATATTCTCTCAATATGCCAAGTTCCCATGTCTTAAGTATTTTTAAAATGGGGTGAGCCAACCGATGCTACCAGAGCATCCAATCATGAATATATATATATAATAAATGAAAAATAACAAGCATCACCCTGAGCCACTCCACGGAACAACCCCTTTCCTTTACACCATTCGAGCACCTGGGAGCCTCTAAGTGTGGGCCTCCCAAACAAATAATCACAACGAAGGCAACAGAGTTATCCAAGGAGAGTTTTCACAACGACAATTTTCACCAATTTCATAAAGGTTCCAAATGGGCCTCAACACACTCCAAAAAAACACCATTCTTAGAAGGACCAAGTTTACTTCCCCAAAAGGACGAAACATCAATTTATATTCTGCAAACATTTATAAAATTTCATTTGGGCATTCTTACCACATTTTCAAATTAATACCACTTTTATTAAAATGCCAGACGGGCTACACGTTTCAACATATTTCAAACATTTCCAAAAGCCAAATGCACTCTCTTTCCACTTAAAACCACTTGGAAAACTTATTCAAGAATGAAAACTATCATTTCATGTTATTACCCATTTAACCAACCAAACCACCTTTTATAATATGCCAAAAGATTTTGGAAACTGATACTCATTTCATTATAAAAAAACCCAACACACTTGAGAAACCACATAATGAACTAAAACCATCATTTCCCACACTGACGCTAAATTTATGCATTCAAACAAATTATTTTATACCACATTTAACCTTCAAAATACAACTGGTAAACTAACCATACATAAGGGATGAAACATCTAATAAAAAAATTTCAATTTATCACTCAACAGGGTATAAACACTAGTCCGAATGCCATAAATTTATTTTAATTACCAAACCATGTTTTAAATGTCATAACCCATGTACAAAGACTAGCAAGACATATTTCTAAACACACGGTGTGCATACTTTAAAAAAAATCCATTCTAGTAATTGCAAGTCAGGGCTTAAAACATCATTTTCACATCAAAGAAAACATTTGGAAAATCAAATACCATTAATTATTATAGTGAAAAATGTATGAAATTAATGGTTCTTAAATTAAAAAGGGGAGTGCATGGGAGAACCTACCTTGAGATAAAAGTGCAACAACAATGCAATCTTGGAACCAGGGTGTGACGATAGCGCCCAATCAGAAACGCCCCGCGTGGGTCCTAAAATATCAATTCCTACCCAAAGCCACACTTAATTACAAAACCCCTATTCAAACAAGGATAAAAAAACAAGAACAAAATTAATCAAGCAGCAAGGTATAATGGTGGGAAGAAAAAGCGCTGGCAAGGTTGATGTCGGGAAGGCACAAACTGTTCGGGGAAACGCCGGAAGTGCGGGTTGGCTGGAGAAGGTGCGGTCGACTAGAGAAAGGTGCACAGACCAGCATGGGTTGCACCGAAGGGTGTCACACCAACTAGTAGGGACCGCACCAGAGATTACTGCACTGGTCAGTAGGGTTCGCGCTGGGGGATGTCATGCCGAGAAGCAGGATATTGTGCTAGGGGAGTGACGTTCATTGGTCACTGAGTGGGGAAGGGAGGCGATGCTACGACAGGCAGCCAAAGTGGGGAGGTACGGCGGCGTTGCGCTCTGCCTATGCGTCCAACGACGTTGAACCCAAAAGGCGTGCTCTTTATCGAAAACTCCGAAGCCTCGTCTGGGACTCACCTCGGACCCGAGCAAAAATATTTAAAGGCATAACAATAATTAAAATAAAATGATAACATGGGTCGGGGTGTGACAGGCCCGACCCGCATGGGGGGCGACCCCCAAAGGGAAGCCCTCAAGGGCGGCCCGGACCCTATAGGGTGGCTCAGCCCGCATGTGGGCAACCCGCAAAGGAAGAAGCCTTCTAGGGTGGCGGCCCGCTAGGGCAGCAGCCCAGTCTGAGGGGGAGCGCGGCCTGGCCTGAGGTGGGGCACGGTCCGGTCCAAGGGGGAGTGTGGCTCGGCCCGAGGTGGGGTGTGGTCCAGTCCGAGGGGGAGCGCGGTCTGCTGTGGGTTCCGACCTAGCTGGCATGGGGGTGTGACCCCCCGATCTCCCAAACTCCTGAACTGCCCGAAGGCCATTTTTTTTGTGAAGCGATGAAACTGTGTGGTCATTGCTCGGTCACCAAGGAACCCACCAGAGGCACGGGTTCAGCCTCTACCGTGGCTTTGGCCATGACTTCTATTCGCCAGCGGCGCGCTGGTTGTGCCACCTCTCACTCGTTGGTGGAATGGTGGTCACGCCGCCTCTCGCTCATCGACGGTGTGGTGGTTGTGCCGCCTCCCTTTACATGACCGACCGCCATGCCAGATGCCTCCTCTGTTCGCCGCGGCTGACGCACCACAACCCTTTTCTCACTAGAAGCACACGACAGTGTGCCACACCACCTCCATGGCCGATCGGTGCCTGCTGCTTTGATGACCACTGCGGCCGGTCGGTGCCGGCCGCTTCAATGACCGTTGAGGCTCTGTGTTGTGACCTCCTCTTGCAGCGTGCGTCGTCGCACAACCTCCTTCGTAGCTGGTCGATGCTGTCGCAGCTGCGGTCTTCCATGGAAGGCGTAAAATTAGAAAAGTGGCAGAGGGTTCAGGACATGTTCCTTAGGCCCGCACCCTCCACATTAGCTCATAAACAAGGGGGAGGATAAAAGGGTTTCAATAAATTCACTTGAATTTAAAACAAGAAAACAAAACCCCTACCTTGAATTTTTGGCAAAATTCCCACACTTGAAGGTGGGTTAGTGTTCTTTGTTCCCACAAAAATCTTCCAATGACGCTGCTCGTACATCGTCCTTTGGTTTGTGGTCTGGTGTCACCCACCACCTCCTGCTGGGATCGGTTCCATCCTCTAAGGGTTCGGTGTCATGAAACTCATTCAACACTTCGTTTCTTGGAGAATCTATGTCGATACCCCTCCCCAAGATTTATATATATAGGAGAGGGGGAGGGTAAGTAACAATGTAAGGGATTAATGGGGGCTCATAAATTAGGAACCTTTATAATTCCCCAAATATTTCATTACTTAGGGTTGGCAGGTCAAACCATTTATTGGCTTGACACATCGCTGGCCCCAAAATCTGCTTGTCCGTTGGAGGATAAGAAAGAAAATTAAATAATAAAATTATTTTATCTCATTTATTTTAAAAAGTCACAAAACTTAAATTTTTTCTAGACCTACTACGGTCAAATTAAATCCTCACTTAAGAGAATCCTGATGCTGTGGATTCAACGATGCCCTCAAATTTTTAATCTGAGCAATAGTTCAAAAATTAGAAAATGCCACTCACGCATTTACTGAACGTACCCAAAAAAAAGTTCGGAAATTCATTTCGGGCACACCGGGCCTCAGAATCAGGCACCTTCAATTTTCACAGACTCGTAATAATTCTATATAATTAAAAAAAATCACATGGAAAATCTTGGTCTTTACATTCTCCCCACCTTAGGTCCTTTTTCCCTCAAAATCCACAACATAGAATAAGGAAAAAAATGGGGGTACTGAGCTTGAATCTGAGCCTCCCACTCCCATGTTCTCTTCTGGAGGTTCCCGTGCTTCCAGCGAACATGCACCAGAGGTATCAACCACCCACGAAGGACTCGCTCCTATCGATCCTCAATCTCTACCAGAACCTCCATAAACATCACCCCATCATCGAAGTCTAGCTCGCCATGGTCGATGATGTGAGATGGGTCATGCATGTATCTTCTCAACTAGGACACGTGGAAGAAATCATGCACCCTCTCCAACTACGGTGGAAGTGCTAAGTGGTATTCCACATCGTCTATCCTCCAAAGTATCAGAAATGGTCCAATAAACCTTAGTGATAACTTGCCGCCTTAGCCAAATCTCCATAGTCCCCATTGAGGAGAGACTCACAAGAATACGTGGTCTCCCTCTCAGAACTCCAAAGGTGTTCGTTTCCTATCAGCATAAGACTTTTGTCTACTCTTTGCAGTCTTCATCCAGTCCTGGATGATCTGCACCTTCTCAGTGGTAGCCCGTACCAACTCTGGACCCATAAGTGCTGACTCCCCTGGGTCTGTCTAGAATAGAGGTGATCTGTAAGGTCGACCATACAAGGCCTCAAATGGTTCCATACCGATGGTGGAATGATAACTATTGTTGTATTAGAACTACACCAAGGGAAAGTGATCCTCCCAACTATGTCTAAAATCTAGGATGCATGCACGAAGAATGTCCTCCAGTGTCTTAATGGTCCACTCCATCTGACTATCCATCTGAGGATGAAAGGCGGTGCTCAGACGTAGCTAAGTCCTGAATACCTTCTGTAATCCCTTCCAAAACTGAGATATACAATGTATGTCATGGTTAGAGATGATCGCCGATGGAACCCCATGGTGTCACACAATCTCATGTATGTAGATGCGTCCCAGGCCCTCTACTGATCCCTACTCTCGTATGGGTAAGAAGTGGTCCGACTTGGTGAGTTAGTCAATGATCACCCAGATGGAATCATGTCCCTTGGATGTATGTGGAAGCACTGTCACAAAGTCTATGGAGATCCCATCCCACTTCCACTCTGGAACCTCTAGTGGCTGAGCTAAGCCTACTGGAACCAGATGCTTGGCATTCACTTACTGACAAGTGAGGCATCGTGAAACAAACTCTGCCACTGCCTTCTTCATCCCTAGACACCAGTGCTGACGCCAGAGGTCCTGGTATATCTTCTCCACACCAGGATATACTGCCAGAGGGGATGTATGGAACTCCCTCAACACCTCCTCCTGTAGTTCCACTAGTACCATTGTACATCCTCTGATGAGGATGATGTGTTCTCCACCATCAAAAAATCCATCAAGTGCATGTCCTGAGGATATATGAACACATCGAGCCTCGCAGTCAATGTCCCAAAGCTGCCCCTCCCTGATTTTCTAAAGTAGAGGGGGAGTGACTATCATAGACTGGAAGTAAGATTCTCCATCTCTATCCATGAAGGATATCTACAATGAGGCTAGCTACTCTATCGCCTCACTCAGTAACTGTAGACTAGACCTCTGGCTGAGTGCATCTGCTACTACGTTCCCCTTCCCAGAAGTATATACTATCTCAAAGTCATATTCCTGGAGGAACTCTAGACATCACCGCTGTCTCAGGTTCAGGTTCTTCTAAGAGAAGATATAACTAAGACTATTGTGATCAGATTAGACTGTACAACGTTCTCCCATCAAGTAATGTTTCCACATATTCAAGGCGAAGACCACTGCTGCTACCTCCAGGTTATGGGTAGCGTAGTTCTGTTCATGTTGTCTCAACTATCATGATCCATAGGCAATCACTATTTTCTCTTGCATCAGGACACACCCAAGTCCGATCCCTGATGCATCACAGTATACCACATACCCAACACCTTCTTCTGGTAGCCTCAAGATGGGGGCACTCGTCAGTCTCCTCTTCATCTCCTGATAACTCTTCTAGCATCTCTTTGTCCACATGAAGGGATGCACCTTCTTCATCAGCACTGAAAAGGGTATTGCAACTCTGGAAATGTCAGGCATGAATCTTCGGTAGTATCCAGCCAACCCCAAGAAACTCCGCACCTCAGTCACACTCCTGGGTGGCTCCCAAGAAAGTACAACCTCTATCTTTGCTGGATCCACTAAAACTCCAGCCTCCAAGATAACGTGTCCCAGAAAGTATACCTATCGTATCTAGAACTATCACTTTGAGAGCTTACCATAAATCTGGTGCTCTCAGAGTGTATCTAGAACTATCTACAGATGATAGGCATGATCCTTCTCCGTTTACGAGTATATAAAGATGTCATCGATGAACACCACCACAAAGAAATCTAGGTATAATTGAAAGATACTGTTGATGAGTCCCATGAACACTAATGGGGCATTAGCTACACCGAACGACATAACCAAAAACTCATAGTGGACATACCGACATTTGAATGCCGTCTTCTTCACATCTCCATCTAGTACCCTGAGCTGATGATAACATGATCTGAGGTCTATCTTCGAGAACCAATGATATCCATTCAGCTGATCAAAGAGATCATCAATCCTTGGAAGTGGATACTTGTTCTTAACGGTCACCTATTTCAGGCGCGGATAGTCAACACGGAGTCTCAAACTCTCATCTACCTTCTTGGAGAACAAAATCGGGGCTTCCCATGGAGAAACACTGGGTCTTATGAACCCCTTTCCCTATAAGTCCTCCAACTGTACCTGTAACTCAAGAAGCTCCATGGGAGCCATCTGATATGCTGGGGTAGATATCAGTGATGTATCAGGGTATAGGTTGATGTAAAATTCTACCTCTCTGTGAGGAGGTAGTTTCAGAACATCATCAGAAAAGACATCGACATACTGGTCCACCACTACAGGATAGATCAGACTCTCAATATCAATTTCCCCAAGGGTAAGGCTAGACAAATTATGTGTAATTGGATGCACCCTCCTCTGGGTAAGTCTATTCTGTACTGCAAAGGTTCCTTTCTCGCCGGTGAAGGAAAACCTAGTCCCATCCGTGCAGACACACCTCACTTTGTGCCAAATACAGTCAATCTGAGCAAGGACTATGGATAACCAGTCCATACCCAAGATGACGTCCTAGGGCCTTGACACCGCTACTAGGAGATCCCAACCGAAGATCTCACCTCCTAGAGTAAACTCACACTGCCAGGACCAGTGTTTAATTGTCGAATCCACTCCTATAGGAGTCTCTAGCCATAAGGATGGATCCAACGGCTCCACCAGAATCTCCAAGCTCCAAATGAGGGTCATGGTAATAAAAGAATGACTCACACCTGTGTCTATAAGTACTACAGATAAGGTGAAGTATATTCAGATCATACCTCTAATCATATCTGGAGCACCATGGTCATAGGCCTCAGCTGCCTGGAGCTGAGCTCGTCCCTGTCCACCTGCTCCCTGTGGTGGGGGTGGACCACCTGGTGGTGGCGGCAATAGAACCTCGTATCACCGCCCACCACCTACTACACAGCCAGCTCCTCCACCATGTCTGCCTACTGCCTGCAGACCTCCTTCATTGAACCTTTGCCTCTGCCTTAGTGGTTCCTCGACCGTCTTCTGGTCATCCGTACAGCGGGTCAGGCAATCGAGAGCCATGTGACCCTACCCACTGCATGTGTAGCACTTCCTATCCCTCGTCTGACCTCCTCTGCCTCGCGAGCCCCACACCTCTGACCCTGCATCTCAGGGCTGTCCACCAAAAGGTCTGGTCCTCTTGGACATCTGTGTCATCTACCTACTACCAGCCGCAGATGACTCTACTACGTGCTACCCGGTGGTGGGTCTCGCTGTCAGTGCCTACTCAGCTAGGAATCGCTCCACCAAAAGTGCTCACTCAAGCACCCGAACCTACATCAGAATGCTGAGCGATATCATCGATGATCTGATCTCCCATCAGAGACCTTCCTCAAAGGTCTAGGCCCTGAAAAAAGGGTCTCATACCATGTCGGTGGAGTAGCGGGAGAGATCAGTGAACCTTGCTAAGTACTGGGCTACTGTCATGTTGCCTTGCTGTAGGTGCAGCAGCTCCTGTATATGCACAGAGCGTAAGGTCGCTGGGATGAACTCTACCCTAAAAAGGCCCTCAAAGTCCGACCAGATAAAAGTCACATCATCATGTATCTGGAGCATCAAGATCCACCATCTCCCTACTGCTGCCTGGAAGAGACTGGCTGCTAGGAGCACCATAAGGTCACCTGGTGTCCCAACCAAGTGGAAAACTCCGACTACAACCTCCAGCCAGTCCTCAACCACCTATGAGTCCATCTCACCTCGGAACCTCAGAGTCCTCTACCGTTGAAACTCGTGAAACGTGATCAGTCGGTGTGCACCCTCTGTTGGTGGGGTTGGTGGTAATGACTGCCAATGGGTAGTGGTACTGCTGGTACACCACCCGAAGGTGCTAATGCCATAGGAGGGCCTTGCACCTAGGCCTAATCGCTCGGTGGGCCGTCATCGCGTAATCTCTCAGGAATCTTGGTTGTCTGTCTACGTGGTGGCATCCTGAAAGAAGATAGGTGTGCCACGATCAATAAGTTATACCTTGTGAGATGAATCAGATAGATCTCAAGAAAAACTCTTCAAAAACACACACAATTAGTGCTTCTGTGTATTGAGTCAGAATTTAGAATTCAGGGTCCTGGTGTATGGATACGTCGGTCACCACACCAACATTGGACTCCCCAAAATGAAAACCACACCCATAACACTCAACACTATTGCTTCTTTGAAAAGATCAGAGTCTTAGTTCTTTGGTAGAACCGACTCCTCTGATACCACTTTGTCACGAACCATCCCCCAGGGCCCATGATGTGAGTACCCCAAGCCCGCCATCCGTAGGCCAGGGGTTGACGACTAGCACCGAAAGGCATATTCCCTAAAATGAGAAGACATTGCCTTAAAACCTGTACAAACACACAGTCCAATAACACAACAAGAAGCAAATATGATGTAAACTGCTATAGTAAAAGTGTATAAAAGTAAAGGGGCCAGAATACAAGCCCAACTGAAAGGTAAAAGTACAACTGAAAAGAGAAAATCATCTCCTAGATTGTCCACCTAGAATCCTACCTAAAGGGTAGGTACAAATAACCTCCTCAACAATTCATGTTCACCTGTCTCCTCCACATACCGCCTGGTCCTGGCTCCCTCAAATCTCATCCCAATTACTCGTCGTCTACACAAGACACAACAAGGTGCGGGTGAAGCCCGTGCAGGGGTGTGTATAACAATACCCAGTAGGGACCCCGAGACCCCCAAAGGTCTCTTAGAATTCCACAAAGGAAAACCAAAAATCATGATCTCAATCACAAAACACAAAGAAATAGACATAGCTCAATTAGAGTCTAAGCTCAAACTAGGTTTTCAGTGAAGTATAGAAGTACAGATGATTAGTCACGAAGCTAGATCATCTTATTCTATCAAGAGGCACTGCTACTGACCATACGGAGTCTGAACCACACATGATCGATATGTACTAACCCCCACAATAACCCACACATGATATGATCTTCCTAGGATTGATGGGTAACTAACCCCCGCAATGACCCACACAGGATCTGATCCGCCCAGGATCGGTATATCGCTGAGCCACGATGGGCCGCTCTAAAAATGGTCCTCATTGGGTTGTGTGGTGATAATCCATATAAGACCACTAGGTGCTGATTCACACAGTCCCGCTAGGTGCTGACCCACACATGATCGCTTAGTACTAACCTCTGTATGGTCTGTCTCCAACCTCCACCTCACTACCAGCCACTGGATTCCCGCTCATAGGACGCTTGAGTACTGTAGTATCTGCCCCTAGAGATATCGATCATAACTCGAATACCACTAAGTTCCACAAAGGATTAACCCAAAATACCTCCATGTCATAAGGGTTCCAACGCGAAAAATGGTGCATCAATCGGACACCCGGTCTGTGAGTTATACGCGTTTTAGTTCTGGGGGCCCAGTTGGATTTGGGTTCAATCCAACCCAGCCACACTCCAACTATCCCCAAAACTCAAGTAGAGTATACAAAAAATAATCTTCTCAATCCAAGGGTCTCATCACTGTAGAAAATCCATCAAACGGATACCCGGTTCCCAAGTTATGGCATTTTAAAAGTTTCTGGGCTTGGGTCCAGTCCGACCCTGTCGGACTGACCCGACCTGACCCAGTCTGAGCTAGGCTACGGTGGAATCGGCCCGCTGGGCTGAGGTTCATCCTGAACCGCAAGGGGGGAAGTCCGCAAAGGGTTGCCCGACCCCATATAGGGGGGACCGATAGGTCGGTGGCCCTGTCCGAGGGGGAGTACGACCCGACCCAAGGCGGGGTGCGGCCTGGTCCGAGGGGGAGCACAACCCGGCCTCAGTGGGGGGGTGGGTCTGGTCTGAGGGGGAGAGTGGCTCGCTGTGGGGTCCACATTAGCCTATGTGTGTGTGTGTGGGGGGGGGGGGGGGGTGTGACCCTCCGGTCTCTCGAACTCCTGAACGGCCCGAAGGCCGTTTGTTTTGCGAAGCGACGGCGCCGCAAAACCTGCCAGAGGTGCGGGTTCAGCTTTCACCGCAGATTCTGTTTACTGGTAGTGCAATGGTTGTGCCATCTCTCACTCACTAGAAGCATAGTGGTTGCGACGCCTCCCTTTCCGCGGCCGACCATCATGCCGACCGCATCCTCCGTTCGTTGTGGCTGACGATCCACGACCCTTTGCTCACCGGCGGCATGTAACAGCGCGCCGAACCACCTCCACGGCCGACCGATGCCAGCCACTCTGATGACCGCCATAGCTCTGTGTCGCGACCTCCTCTTATGGCGTGAATCAGCACACAACCTCTTTCGTATCCAGTCGGTGCCGCTGCATCAGCAGTCTTCCATGGAGGGCGTAACATTATCAATGTGGCGGAGGGTTCGGGTCGTGTTCTTTAGGCTCATGCCCTCCATGTTAGCTTGTAAATAAGGGGGAGGATAAAGGGGGTTCAATAAATTCACTTGAATTCAAAACAAGAAAACAAAACCCCTCCCTTGAATCATCAGAGAAACGCCCGCGCTTGAAGGTGGGTCGGTGTTCTTCATTCCCGCAACAGGCTTCCAACGATGCTGCTCGTACATCATCCTCTGGTTCCTGGTTCGGTGTCACCCACTACCTCCCGCTAAGATCGGCTCCGTCCTTTAAGGGTTCGGCATCACGACACTTCTTTAGCACTTCATTGTTTGGAGAAGCTGTGCCGATACCCCTCCCCAAGCTCCATATATATAGGAGAGGGGGAGGGTAAGTAACGACGTGAGGGATTAATGGGGGCTCATAAATTAGGAACCTTCCTAATTCCCAAACGACGTAGTTACTTAGGATTGGCAGGTCAATCCATTTATTGGCTTGACACATCACTGGACCCACACTCCTCTTGTCCTTTGGAGGATAAGAAAGAAAATAAAATAAAATAATTATTTTATTTTATTTCTTTTAAAAAGTCACAAAACTTAACTTTTTCTCCAGACCTACTGCGGTCAAAGTAAAGCCTCCCTTAAGCGAATCGCAGCACTGCAGATTCAACGATTCCCTCAAAATTTTAATCCGAGCAACGGTTCAAAAGTTAGAAAATGTCGCTCATGCGTTTAATGAATATACCCTAAAAAAAGTTCAGAAATTCATTCTGGGCACACCAGGCCTCAGAATCAGGTGCTATCAATTTTCACAGACTCATAATAATTCCATATAATTAAAAAAAATTACATGTAAAATATGGGTCTTTAAAATTTTATTTACTTAATTTTAATATTATTATATTTAGGTATTAACTCATTTTTAACATTTTTTATTTATTATTTATTTTTGGGAATTTAATCATTTTCTATTATTTGTTCACATATATTTATTTACTATGATTTAATATTTTCAATATGTATTCATCTTTGTTTCAACATATATTCATATTTTTTTAATAATTTATATTTATTTAATTAAACTTATCCATTTTTTCAATATTTTTAAAGTGTAATCATTTTTAGTTATTCAATTTCACTCATTTTTAACATGCATGCATTTAAGATTATATATTCATTAATAATGTTGAAAATATATTTGTAAATAAATATTTATAAATAAATATATTTATAAATTTATATATTTATAATTATAAATAAATAAATATTATTTTTTAAAAAAGTACTTATATAATTATAAATAAATAATTGTATATATTTAAATAATTATAAAATTATAATAAAGTTTTTTAAATATGAATATATTTACTATATTTATATTTATATTTATATATATTTATTAAATAAATATATATATAATTATGTACATATATATAATGATATAAATATATAATTTCTTTTAAAAAATTATTTATATAATTATAAATAAATAATAATATATTTAAATAATTATAAAATTATAATAAATATATTCAAATAATGAATATATTTACTAAATTTATATTTATATTTATATATATTTATTATATATATATAGTTATATAAATATATATAATGATAAAAATATATAAATATTTTTTTTAAATTTTTTTATATAATTATAAGTAAATAATTATATATTTAAATAATTATAAAATTATAATAAATATAATTAAATAATAAATATATTTACTATATTTATATTTATATTTATATTTATATTTATTTATTATTATATATATATAATTATCTAAATACACATAAGGATATAAATATATTTATAATTATAAAATTATAATAAATATATTTAAATAATAAATATATTTACTATATTTATATTTATATATATTTATTAAATATATATAATTATATAAACATATATAATGATGTAAATATAATTATAATTATATTTATAAATATATTTATAATTATAAATAAAAAGTATACTTTTTTTAAAATAGTATTTATATAATTATAAATAAATAATTATATATTTTGTAACAAGCCAATATTTTAAAAGGAAACACAATTCCACATCATGCTTAAATGAACAACTAAATACTATTATGTGACCTATATAGCCTAGTTTTTAAACATAATTTTGCCACTTTTGTGAATTGAATTTCAAAAAACAGACTTACACAGTTGTGATCGGTAAGATATTTAGAGTCTGATAAGATCAACTTAATTTTTTTGGTGAACAGTAACTTGTCCCTTTGGAATTGTAATATCACCCTTATGGATAGTAATATAACCAAATGAATAGTAACCTCACTTATGATAGTATAAATAAAATTTTGGTATCTTATAAGTGAAAATATGATATATTTATAAGTTAATAAA
Organism: Viscum album; assembly: GCA_963277665.1. Lineage (NCBI taxonomy): Eukaryota > Viridiplantae > Streptophyta > Magnoliopsida > Santalales > Viscaceae > Viscum > Viscum album. Next base: position 1,919,559,768 of record OY728152.1, read on the forward strand.
TATTTTGAAAATGATAAATTAATTGTTGGTATTTTTTTGAAACATAAATGTTTATTTATATTTTTATAATTAATTCAATGATTTAAAATAATGTTTATTTTCATAAAATATATTCATAATATTAATATTTTATTGTCTTATGGTTATAAGATAATTTTATGAGACCTTGATTAATTTTTCAAGGTGTTATAAAATCAGTTATAGTTTTAAAATTGTTATTTTTTGAATAAATTATAATTTTATTTAAAAATTAAATTTATCATATTTAAAAAATTATTTTGATAAAATGGAGTTCATTTTTGAATTCTACACATTGAAAAATATTTGGGGTAATTTTTTGGGATTTTTCTGAAATACTTGAATTTTGGGTGAATAGTGAAATACAGTAATTTACGGTATATATACATTATAAGTTAAATACACTATTACTAATATCATGAATTATGTAAGAGCTATAATCTAGAACTTCATTTTATTATTTTAGTATATTTTATTATAATTCTCAAAGTATTCATAGTCTTGAGTCAAATTAATAAACCAATGAATAAAATAATAAAAAAACCTTCCTCTTCTCCACTATAAATACCACCCCCACCTCCTCTTCTCCTAACAACTCTAAAGCTTTGTTACTTGTCTAATTTCTGCCCAATCCTCTTCCCAAGACTCTTCATCACATCCAAGACCTTATGGTCTTACCAAAATGCCAAAACCAAAGGCCTGAAGGAGGTTCTCAAGGAGGATAATTCAAGAGGTAAAAATCCTCTTTCATTTTCTTTTAAATTATTTTTATTTTATTATAATATATTCACCTAACCTTATCCAAGAGTCATGAAAAATAAATTATCTTATATATACTGTAATTTTATCATGTTTATTAAAAAATTCATCATCACACATTTTCTCCCATCCCTCTTATTCTAAAAATAAAAACACCGTCCAAGATGTCTCGATTTATCAACATCGTGGACGATGTGTTTTTAATTTCCATTAACACATTCATGGATGGTCATAAAACTATTTTAATGGTTGAAACAGATTTTAAATTGTATTATATAACCTCTTTTATGTTCTAGGATTGACATATATAAATAATATTAAATTATATAACGAAAATAGTTTGTGATTATCAAAGAACCTCCAAAATGATCTAAACGAATATCATTAATGTTTTATTTAATGATTAATTATCATATCTGAAAAAATGATTTATAGTATCATTTAATATTCTGGAAAAATATTAATACCATTTCAATAAACTTTTAGAGTTTTTCCTGCATTCAATAAGAAAATTCATTACGAACCGACCATGAAAACCATGTAAAGAACGCACCTGAAACAATGTAAATCACAAAATATTATTAATAAATGGGTAGAATGATGTTATAAAATGATCATATAAGGTGTTATAAAAATTAATATGTTTTTATAAAATATTAATAACACTCTTTTAACCATTACACATGATGTTTAAACACATTTTAATTAAAATGAGCCAAAGGTAAGGAAATTCTTGACCCAATTTCCATTCTGTGGGTTAACCTTCTACTTCATCAATTATGTGGTAATAAGATTATTTGTGTATTTAATTTTGATTATATTATGTTTTATTATGTTTATTTATAGTGAATATACATATTCCTTTCATTTGATCAATTCTTGCTTCAATGATATGGTATTTGTAAGGGAATTTTCTTTTAAAATCCTCTTTTAAACTTTCATTTTTACAAAATTCAAATGGGATGTTTTTATGCAAGTATTGTTATTTTATGATTATGTTATGGTTATTGGGAATTTTTTATGATTAAGTGTGTGATCTATATCTCCCTCCAATTCATTGGGTATGTTTAAATTGGAGGTCGACTATATGGTTACTCCAAGTGTAACTACGATGGTTGCACCATAAAGTAGTCGTGAGGGTTACATTGTAATGTAGTCGTGAGGGTTACAAATAATAAGGTATCCATGGGGGTTAAAATATAAAGTAAGTAATTCCCCAATTAACCTATATAGTTTATTTATATTTTTTATATGTTTTATGGAAATGTCATGTTTTTCAAAAGTATGTATATGATACTTTATGGGTGAGAAGTATGTATTTGTGGAAATGATTTCATATACTTATAAGTATTTATGGACTAACAGTTTCATTCCTTATTTTTATATACTTAATGAGATTTTTGTGCCTATACCAAGTTTTGAAAATGTTTTTCACATGATTCCTTATAATTTCAAAGGATATTTAAGGTGTTAATGCAGACAAATCCAATTAGTTATTTTTTAATTATTTTTGTAAACGCTAATTTAATGTACAATTTGTCTAATCCTCCAAAACCTATTCCGAAAAAGGTCCTCAATTGTATAATGTACTGTGTATTTTTCTGTTGTCTCTAATAAAAAAAATACACAACATGTTTTAGTACTGAATCCATAAGTACGGGTTCAGGTCATTACATATTTAAATAGTTATAAAATTACAATAAATAAATATATAATTATATACATATATTTACAATTTTTTATTTATAATTGTAATTATAAATCCTTTTTCAGTGCTAAAGTTTTAGTGATGATAAATTTTCCTTTTATACACACTAAAAAATCACTCATAAAGATATCTTTTATCAGTGCTTATTAATTTAGCACTGATAAAAGATATCTTTGCGAGTGTTTTTTGGAAGCACTGATAAAATTATCCTCGATCTATTTAAAGAACCCTATCCAAAACTGAATTATTCATGATATCTCAAGATTTCATAGAACTCCTTTACTTTTGGCACTCCTCTCCTCAAATCCAAGTCTCGAATCAAGTTTTAAATGAATCCAAGGCTCAAACGAATCAAGGGTTGATCAAATCCAAGGCTCGAATGAATTCAAGCTTTCACAATATCTCTAATTTCTCTTGGATGAATCAAAGATTGTATCCAAGGTATGTTATTTTATCCTCCTCCACACTCATTGAATGTTTGTTTGGGTTTTGTGTAAGGTGATTTTAACTATATATTTTCCATCACTACTTTCCCTTCTTATTCAAGTTTTCCACTCACTGAATCTGAAGGTTTTTCATCATCTACGATATGCTTAGGTACGTGTTTTTATGCTTTATTTTTTCCCTAAATTTTTTTCATGTTATTGGGTGTTTAAATTTTGTTTCTTTAAAATTATAATTATTATTTGGGTTTAATTGGATTTAAATATTCTTGTTGCTCAAGTTTTTTAAGGAATTATAATTGATTTCCAATTGGTTTCTTGTAGATTTGACCTTGTTTTTTATCTACATTAAAATGATAAATTATATTTTTTTCCAATAAAGTTTTTATTATGGTTTTCATAAATTAATTTGGTGTTTTAAAATTATTTGAGGTTATTTATGAAACCTATTTGTGTAATTCATGTGTTCATGACATTGATTAATTGGGGTTTTTTCTTGAGAAGTTTTCTTTTGTTTAATTTTTTCTCGTGTTATTTATTTGTGTATAATGTTATGTATGCCTATTTTCATGTTTTATAATTATACACATATGTATTGGTATATATATATATATTATATTCATGCATTTATTCACATGAAAACATGTGAATATTTGTACTGAGAGATGTTTAAATATGTATGTGTGTAATTGCATATGTTTATAACATTTAAATACAAGTATTAAAATTTAAACATGTTGATTAAATTTGGTTTTCTTATATAGGTTTTTAAATAGGGGGTTTTAAATGTTTTTTCATTTAAAAATAGTTTTTAGCTTACATTTTTTTAAATGGCCTCAAGAAAAATGATTGCTTTTCTATTGAGATTTCAAATGGGTTTTTGAAAGGAGGCATGGTTTTAATTATGTTCTTAAGTATTGGATGTTATTTTTAATGGAATTGATGATTTATATGTGTATTGTTTTGTGGTTTTCACATGGGATACTATTTATAGGATGGTAAAGAGATGGCTGCTTCTCTAGCTTAATTTAGGTATTATCTAGGGGTCATTTTTTATTTCCTCGAGAGGCCCGAGTTGCATTACTTATTTTGGTCACATAGCTAACTAGTATTCTACACAAAATTCAGTTACCTTTAGAACATATCAATTAGATATCATCCCCATGTGTTGTGGCTTATACTTTTGCTACTATATATATTGTTTGGTACCCACTTTCACTTATATGGAAGTTTGTTTTCATCACCCTTATTTAATTTTATTTTTACATATTCTACACTTTAGTTTCTTATTTAGACTTGTTTTAATTATTTATTTCATTTTAGAACATTTCTTTATATTGGGTTTTCCTTATTAGTTCCATTTATTTAAAAACAAATTCAAAATGGATTTATAAATGCGTGTTTAAAAAAAAATAAGGATTAGGCCAAGGAAAATGATTTCAAAGTGATTATTTTCATTTAAAAGGAAAAAATAAATAGTTTAATAAAGGAAACAAAATATTTTTTAAAAATATTATTCATTTTTAAAGATTTATGTTAGGAAAATATCATGGTTGTATTTTCTTGAAATAATAAAATCATATTTTCCATATGTATTTCAAACTAGATTTTGTGGTAATTGGTAAATGGTATCCTTATTTTATAATAAGAATGATTTTATAATAAGATTTTCACCCATCTGAGGTTATGATCTCAAGGTATAAAAGGTAATAATTAACTAAGTATACTCATACCAATTAAACTCATGATTTAAAACTAAATTCAGTTTTACTAAAATTACTCAAGATATCATAACATAAATATGTACCAAATAGTAATTTCATTTCTTGAAGAAAGGTCTAAGACTTGTGAATATTCAGGTTACTTTATCAAAATTAAGTGAGGTATCATAAACCAAACATATGATAGATTCATTCCTTTATAGATCTTAAAAATATTTGGAGATTATATAATTTCTAATCATGAACTTATATAAATGAAATAATGTAAATAATTAAAGAACACAAGTCGAAAATTTAATTTTATGGAATAAATAATTTTAAAACAAGAAAACATGTTTAACAGAATTTACACAACAAACAAGCATAAATATATAATGTGAATAACACGTATGATGTGGTTTCTATATCACCCCACCCAATCTCATGGAAAAACATCATTCAATCCTCCTTTGGCTAAATTTTCACTGAAAACGCTCAGTTGCACCCGTCAATGTGCTATCTCATTACCTTATAACAATTCCTAAACAACTAAAATCATCTCATGATATTTTAAACACCCAAAATATATACAAACTTGAAAATTTATGTAACTTCATGGTTGGTTCCTTTCCAAACAAAAACCAAATCCACTATTATTCTCTCATCCCAGGTACTAGAGAACCTCCAATTCGAATCACACTCAGATAAATTCAAATCAAACCTAAGCTCAATATCACACACAGACTCCTTATAAAACCTCATGATATTTTGGAAAATATTTTTCAATGTCATTAATATTTTTAAAGCCTTCTTGATGTTGATTCTTGAATAATTTTTTCTGGCATGTGAAAGCTTGGATTTGTGGTTTCTTGTGTGATATTTGATGAAACTGTTTTTTGATAAATGAATAGTCCCTTGATTTAATTATGAAATAAGCCCATGGGAACCTTGATATTTAGGTGGGTAGTCTGAGAAAATAATGTTATGATTTAAATTTTTAATTTACTACCATCTTCTGAAAAATGTTTTATTTATGTCAACTTTATAAAATGTTTAATAATCATGATTTTATCTAGATTGGGTGGTGGCCTAATTTTATTTTTTATGGTCATGACTATTTTAAATTTTATTTTTGAAAAATTAAAATTGGTTTTTAATGTTAAAGTGGATTCTAAAATGAAAAAATTAGGGTTTCCCTTAAAATTAACTAAAATGGATTCATTGTTTTGAAACTCATTAAGTGATTTCAAAGTGAACCTGCAAAGTTTTAAACATTTAAAAGTGTATATATTTTCATGAAAATGGTTTTAAAATTTTAATTTATTGTTAATGGTTTTTGAATATGATTTTAATTTTTTTTCATTTATGCTAAAAATTTTTATAGAGAAGGGGTTTTGTATCTCATTAAGTTTTTTGAAAAAAACTGGTCAATTTTCATGTCGAATTAAAAAAAAAAGGATTTCAAGAGGAGTTTTAAAAATTTAAAAATTAACCTTTTTAATTTTGAAATTTGTTTTGATATGAGATTTGAAATTTTAAATTAAGATGTGGCGATTTATAAAGTTTTAAGGAGACAACTTTTATCCTCACCAGCTTCATCTCCTAAATAGTATTATTTCATTTTTTTTCTTAAGACTCATCCCCCATTTCTTCTAGACATGAACCTATATTTATTAAACTACTCTAAGTATTAGTAATCTCATATTGGGTACCAGTGATCATTTTGGATGAATTCAGAGGATAAAAAATACCATAGTGGAGTAATTATTTTCTTAAATTTAATTAACCATTTATTTCAAAGCATAATAAAAATTATTTAAAATAATCAAATGTTGGGTTCCCCTTATTAGAATTATCTATAACTTTCACATTTTATAATGAACATCTTATGTGTATTTATTTTTTATTGTAAAAAATAAATATTTTATGAACCTAATAGGATAGATATGAATAAAAAATGGATGCACACTAATCATTTAAAAAAAATATTACGATGATAGAGTTAAAAATTTCATCAAGTTTTCAATAGAGAATGCATATAACCCTTCTCAAATACTTTTTCTAGGTTTATATTATTTTTATTCAAGAAAAATTAGTCCATAAGAGTTCAAATAACATTTGATTTTTTTACAGAATAGATCATAGCTATAAATATTGGACTAAACATGCAAAAAAATGAACATGAACATAGATTGGGATGATAATCCAGTTTATAGATCATTTGATATGAATACCAATGTAAATTATGATGGAGATCACATAGAATAAATGACAATGGAAATTGAATATTACATTTGTGATTGTAAAAAATTGTTTTAAAAGTTAAATAACCATTATAAGAGACCATTATATACCAGTTGTACTAAATACATAACATTGTCACATGTATTAAAGTTATATAATTTGAAAGCTGGCATCGGATGGAGTGACACCATCTTTACAAAACTACTTGGTATCCTGAATGATATGATACCAGAATAAAATGAAATTTAATGTCAAACATATAACTCTAAATGAATTCTATATTTAATGGGAATGTTTTATAAAAAATACATACTTTTCCAAAGGATTTAATATTGTTTATCAAGGACCAAGAATCACTCATAAAATTACCTAAGTGTGATGAGGATCAATACAAGAAAAATAAACCAAGTCCTTAAAAAATTGTATGGTACTTTCCTATCATTACATGGTTTAGAAGACTATATGGATGTTAGGAAACTGTGAGACAATTTACATGGCATGAAAATATAAGAATTAAATATGGAAACCCATATCATCCAGAAAATTATATTCAGTGGAAGAAAATTGATTATGATTATCCTAAATTTGGAAATGAGCTGAGAAATTTTTTTCTTGAATTATCTTCATATGGAACAAATCCTTTTGGTGTGTAGATTAGTACTCACATTACATGGCCCGTCATGTTGGTAAATTATAACTTGTATCCATGGTTATGCATGAAGCACAAATACATTATGTTGTTTCTACTTATATCTAGACCAAAGAAACCTAGTAATGATATTTAGGTCTATTTGAATATATTGTTCAAAGATCTAAAATTGATGTGAAATATAGGTTTTATAATGTATGATGCTCATAGAAGTGAATAATTCATATTGAGGGCCATGTTGTATGGGACGATAAATGACTTTCCAACTTATGGAAAATTTTCAAGCTATAACATTAAAGGAATGTTGGGGTGTCCCATTTGTGAATAATTCACACACTCAGTTCGGTTGAAACATCCCTAAAATACTATGCTCTTAGGACATCAAATATTTTTACCTTGACAACATAAATACCAATCCTAGATAACAACATTCAATGGGAATAACAAATAAGGTTCAACACCATATCCACCAATGAGTGATCAACTATTCGATAAAGTAAAATATATTGACACTATTTTCAGTAAACCTTTTTTGAATTTTTTTAAAATTAGGTTGGAAAGAGTGATTAATTTTTTTTAATTACCATATTGAAATTTTTTGTACGTCATAAATTTTCTTTATGTCACACATGAAAAAAATAATATATTTTATAGTGTTATTGGCATGTTACTAAATGTTCTTGAAAAAAATTAAATATGGAATCAAGGCTAGGTTGGACATGATTGACATGGAGATAAGGGAATATTTGGCATTAGTGAAGAGTAAAGGGAAGAATTTTCTTCCTCCAGCAGATTACATTCCTTCCAGACAGGAAAAATTATAATTTTTCATTTTCCTTAATGGTGTAAAAGTTCCATAGGGGTATTCATCAAATATTAAGAATGTTGTTTCAGTGAATAATTTGAAGTTACAGGGAATAAAATCACATGACTGTCATGTTTTGATGTAATATTTTTTCCTATTACTTTCCATTGAATTCTCCCTAAAAATTCACGACATACATTAATTAGACTCTTCTTCCTTTTCAAATCCATATGTAGTAAAGTTATAGACCCAAAGAAGTTTCCAATCATGAATAAGGAGGTTATGGTCATATTATGTGAATTAGTGATGTTCTTCCCACCACCACTCTTTGATATAATGGTCCAATTAATGGTTCACATGGTTAGAGAGGTTCAACTATGTAGTCCTATCCATTACAGATGGATGTACCCCATTGAACGGTATATGAAGATTTTGAAATGTTATGCCAATAATTGAAGATGGCCAGAAGGTTGTATTATATAATGATATATTGTTAAATAATCTATTGAATTTTTTACTGATTACCTATCATATGTTGACAACATCAGTCTCCCAAAGTCTCATCACAATGGATTCCTTATGGGAAAAGGAATTTCCAAAATAGATTTTGTTATAATTATTATCATAGAGAAGGAGCAAGTGCACCTTTACATTTTACATAATAGTGAAGATGTTGATCCATACATTGAATCCCACTAAGAAATTATTAGAGATTTGAATCCATCAAGGGATGAAGAATGGATATCAAATACACATAATAAATATTTTATAGTATGGTTCTTAGGTTAAATTTATAAGGAGTTATCTAAAAATATGAATTCAATTGTTGAATGACTTTGATGGATAGCTAGGGGACCAAATGTAAATGTTATATCTTACATTGATTTTTTAATCAATGGTTATATGTTATATACAAAAGAACACAACGACCATAGTATGATGCAAAATAGTGGAGTTACGCTTGTGGATGAAGTGATGAATATATATGGTTCCAAGGATAGAAATCTAATATATGAAAATATGTTATATTTCAGAATTATTGAATAGATATATGAGTTGGATTATACAACATTTCAAGTGCCATTTGTTTTTCAAATGGGTTGACAATATAAGTGCAGTGAAATTTGATGAAATGGGATTCATGAAGGTGATTTTTTTTGTGTGGAAGGGGAAAAGGATGATCCATTCATAATGGAATCACAAGTAGTGAAATTATTTTATGTCTGAGATCTAGAAAAAAAGAATTGGTTTATTGTCCTGCTGGCGACTAAAATAATTGTAGGGTCAGGTAAAAATTCAATCGAGGATGACCCTTTCATTGGGATTTCACAATCAATTTATGTTATTCCCAATATATAAAATGTATTGTATATTATAGAGTACCATAAAGATGGGATTTGGATTCTAGATAAAGGATTAAAATCCCTTCAACATTTAAAAAGAAGAAAGAGATTTCAATGAGAAGGTTATTTTTTTAATATACTATGATTTTACTCATAATATTATCTGTTCTCTACTGCATTTACATAATATAAATTAAATGTTTGACTAATCATGAAAACAAAAAATTTATTCTGAACATGATAATGTTACCAATCCTAGAGAAGAACATAATATTGATTCTAAAACTATAGAATTATTAGGGGATCAATAGAATGTTGATAAAAAACAAGAATGATGCAACATCACAGTGATGAATAAAATTATCAAGGTAAGAAGTAAGGAAACAAAATTTTAAGTTGGATGGAATCTGTTGGAGTTAGTGCCCAATAACCAACTTCCATGTACTTTGTGATAACTTATATTCATGGATTTTTAATATTAATAAACTCCTTATTACATCATGATTTTTCTTCTCCGTAACATTTCATGTGATAATGTCCCAAGAGTAGCTGTCACACTAAAAGGTCATAATTGTTCCCCGCTATGATGAGAAACCGGAGGTGCTATGACACTATTCTTAGATATATGTTCTATGTACTGATGATATCATTTGAGGGACACAAATGATACAGTCTATCAGGGGTGGAGACTCATAAGAATTTGAGGCACCTTCTCATGATGTATGCCCATGGTGATATCTAGTAGGATATTATGAGAATGAGACCCGACAATAGGAAATCCACATTTATAAGTGTCATTGGATGTTCCTATATTTAGACATGTGTATTGGTACTTAGATTTTAATATTATTATTAATCGATATTATGAGTTGTGCACTTATATGTATTGATGAAAACTACGACGATAGATGTTCACGGTGTGGTAAGATATGTTGGGTGCATCATGAGTAATATTGCATTAATGAATAATAAAAGAAAGGATTTATCCCTTATGTTATTTAAATGAAGATAATATCTCAGTCCCTTTGATATAAATGATATAGCCTAAATAAATCTATGGCCATGGTGATCAATAGGCAAGTTTTATTTTCAGAAAGTCAAATAAAGAGATATCGAGCATATAGGTTGATGGCACTGACATGAAACTTACTCGATTAGAGATATTGTGATAAAGGGATTATATTACATGGTAAGAATTTGTATGAGGTGACATTTCACTACAACATCAACTTATTTCTCTATGGGTTCCTTGGCGTGTTTCTAGAAACTAACCACAAAATTTAGGTAGGTTCACCTAATGACACTAAGAAAGAGGCCTAGAGGGTCACACACTAAGTGTATCCAGTATCTCAGTTAAATAATTTATTATTCAAAAAGTTGAATAAATATTATTCCTCATCATGGTTTAGTAATTATTCATGTATTCCTAATCACATTTATTTCATCACTAGTTATTCGAGATAATATATTGTGAGAGGAATAATTACTAAATATTGAGGAGGATTGGTGGACCGAGGGAAATGGTCCAGTGAGAAATAATAATATTGAATATTATTCTATTAAATAATATTTAATTATAACTTGCAAGTTAAGCACATTTTCGGAAATAATAATGTTTTATTATTATTCGACATAAGGGTTTCTTTATGATTAATAAAATACTTAAGGCACTTGTGCAAATTATTTATTATTACCCCAATGGATTAAATGCCCGACTATATTATTCTCTTATTATCCAAGCACCAGCCAAGCGACACCTATTGTGTTTTGCACAATGAATTTAAGAAAAGATCTCAAGCCTAGATATTTAATCCCTCTCCAAGAATTCTCTCTAGAACATTAGAGATCCTCCTCCACCTGATCAAGGAGAACACTTTGTAAGTGGTTCTCGAGATGATCAAAGGTGAACATAGAAAGTGGAAGGATATTCCGTGATAGCACCTGGAAACTCCTTCAAAAAAACTAGAGATACATGGAACATGTGTGGATCACCGCTAGAGGAGATATACCCTTTATCTCTACAATGCAATTACGGTACACCTGTAGATCTGTGGCCAAACACATCAACGAAGAAAGAATCACCTTGTAGGTAATTCTTATTTAATTAAATTAATTATAAGCAAAATATATTTATCCTCTCTCTTGGTTATGAGTTTATATTATTTTTTCTTATTTCTTTGATTAAATTCCATGGATCACAGAATTCATCATTGTATAGATCCTGGATTTTTCATTGAATATGGAAAAAATTAAAGCACGGAGCCGACCCTCCTGTGCTTCTACTGTGCCCGAAACCTTCAGAATCAACATAGCTAACCCATTGACCCCAACAAGTCAATATTTATTAGTTATGTTGAGGTCACAATGAGGATGAATATACTGATTGATATATATTCATGGAACCATATCTAGCTTATAATAAAGGAAACCCTTTGGGAAGTGATGTGCCTAATTTGTGTATACATTTTCATACATTTTATTGAGTTTTTTAAGACATGTTTTCAACTAATACAAGTTATTTTGGAGATAAAATGCTATAATTCAGTAATCATAATGATTTTCAGGTATTTCCATTCCAAATAAACAAATCAGGGGAATTTTATCAAAAATTTCAAACTACATGGCATGTACTTTAGGACACACGCCGTGTACTGAAACCCCGACACAGATTGGTCAGGCCAAGTATATAACCAAGTAACCATAAGCCAAGTACACGCTGTGTATGTCATATAAACACCGTGTATCTCCTTCTAGAAGTAGTTGGTGGCTGAGATAAGGACTACACGCCATGTTGTCGGCTGACCATTACACACCATATACGCCCATCTACATGCCGTGTGGACCTTATAGAAGCGGTTGGTGGCCGATGAATGAGATTACACACCATGTATGGAGGCTCTACATGCCGTGTACTTCCACCTACCTAGAGGCACTGTGTTCCAAGTCAAAGACGACATGTTATGTCACCCAAAAATGGAGAAAAAGATGAAAAAACACGTTAACAGGGGTACACATTGTGTACCTTATGATGCACACCGTGTACTCCTAAAACTTATAAATAGGTGGAAGGCCCTGCAAGTTCAGGAGTCATTCATTCATTTAGATTTTGATCCATTCAAAGGGAGAGAACTTCGGAAATGGCCTAGTGAGAAGAAGAGGAGAGAAGAGAGGAGAGAAGGTGCTCCTGTACCACCTTCCTGACGACCTTCATTGCAAGGCTTTCAAGAGTATGTATTTAGGTACTATAAGATCTTTAATCACTATCTACTCTATGAGTATCTATAATTCACCTATGTGTTGGGGATATGGATCGTATGTGTTGTAATTTTTCAATTGTAATGTTGTAATAGTGTTGTTAATTTTTATTTCTCATAATTACTTAACTCTTTTTAAATATCACTAGAAATATCGTATCAGAACAAGAATGGGATTTATAGGGATTATTTAAGGAATTATGGTTAAACACATCCATGAAAATTGGGTGTTTTAATTGTATTAAAAAGGGATGCAAATAATAAAATTAATAGAAATCAATTCCTAGACCAAAGAATTTGGTTTCTTTTGATTTAAAAAAAACTCATCAGACCAAGGGGGTTATATTACATAATTAACCTAGAGATGTGAATTATCATGAAAAACAAAACCTCATAATAAATTTGAATTAATAACAACCTTTACAAATACACAACCCCAATGAATTCCTCTCCAAATTTTCATCAAAACCAAATTTCTATGTTTTTATTTATCTTTTAAATAATTTGTTAAGAAATTAAATCCAATAACCTTTTCATAAAAACATTAAAAAATGACTCTAAATTTAATACACTTCACTAAATCAACTAAAAACTAGATAAAAAAGACAAAAATAACTCCTTCTCTTTGTGGATCGACCTCTTATTAGTACTATACTCGTTAGGGTAATATAATTTGGATAGTCGAAAATAACACTTCGGAAAAAATGATTGCCAAATTTTAGCACTGTTGCCGGGGACAAAGGTTTAAATTTATTTTTATTTAAATCAATTTTATATTAATTTTAGTGGAAATAAAAATAAAATATTAAAAAAAATATATTCTTACTCTCATTTCTATTTTGATTACTTTTTTTCCTATTTTATGCTTTGTGTATTTAGTGTTGTGCAGGTTATTAGGTGCATGAGTGGCCACATCACTTGTTCCAAGAATCCTGAGTCATCGGAGCTTCTCCTAATTGACTCAGAGATCGAATATACACTTTTTAGGTGATGATGTACCCTCATGGACAAGCACAACCAAAACAATCCCATGGAAAAAACTGAGGAGGGAAATCCAGTTGTTGTCCATGAAGTTGGACAACCGTTTGGACTAGATGAAAACTAGAACTAAAAAGCTCCACTTGTTTTAGGATATGACACACAACAACTCCAATAGTTTCAACTAGAGCAGATTCCATACCTACAGCCAGGTTAGGGGCCATACTTTTCTCTTGCACAACAATTTGTGCCCCCGCCTACTCGAGAGAAACTTCCCCCATGCCTTACCCTTATGGAGTATGGTCTTCCCTCCATACAAGGGGCAGATACAGAAATCTTCTGTCCACCAGTGCAGGCCCAAAATTTTGTGATCAAGCTTGCTATCATACTGTTGATCCAAAATATAGTTCAGTTTAGCGGCCTGCCCAGCGAGGACCCCAATTCCCATCTCTCTAATTTTTTGGATATCTACAACACGTTCCACTACCATGAAGTGTCTGAGGACACCATTTTTCATCACCTCTTCCCATTATCTATAAAGAGATAAGGCAAAAGATTGGATAAAAGGTTTGTTGAAACGATCTATCCTCACCTGAAAAGAGAAAGAATAGAAGTTTCTATCAAAATATTTCCCTCCCTCAAAGATGATGACCTTGCAGAACGAAATACACAACTTCCAACAACATGAATTAGAGTCATTGTACGAGTCATGAGAGCATTTCAAAGAGATGCTGCACAAATGACCACACCATAGAATCCCACTATGGATGCAGGTTCATACCTTCTATAGAGGACTAACAATGAACACAAATTCTGAGCGGGGAACAAAAAAACAAGGTATGCACAATATCAACACCACTACTATGCTTGCTTCCCAGTTGGATGCTGTGTCCAAAAAGATCGATGTGTTGAATATGAAGAGTGCGTCCCAAGTACATAAAGAAAACCATATGGAATATAGAGAATGTGGTGACAACTACATCATGGTAGAATGCTTGGGACCTACAACAGGCCCTTAGATGAGTGAGGTGACTTATGTTGCTCAAAACCGAGGGCCGAACCAGTACCAGCAGTACCAGAACCCGACATGGAATGATAACCAGAACACAGGCTGGGGCCCACAGTAGCAGAATCCTCCACCCCAGCGACCACCCGTCTATAGTCATCCCTAGTATCAGAGTCAATACCTAAGGAAATAGTAGCATTATTAGGGATTTTACCAGAAACAAGGGTATCAAAACCCTCACCCACAACAGTTGAGGTAGCCACCGCCACCTCTATCTGCACATACACCTCAGCAGGAGAACACCTCAAGGTTTGAGGATCTCATGAACAAGTTTATATCTACCGATGAGACTAGATTCCAGAATAAGGAGGCTTCCATTCAAATATTGGAGAATGAAATTGGCCAGCTGGAAAATCATCTCTCAACAAGGCAGTTTGGTACACTACCGGGTAACACTGAGAATAACCCGAGGGAGGAGGCTCATACTGTCACACTATGGAGTGGAAAGGAGCTACAACAAGAGGAACTAGCATAGACAGGTCCACCTACACCCATACTTCCAAAGAAGGTATAGTTAATGAACCCTCCTCATGTAAAGGCCCACCAAAAGAGGCCCCATAGGGAAAATGAAAGGAGGTTGTCAAACCCTTCGAGCCTGCCTTACCCTTCTCAGAGAGAATGAAGCAGAGAAAGCTGGACCACCAGTTTGGAAATTTCATGAAAGTGTTCAGGAATCTGCACATCAACATTCCATTTGGAGAGGCACTGACATAGATGCCCACGTATGTGAAATTCATGAAAGAGATCTTCTCCAAAAAAAGAAAGATGGAGGATTTGGGAACCATTGCACTGACCAAGGAGTGCTCAGTAGTCATACAACATTCGATTCCTCCCAAGATCCAGGATCCAGGTATCTTCACTATCCAATGAACTATTGGACCATGTGAGTTTGGGAAGGCCCTATACAACTTAGGGGCCAATGTCAGCCTCATGTTTTTTGGAGTTTTTAAGAAACTAGGGCTCAATGACCTGAAGCCTACCCAAGTATCCCTTCAGCTTGCTGACCGATCCATCAAATATTCTAAGGACCTCCTGGAGGAAGTGATGGTAAAGGTGGGCAGGCTAATCCTCCCCATATATTTCATCATCCTTGACATAAAGGAATACCAATAGGCACCTCTCATTTTGGGAAGGACTTTATTGGCCACTAGGAAGGTATTGATCGACGTCCACCAGGGGGAGCTGATTTTCAGATTAGGAGATGAAAGAGTCTCCTACAATGTTCTCAAAGCCGTCCAGAAAGCATCATTACCATATATTGAGGGATACTATGGAGTGACCACTATGGATGATCACTTGAGTAGAAAAGGATATGATTTGGTATGTTCTTCAACCACAGATGACTTGGTTTTTCCAAACATTCCAGTTGATGAAGCAACAGAGGACCTGCAATTCCTTGAAGTCTAGGGAGGCCACTACTGGCAGTGTACTATTATTCCTGACATTTTGGAATAGGCACAGTTATAACCACTTGTACCTTAAATTATAAAGGCACCTACACTAGAACTTAAGCCTCTACCATCTTCAATGAAGTATGGGTACTTGGGAGACCATTAGACATTGCCTGTCATACTTAGTGCAGCACCATCACAAGAGTAGGAGGATGCGCTTCTACAGGTTTTAAAGTGGCAGAAGCAGGCTATTGGGTGGAAAATTGAAAACTTAAAGGGAATCATCCTTACCATTTATACTCACAAGGTGCTGCTCGAAGAAGAATCAAAGACATATTGACAACCACAATGACGCCTGAACCCCCCATGATGAAAGTTGCGAAGAAATAGGTAATAACATTGTTGGATGCAAGCATCATATACCTTATCTCAGATAGTCCGTGGGTGAGTCCCCTTCAAGTGGTACCCAAAAAGGGGGGTATCACTGTGATATCAAATGAAAATAATGAGCTAATCCCCACACACACTTTAACGGGATGGAGAGTCTATGTGGACTACATAAATATAAATAATTCCACGAGGAAAGATCATTTCCCCCCTACCCTTCATGAATTAGATGCTATAGAGACTAGTGGGGCCTGGTTTTTACTGCTTCCTTGATGGTTATTCCAACTGCAATCATATTTACATTGCTCTAGAGGATCAAGAGAAGAGCACATTTACTTTCCCCTACGGTATGTTTGCTTACCGAAGGATGTCCTTTGGCATGTGAAATGCTCCTACCACCTTCCAACATTTCATTCTAGCTATATTTCATGACATGGCAGAACAAATCCTAGAGGTTTTTATAGATGATTTTTCATTTTATGGGAAATCATTCACCACTTGCTTGCAGCACCTAGAGCTGGTTCTGGAAAGATGTGAGAACACTAACCTAGTTTTGAATTGGGAAAAGTGTCATTTCATGGTGTAGAGTGGCATTGTCCTTGGCCACAGAATCTCAGTTAAGGGGATAAAGGTGGACCCAGCAAAGATAGAAGTCATTTCATGACTTCCCATTCCGACTTCCTTCAGAGCCATCCGCAGCTTCTTGGGACATGTAGGATTATATAGGCGGTTTTTCCACGACTTCTAGAAGAAAGATTAGCCCCTCACCAACCTTCTGACCAAGGATTACATTTTTGAGTTTGATTAGGCATGCACCACAACTTTTTCATACCTGAATTAGTTCCTAATGGAAGCTTAATTGATGATTTATCCCAATTAGGAAGAGCAATTTTAAGTAATGTGCGATTTTAGTGACTACGTAGTGGGAGAAATCCTAGTCTAGTGGCTTGACCAAATTTTTCGACCCATATATTATGCCAGTAGGATGCTCAACGAGGCACAGATAAACTACACTACCATGGATAAGAAGATGCTGGAAGTGGTGTTCACTTTTGACAGGTTTAATTCTTATTTAGTGCCATCTAAATTTATTGTTTATACTGACCATACAACACTAAAGTACCTGCTGAACAAGAAGGATGTGAAGCCACGACTGATCCGATGGGTACTCCTCCTACAAAAATTTGATATGGAGATCGTAGACAAGAAGGGGAGTGATAACATTGTTGTTGATAATCTCTCCCGCTTGGATCTTACACATTTAGAGAAGGAGGAAGATCGATAGATCAAGGAGGATTTCCTTGATGAGAACCTTTTTTCAGTTAAATAATCACCTCAGCCCTGGTATGATGATATTGCTAATTATTTGGTTACAGGTGCCTTCCACCACAAATTCTCCTTAAAGCATAGGAAGAGGTTTCTCTATGATGTCAAGATGTACTTATAGGAAGATACTCTACTGTTCCAATCCCGTGGAGATGGGGTGATCCGATGTTGCATCCCGGAAACTGAAGTTCACAGAGTCTTGGAATTTTTTCAGGCCTCTCCATTTGGGGGACATCATGGTCCATATCGTACTATAGAAAATATCCTATAGTCTGGGTTTTTCTGGCCCACCATGCATAGATATTCCCAAGCCTTTGTTTCCCATTGCGATAGATGCCAAAGAATAGGTAATGTGGGGCGCAGAGTTGAGATTCCCTAGCACCCCATCCTGGAGGTCGAGATCTTTAACGTCTGGGGAATAAACTTCATGGGGCCATTCCCCTCATATTTCAGGAAGACTTATATCCTGGTCTGCGTCGACTATGTCTCCATGTGGGTGTAAGATGTTTCTAGAGCATAATACATGACCACAGTGGTTGTGGCCTTTTTAAAGAAACACATTTTTATCAGGTTCGGTGTTCCCTGTGTACTGATCAACGACAGAGGGAGCCAATTTGACAACACATTGATGAAAGGAGTACTATCGAAGTATGGCTTGAAGCATCATATGGGGACACCATATCATCCCCAGTCCAGTGGACAAGTGGAGCTCTCCAACCGTGAGATCAAGAAGATTCTGGAGAAAACAATACATACTTTAAAGAAAGATTGGTCCAAGAAGCTAGACGGTGCTTAATGGGCATATCAGACCGCCTTCAAGACACCACTAGGGATGTACATGTTCTACATAATCTATGGAAATCTATGCCATCTTCCAATAGAGTTAGAGCACAAATCTTATTGAGTTTTCAAGGCTCTGAATTTTGATCTGAAGTTAGCTGAAGAGAAGCGTAAGTTCCAACTGTTGGAACTTGATGAAATATGATGGGAGGTGCATGATAATGCCAAGTTGTACAAGTAGAAGACTAGATCAATCCATGATCGGATGATTTCATGAAAACAATTCCAACTCGGTGATCAAGTACTCCTTTTTAACTCCCATCTTCGCTTATTTTCATGAAATCTAAAGTCAAGATGGTCGGGACCATTCCGAGTAATATGAGTATTCTACCATGGAGCGGTAGAAATTACTGGAGAGGATGGTTAACCATTCAAGGTGTACAGATAGCAGCTGAAGACTTACCATCACATGGAATACATGGCAGGAACACTCTCTACCATGTATCATAGGTAAGAAGAGGTAAGTCGGTCGAGCTAATGACTTAAAATAAAGGTGCTTCCTGGGAGGCAACCCAGAGGTGACATGTAGTGTACCACCTATACACCCAACATGTACTGATTACTTTTAGTTTATATTATTAATATTATAAATATATAGATTAACTAATTTAATAAACAGGGATGATTCCAGTGCCGATGGTAAGGTCATTGGAGTATATCCGAGCTGTCATCGGTTCAAATCCCTCCATACCTACCTTCGGCATGAGGTTCATCATTTTTATAATCGTGTTAACTTACACGGAATGTGTGGTATTTTTAATAATATATATATATATGTTTAAATAGAATAAAACCCATGATGGGGATGGACTGGTTATCTAGGGTCGTAACCCAGTTCTAAAAGACCCGAGTTTGAATCCTGACAACCGTCCCATTTCAATCATTTGTTATTTTAATAAAACCACACGGTGTGTATTTCTATATACATCATATGCGCCATGTTTTCATTAATAACTGAAAATATTTTCAAAATAAAGAAATACATGCGGGTGAAATTGGTAGATTGGCAGAGTCTCAGCCCTGGATCCAAAAGACCTGGGTTTGAACTAACTTAATCTACCTACTTTATCCCTTTTATTATAACACGTCGTGCCTTTACTTCATCCCATGTAGTATTGGACCTGTACATTAAATATATATAATTTATAACCATGAGTAGTAGTACAACCTTTGCTCCAATGGTTGAGGGTTTGCGTTTGAATCGGCTGATCTCCAGTTCAAATCTCGCCCCAAGCACCGGACCAAAGGTTGTACTTATATTTTTCCAATATTAGAACACATGACGTGTATTTCCTAATACATTACATGTACAAATTTATTTTTAGTAAATTATATATATATATATTATTTTAATTATTAATATTAATTATTATATAGTTTACTATAATAATTATATTATATACCTTAAAAAAAGGTGATACACAGCGTGTGGCCATAGTACACACTATGTACCTCAGCTATAAAGGTCGCGGACCACCCATAATGATCCCATGTCGTGTGACCCCCCCTCTCCCTATTTTCTTCCCCCATATGCCATCCAATCACCCGGATTTGAATCCACTGATTTTGTGCATTTTTCTATCCAATTTCTTCTGCATTGCAATCCTCCCTTCAGGTACGTCATTATTCACTACTTATTTCCCAGTTTTCATAGCGTTTAAGCTGATTTGTGGATAGGCCGATGGATCGTCTTACCATAGTAAATGGGCATGAAATGAAGAACGCACACAATGTACTTTTGTACATGGCCACACACTGGAAAATTTAAAATTTGAACCTACACGGTGTGTCTGTTAGGTACACACCGTGTACTATCCAAAGTTGTGCCTAGGTACCTCATTCACACGGCCACACAAACCATATTTACATACATGGCGTGCATTTTCTGTACATACCGTGTTCCCCATTTATATGGGCTAGCCCGTGTTCAGCCCTCAACATGGCCTTATGAACCATATTTTTACACACGCCATGTATCTTTATGGCATGATGTGTACCTTGCTATATGGCCTTACTATCACCAACCCGTGTCTATTCCCCTATACAACCAGGCACCCATTTTCCTATACATAGTGTGTCTTATATCTACATGTTATGTATCCTTCCTTGGCCAGTAATATGTCCACTCGACGTGTTTATCCCGAGAATACGGGATGCTAACCCACTTACACTACATGTCGTGTACTCTGGGTTTACACATTGTGTACTTCTTGTTTTTTTCTTCTGGTTTTCTCACATTTTCTGTTATTCTTTTTTCTTTTCTTTTTCTTTTCTATTGTTTTCCTTTATTTTTTAGGTTATGGCAGATAGCAACCCTGCATGTGGGAAGCAGCCCGCCTCCGCTACTGAGGGTGAGAGGCACACTTTTTGCTGGATACGACTCTGGCCCACGATGACACCAGTCCCAGACTTCCTAACGTACCCTCCTCCTCCGCTGGCCATCTTTCCACCCCTCACAGCCCCAGAAGAGGCTGGTACTAGTACCACACCTCCACCTTCCTGCACGGAGCCTCTGATGTCCACCATTTATTCATGACTAGCTACCACACCTCCTGATCCCTCCTCAGTAGTGGCTGATCCTTTACCAGTTGCCACGTCCAATAGAACTTTGCCTATTATGGATGCTCTACCACCAGATCCTACCCCTACTACTACCCCACCTAGGCCGAACCCTGCTAGTTCCCCCTATCCTTGCCTGGTGTTTCCATTCACTGACCTGGAACACAACCAAGTCCATCACTTCTCTCGCCACATGATCCAGTTGAGCGGTTGTTATCTTGACAGCAGTGTGCCTTAACAGCTGGGTATCTGGGGGGAGTTAGAGGATCTTCTCAAGCACACACTATTAATCATGATATTTTAGGTCAACACTCCTATTTTCAAAGATTTATTTTTAGAGTTCGCTGCATCCTTTGAGTTCGACAGGCCCGAGTACCGGGAGACGCCTAGCGACATAGTCCCAGTGGTCTGATTTTGGCTAGGCCGTTAACCTTTTCCCCTTATCTTTCCTGATTTTGGTTGAGGGTGTGGCTTCTATCCCCATACAGTCACCCCATCCCTTGTCACCACCCTTACCCACCCTGAGAGTTCTGAACTCATCGCTATGTGGTGGGATATTACTAGGTCTGACAACTGTTACACCCCCACTTCCCAGAAGAGTACCCTCATCATTGACCCTATCCTCCCCTTCACCCACTGATTCTTTAGCACCATCCTGTTTCCCCTCCATGAGGATATGAGGGTTGTGACCGGCCGTGACATGGATCTCCTCACTTGTGTCATCTGGAAGGACTACCTGGACCTCCCCTACCTTTCCACCTTTATTTCCACGCTATGTTCACCAGCCTTCAGGGAAACCTGAATGGTGGGTTCTACACCACCTATATTTCCCCCCACCTCTACATTTTTGTGCCTTCCCTTCCCCAAGACTGATTAGGTTTCCCCCAGAAGATAGAATTTCTCATGATATTTTGCATGGGATTAGTCTGGAAGTAGGGGGCACTTACATCCTTTCCCATGCCCCACCAACACCCCCTTCTGTCCCTCTCCCCCCTGAGGATGCACCTGCACCTCCTTCCCCACCTCACCCCCTTATTCTGGCCTTCCTTCTTCTTCTTCTATTCCTTATTCTTCTATTCCTTCTACCAACCCCTCCCCCTACACAATCGATCGATCTATCCTTCACCCTCTACCTAGCCGAACTGGAGCGCCATTAGGATACTATGGATTTGACTCTTGGGCAGCTCAAGAAGATGTTGAGGCTTCTTCTTCAGCATCATGGTCTTCCACTACCCCCAGCACCTACTCCTACCTCGGCTCCTAGACCATCTTCCAAATATCCACCGCCGTTTACCACTCTGGCCACAGATTCTGTTCTCCTCTCCACCACTGGCCCTGCTACTACCAGTACTGTTACCAGTCTGAACATCGCTGTAGAGCCTTTTCTTCCGAGTATAGATCTCATGGCTCCGGATACTACGGTTTCTATTCCGAGTGCAGCTTCTAAGACTCCCACTTCCACGGATGCTACTACTTCTCTGCCAGCTGCTTCTTTACCCAACGATGCCTCTTCTGAGGCCACCCCTTGATTGGTTTTTGTTAACATTTATTTCATTATATATATATTTTTATTCTATCTTGTACCTGTGTTCTGTTATGCATGCTTGCAGTTTTCTCTCTCAATGACCGTCACAGGTACCTTGAAGCATTTTGGGCTGTCCTTTTCCACCACTTCCTGTCTTTCTTCACCTGGACATGAGGGGAGTATTGTTTTCCAGAATTCTGTTCACTTTTTCTTTATAGTTTTACTTCTTCCTTTACTTCCCCTCGTCCTAGTCTACTATTATGTCCCCACCTCTCCTTCTCCACCTTTCTGTGGCACTTGGGGGACCATGTGCCATATTAAGTGTGGGGGCACATCTCCACCTACACTAATATTTTTCCCTTAAACTTATCTAGGAGACATCATTAATAATTGAAATATTTTAAAATGTGGAAATTTTTTCGGTTAATTATAATTATAAATACTAAACACATAAAGGGAAACTGTGAGAGTTACATGATTATTTTAAAATTTTGAAGTATTGTTAAAATGTTTAATGATATAGTTTAATTTTAGACTTAAATTCTTAGCTATCTACATTTATTAGACTTCCCATTTTTATTCATGCCATGACCTGATTGAACCTTTATCTTTTTCATCATTCCCGAGAGGCATTCTAAGACTTTTTAACATATTATTTCTTATAACCTCTTTATTGAGATATTCTTGGGATATGCATAACTACTAGAATTTTCTAGTTTTTCTCTTTAAAACATGAAGATTTTTGAATCTCATTAAAATGATTGAGGCATTTGATTGTTTTTCAGACCCTTTGAACTTGAGACCTACCCTACATCTGATCATGGTAAACCCTTAGAAACCATGAACTGCCTTGATAGAAAGATACATTACAAGCCTATTTTACCTTCCTACCCTAATTCTTTTATGATTTTTCATGATTATTCACTTGAGCTTTAGAGATGGGTTTTTGTTTTTTCATGGAACATTTTGGTGAGCAACCATGAACTTAAGTATGGGGGAGTTTGTCACTTGTTCATTTGGGAAATATGGTTCCATATCTTACTATCCATTGTATTCTTGGTGGTAAATATCATAAAAAAAATACAAAATAGGGACCAATTTCATTTATTACACTTTACTGATGGTTTATGGACCCATTTTGGCAAGAGACTATCATGGTAATGATATCCTTTTTGAGAGATCTTGATTGGGGATAATTTTTCATTGAGATCTATTTTTTTGAATAACATACATTATTGTTTAATAATTAATCCTCATTTTTCAAGCCTCTGAGATTATTTTTCACATTATTACCTACCAACCCTTAGCCTCAAAAAGATTTGAACCTTGATGAAATCCCTCGTGATTTTTTTTGATTTAAATTTATGAAGTAGAGAATGAGAACACTTGC
This sequence comes from Viscum album, assembly GCA_963277665.1. Classification (NCBI taxonomy): domain Eukaryota; kingdom Viridiplantae; phylum Streptophyta; class Magnoliopsida; order Santalales; family Viscaceae; genus Viscum; species Viscum album. The sequence goes on from OY728152.1 coordinate 1,919,584,153, forward strand.
AAGCCTATAGATAGAGTTCATATACTTAAGATTGAGCACAACTCTGATAAAATGATCTTGAGTGATGAGAGTATTTTTTTCTGGTGAGGTAAATCATCAAGTGGCATGTGTAATTGTGAAATGTTGAATGATATGCATAAAAGAGAATGAAAGTTTTGCAATTAAACTATAAAGGAGGCATGATTAGAATATCTTTGAAATTAAAATATGTTTTTGTGCCTTTATAAAATCCTTTTCTATGACTATAATATTTATAAGTATAATTAATTTCAATTTTTCCCTTTTTGGAATATGGATACTGTTGATTATATGTTGAGATTTTGCTTGAGGATAAGAAAATGACTAAGTATGGGGGAGTTTGATGTGACTGATTTGTGTATACATTTTTATACATTTTATTGAGTTTTTAAAACATTTTTTCACTAGATACAAGTTTATTTGGAGATAAAATGCTGCAATTCGGTAATAATAATAATTTTTAGGTATTTCCATGCCAAAGACACAAATCAGGGGAAGTTTATCAAAAATTTAAAACTGCACAACATCTACTTTAGGACACACACTGTATACCAGAACCCCGACATGGATTGGCCAAGCCAAGTACATGAAAAAGTAAGAAAAATCCAAGTACACCCCGTGTATATCATATACACGCCTTTTATCCCCTTTTAGAAGCGGTTGGTGACTGAGAGCAAGACTATACTCCATGTTGTCGGCTGACCATTACACACCGTGTACACTTGTCTACACACCGTGTGGACCTTCTAGAAGTGGTTGTTGGATGATGAATGAGATTACACGCCATGTATGGAGGCTCTACATGCCGTGTACATCCAATTACCTGGAAGAGCTATGTTTTAAGTCAATGATGGTGTGTTAGGTCACCCACCAAGGGAGAAAAATATGACAAAACACGTTGATAGGGGTACACGCCGTGTAGCTTCCGGTATACGCCGTGTAATCCTAAAACATATAAATAGGTGGTAGGACCTCCAAGTTTAAGATTCATTCATTAATTCAGATTTTGATCTATTTGAAGAGAGGGCACTTCAGAAATGGCCTAGATAGAAGAAGAGGAGAGAAGAGAGGAGAGAAGGTTATCTCGTACCACCCTCCTAACAACCTTCACTCTAAGGATTTCAAGAGAATGTATTCAAGTACTATAAAAAATTTAATCACTAGCTACTCTATGAGTAGCTAAAATTCACCTATGTGTTGGGGCTGTGAACCTTATGTGTTTTAATTTGTCAATTGTAATGTTGTAACCATGTTTTTTATTTTTATTTCTCATAATTCCTTACTAACTCTTTCTAAATATCACTAGAAATATCATATCGAACTAAGAACTATATTTCTAGGGATTCTTTAAGGAATTACGGTTAAAAACATCCATGACCATTGGCTGTTTTAATCATCTTAAAAGGGCTACAAATAATAAAACTAATAGAAATCAATTTCCAGACCAAAGAAATTGGTTTCTATTGATTTAAACAAAACTTACCAGACTAAGGGGGTTTTGTTACATAATTAACCCAGAGATGTGAATTATCGTGATCAACACAACCTCATAAGAAATTTGATTTAATAACAACCTTTAAAAATCCATATCCCCAACACATTCTTCTCCAAATTTCCTTCAAAACCAAATTCCTATGTTTTTCTTCATCTTTTAAATAATTTGTTAAGAAATTAAATCCAATCACCTTTTCATCAAAACATTAAAAAATGACTCTAAATTCAGTACACTTTACTAAATAAACTACAAACTAGATAAACAAGACAAAAATAACTCCTTATCCCTATGGATCAACCCCTTACTGTTACTATACTCATTAGGGTAATATAGTTTTTATATTCAAAAATAACGCTTCGACAAAAATGATTTCCAGGAAGGTATAAAGGTAATGTTACAATATAATTTCTCTATTTTACCAAAAATTATATAATGAAATATTGATTTAATTTTCATTATTCCTTGTAGAGTATGTTTATTTTAGAATATTTACATAATTAATATGTCTTAATGGAATTTATAAAATCCCATATAGGTTTCCAGACTCTTCTTACCAAGTTACATCTCAGGGATTCTGAAGGGAAAGTAAATCCCCACCCACCAGTTAGTTATGCAAACATTATAAAGTAGGAAACATGGAATGATTCCATAAATATTCATGATGATAAATAATTTTAGGTGCATTATAGTTGATAATATATTATTTGAAATTATTTATTTATCAAATTTTATTCAAAACTATAAATTTATGAAACAGAAAAAGAGTGCTGAAAATAAAGAACATACATCAAAACCAATGTACCCCTATTGTAAGGCAAGGATGTGGTATGTTTCACTAGAGAATAATTTTTTATTTATTTTAAATTAATAATAAAAGTTTTATGTGATATAAAACAACATATATTTATTTGTTTATATGAATATTGATGAATCAAAATCCAAAACCACTTCCATCACATGTCATGTGTTGTGGAAAGAGGCTCACGTAAATAGGGAGCGTAAACTAGTTGATGAAAAAACGTAGTATGAGAAACATGTGTAAGTATGACATAATAGTGATTCATTATGTTTTATAATAGTATTATATAAAAATATCTATTTATGTTAATATGTTTTTTATATATTTTAGTCACAAGAATTGACAATGACCATACCAGAAGAAAAACCACTTTCAGTAGCTTTGAAGTGGCTAGAACAATATGGTATCATTATAAAAGTAGGTTTTGGTGTTTCTCATAGAACATATTTTGAGAATACAAAACCACAAGAAGATTCATATAATATGATAAAATGATTTCAGGAACAAGTAGATTCTTTGCAAGATATTATTGTCCGATCTGGTTCAGCAGAACAATATATGAGAAAGGATCAAAGTGAACCAGTGGTGGAATAAAGATCCGCACATGAAGAACCAAATGAAACCTCTAGCTTTGAGGATATTAATTCCCCTAAAATTCATACCTTACCCATGGTAATAATTTTTTTCATTACTCTTTCTCATAAATGAGAATCAAACAACTTTTGATAACTTTAAATTACTAAAATTCTGTTGGGTAAAGTTGTAGGTGATTTATATCTATCAACACCCCACACACCGCCTTGTCACAAGGGGTATGGTGTATAATATATCACGAGACAAGATACACAATAATGAACTCCAAATATATCAAATGAGAATGGGGATTGAGGTAGCTCAGGAGCCAACCACCGAGTTTCTTGTTCCACTTCCTGATTTGAATATTACAAGGGTCAATGATGCTATTGGAACTTTCATAGCATGGAAATTTATTTTTATAAAGATACATGAGTTATGTATTTAACATTTTTTTTGTTATTAATTTTTTTTAACAATTGATAAAAAAAGTTCTGAAGTGAGTTATAGTATTATAGATGGATAAAGAGATGGATAAACAGAAGGATGAATCAAGATAATCTAGTGAATCAACCAAGAAATCAAAAGGACCTTCTGAGAGTACCTTCTCCCGACTAGTTTTACATCAATATTTATTATCATTAAAACTTCACACAGAGGCCACATTTAAAATAAAAATATATCTTAAATTTTATATAAAGAATAAATATTTGTAACTTTCATTACAAATGTATTTGGTCTCGAGAGTATAAATGAGATTCTCAAGTTTGAATGGCTGGGAGACTCAGTTGTGAATACATACATAAGGTACATTTTCATAATACGTCAATCTAAATAGTAATCTAATATGTTCATTAAAGTTAATAATTATTTATATTTTCTATAGAAGTTTATATTAATATTATATAAATGGAAAACCATGTGAATAATGATTTGGATTTATTAATCCTTATATCATTTAAATGCTAAAAACTTCTTTGGATAAGGAAGAAATTGAAAAGAAGAAATATGAGCTATACTATGCGTTTGAGAAAAAAATAATAGAAAATAGGATTTTTATGCCTATAATACCGGCGTAAAACTATGAAATCTAATAACATAAAATATATTTTTATTTTTTTCATCACTTATTTTTTTAGGTTGCAATTGACGTCGATCGTAGTCAATCTGGATACCCCAAATATTTATTTTTTGGATCCAATACATGGATATCCAACAAACCGACTACATATGATGTGTATTGTGAATTTATAATACATTGCAATAAATATTTTATATATAAACTTCAAATTATATGTTTGAATATGTGTTTTAAAAAGAATTTTGTTATGATATATAAGTTACTAAATATAGGTTATTTCATGTCATGAAGTTGGAGACTGAAAATAAAAAGCATGTTGATTACTTCAAATGGAAAAAAATTAAGGTATATATAAAAATATTTAACTATCAAAACATTTTTCAGAACAATTTACTTATTTTTGTCAATGTTTTTGTAGTGTCTGAAGTAATATAATGGCAATGATTGTGGATATTATATTTGTATATTTATGAGATAGATTATAAACCATGAAAAGACCAGCATCCTAGAAGAGGTAATTTCCAAAGTTAATTACAATTTCATTAAAAATATTTCTTAATTGTTTGTTTATATATATTTTTTCAGTACTACCAATATTGATGACAACCTTCATACTCAAAAGAAGAATTAATTTTTTTAGAGATGATTGGGCAGCGTACATGGTTTCATAATGTTTTCTGAAAACAAATTTAGGTGATTACCTACTATTTTTGAAATCTAATATAATCTATAACCTTAGAAATATATTTAGGGTGTGAAGAATTAGTATCAGAATGCTTATATATTATTTTTGATCTATTTATCAAGGATAAGTATAGTGAAGGAAACCAATTTTTTTAGAATCACTGGCCTGCAAACAATAAAATTGTTGGGCAATGGTAGAGGTGGAGGTAGAGTCGGAGGTGAATGTGGAGTTAGAGACTGAGAAAGAGGAGGATTTAGAGGTGGAGATCAAGGAATAAGATGAGACAAAGCATTGTATTACAAGAAATAAATTTTTTGGGTAATGGAGTAGAATGAAGATCATATTAAGTTTGTGTTTGAGAATTTTTTTTAAAAAGTTCTCATGACACTTTTCACTTAAGATAAGAGCCATTGTGCAAGTGTTTCAGGTTTCTTATTGAAAAAAGTTTTTTACCACTTGTTTAAGTGATTTTGTACTGGAATTTAATTGAAGGAATTTCTTCAAAAAAAACACCACTGATTTTTTCAAATTGATTATCATAGGATAAAATTTCTATTAGAACATTATATGTACTATAAAATACTACTAAAGTGTGAAAGAAACCCCTCACAAAGAAAAATATGAATAATAAAAAAGATGTATTTTCTTGCCCATGGCTTCTCTACACTGAAAAGAAAGGGTATTAATAGCATAAAATAACCAAAATAAGCACATGTTAAATATTCTTATATATAAATTGTCACCAAGAACATAGGGATTTAGAATCTATAAATTCCATAATTGAGGTAACTTTGAAAAAAAATAGAAATAATATAAGTGTAATATTAGTAATAAAACACGTGTGGATGAATTCTTGCATTCATACAAACAAAAATGGAAGGATAGTTCCTTACCATGTCAATAATTCTTTCATTTTCTTGAGTAGAAAGAGCCATTGCAGGAATTAAAGAGCTCAAACTTTTTTAGTTGTAAAGAAGGTAAATATAAGGAAAAAAAATAATGCAACATTACAACCAAAATCAATTCATAAAGTTTACATATACCTACTATATAGAGACCATCCATGTATTAATTAGTGGATCCAATAGTCACTTGAGAGTCATAAAAAAAATCCAATAATCAAACATGTATATAATCTAGCTCAAAATTTTGAATAAATATGTGTGTAATCAACCACTAAAGGTAGAAGGTGTATGAGATAAATATTGGAGGACAACTAGCATTGGGAGATTATGGTCATCGAGGAGGGATGATGTCAAATGAAACATGGCATCAAATGAGAAGAAACCTCTTTATCAAGAAATCCATAAAAATGAAAAGCCCACTTCAAATGAAATCATGAAGCACTAAAAATCAAAAAAATAACCCTTTGAAAAAGACTCTAGTAGATTCATCTAGAACCTCTAAAAAAACAAATAAATACAAAATTTCATCGATTGAATCATGAATTTTCAGAAAATAACAATACAGTGGTTTCACTTTGGTGGGTGGTGGAATTATTTGAGCTATTTGATCATCAATTAGATGAATGATATAATACAAAAAATGCTTATGAAATATATACAAGTAACATATCAAGTTTACATTAGTGAAATGGATTGAATAAAACTAATTATTTTCAACACACATGATGTGAAATTAAATCATGCCACCATAATATCACATAAAATCTCATAATAATTACATGATTAAAGGTGTTTAACCTATCCTTATTATACATATAGATACTTGTTAACCAGATCAACATAAAAAAATGTGACCACTGGTTTATCACTAATATGCATGTGAAAATTCATTATGTAAAATGATCCATGTTCACAAGTTCATTAATAAAAAACTAATCACCATTCTCAATAAAAAATACATGAGAATAGGGATATTCCCATTTTGATAAAAAAATAATGATGATGTTATGTTAGAGTTTATCATCACCCAGAATATTGAAAAGGATATACTAATCTATAACACAATATAGGAAGACTTAATAGACGTGCTAGATTTTAGTATCATTTAGATGCTATAAAGGGTTATACTGATGTTTAATACTATCAAAATGGGTAAACAATTTATAATGGAGTTTATAATCTTATGAAAATACATAATGGGTCACACTGAAATTTTTTTACAAAAAATAAGGTAAATGGTTTATCATGGAGTTTTTACTCTCTATGATGGTGAAAGGAAAAGATAGATTTTATTATGTTACATAAAAACTCAAATGTAAATATTTATTTTAGTTCAATAAATGAACACTAATTGGTTTACACTAATGTTTAACATTTTCTAGGAATAAATAAATGGATACACTAATGTTTAGTATAATCTAGGAATATATAATGTGTTATACTGGTTTTTTTGTAGCAAATAAGAAGGAAAATGTTTATATATGAGTTTTACACCAACCCAAAAGGATAAAAGTTTTTATGGGAATTTTGTGTAATATATGAATTTTATGTTATTTTAAAGTGGTAAAATATATCATGTTGTTGGGATTGAGCTTCTAAAAAATTTTATTTTAGGTTTATACAAGATTGAATAAATTCCTTGTATTTTAGTTTCATATGATCAAGAATAATATATTATATTTCTATGTTATATAAATAGAAAAAATTTCTATTTAGTTGATTTTCTCATCATTTTATATATTTTTTAGTAAATTTCCTCATCATATTTATCTAATACTTATTTTGTTAACTTTTAAATAAATCATAAAGAAATGACTTTTTCAAAAAGGATGTCTCACTCCTTTACTATGATCATGAAAAGGTGAATTCCTATTACTTATTTAGTTAAATTTTTCATCATTTTATCTAATATTTTAAAGTTAATTTCCTTATCATTTTTATCTAATAATTATTTATTTTTTCATAGATCTTTTAGGAAGTCATACTTTCCCTTCAATCCTCTAGAAGAAAAGAGAGAACATGATTCTTTTGGATGAGGCATTTCAAGCAACATGGGGTTTACTCTTCCAACCAAATAGAACATTTATTTATTTTTGGGCTTGGTGCATACGATTGGAAAAAAACATCACATACTCAATCAGTCACACCTCAATATGATACACAACATGCTCCATATGACTTGAACTGTATGTTTTTAGTTTATAAATTATATTTTAGTTCAAAACACAAACCACATACTCAAAACTAAACAAACACATTCCCCAAGATCCAAAATACATTCACCTATATCTATATCCTATCAAAGGAATTTAGTGAGTTAAAATACAACTTGGTTGGTTGGTTCTTTCCAAATATTTCAAAATCTTATTCTCTTGCACAGGTTTTCCAATCTTGATGTTTTTGCAGGAAAATAATTGTCCATATAAGTAATGTATTATTTCATATTTATGTTTAATTTATTTCTTTTTATTATTACTAACATAAGATTTTTTTTATACATGTTGATTAATTTTTCGATTTGGGGTGGTTTGTTTGAAGATGCTCATGCTCGTGAGAGATTGGACTTCAAGGCTACAACTAAGATAATGACAATAAGGAAATGGGTCAAGAATGTATACAACCATCATGAAAAGGTTAATTATTACTATATATTTAATTAATTTTATCACCATTTTATCTAATATTTGTAAGTTAATTTCCTTATCATTTTTATCTAATAATCATTTAGTTTTTTTCACAAATATTTTATGAAGTCATATTTTTCTTTCAACTATGAACAACAAGCCAGAAAAGGGAGAGCATGTTCTTTTATGATGTAAGAGGAAACCCCATACTGCCTAAAATGTAAAGTGTTTGAGGCAGCATGATGTTTACTCTTCCATCATAATGGGACATGTTTTCTCTTCTATGGATTTTTTTAGATAGTTGAAAGGAAAACACATCACATACTCAATCATCCATACCTCAATTCGATACACAATGTCCTTGGTATGAATCAAACTATATTTTTTTAGTTTATAGTTTACATTTTAGTCTAAAAAAAACATAAAATACTCAAAACCATGAAAATTAATTAAGATTATTTTAATAATTTAGGATAATAATACACAAGTCATTTGTGACATGTAGGAATCATCCGCACCTCGATACAATGTATGGTGTGCCCAGTATGATTCCAACTATATCTTTTTATTTAAAATTTACATTAATTTTAGTAAAAAGGAGAAATGACATACTAAAAACTAAGAAAATGTTCTTATATTATCTTGATAATTTAGAAAAACGATTCATAAGTCATTTTTTATGTGTAGTAATCATTATCACCTAAAACTGACACACGATCTGACCGGTATGACTCAAACTGTGTGTTTCCAGTTTAAAATGACATTTTAGTAAAAAAGACAAGAAATGTACTCAAAACAAATAAAATATATTCTGATTGTTTTTCTACTTTATTAAAATAATCCATAATTTATTTGGGATGTATATAAATTATCCACACCTTAATCTAACACATGATGTGATTGGTATGACTCCAAGTGTGTCTATTTATTTAAAACTGACATTAATTTTAGTAAAAAAGACAACTGACCTAGTCAAAATTGAGAAAACAAATTTGGATTGTTTTGATACTTTAGTAAAATGATCCATAAGTCATTTTTGATGTCACTACTAAAAAATAGGCCTTTAACAGTGCTAAAAATGGTCTTTATCAGCACTAGAGAAGCACTGACTACCAGAGTGAGATTAAAATCCCTAATATTTTATCAGTGCTTATAGGAGCAATGATAAATGGTACCCTTATCATAATTTGTAAAAGAACTGAAAAAATCCCATTTATTAGTGCTTTTAAAAGAATCGATAAAGGGGCATACTATAGTGTGTTGTAACAACACACTGCAACACCAGTGCAATGTGCTATAACAGCACATCGTAGCACCAAAAACACCACCAGATATGAAAAAAATCAAATACCAATAAAGAATTTAAATGAAATGAAATTTACAACACAAATACAAGAAAAAACACTATATTATATAAATTTAAAACATTATTTTATAAAATTACATAAGTAAAAATTATTACATACATTCAAAAACATCAATATTCCTTTTTCTTTTGATCCTGACCCCGAATCATGCTATTATCGAACAAACCACTCCTACTTGAGAAAAAGAACACAACTATATAAGATTTTTTTTAATATTAGTAATAATATAAAGAAATAAATTAACAAAAAGTGTTAATTTTAAACTAAAATTTGAATCATATTAGGAAAATTGTGTATCAGATTGCATTGTAGTTGATTCTTACATGTCATACCATTTCTTGTTCGTATTCAGCGAGTGACACTTTTTGAACTAAAATGTCAATTTTAAACTAATAAAGGACACTTTGAGTCATATATGGAACATCGTGAACTATATTGAGGTGAAACGGATTCCTACATGTCAAAAATGACTTATGGATCATTTTCTTAAAGTATCAAAACAATATGAATTCATTTGCTCAGTTTTGAGTAAGCAAATTATCCTTTTTACTAAAATTGATGTCAATTTTAAATAAAAAGATGCACTTGGAGTCATACCAGTCAAATCGGGAATTGTATTGAGGTGAATATGATTCCTACACATCTTAAATGACTTATGGACCATTTTACTAGAGTATCAAAATAATCTGATTGTGTTTGCTCAGTTTTGAGTATATCACTTGTCTTTTTTACTAAAATGTCATTTTAAACTAGAAACTTGCACTTTGACTCATACCAATAACATCGTGTATCAATTTGACATGAGACAGATTCTTATACATCAAAAATTACTTATGAATCATTTTTCTAAATTATCAAGAAAATATGATCATTTTTTCTCAGTTTTCAACAAGTGAAACTTTTTGAATTAAAATGTCGATTTTAAACTAATAATGGACACTTTGAGTCATAACAAGAAAATTGTGTATAAAATTGAGTATAGATTGATTCCTAAATGTCAAAAATTACTTATGGATCATTTTCCTAAAGTATCAAAACAATATTAATGTTTTTCTTGGTTTTGAGTAGGTTAGTTGTCCTTTTTTACTAAACTTGATGTTAATTTTAAATAAATAGGCTCACATGGAGCTATACCGATCACACCGCACATCGTATTGAGGTGGAGGTGATTCCTAAACATCTTAAATGACTTATGGATTATTTTCCTAAATTATAAATATAATTCTAATGCATTTTCTTAGTTTTGAGTATGTCACTCGTCTTTTTTACTAAAATGTCATTTTAAACTGGAAACAAACACTTTGAATCGTACCAATCACATCATGTATCAGTTCAACATGAGATCAATTCATACTCTTAAAAAATGACTTATTAATCATTTTAATAAAGTATAAAGAAAATATGAGCATATTTTCTTGGTTTTCAGTGAGTGACACTTTTTGAACTAAAATATAAATTTTAAACTAACAATATACACTTTGAGTCACACCAGGCACATCATGTATAGTATTGAGGAGAGGATGATTAATAAATATAAAAATGACTTATGGATCATTAAAATAAAGTATAAAAACAATCCTAATTTATTTTCTTAGTTTTGCGTAGGTCAGTTTTCCTTTTTACTAAAATTGATGTCAATTTTAAATAAAAAAACTTACTTTGAGTCATGCCGACCACATTGTGCATAATATTGAGGTGATTATGATTCATAAACATCCCAAATGGATTATTTATCATTTTAATAAATTATAAAACAATCCTAAATCATTTTATTAGTTTTAGTACGTCACTTCTCTTTTTTACTAAAATGTCCTTTTAAACTGGAAACACGCACTTTGACTCATAAAGATCACATCATGTATTGGTTTTATGTGAGAATAATTACTAAACATAAAAAATGACTTATGAATAGTTTTTATAAATTATCAATAAATTTCAAATGAGTTTTCCTGGTTTTCAATGAGTGACACTTTTTGAACTAAAATGTCGATTTTAATTTAACAGCAGACACTTTGAGTCATACCGGGTACATCGTGTATCTAATTGAGATGGGTACAATTACTACACATCAAAGATGACTTATGGATCATTTAAATAAAGTATAAAAACAATAATAATGCATTTTAGTAGTTTTGAGTAGGTCATTTTCCCTTTTTACGAAAATTGATATCAATTTTAAATAAAAAGACACACTTGGAGTCATACCAGTCACACCATGCATCAGATTGAGGTGAGTCTGATTCCTACACATCCAAAATGACTTATGTATCATTTTATTAAATTATAAATACAATAAAAATTCTTTTAATTAGTTTTGAGTATGGAACTTCTCTTTTTTACTAAAATGATTTTGAACTAGAAACATGCACTTTGACTCATACCGATCACATCATATATTAGTTTGATGTGAGAAAGATTCCTACACATCGCAAATTATTTATGAATCAATTTTATAAATTATCAAGAAAATCTAAGTTTATTTATTTTGTTTTAAATGAGTGACACTTTATGAACTAAAACATCTATTTTAAATTGATAACAGACACTTTGAGTCACACTAGACACATCATGTACAAGATTGAGGTGCGATTGATTCTTACACATCAAGAATTACTTATGGATCAGTATCAAAAAGTATAAAAACAATATGAATATTTTTTTTATCATTTTTGAGTATATCAATTGTCTTTTTTACTAAAATGAATGTAAACTTTAAATAGAAAGAAGCACTTGGAGTCATACAAGTCACACCATGTGTTGGATTGAGGTGGGATTCATTCCTACACGTACCAAAGTCTCAAAAAAATACTAAGTGCCAATGTTACTATGATTTCTATTGTCTTTATTTATTGTAATTACAACATCGTATATTGACTCGATGTTCTTAGATGAAAAACCTTTCTCATTTTTGAATGCCAAAAGAGTGTAGAAATATAATGTGGCCATTATATCATGAGAAGTCAACACAATTGAAACTTGAGATTTCTATACTCTTATTACTTTTAATAGGAAAGGTTTTTCAGCTAAGAACATCGAATCAATATGCAGTGTTGGCAGTTTGACAAATAAATACAATGGAAATTGTGGTAACATTAGTATAAAGGAACATTTTATCTCTTTTGTAGATTTTTTGTAGATATTTGAAATAAAAATATGACTTCCCAAAATATATGTGAAAAAATAAATAAGTATTAGATAAAAATGACAAGGAAATTAACTTAAAAATAATAGATAAAATGATAATAAAATTAATTAAATAAGTAGTAGGAATTCACCTTATGTGGAAGTTTTGGTGTAGAAAGGCATGAAAGATGGACATACCATCCCATATCGAACAAAATAATCCACCTGTATAAGAAAAAAATTCTTATATAAGTAATACTATAAATAAATAAATTAAACATAAATATAAAACAATACATTAATTCTATGGAAAATGATTTTACTGTGAAAACATAAATATTACCTATGTGATTGAGCAGAGGTGGCATCGTTTCAATTCTTGTAAAGGCAGTGGAGGGAATGCGAAGGAAAGTGATAAATGAAACATTTTAGGGGAGAAAAGGTTTTGAGGGAGATGAATTATGTGGAAGTTTTGGTATAAAAGACATGAAATATGGAAAGAAATATTCTAAAATTAATGAACTATGTAAGGAATAATGAAAATTAAATCAACATTTCATTATATAATTTTTTAGTAAAAATAAAGAAAGTATATCATAACATTAACTTTAAATCTTTCCAAAGGGTTTCCTTCATTGTAGTTTGTTCTTCTGAGGGATTGGTAACATCATCATGTGCAGAATAAATTGTGTGCATGAGTATTCAAACATTTAATTTAGATTATGTTAATGAAGTAGAGAACATATAATATTATGAGGAAGACATAGTATATTAAAAAACACGTTTACACTATCATTGAACTCTATTTATTTTTTTAAATGTTTTAGGGATTTGGATCCTCTATCAAGAATCCAAATCCCCTCATTTTTTACCCTATAACATAAAAGACATTGTCTACACTGGGACTGACATGAACTAATTGTAGTCTCCCAATGAAAGGGTCATCCTCGATTGAATTTTCATCTGACCTGACATTTGTTTTATTCGCCAGTAGGACAATCGATTAGTGTGAATCCATTTTTGATTCATATCAATCCTATTAGGTTCATAATATATCAATTTTGTGTAATAAATAAATAAATACACATAAGATATTTATTATAAAAAGTAAAAGTTATATATAATTATAATAAGAGAAATCCAACATTTTATTGTTTCAAATAATTTTAGTATTCTTTGAAGAAAATGGGTAATTGAATTTTAAAAATTAATTACTCCAACATGGTAGGTGTTATGCTCTAAATTCATTTAAAATTGAAATTTATAGACAAATTTAATTCTCATCAACTCATCTCTCGAACATTTATCATTGCATTTTGTTGTTTGAAACACATCCTCAATATCTTGTGGACATGCACCTATGTTGCTTGAAATACTCTAAGAAGTAGTAATACATTGGATGAATAATGATCAAAGTAGTAAAAGAAACATAAAAGAGATGGGGGATGAGTCTCAAGGCAACATAATGAAATAATAACTATTCGGTAGATGAAGTTGATGAGGATGAAAATTGCACTTCATTGTGTTCTCTAAAATGGGTAATGCCTCCCATTTGTGAGAATTACACCATTGACACTAGTTATTAACTCGTGGCCTATTGAAGGTGAGATTTGGGGGGCATAAACATTTTTGTATGTGATTCAAGGGGTCTCAGTGGGGAAATTTTATGATATATGAATCTTTTGGGCCTATATGAATTATATATTTATAGAAGAAATCTAACTTTTAATACTTTAAATCCTCTAACTAATACTAGTCCTACCTATATTAAAATGATCCATCAAGTATTTATTAACTCCACTAAACAAATGAAAATATAATATAGGAAATTAAGGATTAATAAGAAACCAAAATATGATAAACAAGAATAATAAACTATCATTTAATCAATTAGAAGATATAAAAATGCATTGATAAAACATTTTAATAAATAAAGATTTATTTCATATACGTGTATGGTAATCAAAGAATCTTAGGGGTGGAACCAATACATTCAGACCTAAAATAATGAATACCAAAAAATAATTTCTAATAATTATTTCAACATATATAAAATTTGATAACCTCCATTCTATTTTTTGGAATAAGTGATGTAACAACCTAATGAATTTTTACATTTAAAATTAATGGTATATCAAATCTTTTAAAACATCTCAAAATTAGAATTTCTTTTAAAAATCAATAAGGAATGGAAAAAATAATTTTAGGAAAAATAATATAACTAATAATGATAAAGGTTTCAAACATCTCAAAATTATTTGTTGATAAATTGATTAAAATATTATGTCTAGAAAGGATGAAAACAAGAATTATTTTCAAGCATATTAATTGTAGGTTTTATAATAAAATTTCATTTTCACAGTCATTATGGGTTCTATGGTGATTTTGGGCACATATTATAAATTTTTTTCTTAATGAAATAAATATATAATAGTAATTATTGGAGATATAGAGGTTTTAAGTTAAATGGGATATGAACCACTCTTACAAAAATAGTTTTGAAGTGAGGTGAATCTTCATAAGTAAAATTGGATGATGAATTTCAACCATTGAATGAATTCTATTAAAACATATTTTTATAATATATTTTCATAATATAATTGTGTAATATATATTTGTGTATTGTATAATATATATCTTTATTTGTATAATATATATTTTTATTTTATATATATTTGTAATATAATATATATTTGTGTTTGTATAATATATATATTTGTATAAAATATTTTTATAATATATAAATATATAATATATAATATATAAATATATATTTATTTACATATAAATTTAATATATATAAATATATAAAAAATTTATATTTTTAATTGTATACATATAAATTTGTGTAATATATTTTTATAATATATAATTTTATAATATAATTGTATAATATATTTATATAGTATATTTTCATAATATGTTGGTATAATATATTTGTATAATATATTTGTATAATATATATTTCAATAGTATAATATATATTTGTATTTGTATAATATATATATTTTCGTATTTATATAATATATATATATACATATTTGTATTTTTAAAATATACATGTGTGTGTGTGTCTATATATAAAAAATTCTATATTTTACACCTATATCCAAAACCATGGAACCCCGAGTAATTTTCCACTTTTCATTCATGAACCATGATCCAAATCCTACTTCATCCAGCTGACCAACATAAATCATGTTCATCCATAAACTTGGTATGTGTCCAAATCTTTCTAATTTCAAGTAATATTTATATGAAATATCATCTTTACCAATTCCCTTCCCCATAATTTGAAGATCTTCATAATTGACTAAATGGAAATTGCTGAAAAAATGAGATACATAATAATCCATGCATCCCTTCTTGGTTATAGAGTGGAATGAAGTCTCATAATTAATGATCCATGATTCCAATGGAGTTTTTAGACTCAAAAATAAAAATTTACTTTCTTTGGTGGCATTAGGGTGGACAGGTTGCACAGAATTGACAAGGGGTGAGGGAGGGGGATTGAAAGGAATGATAACCCTATATCCTTTCAACCAAACAACCCCAAAAAACATTGTTGCCACAGGGATATTCCAATGGTAAATTAATAATTATGATAAAAAATGAAAAAATATATCGATAAAAAATCAACCAATGAGTTAGGAGGATGAGAAGAACATAAGATACCTTGGATTGAAGCTTTGAATCATTCAAGAGAAAGTATAGATATTGAAAACCTGGAAAACATTTGAGCCTTAGATTAATTTGACCCTTGAATTATTACAACCTTGGATTTGAGCTTTGAAATTGTTTGAGCCTTGATTTCACCCTTGATTTGAGCTTCGATTCACTGAGGAGGAGTCACTACAGGAATGTGGGGGTTTTCCCAAAACTTCCATACCAACAGTTTCATAAAACCATTGGTAAAGAAGAGTTTTACCAATGGTTTCCTAAAAGCATTGGTAAATCCCCTCCTAATAAACCTTTACCAATAGTTTAAATATAACCGTTGGTAAAAGGATGGCTTTAGGGACCTTTTACCAACGGTTATAAGGAACCGTTGGTATAAGTGTGGCCCAAAATTTTTACCAATGGTTTTTAAAAATTATTGGTAAAAGTTTCCCCAAATTAATAGAATCCCCTCCTCTCCCCCATTCACGATACAGAACCCTAAACTAGAGCACTACCCCCAAATTCCCCCCCCCCTCTCTCGGTGATCTAGGAGCTCCTTCAGCTTCCTCTTCCTCCACCCCATCAAAGTTGCTGAATCTCCATCCAACCCATCCCAAATTAGGTATTTTCTTAAGTGGTACCTTATTTTTATTTAAATTTATCTAATATTTCAGTTTTTGGTTTTGATTTTGATGTTTATATGTTTTTGTTTTTGTTTTTATTTAACCTAGAATTTATTCATTTGAATCCATTTAATTAATTAAATCTTTAATCCTCCATCGAAGATGAATGGATTTTTTCTCCGAAACCATAGAAAACCCTTTTAGATTTTTTAGTTATCACTTTAATTTATCTTATCATTTTATTGAAATGTTATATAAATATACTGGATAGTTATAGACCTCTCAGTGGTCACCTACATGAATTTTATCTCACACAATATTCGAGATTCCATTGGGTACTTGGATAAACTACATGATTATAAGCTTAGATAAGGGGAATCACCATCTTACAGATTCATGAATACTCACATGACATAGGATGGAGCATAAGAGGGTTATGTGCACAATCTTCAACTCAAATAATGTAGCATAGGTGCATATTCAATGGCTAAGTGTACTAGTATGGTGTTTCCAACAACGTTCTATATAAAGAAAATAATGAAAAATTAAGAGATTATTAAATGGAACTGTTTCCCCCTTGCTTGCAGGAACATGATTTGACCCATGGGGTGGTGTGGTTCTTATATATTGGGCGGTGACATGTATAGTCATAGGATATAGGTATGTTTTTGTTTAGTTTTTATTTTATTTTCTTTATCGCATTGGACACTTAGGTATTTTACTTCTTTCTACGGATGGAGGATAGTGATGCTATCATGACTAGTTGATGTAGATCACTTGTATACTATAATACCATGAGGTGTGAGTGTGAGGAAACATTGGAAGATAGAGGAGCCTTGGGGCATTCCATGAGATGGAATTGTTTTTCTAAAACATTGTGTGGGAACATTTCTAGAGTATGTTGGAGTCATGAAATAACCCCAAGTGTCTCCATGAGATAGCATAAATAACCCCAAGTGTCTCCAAGTGTCTCCATACATCGTATCATCCTCGCATGGGTTGGACACTCACCCAATACTATCAAACCTATCCTAGTCTATCCTCTCAGTCACATAGTCTAGACTCATCTCTCTATATTTATCCCATGACTTGATGCACATCTCATCATCCAACTAGACAAATAGGATTATTCACCTTATGATTGTCCTAGTCACAAAAGCACAGCATGTCAAACCCATCTACATTATATTCTCAATAATCCTATCAAGAACCTCATCAAAATCATGTATTATAACCCAGCCCCACTAACCAGGTTCCATACTAAGATAAATCACACCAAGCCTCTTGGCATTATAATGCCAATCTGTCTGACAGTACCCAATACCCACACTAGCATCTCATCCTTCATCTCTTTAGTTTAACACTTGAATCATTAAATGGAGTAAAACCTTTCATAATACATTTTATATACTCAGAGGGACTATCCCACTCTAAGAACCTACCAAGATTCCAATCCATCCTCATAAGTATTTCCTCATAAAACGCTAGATGTACAATTACCACACCTATCACTACAAGGCCCAATCCTCTTAGGAATATTTTACTTGATCTAAATCCTCATCGTTAGTGACATCAATCACATTAAAGTGCATAAATGTCAACTGAACCCTACATTCCAAGAATTATTCATGTGGACAGGCCCCATGGCAATAGGCTAAGAAACAAAACCATAAATAATAATTCCAAATACATGCATCATTTTTAAATAAATATCTCAAGTGTAAACATAAAAACCAATAATAATAAGACCTCATCCCTTGTATCGAACAAAACAAAACTAAGTTGAAACTCAGGACAAATTTATTATATACCATTAATTGGAAGAGTAATTATTAATTAATAGGAATGTACTATATGATAGTATCATTTTGAAACATTTATCTGTTTCCCCTTTGCTTGCAGGAACATGATTTGACCCATGGGGCGCTGTGGTACTTATATGTTGGGCGGTGACGGGTATATTTACATGAGACAGGTATGTTTTAAATTAGTTTTTATTTTATTTTCTTTATTTCATTGGTCGCTTAGATCTTTGACTGATTTCTATGGACAAAGGGTAGTTATATTCTGCGAAGGTTTCCAGAAGGATTTCAGATTGATTCAGTATACCGGCTTTGATCTTAGGTAAGATTCTATGGTTACTACTTGTCTCACACCTCATATATTTGGGGATTTAGTGTTTTTTCCCCATATTATGTTTTTGGTAGGGAGTTGGATCATTTCGTGTTGGTCTGGGTGGATTTGGTTCTCCGCTGCCAATCTAGGTAAGGATTTAATGCCATTGGTTGGTTTTTCACTAGTTATATAGTGTCCTTCATGTGTTTTAAGGTTCTTAATATCCTTTGTGTAGTGTGTTGACCCCTGCTCGTTGGTTTTGAGTCGCCAAGTCAAGGGAGACTCGCCTGCGTGTGCATAGGTAAGTAAGTATATGTATGTGGGTTCCCCCATTACGTGTATAGTCACCCATGGTAGTGATTATGAACGTATAGGGCTAGGTGTGCCCATGTATATATATATAAATGCATATGTAGGTGAGTTGAGACTGATATATGTATATAAGAATATGTGCAAGGATCCCCTTGCACATGCTCATGGTCATGCAGGTGTGTGCATAGGGGCTAGGTGTCCTTGCATGTGTGTGAAGGTGCGTATACCCAGTGGAGGAGCAAAAAATTTTAGTTAGAAAACTCCAAGAGCCAAAGTGGATGACTTGATTCAACCATGAGGTAGAGTTCCTCTCATACCCTCTTTAATTTAAGAATGATTTAAATTGAATTTATCTTCTTTCTTAATTCTGATTAATTATATTGAATTGCATATATTGAATAAGTGTTCTTTAATATAATTGTTTCATTTGATAAATAAAGTCATGTTTTCATAATAAATCCCCTCCAACAGAGGTACGATGTCTGCAAAAACTCACAGTGATAGTTTAGGGTGTATGATTCTTTTCCATCGTTTTGTTTCTCTTTAGATGTTGCGTCATTATGCCGCTCACTACAACCTTCCAACGATCCCTTGTTATAACATATTAAATAGTTTATTTGTTCTATCATGTCTCTGGTGACCTTATCTTATGGAGAAACCCGTTTCGGGTGTTTTCCTAGCCTCTTGGCCACCCCTTATGGTGTTTACCCGAGCCTATATATAAAAAAACACTAATGGTGTCATTATTTAACACCTGTCAGGCTTATGGTTCTCCCCACCATAAGCTTCATATTAACACTATTTGGGGTGTTTGCCTGGCCTTGATGAACATCTAATTTTTTAAATATATGAATTCTCCCATAAGATTTGTGTTGCATCCTGAGATGTTAAAACATACTCAAATTCTATTGTTCTCAAGGTGACTGATGTTTTATTATTAGAGTTCCAAGAAATGCATATACCATTGATAAGTAATACACCTGCATAATTTGACTCTCAATCAGTAGTTTCAACTACCTAGTACCACTTTTAAAAACATTGAATATAAAATATATATCTTTATCATACCACAATCCCAAATCAAGAGTCTGTTTTTTATAACATAAGATCAGTTTATATAATGTGAAGGACAACTACATAGGATTTATTTGGAATCCTGTCTAGAAGATGCTACCCCATGGATGTCCCTAGACCGGGCCAACATGCCGCGATCACACTGTGGTCACGCCGCGGTAATGTCGTAATTTGGACCTACTCCAGCATGAAACCCCACAGCGATTCGCAGTCCTGTCGGAATTCGATGTATGATACCTAGATAGAGTTTTAGATACATTACCCATCCATAGTTAATGGGGAGGGAGGAGATGGCCAGAATGTTTCCCCGCTTCCTCCCGCTCCCTTCACTCTTGGCCGGAAGATGCTACCCTGCAGATGTCACTGGACCGGGCCAACATGCCGTAGTCACGCCGCGGTCACGCCACGGTCACGCCGTAGTAATGCCATGATTTGTCCCTAATCTAGGATGACACCCCATGATGGTTCACAGTCCTGTCAAAATTCGATGTATGATACCTATATAGAGTTTTAGATACGTTACCCACCCATAGTTAATGGGGAGGGAGGCGATGACCAGAATGTTACCCCACTCCCTTCGCTCCTGGCCAGAAGATGCTGCCCTGAGGATGTTACTAGACTAGGCCAACATGCCGTGGTCATGCCACAGTCATGCCACGGTCACAACGCAGTCACGCCGTGGTCAATCCGAGGCATGGTGTGGATGGCACCACTCAAACTGTCTCACTTTTCTTTGAAATGGACAACATTTTAAGTGAAAACAACTACCGACATAAGGGAAACCAACCAAACGCATTCAGATTCTGTTGATAATTTAGGAAAATGATCCCTGGGTAATTTGTGATGTGTACCAGTCAACCCCGCCTCAATCTGTGGCATGGTGTAGCCAGTACCACTCAAAGTGTCTTTCTTTTGTTTAAAATGGATACACTTTTAAGTAAAAACAACCAGCATATGAAAAACCAACCAAAAGAATTCATATTGTGTTTATACTTTAGGAAAAAGATCCATGGGTCATTTGTGACATGTAAAAGTCAACCCCGCCTCAATTTGAGGTGCGGTGTGCCTGACACCACTCAAAGTGTGTCTCTTTTTTTCAAAAGGACATCATTTTAATTGAATACAACAACTGACATATGGAAAACTGACCAAAGGCATTCAAATTCCATTAAAACTTTAGAAAACCTACACATGGGTCACATGTGACATGTAAGAGTCAACCCTGCCTCAGTCCAAGGGCCGATGTGGCCGGGACCACTCAAACTGTCTCACTTTTATTTGAAATGGACAAGATTTTAAGTGAAAACAACAACTGTCATATGAAAAACCGACCACACGCATTCGGATTGTGTTGATACTTTAGGAAAATGATACATGGGTCATTTTTTACGTGTATGAGTCAACCCTAATTCAATCCGAGGTGCGGTGTGGCCGACACCACTCAAAGTGTCTCTCTTTTGTTTAAAATAGACATCATTTTAAGTGAAAACAACAACTGACATACGAAAAACCTACTAAACACATTCGGATTCTATTGAAACTTTAGGAAAAAGATAAATGGGTCATTTTTTATGTGTATGAGTAAACCCCACCTCAATCCGATGTGCGGTGTGGTAGGCACCACTCAAAGTGTCTCACTTTTCTTTGAAATGGACAACATTTTAAGTGAAAACAACAACTGAAATATGGAAAACTGACCAAACACATTAGAATTATGTTGATACTTTAGGAAAAGGATCCATGAATCATTTGTGATGTGTACGAGTCAACCTTTCCTCAATACGAGGCACGGTGTGGCCGGTACCACTCAAAGTGTCTTTCTTTTGTTTAAAATGGATACACTTTTAAGTAAAAACAACTGGCATATGGAAAACCAACCAAAAAGAATTAGGATTGTTTTGATACTTTATAAAAAAAATACATGGGTCATTTTTGACATGTATGAGTCAACCTCGCCTCAATATGAGGTGCGGTGTGGCTGACACCACTCAAAGTGTCTTTCTTTTGTTTCAAAAGGACATCATTTTAAGTGAATACAACAACTGACATACGGAAAACTGACCAAAGGCATTAAGTTTATATTGAAACTTTAGGAAAATAATCCATGGGTCATATGTGACGTGTATGAGTCAACCCATCCTCAATCAGAGGACTGGTGTGGCCGTCACCACTCAAACTGTCTCACTTTTATTTGAAATGGATAGGATTTTAAGTGAAAAAAACAACTGGTTTACAAAAAACTGAACAAATGCATTCATATTGTGTTGATACTTTAGGAAAAAAAATCCATGGGTCATTTGTGATGTTTATGAGTCAACCCCGCCTCAATCCAAGGTTCGGTGTGGCCGAAACCACTCAAAATGCCTCTCTTTTGTTTAAAATGGACATCATTTTAAGTGAAAACAACAACTGACATACGGAAAACTGACCAAAAGAATTCAGATTCTATTGAAACTTTAGGAAACATATCCATGGGTCATTTTTGACATGTAAGAGTCAACCCCGCCTCAATACAAGGCACGGTATGGCCAGAACCACTCAAAGTGTATCACTTTTCTTTGAAATGGACAACATTTTAAGTGAAAACAAAAACTGACATACGAAAAACTGACCAAACACATTCGTATTCTTTTGATACTTTAGGAAAAGGATCCATGGATAATTTTTGACATGTACGAGTCAAACCCGCCTCAATCAGAGGCATAGTGTGGCTGGTACCACTCAAAGTGTCTTTCTTTTGTTTAAAATGGATACGCTTTTAAGTAAAAACATCTGGCATATGAAAAAATGACCAAACACATTTAGAGTGTGTTGATGCTTTAGTAAAAAAATACATGGGTCATTTATGATGTTTAAGAGTCAACCCCACCTCAATTAGAGGTGCGGTGTGGCTGACACCCCTCAAAGTGTCTCTCTTTTGTTTCAAAAGGACATCATTTTAAGTGAATACAACAACTGGCATACAGAAAACTGACCGAAGGCATTTAGATTCTATTGAAACTTTAGGAAAATGGTCCATGGGTCATATGTGACATGTAGAAGTCAACCCCGCCCCAATACAAGGGCCGGTGTGGCTGGAACCACTCAAACTGTCTCACTTTTATTTGAAATGGACAATATTTTAAGTGAAAACAACAACTGGCATACGAAAAACCAACCAAACACATTCAGATTGTGTTGATACTTTAGGAAAATGATACATGGGTCATTTGTGACATGTACGAGTCAACCCCACCTCAATCTGAGGCACGGTGTGGCCGACACAACTCAAAGTGTCTCTCTTTTGGTTAAAATGGACATAATTTTAAGTGAAAACAACAACTGATACTACCATATAGTACATTAGAATAAATTATATTACTATAACATTAATTTTGTATATATAACATGTCTCTAATCAATTAGGTGGTGTCTCTGAAATTTACACTCATCAACGATAGTCACAAACTCTTTTTCTTGAGTTGGGTAGTTTCACTCATGGGGTCATAAGTGACGAGACTCCTAAGAAAATACCTTTTCACCATATATTATAAAAAATACAAGTTCAATGAAAAATTCATCACAAATCATTACATACCCAAATCTAGGATCAGAAAAAAATTGGGATTTGATCCAATTTCAAACTCTTATTCAACTCTAATAAGTATTTCTGAGACTATTCTGCCTATTAGAATTTGATGGGGAGGTGAGGGGGCTGTGCTGGTTGGGGGGGGGGTTGTGCAGGGGTGAGGTGAATTACTATTGGAAGAGTGGTTATCATATGAAGATTGAAAAGGGTGTAAATAATTTTTGAGTTATTGAAACTATTATTCAACTATACTAGAAGATTTTTTTCATATGAAGATTGAAATAGGGAATTGTAGTACATGACATGGTTGGAAGAGTTTGATGGTTTTATGTGTTTTTTTGTGCTATTGCAGGTGTTTTTATGCTGTTTTAACTCTGTTTGTATGTGTTTTTTGTGCTATTTTTATGCAGGTGTATACTGGAGGGGCTACTGGAGGGGCTTCTGTGCAATATTTCTAGAAATACACAATACCAACGGTTTTAAACCGTTGGTATACTTTGAGTGAAATTTAAAAACTATCCCAACAGTTTTAAAACCGTTGGTATAGTGTTTAGTCTTCAATATATACCAACGATTTCAATGAAACCGTTGGTAAAAATTCTATACAAACATATACCAATGGTTAGCCTACAACCATTTCTAAATCAATACATACAATGGCCTATACCAACGGTTTAGATCAAACCGTTGGTATAGGGCTTTCCTCACGGCTTACTGCCCTACGGTTTGGAAAACCGTTAGTATAGGCTATACCAACGGTTTTCCAGCCTATACCAATGGTTTAAAACTATTGGCATAATCTTCATTTCTAGTAGTGAGTATCGGTAGAGGGTGGATTCCATGGAAATCTTTGGATATCATGACTAGTTCATGACTGGTTAGGGTTAATTTAAATAGATCAAGACACTTTTATGAGTGCTTCCAAAAAAGCACTGATAAAGATCCATTTTATCAGTGCTTGATTAATTAGCACAGATAAAAGGTATCTTTATCATCACTTTTTGAGCACTGATAAAATCCATCTTTATCAGTGCTAAAGTTTTAACACTCATAAAGGGTTTATAATTATAATTATAAATAAAAAATTCTGTAAATATATTTATATAATTATATATATATATTTAATAAATAAATATAAATATAAATATAGTAAATATATTCTTTCTTTAAATATATTTATTATAATTTTATAATTCTTTAAATATATAATTATTTATTTATACTTATATAAATACCTTTTTAAAAAATAATATTTATATAATTAAATATATTTATATAATTATATATATATATTTAATATATATATATATAAATATAGAAAATATATTAATTATTTGAATAAATTTATTATAATTTTATAATTATTTATTTAAAATTATATAAATAATTTTAAAAAATAATATTTATTTATTTATAATTATAAATATATAAATTTATAAAAATCATAAATATACAATTATAAATATATATATTTATAAATATTTTTTTACAAATATTTTTTTAACATTATTAATGAATATTTAATCTTAAGTGCATGCATGTTAAAAATGAGTGAAATTGAATAATTAAAAATGAGTACACTTTAACAATATTGAAAAATTGGATAAGTTTGATTAATTAAATATAAATTATTTAAAAATGGATATATACTTAAATAAAGATGAATACATATTGAAAATATTAAAACATAGTAAATAAATATATATAAAATAAATAATAGAAATTGATTAAATTCCCATAAAAATATTTTTGTGTGCTAGTTGTATATAAAAATGCATTAATTATGTATATGTGAAATCAATATAACATACCTTTGATCTATTTTAAATTGAAAAATCAAATGATATTAAATTATGTCCATTACTTGATACAATTAATCAGTATTTTTAATTCATATTAATTTTAATTATAAACCATTATTCACTAAATATATTACTATTTAATGTAAAGCATAAATATTTTGTATTATATAAATCATATTTATATAAATTCATATATATATATATTTAATATATACTATTTATTAGGATTATCAA
Organism: Viscum album; assembly: GCA_963277665.1. NCBI lineage: Eukaryota > Viridiplantae > Streptophyta > Magnoliopsida > Santalales > Viscaceae > Viscum > Viscum album. The sequence goes on from OY728152.1 coordinate 1,919,610,211, forward strand.
TAATTATTTAATTAATAAAATGTTTAATATTTTTCTCAATTTATTTATTTTTAATTTTTATTTGTTTAATTTTATTTATATATATATATATCAATATATTTAATATATAAAATTTATTAGTATTTATAATTTATATATATTATAATAAATTTATTCATTTTTATCAATAATTATTTAATTAATAAAATGTTTAATATTTTTTTAATAAACTCATTTTTTATTTATTTAAATATTTCATTTTATTTGAACTTTTATTAGTGCTAAAAAAGCACTAATAAAGAATCCCTTTATGGGTGTTAAAAATAAAGCACTGATAAAAGGTACCCTTTATTAGTGCTAAAAATAAAGTGCTAATGAAGAGTACCTTTTATCAGCACTAAAAAAATGCACTGATAAAAGGTACCCTTTATCAGTGATTTTTTCTAGTACCAATAAAGGCTAGTGCTGTTAAAGGCTAGTTTTTTCCTATTGTTTGTAGGAATTAGCTGCACCTCAATCTGATACACAATATGCCTAATATGACTCAAAGTGTCTATTATCAGTTTAAAATTGACATTTTTGTTCAAAAAGCGTCACTCATAGAAAAATAAGAAGACACACTCGTATTTTTTGATAATTTAGGACAATGATTCATAAGTCATTTTTGATGTATAGGAATCATTATCATGTCAAAATGACACATGATATGATCGGTATGATTCAAAGTGTGTGTTTCCTATTTAAAATGACATTTTAGTAAAAAACACAAGTGACATACTAAAAACTGAGGAAGAACATTTGGATTTTTTTGATACTTTAGGAAAATGATCTATAAGTCATTTGGGACTTGTAGGAATGTCACACCCATGATTTACTTTTGAGGTATTTTTCTATTTATTTTTGGTCTACCATTTTTCTCTTTGGTGTTTCCTTGTGTTTTATAGAAAAAAAGGAAATTTTGGGTTAATAGCAGGTGGCACACAGTTGGCACAGAGTTTGGAAAACTGTGCTCCCTTACCCAGGAAACCGTGCGACCAAGTGGAATTTTTGTATAGTGGCTAATCACATGGTTAGAACACAGTTTGTAAACCATGTGGTATATCCATGTGGTATGTCCTACTTGGATATCAAGGGTCACACGGTTGTCGCACGATTTGGCTAACCATGTGGGTAAACTGTGTGGCATGTCTAGGTCATTAATTTTTTTAAAATGACAGATGTTTCCTCTTGGTATTTAACCCCAAATCACCTAGATTCTTCCCCACTCAGGATTTCCATCCCTAAGCACCTCCAACCCTCCTCCTTGATCCATTAGACCTCCATTTTGGTGGTGATTTCGGTGGAAAATATTCAAGGAACTCCAAGTAAGTCCCTCTTTTCTTAATTTCTTCCTCTTTATAGGGTTTCTCCTCTTCTTTCTTGGGGTTTCATATCTACAGTGGGTTGCGTTACCTATTTAGGGCTGGATATTGTTTTTTAGGGTTCAATATTTATGTTTTTGCTTTAATATTTGCTTTATATGATCTCTTAGTGGTGCAGTTGTGGTTTAACACCGATTTTCAAAAGTTTCTTTACTTGTGGTAGGTGGTTCTATGATTAAACATTAATTTGTGATTTTGATATGCTTTCTTTTCTTTTTTATGATCTATGTATCATGAATGAGGTGTGAAATTTATTTTTGAAGTATTTAAATTGTGTTTATGTTAAAAATGTTTTTTAAAGGAAATGGGTTGCGTTTCATGTTTAAACCCATATTTTGCCTCTTAATTGTGCTTTATAAAGTGTAAAACTTGTTTAATAAGATGTGTAAGTGGTGAGAAACATATTTTGAAGTGATTTTGGTGTTCATTTGGATACAAAAGTGGTTTTGGGTATAGAAATGGAGATTTATTAAATATTTTCATATTTTATGGCATGTTTATGTGAAGTGGTGATTTATGTGATATGCAAAGTGAAAATTTAGCACAAAGGGAATCCTAGGTGACTAGGTGGGAAGACTGGGACTAGTATGATTGTTGGATTGGTAGGGCCAAGGATCGGTTCTTTCTAGAGAGATTGATGATACAACACTAACTAAACTATGATGGTTAGAGACTTCTAGAATTTTGGATAGATTCCTCTCTAGTGGATCTTGCATTAGGACGGTGATCAGTGTGGTTTCTATACCACTTTTCACTGAGATACACGATACCTAGTGTCCCATTTAGCTAGTTCATATAGGGAATTCCCATGAATTATTTCTCTTTTGTGATAATATTCTTACCATCGGCATACATTGCACTTGGTTGTTTACTCCAAAGGAAAATCTCATTTTTCTGTAAAATGTTTTCAATAAAAATGTTCTAGAATTTCTTTTATAAAACCCCCATGTTAATTTGTCTTATAATCTTTTGGAATATAATCTCTCTTTATTGGGAGGCATCCTACTAGGATTTGGATCACACCCTACATACACCATTGGGTGTATGTAGAATTTGTTATGTTTGACTTAGGTAAAGGCAAGATGTATTGTGATGGTGGTTCGGGTTGCTAGTGGTTGTATCTTGTAGGTGTTGGTGGTAGTGGATTGAGGGTGATGATCCTCTTGTTTCATTAAGGTTTTTGGGATGGTGCTGTTGTTACCCTTTTTTTTGTAGCACGTGTGGTATTTGGTTAAAGTTGTAAACATTGAATCTGAAAATTGTTTTGTCATATTTGGTTATAGTTATTAATTTATGTCATGTTTATTTTTGTTGGTTATTTATGCTTATGAAAATGGGTGAAATCATTCCCATAATTTATTGTTGATACCCAGGAACTTGTTTAAATCCCATGGGGTTTGAAAATTCCCTTTGGACCATGCCACAGATTGGGATAGGTATTGGGTTGGATGGAAACCTGGCTTATTTTGTAACAAAATGGTATCAGAGTAGGTTATGCTCTTTTTAAGTCAATTTATTTAGGATGAGTTTGGATATATAAGAGCTAGGGCTGTCAGGACTTGATGTTCTGGCTGTGAGTAGGGCCCATGGCTAGCATACGTCATGACAAATCTCAAGTCGCCATGGGATGTTGGGATCTTGTTTTTACTTTTCCTATTGGTGAGACGTACATGATGCAGACTGTATATGGAAATCAGGTGGGGTGGAGTAGTTTGGGTCTGTTGTCATGTTATTGTGATCGAATTTGATTTGTTTGGATTTATGGAATGTGGTATTTTATGTTATTTCTAATTTTTTTATAATTTTTATATTGATAGTTTTTCTTGTGGTTATAACTTCTTGTAGAAAAATGCATACTTGGATAATTCTTGTGAAACAATGGGAAGTGGTCAGAGAGAGTTCTCCCTCACTAATTGATCAAAGATTAGTAGAAGCTATAGTTCGGGTTGTTCAGGATTTGGGATAGGGAGAGGTTCCTGGTCCTGCTTCGGTATGAAAATCTAAACTGGGTCCTCGGAAGTACAAATCTTAGGAGTTCCTCAAGAACAAGCCTCCTTCCTTCTAGGGAAATGTATAACCTCAAGAAGCAGATGAGTGTCTTGAGAATATAGATAAGATGTTTGAATTTATTGACACTCATGAGGATATTAGGGCTAAGTTCACTACTTTCTTGTTATAATTCCCCAGTCAGAGGTGGTGGGAATCCGTTGTCTAATCTGTAAAGATGAGAAAATGAGTAGGAAGGATTTCAAGGTTGTTTTCAATGAGTAGTACTATCCTGAGGTTTTAGCCTACTCTAGGTCACGAGAGTTCATGTATCTTATCCAAAGAGATAAGAAAATTATGGAGTATGCTAACCATTTTATGGAGCTGGTTTGTTATGAACCCAAAATTGTTTCCAATAAACTGATGAAGGCTCAGAGGTTTGAAAGGGGGTTGCAACCATTGATTTATTCTCAAGTATTTCTATTTAAGCTGAAAACCTATTCTGAGGTGGTTTATCATGATTTTATGGTGAATATTAATTGTAAGGACTAGATTTATGTTATTAGTGGGTAGTGTTAGTTTATCTGAGAAGAAGAGGAGTTAGGAAAAATAGAAAAATAAGGGAGGTGGTAGCTCATGCCATCTCTTCCGACTATCATCGTTAATAGTTTCAGATGATCGGTCTATTGTGTTCCATCAGTGTGGGAAGAAATGGAATGTGCAATTAGTATGTACATCCCCACCTAGATCTCTCTACTGGTGCAGAAATGTGGGACACTTTCATTGGTTTTATAGGGCCACACATTCCGATCAGAGTGGTGTGGGATCTATAGCTTCCAGAAAAATATCAACTTATTTAGAGCTGTCTAGGACAATAGGATCTCAGTTTGGAGGTCATGGTGGTAGGACTAGATTCTCTTATTACTAGATTTTGTTCAAGGTAGATCCATAATATTGAGGTTTTACTCAGACTCATGTAGAGATGAGTTATATTTATGTCATGGACCAAACAACAACAGAAGAAGTTGTAGGGCCTGCAATAGTTTGAGGGACCATTTTGATTGCATCTTCTATAACTACTATTTTTTTGATATTGGTTATTCTATTTCGTTTATCTCTACGTGTCTTGTGAATCTATTGAATTTTACAACTAAACTTATGTTTTATGTGATGGTGTTGGTAACGCCGCTTGGCAAGAAGTGAGAGAAGGGTCTCAGGTGCCCATCTTATGCACTCACTATGTTAGGGTTTGAGTTAGAATGATATTTTCTTATTATGGAGATAAACCACTTTTATGTAATACTTGGTATGTATTGTATGGTGTGATTTCAAGTGCATATCAATTTATATAGGTGGTAGGTGAGTTTCATGGCACCTAATGTAAGTACCCTAGTCTTTCTTGGAGAATGGGATCCTCAGTCAGGTCATGCTAGAACCCCAATCCTAGAATTGGGTATTCTCATTTTTTAATTATCATCTCTTGTATTGGAGGACGGTGGTGGTTATTCTGATAGTGGATTACCTCATGTATTGTATGAATTCCTAGAGGTTTTACTAGAGGATTTTTTATGTTTTCCTCTGGAGTGGGATGTTGAGTTTTCTATCAATTTGGCACTGAGAATACAACCAATATCTATTATTTCATATCGTATGTACACCACCAAGTTTAGGTAATTAAATGTATGACTAGAATATTTTTAATCCAAAGGATTCATTCACCTGAGCATATCTCCTTTGGCCGAACCTATTTTATTTAAATAAAAGGCTGATGGATATCTCTGGTTGTGTATTGATTACCAAAAGACGAATAAGGTAAAGATCATGAAAAATATCCTTTTCCCCAAATTGATGACCTATTTGACTAGTTAAAAGGGGATAGGTGGTTTTAAAAAATTGATCTTCATTCCAGTTATCACCAAGTTATATTTAAATAGGAGGATGTTCCAAAAAATAGCATTCCGAAGAAGATATGTCCATTTTGAGTATTTGGTCATGCCTTTTGGGATGAAGAATGCTCCATCAGTCTTCATGGAACTTATTAATAGGGTGTTCCACTAGTATCTCGATTCTTTTTCCATAGTATTCATGGACATCATACTGGTCTATTCTGGGACTGAGGAGGATCATGGATAGCATTTGAGAATTGTATTGGGAACATTGTCTCTATATGAATTTCTTAAAGTGAACCTTCTGGATTAGATAGGTAAAGTTTCTGGGTCATTTGGTCTCAGAATAATGGGATTTGGTGAACCTTGAGAAGATCAGTATAGTTATGTCATGGGAGCAGTCGAAGAATGTTTCTGAGATCAGTAAATTTCTAGGCCTAGTAGAGTATTAAAGGTGGTTAGTTTGGGACTTCTCTAATCTTTCTTCATCCATGATTATGATCACCCAGAAAGAGGTGAAGTTTTAATGGATCCCAGAGTGTCAGTAATCCCTCGATGAGCTTAAATGGTTGTTGAATACCGCCCCTATCTTGATCTTTCCAGAATCAGAAAAGGGATATGTAGTCTATTGCAATGCCTCAGGTATGGGTATTGGGTGTGTGATGATGAAAAATGACTATGCGATGGAATATGTTTTTCTCTAACTTCAACCACATGAAAATAATTACCCAACCCATGATTTGGAGTTGGAAACAGTGATGTATGACTTAAATTTATGGCATCATTATATTTTTAGGGAGAAATTTGTGATTTATTCTAATTATAATATCTTAGCCTATATTTTCTCCTAGAATGATTAAATATGAGGCGATGTCAATGGGTTGAGTACCTTCAAGGGTTCGATTTTGATATAATATAAACCTTGGGAAAAGGTAACTTTGTGGAAGATGCTTTGAGGGGATAGGTTCTAGTGAAAGCATTGAAGGAGTCCATTGATGAGTGGACCTTGATAGGGATCTTTTCTTAGATTCTCTTGGAGACCAAGGAGCACGATGGAGGTGTGTTCTTGGATAGTGTTTAGCTAGCACTTTACCTTATAGAGTTGGTTTTGTGGGAACAACCTGATGATGAGTTGTGCCAGTAGTATATGCAATTTATTTATAGATAGGAGACATATTGTGATTAGTAGCTGTATACCAAATAAGTTTTATGATTTAATGGTTGATTTGTAGTTACATTATCACTAAGAAAGGTGGTAATGCAAGATAGTCACAAGTCTTAGTGGGATATTCATCTTGGTGCTACCAATATGTATTAAGATGTGCGTCAGTAGTTATAGTGGCTAGGTATGAGATGATATATAGCTAACTTTGTATCGTGATGTTATACATGTCATCAAGTTAAATAAGATCACCAAGGACCCTCTGGTTTTATTTAGCCACTAACCATTCCTACCAGGAAGTGGTGTGAGATTGTCAAGGAATTCATTATTTTCTTTCCTCATACACCTAAGTAAAGGAATTCTATTTGGGTAGTGATTGAACATTTGACCAAATATGCCCATTCCATTCTGATCATATATTTAGGAAAGGTGGATGAGTTAGGACGAATATATGTTTAGAAGGTTGTGAGGATTTATGATGTGCTATCCGCAATTGTCTCTAAGAAGGACCCCTGTTTTACCTCATGGTTTTGGGAAGGCCTTCATAAGGCATTGGGATCACAGGTTAAGTTAATCACAACATACCATCCTCAAACAGATGGCCAAGCAGTGTGGGAAAACCAAATTTTGGAAGACATTCTCTGGGCATGTGTGTTGGATTTTGGTAGTTCATGGGATATCCATTTGGGATTTGATGAGTTTTCATATAACAATAGTGACCAATCCTCGATTCGAATGGATCCTTTTGAGGATTTCTATAGTTAGTGGTTCAGTCTCCTTTGTGTTGGGCTGAGGTAGGTGAGACCTCGTTGTTGGGGTCGAGCGTAGTGCAAGAGATGTCTGAGAAGATCAAACTGACCAGGAAACTATTTTTTATAGCTTAGAGTCACCACAAATCTTATGTCGATCAAAGATTTCATGATCTTGAGTTTTCTGTGGGTGACCCAGTATTCCTAAAAGTGGAACCTCACTTGGGTCATCATCGTTTGGGAAAGCATGGGAAGCTAATGTCGAGGTATGTTAGACCTTTTGAGATCATTGAGTGAGTTAGTAAAGTGGTATACATGTTAGCCTTTCCTTCATAGTTTATGTAAATTTATGATATGTTTCGTGTATCACAATTGAATAAATATACCCCAAATCAATCTCATGTATTGAATTGGGAAGATTTGGAGTTGGAACTAGATTTTTCAGTGTTTGAGTGGCCATTGCATATTGTAGATTCCTAAGAAAAAGTGTTTTGTGGGTAGTTTATTTCTCTGGTCTAAGCTCTTGGGAAACAAAAATAATGATGAGCATGATACATGGGAGTGGAAGTTGTGGTTTGATCAATAATATCCATTTTTATTCTCTGATCAAGCTTCAATTTGACTTTCTAGGGGTGGAAATTTTTCATGATTGGTATAATTGTCCCACCTGTGATTTTATTTTGAGGTATTTTTCTATTTATTTTTGGTCTATAATTTTTCTCTTTGAGTTTTACTTTTTTTTAGAGAAAAATATAAAATTTGGGTTAATAGAAGGTGGCAGATGATTTGGAAAAATGTGAGCCCTTTCCTAGGTAACCATTCATCCAAGTGGTGTTTTTAGAGAGTGGCTAATCACATGGTTAGTGAATAGTTTGTAAACCATGAATGATAAACATGTGGATTGTACTTTATGGATAGTAAGTGGAACAAGATTTATACACGGCTTGGAAAACCGTGCGGGTAAACCGTGCGACTTGTCCAGGTCATTAACAAATTTAAAATGATAGATGTTTCCTCTCAAGATTTAACCCCAAATCACCCATCTTCTTCCCCACTCAGGATTCCCAAACCTAGGATCATTCAACCCTCCTTCTTTCTCCCTTGGACATCTATTTTGGTGGGAAATATTCAAGCAACTCCATGTAAGTCCCTCATTTCATGATTTCTTTTTTTTTTCTAGGGTTTCTCCTTTTCTTTCTTGGGGTTTCATATCTTTAGTGGAGTTGGTGACCTATTTAGGGTTGGATATTGTTATTTAGGGTTCAATGTTGATGTTTTTGGTTCAATATTTCCTTTATAGGATCTCTTGGTGGTGAGGATGTGGTTTAGCACCGATTTTCAGAATTTTCTTTACTTGGGGTAGGTAGTTCCATACTTAAACATTATTTGGTGATTTTGATAAGCTTTTATTGATTCTTATTTATGTTATATGTATTATGCATGAAGTTAAAAATGTGTTTTTGAAGGATTTAAAGTTCATTTGTGTTGAAAAATTATTTTCAAAGAAAATGGGATGTGTTTCATGTGTGAACCCATATTGTGCCTCTTAATTGTGTTTTATAAAGAATAAAATGGTTTAATAAGATGTGTAAGTGGTGAGAAACATATTTTTAAGTGATTTTGGTGTATGTTTAGATGAAAAAGTGGTTTTGGTATTGCTTGGCATGTGTATGTGAAGTGGTGATTTATGTGACGTGTAAAGTGAAAATTGATCACAAAGGGAATCCTAGGTGACTAGGTGGGTGGATTAGGACTAGTATGTTAGTTGTATCAGTGGGGTTAAGGGCCAATTCTTTCTATCAGGATTTATGATACAAAACCAACTCAACTATGATGCTTGGAGACTGCTAGAATTTTGGATAGATTCCTCTATAGTTGGTTGGACATAAGGATAGTGATCAGTGTGGTTATTATACCACATTTCACTAAGATACAAGGTACCTAGTGTCCCATGTAGTTAGTGCCTATAGGGATTTCATATGACTTAGTGCTCTTTTATGATAACATTATTACTGTCAACATACAGTGCACTTGGTTGGTTACTCTAAAAGAAAATCATGTTTTTATTTAAAATGTTTTCTATTAAAATGTTATAGCTTTTATTTTATAAAACCATCATGTTAATTTGTCTTGTAATGTTTTGGAATAGAATCTATCTTTGTTGGGTGGAATCCTACTGGGATTTGGATCACAACCTCCATACACCTTTAGGTGTATGAAGACCTGGTTATGTTTGACTTAGGTAAAGGCATGATGTATCATAATGGTGGTTCAGGTTTCTAGTGGTTCTCTCTTGTATGTGTTGTTGGTGGTGGATTGAGGGTGATAATCCTCTTGTTTCATGATTTTTTTGGGATAGTGTAATTGTTCCCATTTTTGTTGTAGTACATGTGGTATTTGGTTAAAGATGTAAACATTGAATCTGAAAATTTTTATGTCATATTTGGTTATGGTTATTAAGTTATGTATTGTTTATTTTTGTTGGTTATTTATGCTCTTGAAAATTGGTGAAATCATTCCTATGATGTATTATTGATACCCATGCACTTGTTTCCAGCCTGTGGGGTTTTGGAATGCCCTTCAGAACATTCCATGAATCGGGCCAGTTGTTGGGTTGGATGAAACCCTAATTTTTTTTTGTGATAATGAATCAACCTCACCTCAATCCAACACACAATGTTATCAGTATGACTCAAAGTGTTTCTTTTTATTTTAAAATTAACAACAATTTTAGTAAAAAAGATAACTAACATACTCAAAACTAATAAAATTCATTTGGATTGTTTTAATAATTTATTAAAACTATCCATAAGTCATTTTTGATGTGTAATAATTATCCTCACCTCAATTCGATATACTATGTTCCTGGTGTGACCCAAAATGTCCGTTATTAGTTTAAAATTGACATTTTAGTTCAAAAAGTACCACTAACTGAAAACTAAGAAAACATGCTTGGATTTTATTGATAATTTAGGAAAAATATTTATATGTCATTTGTGATGTCTAGGAATCAGTCTCATGTAAAACCAACACACTATGTGACCGATATGACTCAAAGCTCATGTTTCCAGTTTAAAATAATATTTTAGAAAAAAACATAGGTGAAAAAATAAAAACCAAGAAAACACATTTTTATTATTTTTATACTTGGAAAATGATCCATAATTCATTTTATATGTGTAAGAAGCATCTACACCTTAATATGACGCATGGTGTGATCGGTATGACTCAAAGTGTGTCTTTTTCTTTAAAATTGACATTATTTTAGTAAAAAAGACAACTATCCTACTCAAAAACAAGAAAATGCATTAATATTTTTTTTAAAAAATGAGTAAAATGAACCATAAGTCATTTGGGATGTGTAAGAATCATTCAAACCTCAATCCGATACACGATGTTCCCAATATGACTCAAAGTGTCTGTTATCAGTTTAAAATCAAAATTTTAGTTCAAAAAGTTCCATTCACTAAAATATGAGAAGAAACACTCAGATTATATTGATAATTTAGGAAAAAAATTTATAATTCATTTTTTATGTGTAGGAATTATTCTCACTTCATACCGACACACGATGTGATCGTTATGAATCAAAGTGCACATTTCCAGTTTAAAATGACATTTTAGTAAAAAACACAAGTGACATTCTCAAAACCAAGAAAATGCATTTGGATTGTTTTTATACTTTAATAAAATAATCTATAACTCATTTGAGACATTTAGGAGTCATCCTCACCTAATACAACACACATGGTGATCGGTATGACTCCATGTGTGTATTTTTAATTAAAGTTGACATTAATTTAAAAAAAGACAATTGACATAATCAAAACTAAGAAAATGTATTCATATTGTTTTTATACTTATGTAAAATTATACACAATCCATTTTTTATGTGTAAAAATTATCCTCACCTAAATCCAATATATGATGTTCCTGGTATGACTCAAAGTGTATTTATTAGTTTAAAATTGACATTTTAGTTCAAAAAGTTCCACCCACTGAAAGATAATAAAACATTATCAGATTGTCATGATAATTTATTAAAAATATTAATAAGTAATTTTTGATGTGTAGGAATTAGTATCATGCCAAACTAACACATGATGTGACCAATATGGATCAAAGTGTGCATTTCTAGTTTAAAATGAAATTTTCGTAAAAAACATGTGACATACTCAAAACTAAGAAAACATATTTGTATTGTTTTTTAATTTAGTACAATGATACATAAGTTATTTGGGATGTGAAGGAATAAAACTCACCTCAATCTGACTCACGGTGCGACTAGTAAGACTCCAAGTGTTTCTTTTTTATTTAAAATTAACATCAATTTTAGTAAAAAAGAAAAATGACATATTAAAAACCAATTAAACACATTAATATTACTTTTATACTTTATTAAAATGATCCATAATTAATTTTTGACATGTAGGAATTAAATTCACCTCAATTCGATAAACTACGTTCCCAGTATGACTCAAAGTGTTCATTATCAGTTTTAAATTAACATTTTAGTATAAGAAGTTGCACTCACTGAAAACCAGTAAAACACACTCATATTTTTTTGATAATTTAGGAAAATTATTTATAAGTTATTTTTGATGTTTAGGAATTAGTCTCACATCAAACCGGCACACAATGTGACTAGTATGAATCAAAGTGTGTGTTTCCAGTTCAAAATGACATTTTAGTAAAAAAACACAAGCGACACACTCAAAACCAATAAAATGAATTCATATTATTTTTATACTTTATTATAACAATTCATAATTCATTTGGGATATTTAGTAATCATATTCACCTCAATCCGATGCACAGTGTGACCAGTATGACTCTAAGTGTGTATTTTTATTTAAAATTGACATTAATTTTAGTAAAAAAGATAATTGATCTACTCAAAACTGAGAAAACACATAATTTTTTTTATAAATTATAAAAATTATCCATAATTCATTTAGGATGTGTACTAATTATTTAAACTTCAATCTGATGCACAATATGACTGGTATGACTCCAAGTGTGTCTGTTTATTTAAAATTAACATTAAATTTTATAAAAAAGGCAACAGACATACTCAAAACTAAGAAAAAACATTCAGATTATTTTTATAATTTTGGAAAATGAACCATAAGTAATTTTTGACATGTAGGAATCATTTAAACCTCAATAAGATACATAATGTGCCCAATATTACTGAAGGTTTCCGTTATTAGTTTAAAATTGATATTTTAGTTCAAAAAGTACCACTCACTAAAAACTAATAAAATGAACTCATATTATCTTGATAATTTATAAAAAGAATTAATAAGTCATTTTTGACATGTAGGAATTAGTCTCACATCAATCCGACACACTATGTGACCAGTATGACTAAAAGAGAATGTTTCTAGTTAAAAATGATATTTTAGTAAAAAAGACAAGTGACATACTAAAAACTTAGAAAACAAATTATTATTGTTCTAATACTTTAGGAAAAATATCCATATGTCATTTGGGACATGTAGAAATCAGTATCACCTCAATCTGATTCACTTTGTGATTGGTATGCCTCCAATTGTGTGTCTTCAATAATAAGTGTCATTTTAGTTTAAAACGCGCATCACATCGCCAAAACTGAGAAAATGATCCTAGATTGTTTTCTCATCATTATATATAATATTAATTAATTAAATTCCTTATCATTTTTATCTTATACTTATTTAGTTAATCTTCATAGATATAATTCATGAAGATGAACAAGAAATGGAGTGATGTGAAAGAATCGACCTCAACTATAACACCCAGATGTTTTTTTATGAAAAATTTTCTTTAAATAATTTTTATTCTTAAATTATTTTGCATTGTATGTAATTGTGATTTTAAATTAATTGTGATATTCCCTTATTATATAATTACAGTTATATCCTAGCCGTTATTTTGTGGGAATAATTATAACTAACTTATGAAAATGCATTGTGAATTCTTTGGCTATCAATTATTTATGAAAAATATAAATTAGATATTTTTATTTTTGAGAAAATTACTATTGGTCATTAAATTAATGAGATATATATGTTATATACTTAATAAAATATTTTTTTATTCATCCAATGGATATTTTAATCATAGGGTGTGAATAAACCTTATTTGTTGTATAAAAACCTAATTTTTTTAAAAAAAAGGGTAATCTTATGTCTTTGAATGGTGAACCCATTTTAAATTAAGATTATGACACATTAATAATTTTTTTTATAACATAAACATTTTCTTTTAAAGTGGTATATAAAAATTTACTTTGGTTGAATATATGATATTTTCTGATAACATTCAAGTTTTGATGAATAGTAAAAACACACAAAATTTTAAGCGAAAACAAATTTTTTCATTGAGATAATTTATATTGTAAAATTATAACATTTAATGGTTTTAATGTATAAATAGAATATATTTTTATCATTAAATACAATTTATTTCATTAGTATTAATTTTACATTGAATTCATATGTAAAAACATTTCAATCTTTTGCAATGTTTTAACTTTTAAAAAACCCATTCTCTCATTCCGACAACAAGATTGATTTTAAATTAATTACTACAACTTTGGTGTTTTGAATTTTTAAAAATATACTCCATATTTTAAATAAGTGGGTCTAAATTATGTTAATATGCTACTTCTATTTTTGGGTGTTATGAATAGCAACTTTGGTAATTATTTTTATTACCATGGTTAAAGATAAATCATACAACTAAAGGTAAAAATAACATTATAAAATTACCTTTACACCTCTAAAAATCCTATTGGGTGACTAAATTAGACCCTTATCATCTATTTTTTGAAATTGAATCACTTAATGGTCACTTACCCTTGAATATGACATGAATGTAATAAAAATTATTGACTGTGACGAAATGTCACAATCTCATTTTATTTAAGTATATTAATTTTAATATATGGATAAATAAGAGATAATATTGACTATATATAGTATCTGAAAATATAAAATAATTAACTATATCATATACATTTATTTATAATTTTTATAGATTAAAAAATTACCATTAATTATGACATAATAATGATGTAAAAATTATTTTATTAATAGAAATATCAAATAAATGGTTTTAAAAATATTAAAAGAAATATCATATGAACTAATTAATGTTATCCACGAGTTTTTTAGGTGACTATGACATGTTAAGAGTGTATTGAATATATTTTTTCTAATTTATCTTTGGTTTGGATTTTTTTAAAATCAAATAAATGAATAGTATCAAAATTGACACTATTGATATTTTATAAAAAAAAAATATTATTAAATTATTTAAAAATCATAAAAATATTTAAAAATTACAAGTGATAATTATAAGATAAAAAATTTCATAAAATATCTATTTATGTTCAATTAACACCATATAAGTAAATATTTATAACCATTAAAAATTTAGAATGTCATTACCACAATTAAAATTAAATAGAATAACTAAGTGTCAATTAAAATGATGTGGTTTAAATTGAAAAAATAACTCGTCCAAAATTTATTGGTTGAGGATATTACAACCCTATATCAACCCATCTTCTAAATTGGGACATTTTGGAGTTTTTTTGTGTAGGGTTTTATTTTATTATAAATTATTATTTATGGAGTTTCCAAAAGTGCCCCTCACCTCAATTATAAAAGGGAACCTCCTCCACCACGTATTAACTTAATTTTGAGACTTAAATCTCGGTCATAACCTACCATTTTTCATTATGAACTTTCTTATTTTCATTCTAGAGGTTCTGGTCATATTCAAAGACCAACTCTAGTGCTCTAAGAATAGATTTAGTGGAAGCACGTCGAGAAAGAGGTAATCTCTTCTACCGATTCTTTCAAACTTCTTTATTCTTCTACTTATTCTTCATTAGTTGTTTCATTATAAAGTAATAACATCAGTATCACTCATATAATGATATTTTATTATAAATATTAAATAACTATAGTCCACCTTCTACCCATCCTATGAAAAATGAAATCACCACGCGTGCGTACGTACGACTTACCGTCTCTACGCCGTGGTGTAATATATTTTTCACGAAAACCTTACATGTATGGGTATAATGATTGAATTAATAAATATATTTATGATTAATATAAAATTAGTTTTATTCTGATATACTATACACTATACACTTTAATACCATTCAACAATTATGGGAACAATATCATCGCTCGTGCGTACGTACGACTTGCCGTCTCCATGGTGTGATGTGATTCATTCTACACAATCTTTATTAAAAAATGATTATATAAATGAATTTAATGAATAAATATGATATATATTATACTAATACCATGTTTTAAATGATATAAATATAACCTAAAAATAGGAGTATGAACTTATCTGACAAAACATGCATAAAAACATAAAGTAGTTAATAATCAAATAACGAGTAACAATGAAATTTTACTAACAAACGGATGAAAATATGATAATAAATGTTAGCATAAAAATGATTATTATTTTGTAATAAATCATTAACATTATTTAAATCATTATATTGGAGGTTCAGATACATACGAAGCATACCAGACTTAAGGTAAGGTATAACTTTTCAAATATCGTTTTTTATCCTAGATTGTTTATTCATAAGTATTTACTGGGTGTATATTTATCATCCACATCCATGTTTCATAAATATGTATTTAAAAATATTATTTATATCCCTCCATAATTTTACCCATTGGTAAATTTTTACTAAACGGTATGAATGGAATCTTTTGTCGTTTTCAGTATGAGGTACTGTTGACTTTTCTGGAAAAAGTACGAGAAGAATGTTTTTTTAACTTGTAAAACATGAATTAATTTTTATGCTTTCATAATGCCTTATTTCCTTGAATATTACCCTAAAATCTTACAAGGATATTTTTACATAAAATTATTTCATCTAAAATTGTGTGGCATTTTGAGGAAGAAAAATGTTTTTAAAGAAGAAAGAATATTTTCCTCAGGAATTAATTTCAAGTGTTTTTTCATAATTATTTTCCATATATAATGACACTTTTAAATAGGGATATATTTATAACCCAATTATTACTATGATTTTATTTTGTTTATGATGGAATGTTATTTAGTAAATCCATTTATTTTATATCATTTATGATGGAATGGTGTTTAATAAACTCATTTGATTTCATGGGTTATGGTATGGTGAATGTTTTTACGTTTTTGTGGAACACATAAAAATGGTTTAATTATGAGATGGGTGAGAAATATATATAACTTCAATTCATTGGGTAATGATTCATATCTCATGAGATAGAAATGAATATAATGACAAGTAAATCCGGTTCAGTAATACAGGGCTAGAACAAGGAGTGAACTCGGTTCAATAATTGAATTTGTTCGCTATGATGGTCTTGACAATGAGCCTTAACTAATATGAAATGATTTTATATGCTTATGTGTGTATGAAACAAAATTTAATGTCTTATGTTATGACTGTTGGGATTACATTTTACTTTTATGATTTATCCCATGACATGATATTGTGATCTTTTATATGTAGGATAAGATTTTCAAATGTTATGTTCTTCTGATTATGATATGATTGATATTTACCTTATTTACCCTTTATGAGAATTTGAGATCACCCTTTCATATGTTTATTTTCCCTAGGTAATTTAGAAGGGTATTAAGTAAGATATGTCAAAAATGAGTATAGTTATGTATAAATAAGTAGGAGATAACGTGGATGTTTTATGAACCAGTTGTTTATGTTTACCTATTTATAAAGACACTAAACCTATACAGTCTTAGTATGGTTATGTTATGTTATGTAATAAATATTCTTCAATGTTAAATTAATATTTATATGTAAATTATGGGATATTATAGTTGGTATCATAGAAAAGGTATAATTAACATTTGGAAACTAGGATGATAAAGCCTTAGTAAGATCCCTAAGGATATGTCTAAGTACAGGATAAAATCCTAGTGTTTTAAAAATGACCATGAATAACCTAGGATAAAACCTAAAGTGTCCTAAATTTTAATTTTTTTATTGATTATGTGGTTTTACAATTATGATTAGTGTTTCTCACACCATGCTTCTTGGTTTTAGTCAATGGATAGAGCCTGAAAGAACCGCATTAATGTTGAATGCGATGGGAAATGCAATGATTGTCTCTCTAAGCAACCAAATGTTATGGGAAATGGAATGAAAAATATTGTATCCATGCTCACAAAACTTTCACAATCTATGAATCATATAATTATTCCAAATGATTAAATGAGGGAGCAAAATTCTGTTGAATCCTTCATGAGGCAACGAAAACCTTCATTCAGTGGGTCTTATGACCCATTAGTGGTTGAACAATGGATCAATACCACTAAAAAGATATTTTCAGTTCTACAATGTTTTGAATATGACAAATTCATATTAGTAGTATATTTTTTGGACTTTTAAGCTGATCAATGGTGGAATATTATCAAGAATACAAGGAAAATATATAAAATTGAGTCCATGTGATGGGATGAATTCAAGAACTTATTTTCCAAAAAGTACTTTCCTTGTATTATTTGAAAAAATATTGAGGAGTTCCTTGGACTTAAGAAAAATGATGATGAATCTTTTGGTACCTATGAAGATAATTTTACAAGACTTGTAATGTATACTTCTAGAATTATTATCCCACTTGAGAATAAAATTGATCAATTATTTAGTTTCTTAAAACCAAGTCTCTGAAGGGTATTAGCCATAAGGGACTTCAATAGAAATGAGGAAATTGTTCGATATGTTGTCAAGGTTGACATGGAGATTCGAGTAACCCATCAGTCATATGGGTTTAATAAAAAGAGTAAAATGGAATTCAAAAGAAAATATAAAGACCACACTGAAAAGAAGACAAGTTTTCCCTTATACTCAAAGTGTGGAAAGAAACATGGAGGAAATTGTATTAAAGGGAATAATAAATGTTTTAAGTGTGGAGAAGAAGTTAATAGGGTAGTTGAATGCTAAAGTTATGGAAAAAAGATGTCTAATGATGCGAAAAAAGAAAAGGCTACATGAAATGCACCTCATACAATTCAATGTTACAAGTGAAAGGAAATGGGGAATTATGATAATCAATGCCCTAATCCAAGGGTTATTGATGATGATCAATGTCAAAAAACTCTTAACGCCAAAGAAAAAGTAAATTCACATGAAATATCTATCAGTGGTGTGGAGTATGATAATGAAGTGGTGAAAGTTACATTTACCATCCACTCTAAAGTATAAAATGTTTTATTTGATTCTGGATCCACCCAATCTTTTATTTCTAAAGAATTTTCTAAGGGTATCGCCATATTACCCCAACAATTATATGATTAGTTATCTATGACAACTTCTAATGGCACAATGGTCATATTAAAAGTTTATAATTCTTCTTTGGTTGAAGTTTATGGGAAATTTCTTCCTACAAATCTTGTGATCCTTCCTATAGTGGAATTTTATGTGATTCTTAGCATGGATTGGCTTTCTCTATATGGAGCTCATATTAATTTACAAGGAAGTGTAGTCACATTTCATATTCTATATCAATCTATGATCATCTATCAATGCAATGATGAATATAAACTTCCAGTAGAAATTCCTTCCATCTTATGGGTCTTGATTCCTATAAATGAAGGTTATTTATCTCAAATGGTTAGGGAGAAACTCATGATTAATAATACACCCATTGTATAGGATTTTGATGATGTCTTTATTTAGGAGTTTCCAGGTCTTCCAACAAATCTTGAAGTTGAGTTTTTAATAGAACTCATACTGAGTGATATGCCTATTTCAAAGTCACCTTATAGAATGGAGCCAATTGAGTTGCCAGAATTGAAGAAGAAACTCCAAGAGAATCTTGATAAGGGATTCATACATCCTAGTGCATCACCTTGGGGATCACATATTCTTTTTGATAAGAATAAATATGGATCAATGAGAATCTGCATTTGTTATTTAGAACTTAAAAAGATCACTATCAAGAACAAATATCCTCTTCCCTGCATTGATAACTTATTTGAACAACTATGTAGATCTCAATAATTTTCCAAGATTGATCTTCTTTCAGGATATCATCAATTATGGATGAAAAATGAGGATATACTAAAGACAACATTCTTTACAAGGTATGCACACTATGAATTTATAGTGATGCCTTTTGTTCTTACTAATTCCCCTGATATTTTCATGGATCTAATGAATAAAGTCTTTAGAGACTATCCTGATCATTTTGTGGTAGTATTTATAGATGATATTATTGTATATTCAAAGAGAAAGGAAGAACATGAATATCACTTGAGAATTGCACTTTAGACCTTGATAAAGGAGAATATTTATGCCAAATTTACCAAATATTAATTTTGTCTTCAGAAAGTTTCATTTTTGGGTTACATAATCTCAAGATAGGGGATATCTATGGATCTAACAAAAGCAGTGGTTATTGAAAGATGGTCGAGACCAACAATGGTAACTGGAATCCAAATTTTTTATGGTTTGGCTGGATATTATCGATGTTTTTGAATGTTTTTTTCATGATTATATAATCCACTCACCAAGTTGACTCATAAAAGAGTTAAGTTAGTTTGGATAGAGGAATGTGAAGATAATTTCAAAGAGCTAAAAAGAAGGTTAGCCAGTGCACTTGTGCTCACACTGCCTCGTAGTGGAGAAATGTTTGTGATCTATAGTGATGAATCTAAAAATAGGTTGGGATGTATTCTCATGAAAAATGTTATGGTGATAGATTATGCCCCACGATAGTTAAAAATTCATGAGAAAAATTACCCAACTCATGATTTAGAGTTAGCTACATTAATATTTGCATTAAAGATATCAAGGAATTATATTTATAGTGAAAGGTGTGATATTTATACTGATCATAAAAGTTTAAAGTATATTTTCACACAAAAGGAGCTGAATATGCGCCAAAGAAGATGGTTGGAGTTGATTAAAGATTATTACCACTCAATACATTACCACCCTGGGAAAGCGAACAAGGTGGCAGATTCTTTGAGTCGAAGAGACCATGTTAGATTATCCATTATGAGGATCACAAAATATCCAATATTTATAGATTTTCAAAGTATGGATCTAGAAATTTTAATAGAAGGGGAGAAATATTATATTTCTAAAATGAATGTACAACCATCTATATAAGTGAAGATTAATGAGGTGCATAAGGAAGATTTAGAGTTACAAAAGAATATGAGAAATGTTCATGAATTCAACCTTGATTGTGATGAAATAATAAGGTTTAGTAACTGTGTTTGTATTCCTCCCATACTAGAATTGAAGGAGCTATTGTATGGGGATCATGGTTCTTCATTCTCTATTCACCCTAGAAGCACAAAGATGTATAGGGACCTGAAAGAGTACTTCTAGTGGGGTGTAATGAAAAGAGATGTTTCCAAATATGTCTCTCGATGCTTGTTTTTTCAGCAAGTTAAGGTTGAGAGACAAAAGTATAAGGGGATGTTACAACCATTACCAATACCAGAATGGAAATGGGAAAAAATCACTATGGACTTTGTTATCGGGCTTTCCAAAACATCCAAAGGCAATAATACTATCTAGGTTATATTTGATCACCTTACGAAGTTGGCACACTTCATTACTATTAGAGAGGATTCCTCTCTTGATTAACTTTCTAGGATATATGTAAAGGAAGTGGTAATATTGTATAGAGTACCACTTTCCATTATATCCGATCGAGATCCAAGGTTTAACTCAAAGTTCTGGAAAAGTCTTCAGCATTATTTGGATACAATGTTAAGTTTTAGCACTGCTTATCATCCTCAGACAGACAGTCAGTCTGAGAGGACAATTTAAACTATGGAAGACATGTTGAGACCTTACTCTATGGATTTCAAAGGTGGTTGAGATCAACACCTACCATTGGTGAAATTTTCTTACAATAATAACTTTCACTCTAGTATTCTGATGGATTTTTATGAATCCCTCTATGGAAAGAAGTGCAGAACTCCAACTTGCTGGGATGAAGTTAGGGAAAGAAATCTATTAGGACCTGATCTTGTTGATGAAATAACAAAAAATGTCAGATCTATTCAATAACACATAAGAGAAGCTCAGAGTCGAAAAAAAGTTATGCTAATAACCGAATAAAAGACTTAGAGTTTGAAGTAGTTGATAAAAATTTTCTACTAATATCTCCTTGGAAGAGAGTAATGAGATTTGTAAAGAAGGGAAAGCTAAGCCCTAGGTATATTGGTCCTTTTGAAATTATGGATCATGTTGGGAAGGTAGATTACTGATTGACACTTCCATAGAATCTCTACCAAGTTCATGATGTGTTTCATGTATCTCTCCCAAGAAAGTACATACCTAATCCTTCACATGTACTAAATTCATAAGTTGTACCACAAGAGAAAGATCTATCTTATGAAGAATAATCGATAGAGATTTTGGACTGTAGCGAAAAATTTCTATGAAATAAGACCACCCACTTGGTTTATGTTTTATGGAGGAACCACCAATTTGAATAAGCTATATGGGAAATTGAGGATATGATAACGGAGAGGCATCCTCATATATTTGTTTCCAAGTGATGAATTCTGAGGGAGAAATTTAGTTTAAGGGGTGTAGAATGTAACACCCGAAAGTTTTTTATGGAAAATTTTCTTTAAATAATTTTTATTCTCAAAGAAGCTTTAATTTCATTAAATTTCAAGTTTAAACAAACCATGATATTCCCTTATTATAAAATTATAGTTATATCCTAGCTGTTAGGTTAGTAGAAATAATTATAACTAACTTATGAAAATGCATTGTGAATTCTTTGACTATCAATTATTTATGAAAAATATAAATTAGATGTTTTTATTTTTAAGTGAATTACAATTGGTAATGAAATTAATGAGATATATATGTTATATAATTAATAAAATATTTTTTATTTATCAAATGGATATTTTAATCATAGGGTGTGAATAAACCCTATTTGTTGTATAAAAGCCTACTTTTTAAAAAAAAGGGTAATATTACACCTTTAAATGGAGAACCCATTTTAAATTAAGATTCTGAAACATTAATACTATTTTATGAAAACAAATTTTTTTTATTTTAAAGCGGAATATAAAAATTTACTTTGGTTGAATTTATGATATTTTTTCGATAACATTCAAGTTTTGATGAATTGTAAAAGCAAACTAAATTTTAAAGGAAAACAACTTTTTTCATCGAGATAATTTATATGGTTAAATTATAACATTGAATGGTTTTAATGTATAAATAAAATATATTTTTAAAATTCAATATAATTTATATAATTAGCATTAATTTTACATTTAATTCATATGTAAAAACATTACAATCTTTTGTAATGTTTTAACTTTTAAAAAACCCATTCTCTCATTCTGACAACGAGATTGATTTTAAATTAATTACTGAAACTTCTATGTTTTGAATTTTTAAAAATGGACTCCATATTTTGAATCAGTAGGTTCAAATTATGTTAATAGGCTACTTTTATTTTTGGTCACTATGAATAGTAAATTTGGTAATTATTTTTATTACCATAGTTAAAGGTAAATCATGTAATTAAAGGTAAAAATAATATTATAAAATTACCTTAACACCTATAAAAATCCTATTGGGTGACTAAATTATACCCTTATCATATATTTTTCTAAATTGAATCACTTAATGGAC
Organism: Viscum album; assembly: GCA_963277665.1. Taxonomy (NCBI): domain Eukaryota; kingdom Viridiplantae; phylum Streptophyta; class Magnoliopsida; order Santalales; family Viscaceae; genus Viscum; species Viscum album. The sequence goes on from OY728152.1 coordinate 1,919,633,055, forward strand.
ACTTACCTATTAATATGAAATGAATGTAATAAAAAATAATGAATGTGACAAAATATCACAATCTCATTTTATATAAGCATATTAATTTTAATATATGGATGACTAGGAGATAATATAGACTATATATAGTCTATGGAAACCTAAAATAATTACCTATATCATATAAATTTATTTATAATTTTTATATATTAAATAATTACCATTAATGATGACACAATAGTGATATAAAAATTATTTTATTAATAGAAATATCAAATAAATGATTTTAAAAATATTAAAATTAATATCATATGAACTAATTAATGTGATACAAGAATTTTATAGGTTACTATGACATGTTAGTAGTGTATTTAATATTTTTTTTCCAATATATATTCTATGTGGACATTTTTAAAGTCAAATAAATGAATTGTGTCAAAATTGACACTATTGATATTTTATAAAAATAAAATTTTATTAAATTTTTTAAAAATCATAAAAAGATTTAAAATTACAAAGTAATAATTATAAGATCTAAAATTTCATAAAATATCCATTTATGTTCAATTAATAACATATAAATAAATATTTATAACCATTAAATATTTAGAATGTTATTACCATAATTAAAATTAAATAGAATAACTAAGTGTCAATTAAAAATATAAGATTTTAATTGAAAAAATAAATTGTCCAAAATTTTTTGGTTTATGATATTACAACACTATATCAACTCATATTTCAAATTGGAAATTTTGGAGTTTTTTTGGTTAGGGTTTGATTTTATTATAAATTATTATTTTTGGAGTTTTCAAAAGTGCCCCTTACCTGAATTATAAAAGGGAACCTGCTCCCTCACCTCTTCACTTAATTTTTATTCTTAAAGATTTGACATCCCCGTACCTTTTTACTTATAAACTTTCTTATTTTCATTCTATAGGTTCTGATCATATTCAAATACCAACTCTAGTTCTCTATGAATAGATTTAGAGGAAGCACATCGAGGAAGAGGTAATCTCTTCTATCAATTATTTCAAAATTATACTTAATATTAATTAACATTAGTATCAATAATATACTGAAATTTTATTATAAATATGAAACAAACATATTCCACCTTCTACTCGTCCTTCAAAAAATGAAATCACCACGCGTGCGTACGTACGACTTACCATCTCCACGCCATGGTGTAATCCATTTTTCACCACCACCTTACTTGGATGGGTATAATGATAGAATTAATAAATATATATATGATTGATTTAAAATTATTTTGATTCTGGGATACTATATACCATCCACTTCAATACCATTCAATAATTATGGGAACGATATCATCGCTCGTGCATACGTACGACTTACCGTCTCCACAATGTTATGTGATTCGTTCTACATAATCTTCATTAAATAATGATTATATAAATGAATTTAATCAATAAATATGATATATATTTATCTAATACCATTATATAAATTATATAACTATAATATAAAAATAGTAATAATAACTTATCCGACAAAACACGCATAATAACATAAAGCAGTTAATACCCAAATAACGAGTAAGAATGAAATGTTACTAAAAAACGGATGAAAATATGATAATAAATGTTATCATAAAAATGATTATGATTATAGAATAAATCATTAACATTATTTAAATCATTTTATAGGAGATTAAGATACATACAAAGCATATCAGACCTTAGTAAGGGATAACTTTGAAAATATCTTTTTTATATGAGACTGTTTATTCATAAGCATTTATTGGGGGTATATTTATCATCCACGTCCATGTTTCCTAAATATTTATTTCAAAATATTATTTCTGTCCCTCTATAATTTTACCCATTGGTTAATTTTTAATAAACGGTATGAATGGAATCTTTTGTCATTTTCGGTACGAGGTACTTTTGACTTTTCCATCAAAAGTACGAGAAGAATATTTTTTTAACTTGTAAAAAATTAATAAATTTTTACGCTTTCATAATGTAATATTTCCTTGAAGATTTCTATATAAGCCTAAAAGTTTATTTTTACATAAAATTATTTATTCTAAAATTGTGTGGCATTTTGAGGAAGGAAAACGTTTTTGAAGAAGAAATGATTTTTCCTCAGGAATTAATTTGAAGTGTTTTCTCAAAATTATTTTCCATCTAAGATGAAACTTTTTAAAAAGGGTTATATTTATAACCCTATTATTACTATGATTTTATTTTTTTATTAAGGAATTTTATTTAGGAAATATATTTATTTTATATCAATTATGTTGGAATGATGTTTAAGAAACCCATTCGATTTCATGGGTTATTCTATGGTGAATGTTTTTATGTTTTTGTGGCACACATAAGAATGATTTAATTATGAGATGTGTGGGACCTATATCTCCCTCCAATACATTGGGTAAAGATTTATATCTCATGAGATAGATATAACTGGAATGGAAAGTAAATCTAGTTCAGTAATACAGGGCTAGAACAAGGAGTGAACTCAGTTTAGTAATGGACTTTGTCTGCTATGATGGTCTAAAAAATGAGCCTTAACTAATATGAAATGATTTTATATGATTATATGTGTATGAAAAAAAATTTCATGTATTATGTTCTTACTATTGGGATTACACTTCACTTTTATGATTTATCCCATGACATGATATTGTGATGTTTGATATGCAGGATAATATTTTTAAATGTTATGTTCTTATGATTATGATATGATTGATATTTCCCTTGTTTACCCTTATTGAGCATTTGATCTCACCCTTTCATATGTTTCTTTTCACCAAGTCATGAATAAGTGTATAAAGTAATATATGTCAAAAAGGAGTCTAGTTATGAAAAAATAAATGGGAGACAATGTGGATGTTTTATGAACTAGTTGTTTATGTTTCTCAGTTTCTAAAGACAATAAACCTATACAGTCCTAGAATGGTTTTGTTATGTTTTTTAATAAATATTCTTCAATATTGAAGTAATATCTGTATGTAAATTATGACCCATTATAGAAACTCAATCTGACACATAGTATTATTGGTATAACTCAAAGTATAATTTAAAATTAAAACTTTATATTTAATTTATTTCTTCATATTATTACTAACATAAGAATTTTTTTCTTATATAGGTGTTTTATTTTCCTTAAGTTGGGTTGGTTTGTTCTCAAATAGTATGATTTGGGTTTAGGGAAAAAAATCAAAAGAGCATTGATGTTTTTGAATGTATGTGATTATTTTTACTTACCCTTGTATCTATATAAACCAATGTTTGAAATATCTGTAATATAGTTTTTTTTGGTATTTGTGTTGTGAATTTTATTTCATTTAAAATCTGTATTTATACCTGATTTTTATGCTTTCTCGTTCTATTTATGGTGCTACAATGTGCTATTATAGCACACTGCAATATGCACCTTTATCAGTGCTACTAAATGTGATGATAAAGTAATCCTTTATGAGTGGTTATAAAAGAACTGATAAAGGAACTATTTATCAATTCTAAGTAAAATCATTGATAAATGGGGGTCCTTTATCAGTAATTTTATAGCACTGATAAAAGTCCATGGATTCTAATCATACTCCGATTGTTATCACTTTTCTAGTGCTGATAAAGGCCAATTTTAAAACTATCAATGGCTTGTTTTGTAGTAGTGAGTTATGAAGGAAATAAGAAATTTAAGGAGGAAATACTATACATTTTGATGGGAAATTTTGAATATATTAATATGGATGATGAAGAAAGTATTAATGAATAATTTAAAAGAATTAATGATATTGTTAGAGATATCATAGGTTTTAGTGAGAAATTGAAGATTTTACTATCATTAATAAATAGATGAGAAAATTCCCAAATATATTTGATTATAATGTTTTATCTCTATAAGATATAGAATATTTATCTCTATATGTACTTCAGAATATTTTTGTGGAATATGAGATGAGAAATACAATGGTCTTTAAGAATAAGGCTAAGAAAGAAATAGATTTTGAAGCTTTGTTAAAAGGGAAGTTCATAGATAAAGAAGTAAAATAATAATCAAGTGATTTATATGATAATAAAGATAAAATAGGACTTCAAAACAATCATTTATCTACTTTATAAAAGATATAAAAAGGGAAACTAGAGAGTAAAAGGTAAAGTATCTCTTAAATGTTAAAATTGTAATGATAGTGGTCATTTTACAACAATCTATCATAAGAAGAATTTTGATGGATCTGAATTGAAAGAAGAATATAAGAATTATAAAAAATATAAGTGTAAGAAACATAATAATTTTTTTTATCCAGAATAAGAAATGTTTGTTGAGAAAAATAGAACAGAATGATTAATCATCTAGTGATGAATCTGACTGTCATGTCAACTTATTAGATCGCATTAAAAGAGAAAGTGATTTATCAAAAAGTGATGATAGTGGGAAAAAGAGAACAAAACATGAGTATATTTTAAAATAAAATTTGGAATCATATCTTAAGAAAAATACACAACTCATAAAGAAAATTAAAAAAGTTAAAGAAAGAAGTTAAAGAGATAATTTTTGAGAATTCTGAGTGTATCAAAAAGGAGGCAGCAATCCTTAATGAGGTTAGAGATAAAAAATAAAATTGGATAAGCTATAAAGGAAAATAAATTTTTATGAATAAAAATTAGTTGGATAGGATAATATTAACAAGGTAGAAACAAAACTTATTAAGGAATTTAAGTAGAATCAACTAAAGTTGGATGAATTTGAGAAGATGGTAAATGTTCTTAATAAAAGATTGAATGATAAATAATAAGAGTTGTCTGAAACATAATCAATGTTTCTTATAAAAAAAGTGAGTTAATAAAGACCAAATAAGACTTCAATAAAATGGTTGAGTTTAATGGTGAATCTTTTTAAGATGGTTAAAAGAAGGGTCTATAGAGGCAAGTTGTTTCTATCTCCAAACAATTAAAAAATACACATTATTTTATGAATAATGCAGGTTTAAAATATAAGATTGAATAATCCAGGACCAAGGATATTAGTGAGAAATATATTAAACTATGAAAGAGTGTAATAATTTAAGAATATTTTCACCTGAATATAGATGACCATATTTTATAGAAAGAAAACAACAAAAAACTTTATATCACTATTACTATCTATCTGAAAGATCAAGATTTAGAGGTAACTATTTATGTTGTTGAGTATTCGAGCATAAATAATAAGTATACTAGTACAATATGTCTCTAACATATTTATATCATGGTCTATCTAAGTATGTTTGTTAAGGTGGAACCTGTAACCATATCAAAAAATACATCAAAATAATTCAAGTGTAGAAAGACAACTCCCCTTATAATTTATCATTCTTAACATCTTCAAATTTTTAGGAAATATGTGATACTATTACCTTAGTTTTAGTTTTTATATCCCTAAATGGTAGCATATTATTCTATTCCATGGTGATATTGATCTTTATTGATGGATGTCTCTTCTTACTATAGGACTATGATAGCACTCATCAATCTTATCTATTTCTTCTCCATCAGTTCCATATAATTTAGTTCAAATAAACAAGTGTATTGGGAATAATGAGGAACCTGAATGTTCCTTAAAAGTACTGATTAGATTGAGAATATTTTCTCAGTCTCGAATTATTATTCTTATTCTTGGTTTTAGCATGCAATGATATTTCTTCCTTGTGATTATCCTTAAAATATTTTTAATGGATTTTTTCACATCATTAGAATCTTCAGATGAAGATGACAACTTATCTTTATCCTTTGTTACATATTTGTTTCCTTGGGTTTGAAATTTATTCTTGCAATTTGAGCTCATATATCAGAAATTCAGAACATACAATTACAAAAAAAAATTAAATTAACATTATAAAAACAAATTCAACTATATTACAACATTTTATAAAATAAAATACATGAAATAAGTCAAATTTTCATTAAAATAACCCATCAATTCTTTCAAACGTCATGAAAACCAAAAGATGTAGTAATATAACAACAAATAACACAACATATATCATCCGACATTCCATCTACACCACTATGGTGACCTAGAGATGATAAACACTTCTCATCATAATGAATTTCAACTTCTGGTTCCTACAATAATAGTATTTAAAAACAAAAATTTGATTATTTTAAATAATAATAGAAAATAAAAAATAAAAAATAAACATTTATACCTTCTAAGACTATCACTTCCATCGACCCTGTATCATTGGGAACTATACCTATAGTAGTTGGTGACATACTTGATATATTTTGGATTGGAACTAGTGGTGTATTGTCATATAATTATATTTAGAGACTACAGTCTACATACCTTATATTACTTAGAATATTTTATAATAATTAAATAGTGAAGGAAGTTAAACATTTTAAAATGATACATGAAAATAATAAAATTCAAAATTCAAAATTTCTAATAATTTACGGGTATTTAAATAGTTGATTTCATGTTTAAAACTACTTATTTATGTTATTAAAATGTCAATATTGTTATATATAATAACTAATATATCCCCTTTTATTTTACATTCATTCCATTATTTTATACTCATTGAATGAAAAAAGGAAATTATTTTACCCCATATACCATTAATATTCAATATTTAATTGAAGATTTTCAAGACTAACTATGGTGCAAAAATATCAATATTTGTGTAATTAATGTGAAAATAAAATCTATAATAGAATATCTATTAAATAATCACTCTATAACATCCTTGATTTTAAGTCATGTTCTTTCTATGTTTAAGAGTGTGTTTATGGGTTCAGATGGATTATGAGCTGCTTTTGAGAGTTTTTATAGAACCTAGGTCCGATACTACCCACAGGACCATTTTATGGCATAACAAATATTTATGGCATAAATGTTCCATTGAAAAAAAGGAGTGAAAATGTTTTTTGGTGTAATTCTATTTAAACCGTAAACCCTATTTTATGTCATAAATATATCGAATGATATTTTTTCTATGTACATATTTTATGGGGATTATATGCCAAAAAACCATGGTTTATGATGTAAACCATTCAGCCCAGTAGGTTTTATCTTCCACTCACATGTAACTCCTCCTCCTTCGTTGTGCAGTCATAGGTCTTGAACCCTAGTCTCTTCCAAGAGACTTTGGGTGCCTTTTCTCCTTCTAGATCACTTTGTTTAGCGCTTGATCTCCATAGTAGTTGTGTTTTATCTCTCCGGGTAAGTGACCTTTATGTTTCTTCATTTCCATTTGTTGTGACGATGGTTTTTGACTACATTTATAGAATCTATTGATCATATATTGATTTTCATGTGATTCTTCTATATTAGTTGTGAAATATTCTTCTAGGGGTCAATCCTTGCCTTGGTAGTGGTGTAGTGTGTGTGGTTCTTAAGGTATGTGGTGATCTAACATCTCTACTGACTATTTCTTTTATGAGATGTGATTATAAGATATATGAATTAATTCTAGGGCCTCTTTAATTGTATTTTCATTATTTCTAGTGTTTTTGGATCCTATTATAGGCATGTGAGACCTGAGTTTGAGGTTGGTGGTTTCATCTCCATACTTTGTTGAATGAATCATGATTTATCCTATTTTATAATTGATTTATAAATAAATTGTCTTGATTATTTTGTGTGTGTAAATGGATTTGAGATAAAAGATGAATTTTACTTAGTTTTGGGTAAAGGAAAATGGATGTTTTCAAATCATTAATAAATGAGTTTTCCAAGAAGGTTTGATAAAAGAAAATGGATTTTTGAGATTAATTGTAAAAACCTCCTTTTTGAAATTGATTTGCCTTGGGTACTTAAGTGGAAGGTGTAACTTAGGGACATCATCAATTTTTATTGTTTGGTGGTTCACTCATAGGGTGTTCCTCTAATCCCTAGGCTCATTATTCTTGGGACTTGATTGACACTGTCAGGGGTTCACTCATGGGGTGTTTCTATGCCCCATAAGCCTATTTTTCTCGTGGCTTGAGTGCAAAATTATCATTGATTATGGTATGATTAGTCCACTATCTTGATCTTTTATAATCCTTGTCCTATTTAACATAGTTCATTGGATTTTTATTATTCTTAATTTGATATACCTTCTTTGAATTTGGTAAATGTTTATGGGAAATATTATTTGAAACTATTTTTCTTGGCTTATTTTGTTAACTATGAAAAAAGGGAAATATTTACCATGATTTTTAAATGAACTACTTTATCTTATATCATGCCATGTTTTCTTTAAAATTAGGATATTTTTATCATTTTTATAGAAACTCGATATGGAAAACCTGAGTGGGATCCTACTAAGACTATTTAGCTCATACACTGCACACCCCTTTAGTGGTGTGTAGACCTGCTTATGTCTTCTGATGTAGGAAAAGGAAAGGCACCACATTGAGGTAGGGAGGTTTTTATCAGTTGGATATGGTATAGGGTGGTGATATGGTAGGAAATTTCACACATTATCACATTGATTAATTGTCCTTGTTTTAATTGTCATTTTCTACAAGACTTTTACTTTGTGTTTGTTCAGACCATTTTGAGTTGTATCGCTTCTGCAATTTTTTTAGTTATGATATATATATTTTTAGTTATTATTTTACTATTTATTTTCTCTATGTATATATATGAAATTTCATCTTCTTCAGTTTATAAAAAATCATTACCTCCAGTTGTTTTTGATACCCATGTGTGAGTCTCTAGCCTTTGGGCATCATGAATTCCCTTTGAGTATGTGGAATATCTGGTCGAGTGCTAGTTTGTGAGGGTATCTCAGGTCATTTCATTAAAAAATGGTCTTATAACATGGTTATGCTCAGTCGTGGGAATTTGGTAGGTAGTATATAGTATTTTTTTGACTTGATAGGTAGGTTACGATGAGTTCTTGACCACCTCTTATCATGACGAGACTGAAATTACCATGGTATATTTAGATGTGTGTATTATGTGTTGATTTCTTAATCTTGATCTCAATTTCTACTGGTTTTTTCTCATTAGCTTAGTACACATGATAATAATTACCCCACTCATGATTTTGATCTTTCCATGGTTGTGCATTCACTTAAGTGTGGGTGCCATTATCTTTTTGGGGAGATATTCATAGTATTTTCTTACCATAAGAGTTTGAGTTATATCTTTTCTCATAAGGACTTTAACAAAAAATATAGGTAGTGGGTAGAGTATGTTTAAATGTTCAGTTTTGACATTTTATACACCCCAAGGGAGGGGAATGTCATTGAAGATACTCTCAATAGAAAAGTACCATCATAGGCTGTCTTGGAATCAAAGGAAGAGTGAAACTTGATGGGAATCTTCACTTTGTTGAATATGGATACTCAGGAGCATGATTCATGCATGGATATGACTACGGTTTAGTTATCATCATCTATATTTAAGTTTATTCTATATATTTAGTAGTAATATGATGAGTTTAAAGGAATTTGAGAATCCCTTTATGGTGGGGATACTATTTCTGGTTGGTCTCTCCATTCTGATGGTATTCTCATCTTTGGGAATCAGTTTGTCATCCCAGTATCTATGAGGAGTTTAGTGTTGTATGAATATCATAGTTTTTCATGGGACATTAATCTAGGAAATTTTAAGATTTATTATGAAATGATATGATGATTCTGGAGGCCAAGTATGAAGAATGACATTATAGATTATGTGTCCCATTGTTACACCTACCAACAGATACAGGAAGAGCATTTGAAACCTTCTGGTTTGCTTCATCCTCTTCCAGTTCTAGTTTGTAAATGGGATTAGATATGAATATAATTTTTTTTGGATTTAAATATAGTCCTAGAGGGAAGAATGATATCTGTGTGGTGATTGACCATTTGATGAATTCATCACATTTTATTCTGACCAGGGAAACCACTAAGGTTGAAGATCTTTGTAAACTATTTCTGCAGAAGATTGTGAGGTCACATTGGGTTCTATATACCATTGTTTTAGAAAGGGATCACAGGATTACCTCCCAGTTCTAGAAACATCTCTAAGAGGTGATGGGGACTTAGGTTTGATTGAGTAAAAATTACTATCAATAGATGGAAGGTCAAACAAAGTGTAATATTTAGATCCTTGAGGATATTCTCTATGTCTGTATCTTGGATTTTGATGGATTTTGGGATAGCTATATGGGACTAGTCACGTTTACATATAAAAATAATTATCAGTCGTCGATCAGAATGACTCCCTCTGAGGATTTGTTTGGTCTCCCATGTAGATCACCTCTTTGTTGGGAAGAAGTGGGAAAGGTATTTCTTGTTGGACCAAGCATCATTCAGGATACATCAGTAAGGATTTAGGTAATGTGTTAGTGTTTGGTTAAAGCACAAGGTTGACATAAATCATATGAAAATCGTCAACACTATCCTTTGAAGTTTTCCAAAGGTGACTGGGTTTTCTTGAATGTTTCTACTCGATTAGGTCACCATCATCTTGAGAAATAGGTAAAGTTGGATTTGAGATATGTTAGACCATTTGAGGTTACTGGTCATTTTAGTTAGGTTGTGTATCAGTTGGAACTACCATCTTATTTGACATGTATCCCTAATGTTTTCTACATATCTCAGCTCAGGAAGTACCATCCTGATCACTATCATGTTCTAAGTTGGGAAGTGATTGAGCTAGAGCCAAACATTTCAATTATTGATCATCCAATGGATATAATTGATTCTTAGGTGAAAGTCTTTCATGGTAATTATACCCCATTAGTGAGAGTGTTATGGTGATACATATCAGATTCTCATGATACTTGGGAGAACAAATCATTAGTGAGGGAGTATTGTCCTCAACTATTTCAAGAGCACCCTTATTCCACATGAATTCATGAGGATAAAAAGTTTTATAGTGGGGATATTTAGCATCCATGATTTTAAGGTATTTTATTTCAATTTTTAGGAGTGTTTTTTTGGGTTCAGAGGGATTAGTAGATGATTTTAGGAGTTTTTGAAAAAACTAGGTTTGTTACTGCCTACAGGACCATTTTAGATCATAAAAAATATTTATGGAGTAAATTTGTCACTGGGTACAATCCATGAAAATGGTTTGCGACTGAAGTTTATTCACATTGTAAACCTCGTTTTATGTCATAAATATTTCATATGAGAGATTTTTGGCATACATTTTTAGGGTTATTTTACACCATAAATCCCTGATTTATGACATAAACCCTTCAGCCTAGTATGTTTTATCTTCTAATCATGTGTAACTCTTCCTCCCACCTTTTGTAGATATAGGTATATAACCATAGGGTATTCTAGGATATTTTGGGTGTCTCAGCTCCTTTTAGATCACTTTGTTCATCTCTTGATCTCTTTAGTGGTTGCATTGCATCTCCCTGGGTAAGCGACCTTTCTTATTATTTATTGACATTGGTCACAACAACGACATTGAACCATGTTTATATAATTTTATTATCATGTATTGATTTTCATGTGATTCTTCTAGAGTCATTGTGAAATCTTATTTTAGGGGCCAATCCTTTCTTTGTTTGTAGTGCACCATGTGTAGTTATTGAGGTATGTGGTGATCTAACCTCTCCACCAAATATTTATTTTATATAATTTGATTCTAATACACGAGAATAAATTATAGGGACTCTATTGTTGTCTTTGTGTTCTTTCCAGAGTTGGTGGATCTCATTGCGGGTGTGTGGGACCTGAGTTTGAGGCAGGTGGTTTTGTCTGTAGCCTTTATTTAATGAACCATGATTTCTACTATTTAATAAATTGATTTATAAATAATCTAGCATAATTTTTTTTGTGTGTTAATGTATTTGAGATAAAATTTGGGGTTTTCCTTGGTTTTGATTAAAGGAAAATGGGTGTTTTTAAAGCATTGTGAAATGAGTTTTGAAAAAAGGTTTGATGAAAGAAAATGGTTATTTGAGATTGACTGTGAAACCCCCTTCTAGAAATTTATTATATAAATAAATCATATGGGATGCCTTGGTTACTTAGGTGGAAGGTGTAACTTAGGGCCATCATCTATTTTTATTATTGGGGGATTCACTCATAGGGAGTTCCTCTTATCCTTAGGCCCATTGTTCTAGGGAATTTATTGACACTACTGGGTGGTTCACTCATGGGGTGTTCCTCTAATACGTAGGACTATTGTTCTATGGTCTTTATTGTGTACTAGTCGTTGATTGTGGTATGAGTAGTCTTCTATCCAAACCTGTTGTGATACCTTACCTATTTACCATTATTATTTGGATTTTTATTTTTTTTGAATTTGATATGCCTGCTTTAAATTTGTTAAATGTTTATGGAAATTATGCTTTGAAACTATTTTTCCTAGCTTGTTTTGTGAACTGTAGAAAAATGGAAATATTTACCATGATTTTGATATGAACCTATTTATCATTTATCATTCCATGTTTTCTTTAAAATGATAATATTTGGATCTTTTATATAAATACTTGATATGGAACACCTATGTGAGATCTTGTTGAGCCTATTTAGATCACACCCTACACACCCCATCGACGGTGTGTAGACATGGTTATGTCTTTTGATGTAGGAAAAGAAAAGGTGTTGTAGTGAGGCAGTTAGGTTTCTGTCAGATGGGTATGGTAGCAGGTGGTAAGATGGTGGGATGTTTTCCACATTATCACATGGAGTAATTGTCCTCATTTTATTTTTCATTTGTTTTTGGACTTTTAATTTGGGTTTGTTCTAACTTTTTATGAGTTGTACTACTTCTAGTCTTTTTCTTTCATTTATTGAATATATATTTATGGTAATTCTTACGCTATTTATTTATTATATGGATATATATAAGCCATGTAATCTACTTATGGTTGGGAAAAATAATTCCCTCTAGTTGTTTCAGATGCTTGGGTGCTTGTCTCTAGCTTGTGAGGATCGGGAACACCCTTCGGGTATGTATCAGATCAGGTCAGGTGCCAATTTTTGAGGGTATGTCGAGTTGGTTCATTAAAAATATTTGTTGTAACAGTAAAAAAATATGATTTACAAAGTTAAAGGGGGATTGAACATACATCAATTTCATTCATAATTTATTATCATAATCCACCATTAACATGATACCATTATCTTCACCCTATCTTGTAATAATGACAGTTTCAATGCCATTAGGGACAAATATATCAATCGATTCCTATTGATAGGGTTTTCTACCAATAAACCATTCTTCGAAATTATCAACCATATCATACAAGTCTCTTATTTTCACATGGACTACAAAAATCCACCCTTAATTGATTTGATCATCAATATAATATATCATTTTAGCTTGTGAATCCAAAATATATGAATCGTGTTCTTCACGCTCACCAGTATAAATTGACTGATTTGAATTTACATAAGTAAAATATAAAAAATCTTTCCTTATAACCCTATGAATATCATCCCACTTGAATGTTAATAACATAAAAAAGTGACCATGATAATTTAATTTGATAATTTCAATCAACTTTCCATAATATCCCAAATCTAAAAATCCTATAAAGATGCCACTTTTTTTGTTTTCAAACATTCTTTGTGAGAAGGCGCATGAAACATGAAAAATTTAATATTATAGGCATAAAATATCTTATATTTCTTCAAGTGACCTCAAGATAAATATTTCAAATTAGAAGATAGTTCAAAACAATTATAAAAATTCAATATATATATAAATGGATACAAAATATTAGTATTTATAAAATATAATTATTGACATATTATAAATATAAAACTGATTATGAACTTACACAATGTGAAAAACAATCGATAATATCTTTGTTCATAGATTTTTTTTATTTCTTTCTCATTTTGAGTTAGACTCTGAAGTCATCTATTTGGTTGTATCTTAAGTTCTTCAATGAAAGGTTATACAATATCACAATTTAGTTGCACAAATCTTTGGGATTGTATGAACTCTATATGAGTTAGTGAAAACAAGGATATCTTTCCAACTGGACAACTTAATGTTTCAAAGACTGTTGATTTATTGTAGGATTGAATATAATTTGAGTTATCATCAGTATATACAATTAGATTAAATCTTGTATCAATACCACATAAATTCCTCAAACAAAATTTGAGACACTCTTTAGCTAATTAACTTTATGTAAGAGAGTATTTTGGTTAAGTTTTGTTCTTCACATAAGACTTCAAATGAAGAAGTTATCTAATGAATAAACACATAATAAACATATATTTTATGAAAAAACATAATTCAATTGTGAGTAAACTTTTAAAACACAATACCTCTTTATAGAATACATCCATCAATAGTATACAATACCTCCAAATTTATCTTCCTTGACCAAATTCACTATAAATTGAATCATCATAGTGAAAAATTATGGGGGGAATATCATATCTATGCAATAAAGCCTCCTTAAAATTATTTACTATAAATTTCCAATATTGTAGGGGGTTTAAGGTTTTCTCATAGAGTTGTCTAAAGAACATTAAAAACTCAATTATGACTATTATTGTTTGATTAGGTAACAAGTTATGCAATGCCAATGGTAACAAGTACTCCATAAAAATATGCAAGTTAATAATTTTAAATCCCTGTACCTTATAATGTTTTAATTCAACTCACCATGAAATGTTACTATAATATCCGTCAGGTAATTTCACATTTTTAATTATTCAAAGGAACACATATTTTTTTTGTGAAATCCTCAGCTCGGTTCATAGACAAGTGACCGGTCCATAGGGGCACATGGCCTCAAGTGGACCTACATGCCAAAGGTTTTCGACTAGCAGTGAGGGTGTATGGTGGTATGATTGAGATACTATACCATATTTATTAGAGCAAAACAAAAAATAAAAATAAAGGCAACACAAAATTCATCCAGATAAAAAATAAAAAATAAAAAGAAGTAAAACATATCACATAAAAAGGTTGTCATGATGATACAAAATATAAATAAGAAAAGACATGGTAGTGAGTATACAAATAATACCAGTATAAAAAAAGTAAAGAAAATACCAAAAGAAACTATATCCATGAGAATACCAAGAACTAGATCATTTCTTTTTTCCCAAGTTCACATTCTAAAAATGAAATCAAGAATACATTGTTGGATTCTTCCATTTATCCTTACCCACATCCTTGAAATCTACTTGGGTACCAAGTGGCACCCCTAACTGGGTGTGAATAAAAGTCAGTAGGCCACCACTAATGGAATATAATGAAAATATAATATATGAGTATAAAATGTAATAATGTTTAGGTATAATAAATAAAGGAAGTAAAATAAATATAAACCAAATTGGGATTGGTCTCCTTATGAGATACCCGACCAGCCCTACCTTCTTAGACTTAAGTTGGATGTCTCTGAATATGTGTCCTTTGAATTTTGGTTAAGGTACCCAAGGTAGGTAGCCAATACATCAATGAAAATGTAACCATAAGAAATCCATGGAACAAGTCCATGTATTCCAACACAACACACCCATTTCAAATCCACAAAAGACCCATGGAATTATTAACTTTTTGGAGTTGAGCCAACTCATAATGAAAAACCTGTGATGTATGGATATTTGGTTTTGAGTGCTCTCCATGGGATAAACCCTTGGAATTCTACTACTAATAGCTTAAAACCAAACCAAGTAAAGCTATACTTACATTAAGGACATGCATCTATTGTAATCCAATGGTCTAACCCAAGGTGTTCCTTATCCAAGGACATTGAGCCAAACCCGGGAGACCATCCCAATTATTCTAATATTTTCCAGAGATCTTGATGAATCTCTGAAATTAAGTCATGTAATTCATGAGAGTAAGACATTGACCAAATCTGAGATGTGTGTACCACTTTTCATTCACATAAATGAATCAGGTTCCATCCTATGAGTTTTCTCAAGGAATTCAAGGACAAGAATCTAGGTCTTGATCAAGGTATGCCATAAATTTAATGGTGTAATGGAGATCTATAATAAAATAACCAAAGTGTACAAAGTAATTAATCACAGATCCATGTATCCATGTTATTTAGTAATTTAATGAGTAATAGTAACTAATCATAAGGCCAAGTAAGGTATCCATACCATTTACCAATTCAATTAATTAAATTAAGACATTCCACTTGTAAGTGAAAAGATAAACACACCCTAAGGGGTAGTTTGGTTTCATAAGAAAAGGGGTTTTCCTAATGGCCAAACCAAACACACCCTAAGAGGTGTTTTGGTTATGTTTAAAATAATTTCAACATAGGTTTTATGCCAAAAATGCCCTAAGGGGTGGTTCATATTGAGTTTTCCAACCCCCAATAGTGTTCTAGGGGTCTCATAGAACATCTTGGTCGAGGTTTAGATAAAAAATTAAATGAATATGAATTTTAGAGGCAACACACAGAAAGTACAGAATTTAGCACAAAATTTTAATTTATAAATAGCGATAATTTTAGGAAAAATAAAATATAAAACTTACCAAGTCCTCGTAGAATACTCCCCATATGGCATCAACCTCTGATTTGAGCTAGAATAAGAGAAATCAGAAGACCAGACAAAAGAACTAAAAATAGGATATATTATCTTGTATTGATATAACACCAATGATGGTGAAGAAATATTATAAAAAAAGTAAAATTAGAGTTATATTTACTGAGGGTGTTCCAATGTGATGAATAGTGGTGGAAATATAGGTTAGATAGAAGATATCCACCAAATATCCAAGGAGAGAAGAGGGGGGGGGGTGGCTATAATGGAGAAACTATGAAAATGATGAGGGAAGATAAAGAAATTAAGTTTTAAAGGAAATAGGGTAAAAATTTTAATTTACACATTTTCAATAGTATATATAGTTTGGCCACATGATTTTCTAAACTATGCACTAATCGTGTATCCCTATTGTTTAGGAGCACCACACCCCGCACGATTATGTGCACAGTTAGACAGAACTTGTGAAAACTATGTGAAGTAAACCTATAATAAATTATAGATATAACTTGGTTTTTAGGATCCCTTCACACTATTTATCGAACGGTGCTCCTCCTCTTTTTGGTTTTCATGGTTTAGGGGCACGATTATTCAAACTGTGTGCCTCATCCTACTTCTTGAAAAATAGGAAACCTAGGCCCCGAACCTTCTTGAATGCTCCTAGAATCTCCCCTACTCCATTGGTCACATCCATTAAGATAAAAATATTTGTTTTTTATATAATTAAAAAGGTTCTATACCTTACTTAAGAACTAAGTTCTTACAAAATCCCTCTACAATACAACTCATCCCTGAGTTGTACTTCTGAGCGTGGTTGAGTTGCATCCAAGAACAATTCAGACCATTGAGAACATACATCAGACTCCCATTCCCACATCTCCTTCTATATATGTTCATGATTCCATAACACATGAACCATAGGAAATTTTCTACCATAGAGTCTTCATGCTATGGTCAACGATACAAACTGGATACTCTTCAAATGAAACATCAACCTCTAATTCGATTTCCTTGGTATTGATGGCATGACATGGGTCAATGTAATAATGGAGAATCTAAGAAACATAGAAGAAATAAAAAATAACCCTGTAACTCTAATGGAGAGCTATACAATATGCTACCGGCCTTATCCTCTCTATGATATTGAAATGACCAATGATTCTAAGTATTGACTTTAATTTCCTTTGAATCTATTAATGACCCAATCTAAGAGAGACTTGCATAAAGATTTGATACCCCACCTCAAACTCTAAAGTTAGGAGATGTCGATCAACATATGAATTCTACCTATTTTGTTCCATTTACATATATTTCTTGATAAATTTTACCTACTTTGATGTCTCTTGAATGTGACATAGTCCTAGTAGTGATACCTTCCCTACTTCTAACCAATATAGAGGTGAATGAAATGAACAACCATAGAGTGCCTCATAAGGAACCATATAGACAGTCACTTGGAAACTATTTTTATAATAAAAATTATTAATAGGAAAGTTATTTTCCCAATATACTCTAAATTTTATCATACATGGACATATTATATTCTCCAGTACCTATATAGTGTGTTCGGACTGATTGTTGGTTTGAGGGTGGTATGTTGTACTTAGAAGTATATGTGAACTAAGAATTTTCACCTCTTATTAGAACTGAGAAGTAAACCAGTAATACCTATCTGATACAATGGTGTGTGGAATATTTTGAAGTAGTATGACCTCTTAAAAATATATCCTCCCAAGATCATCTATTGGGAAGGTCTCCCAAATAGTCAAGAAGTGGGAAAACATCATTAGTCTATCGATGATCTCCCATACAACGTCACTACCTCATGGGGAATTTGGCAACACAATCATGAAATCTATGGCGATATAATCTTATTTATATTTTGGTATGGGTTTTAGCTATAAAATTCCAGAAAGCCACTAGTGTTCCACTTTCACCTACTAATAGGTGGAACACCAAGTAGAAAAGCTTGTGATCTTATTTTTCATCTAAGGACACCAATACTAGCGGTATAATTCATGATATATTTTAGAAATTCTAGGTTGTACTACCCATTTAGAGGCATGATATTCTTACATCAATTCTTATCACATTTCTTCAAGAACCCAGACACACCCCTGAATATACAATATCTTATCCTCATCAAAAACCCAACCAGGTGGTGGCTCCACACCAGAAACACTTTCCCTCAAAACCAAGACTTTGGGATCATAAATTTTCCTCCTCTTCAATTGATCAAAAAATTATGAAACCATTAATAAATATACGAGGATAGGTCATCTATGACATTCCTAAAATTCCATATTCATTTAAAAAAATAGATCCATCAAATGCCACTCACCACTAGCTTCTTAAACCACTTTAGTTAGAGCTTTTCATCTCAAATAATCAACAAGTTCATTTCCTTAATCTGATGTATAAGAAATATTAGATTCAAAATAATGAATATATTCAACCCATATTCACCTACATAGGTTCAAATCCTTTATATAAAATATGAATTTGAGGATTTTATGGTCCATGTATACTAGGAACCACTCCCCTAATAAGTAATGTCTCTAGAAACACAAGTCATGAACAGAAGATGCTAACTTGAGGTCATGAATTGGGTAATTATTCTCACAAGGAATCAACTAATTATACTTTTATACCATGAATCACTCACCTTGCATCAAAATAGGCTCCCATCACAATGCATAATTCATTATAGTAAACTATGTAACCACTACCAGGATTAAGAAAAAATTAGGATAAAAAATGAGTTCAATATTCCTTTCAACTCCTAAAAGGCCTTGTCATAAGATTTTGACCATGTGAAATTTGAAACCTTCTTGGTAAAGATTTTACGTGGTGCTGTAAGGTGAGAAAATTTTTGGATGAAACATCGATAATAACCGACTAGTCCTAAGAAGCTTGGAATATCAAAAACATTCTTGGGTTGCTCCAAATAAACAATAGTTCTCAACTTCTATAGATCCATGAAAACCCCTCCTACTTATATAATGTGACTTAGGAAGTGAACTATGTCAATCCAAAAGAGAATCTTGGTGAGCTTTTCATATATCTAATTCCCCATTAGTGAACTTAGTATAATGTTAAGGTGTTTGGAATGATCACGTCTAATATGAGAGTACAGTAAGATAGCATCCAAAAACATGAACACAAAGGCATCCATGTACGGTAGGAAAACCTAATTCATCAAGGCCATAAAAACTATAGGTGTGTTGTTCAAACCAAACCACATTACTAGATACTCATATAAGCTACACCTACTTAGAAAATTTATACATGGTATATCCAAGGGATTGAATCTCACCCAATGATAGCCTGATCTAAAATTAATCTTCAAGAAGACATTGGATCATCAGAGCTATTCAAAGAGATCATCTATACAAGGAAGTGGGTACCAGTTCTTAATTGTAAGATAATTTAACCACTAATAATCCACACATCACCTCAGGGTACTATATATATTATTGGAAAGAAGTATCAGTGAACACCAAGGAGAAGTATTGGGTTGTATAAACTCCTTGGATTCTAGATCCTCTACCTACCTTTTGAGTTCTTTAAGCTTAGAAGTATCCATAATTTATGGAGGGATATATGTCTATTCTACTCTTAGAACAAGATCTATGGTAAACTATACATATCTATAAGAAGGTATCCTTTTAATATTGTTAATAAATAAATCTCTAAATAATTCCACCACTGTAGGTAATACTACATATCTTACATTATGATCATCATGAAAAGGCAAAAAATATGGACCCACACTTTTCTCATCCCATTATGCTCCGATCCATCTCAACTTTCCTAAACATATCATTCTCCCTTGTAAGCATAGATACCACTAGAACTATACATATTGTATCTGGATCCCTCAACCTTGATCAAATCCTTTTATTAAATATCCAGCAGCACTCTAGATTTTAGCCTAACATGGAGCCACATATCCCACTCAAGAACCTAAAGCTGGTGTAGATCCTCTCCCACTAGGAACTAGTGAAAAGGTTATGAAAAATATATAAAGATGGCTCATTAATCCATATACTCGACACTCTACTAGATCCCTATCACATTGATGCTTCATGTGACCCTAACTTCCACATTAATGGAATGCAACATAACTACCAGTGGGTATACTCTGACTTCCACTGCCCTGGAGAGAAGTCTCAAAGTGATGCTTCCTACCACTAGATGAACCACTTTCTTTCCTAGCTGTAGAACCAACATGCCTTATATATTTAGCTTCCCTTAGACTAACCTTAAAGATAAGGGACTTGTCCACCATCTCAAAAATAGTATTCAGTCTGAAGACATTCACTTTATACTGAACGACATATCTAAGCCCCTCCTTAACATGCCTCACCCTAGACAACCCATCACCATCAAAAGTAGGTGAAAAATCTAGAGCTCACTGAATTGAGCTAAGTAATCCATGAAGGACGTAGTATCCTGTTCTATATAAATGAATCCCCTATATTAATTAGTTCTTATCATCTCTAGAAATAATTAGTCATAGAAACTAGTCTATAATACCTCTAGACCATACCCCAATGCTAATATGATTGAGTAATAACATCCCAACACCTATTGGAAGATATAAGAAGAATATGGGATGAGAGTTTCACACTTCTATTTAGAGTAGTCTCCATGTGATAAAAGATTGTATAGATATCCTCAATCCATGAATTATATTCTTGGGGACTTCTTTCCCCCAAGAAAGTAGGTGGGTGTTTCTATTCGAACTCCCTCATCAACTCAGACATAGTGGGTGTAACCCATGGAGCTCCCTATCACGACCCATCTTTCGGGGCCCATGCCGTGACTAACCCAAACCCGCCTTCCATAGGCTAGGGGTTGGAGACTATCATTGGAAAGAAATATCCCTAAAATGGGAAGGTATTTCCTTTTTAACCTAAACAAACACACAGTCCAAGAACACAAAACGAAGCAACCACAAAGTAAACTACTATAGTAAAAGTGTGCTGAAAATAAAGGGGATGGAATACAATACCAACTAAAAAGTAAAAGTACAATTGAAAATTACAAATACAACTAAAAGGTGAAAAAAAACTCCTAGATCATCCACCAAGGATCCTACCTGAAGGGTAGGTACAACTCACGATTAGTAGTCCCTGTGTCACATCACAC
Organism: Viscum album; assembly: GCA_963277665.1. NCBI lineage: Eukaryota > Viridiplantae > Streptophyta > Magnoliopsida > Santalales > Viscaceae > Viscum > Viscum album. The sequence continues at coordinate 1,919,654,561 of OY728152.1, forward strand.
CAAATGGTCTACCACTGAGTACTGTCCAGTCTTGGCTCCCTCAGCCTCGATCAATGTTGTTCATCATCTACACAAGACACAATAAGGTGTGGAAATAGCCCGTGCAGGGGTCAGTATAACAATACTCAGTAGGGACCCCAAAACCACTGAAGGTCTCCTAGAGTTCCACAAAGGAAATACCACAAAGAAAGACCTCAATCTCAAAGCACGAAGCAATAGACATCAACTCTACTTAGGTATATGCCCATACATATACCTAAGATATCAAGATATACCCATCCCATACATGAGATAAGTATACTAAAAAGGTAACACCATTAAGGTAGAAGTACCACATAGGTATCCTCACGAAGATAGAAGCACCGCACATGCAACACCATGAAGACAACACAACAAAGGTAGAAGTACCACACAGGTAACACCACGAAGATAAAAGTACCACATAGGTTACACCACGAAATTAAGAAGACTCAGCTCACACTCATGTATAACTTAAGTATAGAAGTATAGATGATTAGTTGTAAGGATAGATCATCTTATTCTATTAAGAAGCACTGCTGCAGACCCACACATGATCGATATGTACTAACCCCCGCTAACCCACAAACGATCTGATCCACACAATATTGATATGCGCTGACCCACATAGGATCATTCAGCACTGACCCACATAGGATCTGATAGAATCTGACCCACATAGGATCAATATATGCTGACCTACACAGGATCAATGTTCTTTCTTCATGTTACATCCTACCACAGGATTTCTCACACCTGATGCGCTCGAGTTCCGTAGAATATGCCCCTTGAGATATCGGCTATACCTTGACCAACACTAATATCTAAAAAGGAGTATCCCGAAATACCGCCATGTCATAAGGGTTCCAACGCGGAAGACACCACATCAATCGGACGCCCAGTCTGTGAGTTATAAGCATTGTAGTTCTGAGGGCCCGATTGGATTCGGGTTTGATCCAACCCAGTCATACTCCAAATATCTCCAAAACTCAAGTAGAGTATACCAAAAGAACCGTCTCACTCCAAGGGTCTTAGTGCCATAGATGATTCATCAAACAGATGTCCACTTCTCAAGATATGGTCTTTTAAACATTTCTGGGTCTGGTCAGACCTGGTGTGACCAACCCGATTCGGGTCGACCCGACCCGATCTGGGTCCAATTCGACTGGGCTGGGCCATGGAGGGCTTATCCCATTGGGCCGAGGTTTGTCCCAACCTGTAAGGGGGGAACGGCCCGACCCGAAAGGGGGGCGCGGCCCAACCTGGAAGGGGGGGCGCAACCCGGCCCGCAAGGGGGAGGCTCGGCCCGTAAGGAGGCAGCCTAGCCCAAAAGGTGGTGGCTCGGCCCACAAGGGGAAAAGCTAGCCTACAAGGGGGAGGCCCAACCCGCAAGGGGGAAGCCCAACCTGTAAGGGGTAGCCCGACCCGCAAGGGAGCGACTCACCGATTCGGCCCACGGTGGGGTCCACCCTAGCCGACACGAGAGGGGAGCGACCCCCCATTTGAAATGTGAAGCGGCAGTGCCTAAGGATGCTGCCAGGTCACTACAGGACCCTTTTTAGGTATCACCGCTGCGGCGTCGGAGTCGCGGCTCCTTCGGTGGCACGCTGGTCACGCCACCCTCCACTTCTGCGACCGACTGGTGTGTCGGCCGTCTCTTCTGACCGGCACCGCTGATAAGCCGTGGCCGGTTCCTCCATCAGCATGGGTACACTGCCTCCTTCCTCGCGGCCAACCGGTGCTGGACGATCTACTGATCGCTGCGGATTAGTGTCACAACCTCCTCTTTTGGCGTGCGACAACACGCCGCCTCCATTGTAGCCAGATAGTGCCACTGTGACGACAATATTCCATAGATAATGCAAGGGTAGCAAGGTAGTGGAGGGTTTGTGATAGGTTTTTTAGGCTCGCGCCCTCCACGTTAGCTTATAATCAACATGATGGAGGGAAAAAAGATTCTACGACTCTTGAGATTAAAACCAAAAGTAAACCCTACCTTAAGAACGATGGAGAAACACTTGCAATTAAGGAAGTGAGTAGGTGTTCACCGGTCCCCTTAACTAGCCTCCAACGACGTCACTAAATCATTGATCTTCGGTTCAGGGTCTCGGTGTCTCTCATCACCGCTCACCGGTACCGGATCTGTCCTCCAAGGGTTTGGTGTTGCAACACTTTACCGGCACTTCGTTTCTTGGTGAAGTAGTGTCGGCACCTCTCCCCAAGCTCTATATAAATATGAGACGGGGAGGGTGTTTAATGCTCGTAGAATTTATGATGGTGCATTAATATGAACATTCCTAAATTTTAACAATGCAGTTACATAGGATTTGAAGGTTCAAGCCATTTAATGTCTTGACACATCGCTAGTCCCACATTGCCGCTTGTCTGTTGGAGGAAAATATAAAAAGAAAATAAAATAGTTAAGTTATTTTATTTTTCTTTTAAAAGTTCCAAAATCTATCTTTTTCTTCCAAACTACTATGGTTGAAGTAAATCCTCCCTTAAGTGAATCCCGGTGGTGCGGATTCAAAGGTTCCCTCAGATTTTTAATCCGGGCAATGGTTAAAAAGTCACACTCCTGGGTGGCTCCCAATAAAGTACAACCTCTATCTTATCTGGATCCACTAAAACTCCAGCCTCTGAGATAACGTGTCCCAGAAAGTGGACCTCTCGTATCCAAAACTAGAACTTCGAGAGCTTACCATAAAGATAGTGCTCTCAGAGTGTATCCAGAACTATTTGTAAATGATAGGCATGCTCCTCCTCTAATGTTGAGTATATAAAGATGTCGTCAATGAAGACCACCACAAAGTGATCGAGGTATGGCTAGGAGATCCTATTCATGAGTCCCATGAACACTTCTGGGGTGTTGGTCATGCCAAATGACATAACCAAGAATTCATAGTGGCTATACCGACATCTAAAGGTCATCTTCTGCATATCCTCATATCATACTCTGAGGTGATGATAGCTTGATCTTAGGTCTATATTCAAAATCCAACGAGCTCCCTTAAGATGATTGAAAAGATCATCAATCCTCGGAAGTGGATACTTGTTCTTCACGGTCACCTGGTTCAAGTTCATGTAGTCCACACAGAGTCTCAAACTCCCATATGCCTTATTGTCAAACAAAATCGGGGCTTCCCATGGAGAAACACTGGTCCTTATGAACCCCTTTCTCTACAAGTCCTCTAATTGTGCCCATAACTCAGGAAGCTCCGTGAGAGCCATCTGATATGTTGGAAGGACCTAGGGGATTTAGCACTTATGAGTCCAGAGTTGGTATGGGATACCACTCAGAAGGTGAAGATCATCCATGAGTAGATGAAGACTGCATAGAGAAGACAAAATTCTTATGCTAATAGGAGGTAGAGACTTTTGGAGTTCAATTAGGGTGACCATGTCTTCCTATGGGTCTCACCTCGACATGGTTTATGGAGATTTGGCTGAGGCGACAAGTTATCAATGAGTTTTATCAAACCATTTCTGATAATTCGGAGGATAGGCAAGGTGGTATACCACTTGGAACTTCCACTGAAGTTGGAGAGGGTGCATAGCGTCTTCCACATATCCCAGTTGAGGAGATACGTGCATGAACCATCTCACGTCATCGACCATGGCGAGCTGAACTTTGATGATGGGGAGACATTTATGGAGGTTCCAGTAGAGATTGAGGATCGATAGGAGTAGGTCCTTCATGGGCAGTCAATATCTCTAGTGTGCGTTCACTGGCAGCATGGGAACCTCCAGAATATCACATGGGAGTGGGAGGATCAGATTCGTACTCAATATCCCCATTTGTTTCATTAGTCTATATTGTGGATTTCAGGGACAAAAATCTATAAAGGTGGGGAGAATGTAAGGACCCAGATTTTCATGTATTTTTTTTATTTATATGGAATTATTTCGAGACTTAAAAATCTGACGGAGCGTGATTCCAAGGCCTGAAGTGTCCGGAATGGTCTATCAAAGTTTTGTCAAACTTTAAATAGAATGTGTAAGAATTTTTACTAAAGAAGTGTAATAAATCTTAAATGGTTGCCCAGATTAGAAATATGAGGGAACTATTGTGTTCAAGATGGAAGTTTTACCCTAGGCATGACTTAAGTTTAGTTGGCGTGGGCCTCCTGTGAGAAAAACCAAAAAATGGAATAATCGTAAATAAAATAATTAAAGAAATTGTTTTATTTTTCAAATGCTTATAACTCATGAATGGTATCCTAGATTAAAAATCCGAGACCACCTTTGAAAAATAAAATAATTTTCACTTAATTATTTTATTTATGGTAAAAAACTAACATTTACTGGTGGCTCACAACGACCAATGTTAGTATCTTCATAAATAAAGAATACCCTCATGAGTTGAGTGGTGGTCTCATATTTTTAATCCGAGTTACCGTTTGTGAGTTATAAGTATTTGAAAAATAAAATAATTTCTTTAATTATTTTATTTACGATTATTCCATTTTTGAGTTTTCTCACAGGAGGCACGTGCCGACTAAACTTAAGTCACACCTAGGGTAAAACCGACATCCTAAACTCAATGGTGCCCTCATATTTTTAATCCGAAAAATCATTTAAGAGTTATTCCACTTTTTCAGAAAAACTATTTACACATGCTATTTAAAGTTTAACAAAACTTCGACAAACCATTCTGGGCACTCCGGGCCTCAGAATCACACGCTGTCAGATTTCACGATCTCGAAATAATTCTATATAAATGAAAAAAATTACCTTAAAATCCGTGTCTTTACACTCCCTCCATGAACTATAAAAGACATAGGAAACCCTCTCTAATATGAGTATCAGTGCATAGTCCAGGTATAATAGGTGGTGATATGAGAGGTTCCCCAAGTGGCACTACATGTGGTTAAAGTCCTACCACCTAAGGAGTATAGTTATCACTACCTTCCGGATGCTCGACCTAATGCCATCATGGAGACATATATCTATAATTCCAAGCACACAACTGAGAACAAGATACAAGGAAGAATATATTATAGATATGAAAACAAGGATAGTCTCATGGACTCACTATAAGAGATATGATATCCCTAGTACCTATTCTAAAGCTAGTTTATATAGTGAGACTTCAATTCTTAATCATAAAGGTTCAGTTATATGGGGTTCCAAGTCCAATTTATATAGGAAAACCCTTTAAGTTGTAATTGAAAACTCCATTTAATTGGCTTTTTTTAAAAAAATTAGGAATTTAAATTTAGTAATTCTACACATAATGGTTCAATTATATGGATTTCCATTCCCGATTTATATAGAAATAACACCCTATAAATTGTAATTAACACTACATTTAACTAAAATCAACTATTTAACATTAGGTATTATAATATAACATGTCTATATAGGATGGTTCAGTTATATGGACTTCCATTACCAATTTATAAAGGCATAAAAATATAAATTATGTTGGAAACTCCTTACTTTAATGATCATAAATCATGTTTATTATGTTTCTAATGAGATCCTTGTTTCCTGATAGTATATTTTTTTATAAAGAAAATTGGATAGGTATAGAACATGTTCCAATGATAGAGTGGTGATATCATTAGTTCAAATGTGCTATCCCTAGATGAACCACTATCATACATGCTACTATTGGCTTGTGCCACTACTAGTTCAACTATGCTACCACCAGATTTATGCCATCGTCATACATGTACTACCTCTAGACGTGCTACCATTAAATTATGCCACCGCTAGTTCAACTATTATACCACTAGTGTTCTGCCTCTAATACCTCAAGAAATGCCACCACCAGGCTTGTACCACCACTTGTTCATCTGAGATACTTCCAAACGAGCTACTTCCCAATGATCTACCACTGAATAAGTTATTGTTGGAATCTACTACCTTCATCTTTCTTCCATTTCTATTATGTCCTTCATTAAAATTTAATGTTTCTAACAACGAGTTTATGGGAGTAAATATAGAGATCCACACATGTTTTTAAGAATTATTATTTCCTAAACCACTCCACAGATGTATTGAAGAAAAAGTCAGTGGTTTCCTGATTTAATGCTCAGTATGAGGATTCAGGATTTATTTATTATTATTCATTAATGGATAATTAGGATCTAAAAATATATATATATTTCTGAATATATCCCTCATGTGCATATGTGTAGTGGAATGATTGATTCAAATATACTAATACATGAAAAATGTGTAAGTGTGGAATATACACAGAAGATCAAGAACCTTTCACACACTAAATCAAGAGATCTGAGTAGAGAATATACAGATATAAAATAAAACTCCAAGGCAATTTGTTTTCCTACAATTTTATAGAAACTTGTTCGACATCCTCATCAAGACAAATATGAGGATCCTAGAGAATATGAATCTACTCAGACCAAGCAACACTACATATTCTATCTATTCTTATTTACTATATCTATTTTTGCTAACATTTGATAAGTGTGTTGTATTTATTTTTATTTTTTCATACACTAACTCTTATGCTTTAAATAGAGTATTATAGACACATTCTATCAATATTTATCTATTTTTTACAGACAACAGCTATGGAATAGGTCCTATTTGGCCTATGTTTTATTTATTCCCATGTATAATTATGGGATAGGTTTTGAGTCTAGATAACCTATGTGTTTTTGTTTGTAAACCCAATCCATTTTGTGGATTTGATTATTTATATAATAATCTATTTGGTTGTGGGTGATTTTATAGTGGAGGGAATTATGTCTCAGTTTGAGAATAAACCCCTTATTTACTCTACTATGAGATCTCTTAGTTTTTTTTCTACATTTCAAAGTTAAAATTGCATTTGGATTTTAAATCTATAAACAGACTTATATTTTATCGTTAGTCTTAAAATGTGTTTATATAAAGTATTTGATTAAGTAAACTATTTTCAAAAGTTAAATTAATTTCAAACATTGTTTTAATTGAGCCCTAATCTCTCTTTAATAAATATTTTGAAAGAATAAACTTATATTTTATACCATTTTGAATAATTGGGTGGTTTTTAATTAAATTTAGGGATTTCTTTTTAAAGTTTTTTTAACAAAAAAATTATTAGGAACTAAATTCACCTTCCTCTTGAGTTACTTACTCTAAAAAACATTTGGTATTAAATTAATTTCAATTATATTATCAACTATGATTTAGTTTTATTTTAAAGATATTAAATTTTTGTAATTTATAAATTTAGATCTTTATGGATACTATAAAAGAGGGATATGATACCAAAAGACCTCCTTATTTTAACTATACAAACCATTATTAGTGGAAAACTAAAAAGACAATGTATCTTGAGAGCATGGGTTTTGAAATCTGGACTATGTTTGAAGATAAATATGAATTACCCAATATAGATAGAGTTACTTGAAGTTATTCTACTAATATAGAATATAATAATAACCATAAAGTCATGAATTCTTTGTATTGTACTTTAGGTGATGATGAATTTAATCTAATTTCTTCATATACTATAGGTTTTTAAATTTTGGATACTTTAGCTATTTCTCATGAGGGAACTTCTAATGTTAAATAAATTCATTTAAATACTTATACTATTAAATATGATACTTTTAATATGAAACTTTATGAACCGATTTCTAATATATATCTTAGTTTTAATAAGGTTGTGAACATAATGAATTCATTGGTGAAACATATTTCTAATAAAGATCAAGTGATATGACATTTGAGGTTTCTACTAGATAGATGGAGTGGAACTTATATTTCAAATAGAGATTAATGTGATGTTATCAATTTACCTATTAAGGAGATGATAGTAAAGTTGATGATGTATGAGGAATAACTCAAATTAAAAAGAGAATAGAAGGATGAACCAAAAAGGAAATATGATTCTTTTAAAAACAATTCTTCAAGAAAAAAGGGGAGAATATAAGATGATAGTTCATGTGATGAAGAGTCACCTATTGACAATGATGAAGAGATGGCCCACTTGGAAAAAATATCCAAAACAAATTAGAAGAGGAAGAAATTATTTAATAAACCCATTTATAAAGGAAAATATGATAGTTAATGTAATTTGATGAAGGAATAGAATAAAGATAATTTTATGAATGAAATAGTTTGTTATGAATGCAGGAGAAAAAGTCATGTCAAAGATGATTGTCCTAAGTTAAGATTTAAGTAGAAGTATGATGATAAGGATAGGAGGTACAATAAATACATGAAAGAAACCTGGAGTGATTCTGATGATAGCTCAATTGATTCAGACTCAACCTAAGAGGATAAGCATGATAAATCTACCATGTTTTTTATATCAAACACATATAAGGTATCTAATTTATTTCTTGCTTCTACTATTCATATTTATAATTCTTTTAGATAAAAAAAGTAATGAAAACATATATATTGAATATATATTTGATTAATATAATATTCTGGAAGATACTTTTAATGATATTAAATAGAAATATAATATTTTAAAGAAACAACATACCTAGATTGTAAGTTTTATAATCAATCTTACTATTGAGAAAGATAAAAATTATCAACTGTTAAGAGATAAAATTGAGTTAAAATTTTATAATGAGAAACTAAATAAATACCTAGAAATATTTAAAATTGGGATAAATAATCTTAATCAAATTCTTGGAAAGTAGAATGCTCTCAAATACACCACTGGAATAGGCTATCAGCCTGGAAAGAGGAGAATCATTAAAAATAGTTTTATTCCTAGTATCAGTTATGAAAAATATTTTACTAGTTCTTATTCTACTAGACCTAATAAAGTACTTATTTATAAATTTTAAAAATATTATTTTAAGAAACCTATTAAACAATTATGGGTTCCTAAGGCTTTGGTTACTAACATTACTAAACCCAAGAAAATTTGGGTACCAAATTCATTTTTGGTATGAAATTTGTTTTGTAGGAAACTATATTGAAAATATCCAATAAGAACTTATGGTACATGGACATTGGATATTCTAGACACATGATTGGAGAATATTCAGGTTTTAAGAATCTGAACATGATGAATGGTGGATATGTCACTTTTGGTGACAATGCTAAAGGAAAAATTATTGGACTTATTCAAATCGATAACTCTAAAACTATTTTAATTTTGAAAGTATTATTTGTAGACGGATTAAAATATAATATTCTTAGAATATCAAATCCATGTGATGATAGTTTCCATGTTAAGTTTTAAAATAATTCATGAGATGTTTTTGATTCTAAAAATAATTTAGTTTTTAATTCTTTAAGAAATGATAATGTTTATGCTATTAATTTAGATTCATTATTTTCTCAAAATATTTCTTGTCTGAGTGAATTTTAAAAATAATCTTAGCTTTGGCATAGGGTACTATTTCATTTAAATATTCATTCACTTAGAATGATCACTAGTAAAGGGTTATTAAGAGATCTACCTAAACTAGAATTTCCAAATGATAAAGTCTATAACCCATGTCAAAAGGAGAAACAACACAAAATATCTTTCAAATTAAAAAAACAATTTTAAACTTCTCTACCCCTATAGTTGGTTCACATGGAATTGTTTGGACCTTATAGAGTTTCTAGCTTAAGTGGGAAGCACTATGTTTATGTTCTTGTAGATTAATTTTCTAGGTATACTTGGTATTATTTCTAGATCACAAAATTAAACCTTATTCTTATTTTATCAAGTATGATAAATATGTACAAAATCCTAGTGGACTTAGAATTAAGACATTAACAAGTGATCATGGTTGTGAGTTTGAAAATCAAGGCTTTGATTTTTTTTCTCACAAAATGTCTATAATCATAATTTTTATTCTCCTAGGACCCCATCGAAGAATGGTGTTGTATAAAGGAGAAATATAACCCTTCAATAAATTTCCTAGACCATACTCAATGAGTATTACTTACCTATTTATTTTTTCATATAATATATAAGTACATATTATTAAATAATAACAAAGTCTTAATTAGACTCCTCTTAAAGAAAACTCCTTATGAATTATGGAATGGTATAAATCCAATGGTTAATTACTTTATAGTTTTTGGTTTCAAATTATTTATTCTTAATAATAAGTATAATCTTGAAAAATTTTCTTTCAAGAGTGATGAGGGTATATTCCTTGGTTATTCAACTTATAGTAAATCATATAGGGGTTTTAACAAAAGAAAAAAGATTTTATAGGAATATGTTCATGTAAAAATTAATGAAATAGATCCACATGAGCCTAATACCATTTTTTAAAACATTGAAGATGATTTTTTAAATATGAAAATAAATTCCAAACCTTCTAAAAATTCTGTGAAGGAAGTAGAAAATTCAACTAGTTCCAAGGAACAACCCAAACCTGAACCTGTGGAAGACAATGAGATTTTCAGCCCTTATTTTCCTAGAACTATTAGAACTCATAGATACCATCCTCTAGATGATGTAGTTGGATATCTAGATAGAGGTAAAAAACTAGACATTCTCTTAGAAATTAGGTTGAACATCAAGAATTCATGTCATAACTTGAACCTAAGATCATCAATGATGAAATTAATGATGATTGTTTTTGTGATTTCAATGCAATAAGAACTTAATCAATTTAAAAGAAACTAAGTTTGGGAATTATTAGATAGAAATAAAGACACTCTGACTATTTTCACTAAGTGGGTATTTAGAAACAAAGTTGATGAGTCAGGCACTATAGTCTGAAATAAAGCTAGATTGGTTTCACAAGGATATAATTAGGAAGAGGGTATTGACTATAAGGAAACATTTATACCCATGGATAGAATTTAATCCATCAAAATATTTCTTGACTATGATGCACATTTGGATTTCAAAATATATAAAATGGATGTTAATAGTTCATTATTAAATGGTTATATAGTTGAAGATGTTTTTGTTGAACAACCCCATAAATTTCAAAATCCTTATTTTCCAAATCATGTTCTTAAATTAACTAAATATTTATACAGTTTAAATAAATCTCTTAGATATTAGTATAATAGTTTCATCACTTTTATAATTTCTAAAGGTTTTTCAAAAGGCATAGATTACCCTACTATTTTTATAAAAATAATTTTAAAATATTTTGTAGTAGTTCAAATTTATGTTGATGATATTATTATTGTATCTTATAATTTTTTTGTACTAATTTTTCAAAAAGGATGCAAAGTGAATTTGAAATGAGTTTTATGGGTGAACTTAAATTCTTTCTTGGTTTTCAAAATAGAGATGGAATCATTTTTAAATCAAAGTAAGTACACTAAAGTCCTTGTAAAATGTTTTGGTTTGGATAACACTGAAAATAGTGATACTACCATGAGTACCACCTATATGTTGAATCTTGATGAAACTAGAAAGTCAGTTTATCAAACTAGTTACAAAGGTATAATTGGAAGCTTTATGTATATAACTACTGGCCAACCAGATATTGTGTTTAGTATGTGTATGTGTGCCCATTTTCAATAAAATCCTAAAGAGTCTCATTTAATTGATATTAAAATAATTTTTAAATACCTAAAATATATAACAATTTTTTCACTATTCTCTCCTAGAGGACAAGCCTTTGACTTAGTGATTTATTTAAATGAGGATTTTTGTGGTTGTAGTTTAGATAGTAAAAGTTCCCATGGAACATGTCACATTTTGGGAAAATATCTAGTATCTTGGTGTAGTAAAAAGAAGAATTATATTTCACTATATACTACTGAGGCTAAACACATAGCTACAAGAAATTATTGTGTACAGATTTTGTAGATGAAACACACATTGCTATACTATAAATATCAATTAATAAATATCCCTATAAATTGTAAAAAAAACTCAATATATATTTCTAAGAATATTGTGTCTCATTCTTGGATAAATAATATTAATGTAATATATAACTTTTGAGTGATAATTTCCAAAAATGTGATATAACTCTTGAATTCATACGAACTAAACATCAACTTGATGATATTTTTAAAAATCTCTTGAATTTTGGGAGATTTAATTATATCAAACATGAATTTGGAATGATAAATTTCAGTTAATCATCCACTGTTGGAATGATACACCGTTGGGTGATCTACCATTGGTAATCCACCATTGGGTGATCCACCATTGAGTGATCCACCATTGGTAATCCACCATTGGACGATCCACCATCAGTGATCCACTATTGGGTGATCCATCAATATTGGTTATCCACCATTGGTGATCCACCATTAGGTTATCCACTATTGGGTGAGCCACCACTAGTGATCTACGATTGGTTAAGTCACTATTAGAGAGTCACCGTTGGAATGATCCACTATTGGGTAATCTACTAGTATTTGTTTTTATTTTTCTACCAGTCCTAATTTTTTGTGTTAAAATTTTATTTGATTTAAATTTTATTATATTTTTAAATTAAAATCCCTATATGATATAATTTGGACTAAAATACAATTTTGAGTCACTCTCTCTCTCACACATACCAATCAAACCATTATTACTTCCCTTTTCTCCCAAACTATAGCCTTCTTTGTTCCCTTACTTCATATCTTGATCCAAGTGAAATGGTGAGAGTTAAACACACTTTAATATCATCTTTAGAAGAATCACAGCTTGTGAAGATATCTTATAAAGAAATGAGCCATGATTTAGTCGAGCTAAAAAATCCTTAGCTTACAAATTGTGTGGTAATTGAAGAGAAAGAAGTAGATGTGAAATGGATTTTTTCGAGAAATTCATTAGTGATAAAGGTGATTCAGGACCAAAGTTGGTTATATTGATTCAACATAAATAATATAACTTTTTTTGAGGTTAGTTCATTAGTTTAACCAATACCTAGAGTAAAACTTTGGTGGGAATAAAGATATAATTAGGTGTATGATATATGTAAAAGAAGTTAGTTTTTATTCAATAGAATGGGATAAGTGTATCAATGTACCTCAATAAAGACTTTTTCATGATTATAAAGGTTCAATACCAAGTGAAAATTAGAAGTTTTTGTATGAGGATGCTCTGATGAACCTGACTAGGGATGATACAATGAGGATACTTGCTTCTATAGAGCTAGATGGTGAGTGTAGACTCATGTTTAAATTCATTCAGCATATGATATGTCCCAAGAAAGGATATTTTAGTGCAATGAGGTATCAAGATGTCTATATTTTATTCCTTATGAAAATAGGGGATAGAATCAAACTTTGTAGATATCTTATGGTGTATATGATAGAGATGTTCAAGTCATATTCCAGGTCAAACTCATTGATTTACCCTAATCTCATCTCATCCATGCTAGAATCCAAGGGATTAGTTGATGGGTAGAAATAATCAATGGTAAGTTGTGGTGTTTTTTGTTTAAGAAAAAGTACCTATAAAAGAGTGAAAGTGAACTAGAATCCATGCATGAAGAAGTGGTTTTAGGATAATGAAAATATCAATGAGGATTTTAATCCTATGGATCACCATAATAGACCTAATAATTTAGTAAACCTTATCTTGGATCTAGATAAGATTGTAGTTTATTCTAATGAAGAATCTCAAGAGGAAGTGGCTGAAGCTGAATAGGAAGTAAGTGATCCAGACATATCCAAAATCTCAATTATGTCTTATGGATATTCAAGTCCACCTATTTATATTTCAGTTAGAGAAAGTATTTTGAGTGAAGGAGAAGATGAAGTGACTAAAGTCTCTGGAGAAGAACAAGTACATAGTTCTTTTAAGACCTCTAAAAAAGTTTTTGATGTCTTAGATAGTTCTGAGAATGGGGATAATGGTGATGATAAGAATAATGATGGATCTCATGACTCAAAAGGTCATGATGATGATTGTGTTGATAGTGTTAAGAGGGATTATTTTCATCTATATCCTATTTATTATATTTCTATTAAGTCTGCGGAGAGACCAGGTTCATTTTTGATCGTAGGTGATGTTGCCTCTGTCAGAGATGAGACTCAAGCATTTGTTGAGGGGGAGGAATCCCCAGGTTCTTCCATTTAGAATTTATTATAAAGGGATGAGCCTTCTATCACAGTTGAGGATGAAGCTTCATCCAAGGGGGAGACTTCACCAAGTTCCAAGTTACTTGGAATTTCTTATCTTGAGTTATATGAGGATGATGATAGTGATTATGGTCACAAAATTCCACCAGAGTATGGTGGACCTGATATCTTAGTTGTTGTTGGATCATATCCAAAAGGATCTTTAGTGAATCATATTTATGATTCTGGTTAGCTTCAATCTTTTCCTTCAAATTCTCCAGCTACTAGATCAGAGAATTCAGAGGCTGTCACGCCTAGTCTTGTGAGAGTTCATTCACCTTTGTCTACTGCTGCCTCTATGCCTTTAGAGTTTGTTACCAACGAATATTTGGATGCCTTTAGAGAGAGGTTACTTTCTAATTTTAGGGGAATTCTGAGATCCCAAATGTAACACCCCAATATTTTTTTGAGTTTTTTTAAATTAATTTAATCTTTTAAATTTTTTCATTTCACGAAACACAGAATATATCTTTTTACATAAAATCACTAATTTTGGTTTGAATTATATGAAAAACCAAGTTACTATTGTGCCACACAAAACACTTATATTAGATTGAGGTACAAACAACACTATTTTTGTCTTTTAATGCACACAATACTGATTCCCTTTGATAGCTTGCATAACACACAAGACAGAGTTTTATTGAACTATAAGATACTATTAATATTTTTATTAAAATATTATTATAGCTTCCACCTACACATTTGAATAGAATTTATTAATAAGGTTAAATAAATTGTAAAAATATGATTAAAACATGTATATAAAATTAATCCTTTGGTTTTTAATTAGTATAAGTGAATGTAATAACTATTTGAAAATAAAGAAATTACTTTTCTAAGAAAAATATCTTTCTATGTATAAAAACAATTTTATCTCAATAAATTAAAAAAAATATTTTGATTAATGTTTTCAATAAACTTTATATATTATGTATTCAAAAAATATTTTTGATACTCATCCAATATATTTTACAGGTATAAGATAAGAATAAATCCAATTTTATGAATAAAAAATGTATTTTTCTAAAAGGTAATTTTACCACCTTTTAATGGAGAACCCATTTTAAATATTATTTTTGACACTTTTAAAATTTTTTATTTTAAAAAATAAAATTAATTTTTGGAATCCTAATATAAAAATTTACTTTGGGTGATTTTTTGGTATTTTTCTGTGAATTTTCATTTTTTGATGAATAGTGAAAAACACTAAATTTTAATTCAAAAATGATTTTTTCGTCTAAATTATTTATATAGTTAAATTAAATATTAATTTTGTTTTAGTGTTTAATTATATAAATTTTAAATCAATTAATCAAATTTAGGTCATTGGAATCAATTTTACATTGGAATTGGATATAAAAACATTTCAAACTTTTGAATATTTTTACTTTAAAAACCCGCTTTGTCTTCCCGTCCGTGAGATTAAATTTAAATTAATTTCCCCTAATTATGTTATTAGAATTTTTTAAAAATGATTTCATATTTTTTATCAGCATGATTTATTATTTATAATAATTTTAACTTATTTTTTGACCAAAAAAATATTAGTGAAAGTGATTAAAATCAATTATAATGATTAAGAGAAAAATTACCTTAACAAAGGACTAAACCTTAAACTTAAGGGCCAAAATTACCTAGAAACATGTTAAAAATTCATTTTATGGAAATATTTATACCATATACTCCATTTTATTTAATTCAGATCATTATTTGATCCACTTTACATGGGAAAAACATGGGTGGAATTCCATTTTAAAAACCTTACAAGAATGCCACTCCTCCTCCACTATAAAGAGGAACTCACCCCTACCACTTATTAACACCTATAAATCCATTAGAATCACAAAAAAATTCTCAAATAATCTACCAAAATCTATCCCTTAAATCCTTTAATCCTCCATTTTTTTAGAAATCTAGCTAAGGAATCCCTTTGGTGCAAACTAAGAGGAGTTACCCAAAGAAGAGGGAACATCCTTCCTCAAGCTCCTTTGTTTTATTTTCATTCTCCACCCACTAAACTCTTCCTATCACATGATTATATAATAAACCCATTATCATAAATATAATTATATGTTTTTATTTTAAGGGTTATACCTACACTTACATACACTTTCATCTAATGGGTAACAAACTTACCGTTCTTTTGTACGGAAAAATACCACTACACGAAATGATGTTGTTCGTATTTTATTTATCACCTATCATGGTTGGGAATTATGATGGAAACTATGTTTTTTATATTATATATATTATATTTATTACTTATTTATTATTCTATAATTATTATATAAAAAATACCTCCATTCTTTCGATTTTTTTGTAAATACGATAACTTTGTTTGTGGACATATGGACTACCGCTTCCTCAAAGCGATATAATTAATTCACACTCTACATGGAATGCATTAAGTAGGAGTTTACTGAAATTATATTATATATATGAAATAATAATTCTACTATAATTATATTATATATATACATATATTTTGTTTACTTTATTTCTTTAAATACGACAATAAAACAGAAACAACGTTTAAGCGTACGTACGCCCTACCGTCTCCATGAATGGTGTATTCCATTTCATATTTTTATCATTTATAGATTATTATAAATATTTATATGCTTAATATATATGATATTTATATCATTTTTTACATTCTTTAAATAAGTAAATAATGATCTAAGTAATAGGATCAAGAATGACAAGTCAAAACATATACAAAAAATAAAGCTGATATTACCCAAAACACAACATTAACACAGAGTTGTTAATAAAAAGGTAATATAAAGTCACAAACAAATATTATATGGTATTATATATAATAATATTATTATATGGTATATTTATAATAAAATTATATTTATTATATAGGATGTTTTAACATGTACGAAGAAAGTCAAGACTTATGGTAAGAGTTTTCTCATGTCACTTTTTATATCAAAAATTCCATTTTTATTGATTTTAAAAAAGTATCTTTGAGGATGAGTGGTAACCATAGTAGGATCCAAAATTAGAAAACATATTTGAAGTTTTAAATTCAAAATCATCCAACACCAAACTCGAGGCCTCAATTTGGGGGACACCCACGTCAGCCGAGGCCACGTCGCATGTGTTCACTATCATAGCATTGGTATGCCACCATCGTCGGCCGCCCATCACAACCAGCATTGAATGAAATAATAAATAAAAAGTAACAATCATCCTCATTGATGAAAAAATCAATATTACCTTTGAATAAATCCATTTTTTCTATTGTAAAATATCAAACCATAATAAACAAACTTCACCGATGAACACCGAACAAAATCCGTAAAAACCAAAATAAACATCATGAATGGAATTTTCATTTACAACACTAAAAATAACCATAAAAAAGTGGAATAATCCCATAATTAATTCAATGGAGAAGAAAAAATCCAGTTCACGCTACACCATCAGCCACCAAATCCCACTCCCAAAACCACTTAGATGCCACCGCTCTAGATCCAACTCGGAGAGAAGCAGAGGGGATTAGGGTTAAAGGGATTTGAGCAGTCGACATGACTTGCGCCATGAATAAAAAAACTAACCAAGAAACTATGAACCTGGGAATCATCACACCTAGAAAACATCATATGAGGATCGCTGCATCTCAGAGTGAAGACAACCTTGGATGAGCCTCCTAGAACACCATCGACCGGTCGAAAACACTTCCCAAAGACTCAATGAATACACCACCGCTAACTGACTGGGATAGAGATGAGGTAAATGGAATCTAGAGTAGTGTTGGATTGGGTTAGGGACTTGATAGATAAGTGAATCCATGACTGGCTACCAACCACGGCCACCGAAGTCACCGCCATGTAAATACCACACCTGAAACAACATCAGAGGAGCCATACTGCTAGGGGGACAGTAAGAAAACAAAGAGAAATATGTAAATGAAGAAGGGGGGGGGGGACGAAGCTAGAGAGGTGTTCCAGTCTCCCCCCATTGAGGAACCACCACAAAAACCCTAGTTGAGAGTGCCGAGGAAGAGTCATCTCACTTCTTATATGTGTGAGATACATGCCTTATTCACCACTAATTTATTTTTTATGGTCTATATAATGACCATGGATGTATTATATGATTATTATAATTATATTTATGGGTATTTAAATATCCATTTTATTATATTTATTTCATGGGGTTTATGTTTCAAAAGTTACTAAATCGGTAAACAAATTGTCTCAATTTTCTTTCATTGAGACACATGCTGTGTTATGCACCTATATTTTTCTATGTGGTGTATATACTAAATTTGACATGTTATATCATTAATATCCTTATTTTAATGATGTTTAAGCTTAATTTAATGTTATTATTTTTATTGTATTATGATTAAAATTTACCAAAGTTGTAATGGTTTATTGCTACAATCTCATTGTTTATCGAGATTGTTTATGATTATGCTTCAATTGATAGAATATTTTGATATGTATCTCAATAAATCTCATGAATTTTATTAACATATGGTTATTTATGTTATATACAAGTAATTTTATCTTTTTTTACTCTTTATTACTTAATATAATTAGTAAAATGTTTTGTAATTTTACCTTTTTTATACTCTTTATTACTTAGTATAATTAGTAAAATGTTTTTATAAAAATCCAACAATATTTCTCCTTCCGGTCAGAAATCTATGTTATTTCAAAATAGTGTTTTATAAAAATGTTTTAATATTATCCTATGATGTTTAAATGAAATTTTTACCCAGGTATTAACTTTTTATAAAATTATTTTAAAAGTAATCTTCTTTTTATTTTCTGATCAAGGCACTTTTCTAAACTTTTAAGGTGCTAAAGGAATATTCAGCATGTACGAACTTAACAACCTTCATGACCATAATTCCCTTAATGAACCTTTATAATTTTACATGTTTATTTTTTAAAGAATTTTTTTTCCTAATATTATATAAATTTTATGATTTTAAAATGGTTTTAAAATAAAAATGTTTTTCAATTTTTTTAATGTTGAAAAAGTATTCTAAATGATTTTCAAATATCCCTTTATATGCTTTCAAAAAGTTGTTTTCAAAGAAAAAGATTTAAATAATCTCAAATATTATTTTATAAGTTTTAAAATTATTTTCAAATAAAAAGTCTTTCAAAAATATTTTTAGTATTATTTTTTATGTTTTAAAGGAAAAAGGTTTTTAAAATGTTTACAAGCTTCTTTTATAAGTTTTCAAGGAAATTTTTTTTCAAAATTTTGTCAATATTATTTTATAAGTTTTCAAGAAAATATATTTTCAAAATGTTTTTAAATATGACTTTATAATTTTTCAAAGGTATTTTCAAAGAAAAAGGTTTTAAACATGTTTTCAAGATTACTTAATACATTTTCAAAGAGAAAGGTTTTAAAAAGGCTTAATGGTTTAAAAATATTTTTCAAAGAAAAAGTATATATTTACTTAAGAAATATTTTTAAAATATATTTTAAAATTATTTTCCTTATAAGATGAAATCTATTGGTGTTAATAATTCCTTTTTAGGAAATTATCCAAATGTTCCATTCATATTCTTTCTTTGAATGGTTTATGTATTGATATCATGATGTTTATGAAACCTGTTTCTATTTAACTGGTTAAATGTTTATGAAACCCATTTCTATTTCACGGGTTATATGTTTATGAAACATATTTTCCTTTCACTGGTTATATGCTTATGAAACCCTCTTCTTTTCATGGGTTATGATTTGATGAAATGATTATTAAACTTGTCTCTTTTTTGACAGGTTATGATATGATTACATGTTTTTGATATCCAATTCATTTCATGGGTTATGATATGATTTTTTATGATCTTGTGTAACACATATGTATGATTTCATTATGAGATGGGTGTGATATATATCTCCCTCCAATGAATTGGGTAAAGATTTATATCTCCTAAGATAGACATGTCTAGAATGAGGAGTGAAATAAATTTAGTTAAGGACTTTTTTCTGTTAAGATGGTATTGGGAGTGAACCTTGACTACTAAGATGGTCATGGGAGTGAACCATGACTAAAAAGATGGTATGTGTAGTGAAACCATACTACTAAGAAGACATTGGAAGTGATTCCTTGAATACTCTGGAAATCATTTTATATGATTATGTGTCTTCCAAAAATTCTCTGTCTTATTCCCATGTTATGATTTCATGGATTATGATCTTGATTCCCTTATGATTCTTGTCTTATGAACTAACCATATTTATTCGATAACTCATGTATATGATCTTTGATATACGGGGTATGATCTTCAAATTCTATTCTCATGATCTCATACCCTTATACTCATGTTGTACTTATGTTTATCTCACTTTTTACCCTTATTAAGAATATGATCTCAAACCTTTATTATGTTCCATTTCCCTAGGATATTAAGAAAGGTTTAAGTAAAAGTACTAAAGTGAAAGATCTTAATGAGAAACATTTAAGATATTTCACCAAATTAGAATATTTTGTTCTAAGTTTCCAAAGACACTAAACTATTATAGTCCTTAGGCATGTATTTTTGTAATGTTCTGAATATTCATCTAAAATGATGTAATATCCATGCATTTTAAGCTCAAGTCACTATAGTTGGTATCAAAGTAATGGTTTATTAAACCTTTGGAAACTAGGATGAGAAAAAGTTACTGAGATCCCTAGTTTTTTTCTAAGTACATTCCTAGGGATGTCTTTAAGGATAATTATAAGGATGAGTTAATGTTTAGGAAAATTTCCTAGAATTTTGGTAAAGGATAGAGCGAGTGGTTTACTAGAAATAATTCCAAATATAGATACTAAAATTGGATGTGGATATGAACCAAATGTACATAGGGGTATCTCGAAAACAACGTATTGTGCTAGAATCAATCAAGAACCTATGCATGACAATGGGCATTGATGCACACTTGGTTTGAAACACCTGGGTTATATTATTTATAAATTAAAAAACTCTTTATAAACTATAATGAAGGATTTAAATAGAATATGAATATGAATAACCTTGGATAAATTTAAGTTGTCATAATTTTGACATCCTAGAAGTGATTTGTCATGATTATATGGCTTTTCACTGTGATAAGTGATGCTCACGCCATGTTTTTTTTTGGTTTTAGTCAATGGAGATAACCAAAAGAAGCTATGTTAACATTGAATGTTATAAAAAATTTTATGATGAGAATTCAAATGGGATGATCATTGGAGTGAAAGAAATTGTGATCATTCCAAATCAATTTTCAAAAAACATGATTAATAATGTATACCTTAACCAACTCTCAGACTCACCAAGGAATTAAAGGAAAGAGTTTACTGAGATTTAAAGTAATGGAGACCATAGAGGAAAGAAGATCTAGTTTCCTTTATGTCAAGAATGTGGTAAGAATCACCTAAGTGAATGTATTATATGAACAAGAATATGTTTTGACTATGGAAAATAATTGAACAAATAAAGTATCTAAAAAGGAAATGTGAAGAGTTAGGTTAACACATTAGATGGGAATATTTTCCTCTATAATACATTGTCAAAGGCTAAATACTTTAAGTGTGGAATGAATGGTCATTATGAAAATTGATTTCCTAAGTGAAAAGATCTCACAGGGAATCAACAAGATGGTATTAGTAAGGGTTATATTGCTGATGATGAGGAGAATATAGATGAAATGTGAATAGAAAATGGTATTAAGTAATGGGATGAGGTATCCTTGTTAATATATTAAGGATGAAGTAGAATAATAAAAGGGTTTATGTATTTGGATTCAAGAATTATGAATTGTGAAATATATAATGATTATTCAGTTTATGTTTTCTACTATGGATTTACAAGAATATGTTGAATGATTCTAATGGACTAGAAAAGTGATTTCATGGAAAAGTGAAATTTTGACTAAGGGAAGATAACCCTTTGTATGTTCCTGATATTGAGATAATGATGTTTTGATAAACATACGTAGGGTATGAATATGTAAATTTGATGGTACCAATTAAATCAAAATTGATAAATTATTTGGTGAAAAAGTAATTTTTCCTATCAAGTATGGAGTTTACAGAATTTTTAGATTTAATGAATTTATCTAATAAAATTTGGAATAATGAAACATGCATGTTTTCAATAAGGATGTATAGTAATTTAGATTATTACCATGTTTCAAGAGAATATATGATAAAGGTATTCACATGTTTGTAATGTGACAACCAAGAGCTACTTGATATATGGGAGATCAATACAAATGTATTTTTGAGAAATTTATTAACCTTATTTCTAAAGTTTTGGACTTCCATATTTTATAAGGTTTATAAGTCTAACCATTTATGAATGGTTTATGTTAAATTTCATATAAGGTTTTAGAGATTAAATTATTATCTCACTATATAAGTATTTATGCATATTTGATAACTTTTGATAACCTTTTTTTGTGTTAAAGATAGATGGAATGACCAATCATTATATTTATGGATCTCATGATCTGTTAATGCTTCAGAAATGACCAATTCACCTTCATTTCCTAGAATAAGATATTAAGTGGAAGTTGATCAAGGAAAAATGAAGGGTAAGATTGTACCGAAATCATATAAGTATATATTTTCATGAAAATGATTTAACTTTAAGAAAAAAGGATCTTGAAACCAAAAATGTTACTCAATTACCTTAATTTTCAATGAATCAAATGGCCCCTTATATCATCACATATTTATGGCTTTGTGATTGTTAACTTTCTCCTAACCATGTTCTCTATCACTCTCCATCATAATTTGACAGTTAGATTTCTCTTCTATGTCTATGCTTTCACTTCCCACCAATGTTCTCTTATATGGAAACCTAGTTATGAATTACTTTGGGTAACTGTTATGTTTCCAACTTTCCTTTTATAAAGGAATTTTTAGTATTCATTTTTATGATGTGGGTTTCTAAGAAAGGAACTTTCAAGTATTAATTCCATGATAACCCATAATAATTTTGAGGTATAAATTCATTATAATGGGGTTTGAATATAACACCCAGAGATTTTGTGAATTAATTTTTTTCTAATTAATTTAATCTTTTAATATTTTTCATTTCACAAAATACTGAATATATTTTTTTATATAAAAGCACTAAGTTTGGATTTCATTATATGCAACACCAAGTTAATATTGCACCACACACAACAAATATATTAGCTTGAGGCACACACAACACTATGTTTATATTTTAATACACACAATACTATGTCCCTTTTATAAATTTCATAACACACAAGACCGATTTTTACTGAACTATAAGATACTATTAATAATATTATTAACATATTATTATAGCCACCACCTAGCCATTAGAATGTAAGTTACATATTATATTAAATAAATTGTAAAAATATGATTTAACCATGTATATAAAATGAATAATTTTGTTATCCATTAATATAAGTGAATATAATAACTATTTGAAAATAAAGAAATTACTTTTCTAAGAAAACTATTTTTCTTTGTAAAAACACACTTTTATCTCAATAAATTAAACAAAACACTTTTTATTAATGTTTTGAGTAAAATTTAGTATATTATATATTAAATAAATATTTTTGATACTTATAAAATATATTTTATAGGTATAAGATAAGAATAAATCCAATTTTATGAATAAAAAGATGTATTTTTCTAAGAGGTTATTTTACCACCTTTTAATGGTGAATCCATTTTAAATCTGTTTTTTGAAAATTTTAAAATTTTTATTGGAAAAAATAAAATTTATTTTTGCAATAAAAATATAAAAAATTACTTTGGGTGAATTTTCAGTATAATTTTGTGAGGTTTCTTTTTTTGGTGAATAGTGAAAAACACTGAATGTTAATTTAAAACTGTTTTTTTGTCTAAATTATTTTTATAGTTAAAATAGATTTTAGTTATGTTTTAGAGTTTAATTAGATAAATTTTATATAAATTAATACAATTTATTTTATTTGAATAAATTTCACATTGTAATTGGATATAAAAACATTTCAAACTTTTGAACATTTATACTTTAAAAACCCGATTTATTGTCCCATCTGCAGGATTAAATTTATATTAATTTCTGACCCATATGTGATTATAATTTAGAAAAATTGATTCTATTTTCATAATTTAAAATTTATAATAATTTCAACTTATTTATTTATCAAAAAATATTAGTGAACGTGATTAAAATTAATTACAGCGATTAAGAGAAAAATTAGCTTAACAAAGGAGTAAACCTTAAATTTAAGGGACAAAATGGAATATAAACTTGTCCAAAATAAATTTTATGGATTTATTTAGACCCTAAAATACCTTTTATAAGCTTTATACAATCAATGTTTCCACTTTACATGGAAAAAATATGTGTGGAATTCCACTTTAAAAAATTTACAAGAACGCCACTCCTCCTCTATTATAAAAAGGCACCCCTCACACTTATTCACACCTTTAAAGACCTTTTAATCACCCAAGATATTCTAAAATAATCTAAAAGAATACCTCAATTAATCTTAGAATTATCCATTTATTCATAAATCTAACCAAGGAATCCCTTTGGTGCAAACCAAGAGGAGTTACCCAAAGAAGAGGTAACATCCTTTATCAAGTTCCTTTGTTTTATTTTCATTATCCACCCCCTAAAATCTTAATATTACATTATTATATAATAAAATAATTATCCTAAATATAATTATATGTTTTTATTCTATGATTTAGATCTAAAAGTACACATACTTCCATCTAATGGGTAATGAACTTACCATTCTTGTGTATGACAAACTACCACCTCATGAAATGATATTGTTCGTTTTTTATTTACCACCTATCATGGTTGGGAATTATGATGAAAAACAAATATTTTTATATATTATATATATATATATATTATATTTTTTATTTATTTAAGATTCTTTAATTATTATATAAAATTTACCTTCATGATTTCCATTTTTTGTAAATACGATAACTTCGTTTGTGGACGTGTGGACCACCGCCTCCTCAAAGTGATGTGATTTATTCACACTCTAAATGGAATGTATTAAGGATGAGTTTAGTGAAATTATATGATATATATTAAATAATAATTATACTATAATTATATTATATATATACATATATTTCACTTACTTTCTTTCTTTCAATATGATAATAAAACGGAAACAATATTCATGCGTGCGTATGACCTATCATCTCCACAAACAGTGTACTCCATTTAATATTTCTATAATTTATAGATTATTATAAATATTTATATAATGAATATATATGATATTTATATCATGTTTTACATTATGGAAATATGTAAACCAAGATCTAAGTAAGAGGATTAAGAATAACAAGTCAAAACATATATAAAATATAAAGCAGATATTACCCAAAATGTAACATTAACACGAAGTTGTTAATTAATGGGTAATATAAAGTAATAAAAAAATATATATGTTATTAGATATAATAAAGAGGTTATTTGGTATATTTATAATAATATATATTTATTATACAGGAGGTTTGAATGTGTATGAAGAAATTAAAGACTTAAGGTAAGGGTTTTATCATCTCACTTCTTATATCTATGAGATACATGCCTTATTCAACACTCATTTATTTTTTGTGGTGTATATACTAACCATAGATGTATTATATGATTATTATAATTAAATTTATGGCTATTTCAATATCCATTTTTTGATCTTTCTTTCATGTAGTTTATGTTTCAAAGTTACCAAATCAGTAAAGTAATTCTATCTCAATTTGTATTCTTTGAGACACATGCCATGTTATGCACCTATATTTTTCTATAAGGTGTATATAATAACTTTTTAATGTTATATAATGAAAATAATATTTTCATGATATTTTTAGTTTCATTTAATGTTATTATTTTCATTGTATTATGATTCATTGTTACCAAAGTGGTAATGGTTTATTGCTATAATATCATCGTTTATCAAATGTATTTATGATTATACTTCCATTAATGAAATATTTTGATCCATATCTCAAGAAATATCAGTAATTTTATTACCCGCTGGTTATTCATGTTATATAAGAGTAATTTTCCCATTTCCCACTCTTTTTTACTTAAGATAATTTAGAATTTTTTAATGATAATCCGACTTTATTTATCCTTTCAGTCGGAAATATGTGTTCTTTGAAAACTGTATTTTCTAAAAATTATTTCAAAAATGTTTTACTATTATCCTATAATGTTTAAAGGAAATTTCTACCCATTTATTACATTTTTAAAAAAAAAATTTAAAAGGAATATTTTAATTTTCCAATCAAGTCACTTTTCTAAACTTTTACGATGAAAAATGAATGTTCCACATGTACTGACTTACCCACCATCATGACCATCATTTACTTGATTATTCCTTTGTAAGTTTAAGAATTTTTTTTCTAATATTCTGAAAATTTGATTATTTTAAAAAAAATTTCAAAGAAAAATGCTTTTAATTTTTTTATGTTTAAAAATTGTTTTAAATGACTTTCAAATCTCCATTTCTATGTTTTCAATAGGTTGTTTCCAAAGAAAAGAATTTCCATGATCTCAGAGATTATTTTATAAGTTTTCAAATTATTTTCAAAGATTTTTTTAAAAAGGTTTAAAAGATTATTTTATATATTTTCAAGGAAAAATGTTTTCAATATGTTTTCAAGATTATTTTATAAGTTTTCAAGGAAAATAGTTTTCAAAATGTTTTCAAGATTATTTTATAGGTTTTCAATATTATTTTATAGGTTTTCAAGTAAAAAAATTTATAAAATGTTTTCAAGATTATTTTATAAGTTTTTGAAGGAAAATTATTTTAAAATGTTTTCAAAGCTTCCTTAATAAATTTTTAAATCCATTTTCAATGATAATTATTTTCAATATGTTTTCAAGCTACCTTAATATATTTTCAAAGAGAAAGACTTTCAAAAGGATTTATGTTTTAAAAATAATTTTTCAAATAAGAAAGGATATTTTCATTAAGAAATGTTTTTAAAAGATATTTCAAAATTATTTTCCATCTATGATGACATCTATTGGTGTTACTCATGCCTTTATGGGAAATGGTCTAAAGGTTCCATTCATATTCTTTCTCTGAATGGTTTATGTATTAATGGCATGATGTTTATAATGCCTGTTTATCTTTCATGGGTTATATGTTTTTGAAACCCATTTCTATTTCACGATTTATATGTTTATTAAACCCGTTTCCCTTTCATGGGTTATATTCTTATGAACCAACTTCTTTTCTTGGGTTATTATTTGATGGAATGATTATGAAACCTATCGATTTTTCCATAGGTTATGATATGATTACATATTTATGATACCCATTTAATTTCATGGGTTATGATATGATTGTTTATGATCTTGTGGAACACGTATCTATGATTTAATTATGAGATAGGTGGGACCTATATCTACCTAAAATGCATTGGGTAAATATTTATATCTCATGAGATAGACATGGATGAAACAGGGAGTGAACTTGTTTCAGTAAATGATTTTGTATACTAAGATGGTCTTGGGAGTTAACCTTGACTACTAAGATGGTCATGGGAGTGAACCACTACCTACCAAGATGGCATGAGAAGTGAACCCATACTACTAAGATGTCCTTGGCAGTGATTCCTTGACTACTATGGAAATCATGTTATATGCTTATGTGTCAACCAAAATTTTTATGTCTTATTCCTATGTTATGATTTTATGGATTATGCACTTTATTATATTATAATTCATGTTTTATGAAGTACCAATATTTATTCCACAAATCATGTATATGATCTTTGATATGAAGGGTATGATCTTCAAATGTTATTCTCATGTTCTCATATGATTATTCTAATGTTATGATTATGTTTATATCCATTGTTTACCCTTACTGAGAATCCGAGCTCACCCCTTTCTTATGTTTACTTTCCCCAGGTTATACAGAAATATTTTAAGTAGAAGTACTAAATGAGATGGACTTTGTTAGAAACACTAAATATTTCTCACCAAGTTAGAATATTTTGTTCCATGTTTCCAAAGACAATAAAATATTATAATCCCCATGCATGTATTTTTATAGTGAGATGAATATTAATCTAAAATGATGTAATATCCTTGTATATTAAACCTGGGTCACTATACCAAACTCCTCTAGTAACTAAGGTTAATAAAGCTGATACTAGGAACATATTTGAGCTAGTCATTTTTCATATTAAATCCAAGATGATTTTGAAGATTCAAGAAGTTGAAATTGAGAATCAAAGATTGGGTAGTGAGATGGAATCCAATAGATCTGTTATAGAGGATATAAGGAACTATTTTGATTCTATCCAAGATTCTATTTTGGATAGGTTGGAGAGATTACCACCTGTAGTTGCATCTATATATATTTCTCCACATCTTTATTCCTCAGTTGATGGTTTGATGATCATAGTCATAGTTTGAGAGGAGTTTCATGCCATAATGGGAGATAACCATAAATTTCATTAGGATAACTTTTTGATATCATAAAACATGGTGAGAATATATATAAATTTGTAAAATAGTGTTTTAATGAAGCCCAAAGTGATAGAGAAACCATCATTAAGGCTATAAAATGCTATCTTTTCTGAATTTATAAAAAGAATGAGTTGAATTATCACTTTATGTTTTTAACTAAGAACTTAAGAATGCCACCTATCACTAAGGACTCTAAGGAAAAGGTAGACCGGTTGAAGGTATTATATCCTCTGCTAAAGTTTTTCATGGAAGAGAATAAGTAATTTTTCAGTGTTATGGAGAGAGGTGGAAACATAATCATAGACTTAGTGAATCTGATAAAACCATTTATTTTTGTATATGGGAATGAAATTGTATCACTTGAGACTATTACTATGCTAACCCTCACTAATAAACATTATTTTTCTCCACTGCCTCCTCAGTATCAACCTTTCAGTATGTTACCAATTAAATCCATTTGACATCTTAGAATAATGGTGATTTAGGGGCTACCTACCTCCACATCATTCCCCTAAGCTTATACCTATGTTCCTCTTTCTTTTGAAAAAAAGACACTATTTATCATACATTTAAAATAGATGAGAGTGATTTAGAGTAAGATTAGTCTTTGATAGAGATTATATATTCCAATGTATTTATTTTTGGGATTTAATATTTTGATTGATATATTTAATCCAATACCACTTATATTATTTTCTATATTTCTATGTGTTTTTTTACTTTTATTATGTTTTTGATAATCCCAGAATGGGGAGAAATTATTTTGATGGAATTTATGGAATTTAAGTTTTAAAATTTTAAGTTTGTAATTTTCATTTGAGTATTTCTGTGTACAACTTTAAACTAAAAATCTCACATTATCCATTGGAATTGTTATGCATATATCATTTATTTTCAAATTCATCTACTTATGATTACATTTTTTTATACATGGTTCATAAAATTCCATGATTTGTGATAATTAAAATGGGGAGATTATTAGAACCTCATTATTTTAATGATAAAAAACAATTTTTATTATGTTTATAATGAGATAACTATTTTATGATAGTAAATATTTTTATAAAGAAGATTGGATAATTATAGAACATGTGCCACCAACAGAGTGGTGCTACCATTAGTTCAAATGTGACACTACTAGATGAGTCAAAATCAAACATTATACTATTCTATTATGACACTTATAGTTCAACTATTATACCTCCAAATTTCTTGTACTGTTGTACATGTGCTACTTCCAGACATGCTACCATTGTCTTATTCCATCGCTAGTTCAACTATACTACCTCCAGAGTTCTAGCACCATCAGACATGTGCTACCACCAGACATGCCACTACCAGGAATGTTCCACCTCTAGTTCATTTGAGCTACCTCTAGATGATCTACCACTGGACTATGTTACCATTTTCTTCTTACTATTTCTATTCTGTACTTCATTAAAATTTAATACTTCCAAAAACTAGTTTATGGAAGTTAATACAGAGAGTCTCACATGGTTTTATTAATGATTATTCTTAAACCACTACATGGATGCATTGAATAAAAAGTCAAAGGTTTCCTATTTTTCTACATAGTATGAGGATTCATGATTTATTTTATTATTATTATTCAATGGATAATTAGGATCAATATAGATAAATATTTATGAAGATATTCCTTATGCGAGTATGTGTGGTGGAATTATTTCTACACATATACTAATACATGTGAATCTGAAAGTGTAGAATATACATAGAAGATCAATAACCTTTCATACACTGAATCAAGTTATCTATATAGATAATCTACAGATAGTAAAAACTCTAAAACACAATGTTTCCTAACAATTTCAGAGTAACTTGTTCAAACTCCTCATCAAGATAAATATGAGGATCATCGAGCATCTGAAGCTAATTATACCAAGTATCATTACATCTTCCATTTTTTTATTATTTTCTATATTTGTTTTTTCTAAAAATTGAGAAATGTGCAGTATTGATTTGTATTTTTTCATACACTGACTCCTTAACTTTAACTAGAGTGTGATAGAAACATTCTCTCAAAGTTTCTCTATTTTCTATAACCATGAAAATTATAGAAGAGGTTTCGTGCATCCTATATTGTATTTATTCTCATGTATAACTATAGAAGTGTATTTGAGCCTAGAAATCTTTTGTTATATTATTTTTATACCTGATCCAGTTTGTGGATATGATTATTGATATAATAATATACTTGGCAGCATGTGATTTTCAAGTGGGCGGGATTAAGTCTCAGCTTGAGACTGAAACCCTTGTTTACTATTATGTATGGTATTTTAGTTTTTTTTCTTCATTTAAAATTTAAAATTTTATTTGGTTTTTAAATATGTAAAAAAACTTATACTTTGATTATTATTCTTAACATATGTTTATAAAAATTATTTGATTAAGTAAATTGGTTTCAAAAGTTAAAGTAATTTCAAATATTATTTTAACTGAGCCCTAATCACACTTTGACAAATATTTTGAAATATCAAACTTATATCATTCTACTATTTTGATTAACTTGGATGTTTTTAATTAAATTGGGGGATTTCAATTTAAAGTGTTTTTAATAGAAATTTTTATTGGGAACTCAATTCACCCCCTCTTGAGTTACTCACTCTGACCAACAAATTGAAATTGGTAATCCATTTAACTATATCCATATAAAAGTTTCAGCTTATGTAACCAAGGTTACATACCATTTACCATTTTAATTAGGTAAATATGGTGCCATAATCAATCTATGTTGGAAGACACCATTTAGTTTAATGAAGACACTTTATGTAACAATTTTTTTTCAATAAAATTTATAAGTTACATGTATAACAACCAATTCACACACAATAAGAAACATGAAATACAAGAGATAGAATATACATGGCATGAAATATGAATGAAATATAAATACCTACATGCCTATAATGATTCAAGAGATAATAATCCCTTTCTGTACCATCCCAAGAGTGTAATTCCATAAAATGTGACATCACACAACATGTGGGTCACTAAATGGTGAAAATAGTACAACTGTAATAGGGAAAATCTAGAACAACAAGTACCATTACCAGAAAATTATATTTTCCCCCACATTTGGGCTACCTACTCCCAAACATAGACTCATTACCAAGTTATGACACTTCTTAGTCTCATGTCTACCAACCCAAAATAATAAGACAAAGAAAAAAACCACCTTAGATACCACTTTGTGAAATACTTGACCTAGTTTATAGAATAGTGGCCGGTATAAAGGTCAATAAGGCCTCAAGTGTGCCTCCCCATATATCAAAGGCTTCCAACTAGTAGTAAGGGTGTATGTTGGTATAGTGGAGAGACTATACTCTCTTTATCAGAGCAAAACACAGTGAAAAAATAAAGGCAACACATAATTCATCTAGATAATAAATAATATACTTAAATAAGTAAATGGTATCATCTACATATAATGTTATGAAAATAGAAAATATGAAGTAGGAAAGACATGATATTAGGCATGAAAAAATATAATTATAAAAGAATGAAAGAAAAAGACCATAATCATTTATCTCTATAAGAATCCTGAGCATCGAATCAGCCCTCTATTCCCATTCTCCCATCCTAAAAATGAAATCAAGCCTCCACAACTGGGTTCTTCCCTTAATCCTTACATGTATCCATGAAATATACCTAGGTATCGAGCAACAAACTGAATTGGATGTGAGTACAACTCAGTAGTCTACCACCAAAGTTGTCTAATTTAATTCCATTATATGAGAATAAAATGTTATAATGTGTATTTATAATAAATAAAGGTTGTAGAATAAATAGAAACCACATCAAGATTGGGCTCCTCATGTGACACCTAATCGATCCTACTTGCTTCGTCCTAATATAGATGTCTTTGAATATGTTTCTATTCAATTTTGGTCATAGGATCTATGGTAAAGATCCAAGGTATCTAAAAATAAGTAACCACAAGTAATCCATAGAACGAGTCCAAGAATTCTCACACAACACATCCATTTTGAATCCATGGAAGACCCATGGCATTCTTGACTTTTGGGAATTGAACCAACTCATGGTGATCAACTTGTGATGTATGGATATTTGATTTTGAGTGGAATCCATGGGATAAAACCTTGTAATTACACTCCCAATATATTCTAACTGAACCAAGAAAATCTATACTTTAATTTCGAGAAGGTATCTATTGGAATCCAAGGGGATAACCCACAATGTTCCTTATCTAAGGACATAAAGACAAACCCAAGAGATCATCCTTATCATTATTAGTTTTTCTAGATATCTATATGAATATATGACATGAATACATTGAATTCATGAGAGTAGGTCATTGACCAAATATAAGATGGTTGTACCACTTGGAGATCACATCAATGAATCATGTGGCATCCTATGAGTTCACTCAAGGCATTTTATGTTGGTAATCTAGGGCTTGCTCAAGGCATACCACACCTTTAAAGGTGTGATGAAGATCCATAGTAAAATAACCAAATAATATAATTTTATTAATTACAAGTACAATAATCCTTGATGTTTAGTATTTTAATTAGCAATAGTAACTATTCATATAGATAAGTATGGTATCCATGCCATTTCACAATTAAATTAAGTCATTCAACTTGAAAGCGATAATCCAAACACACCCTAAGGGTTGGTTTAACCACATAAGAAAAGTGGTTTTCCTAAAGGACAAAGAAAACACACCCTAATAGGTTTTTTGGTTATATTTAAATAAGGTTAACATAGGCATAGGCTAAATATTACCCAAGGGGTGGTTCAGGTTGATGTTACCAACCCACAATGGTGTCTAGGGCTCTCATAGAATGCCTTGGTCAAGGTTTAGGTGAAAAATTAAATGAATATGAATTTTAGAGACAATTCATGGAAATCCAAAAGTGTGGAACAATGATTCCATTTATAAATAATGATAATTTTAGGAAAAATAAAATAGTACACCTAACTAGGCCCCATATAAGACTCCTCATCAGGTATTAGCCTCATATTTGAGCTAGAATGAGAGAAATTAGAAGACCATAACAAATATCTGAAAATAAGGTATATCATATTGCGTGATGATAACACTATTGATGATGAATAAAACCAAGAAAATATGTAAATGGAGTGTTATCCTTATTTAAGGTGTTTCAACATGATAAATGATAGAGGAAATGGAGGTCAGATGAAAGAGATCCACCAAAATTCCAAGGAGTGAAGTGGGGGAGATCTATAGTAGAGTCACTATGAAAATGAAGTGGGTGGAGGAGGAAATTAAGTTTTAAATATAATAGGGGAAAAATTTAATTATCCCCATTCTAATAGGGTGGATAGTTTGGATGCATGGTTGTCCAAACTGTGTGCCAACGATGCATCCCTAATGTCTAGAAGCACAACACAATGCATGATTATGCACATGGTTTGATAGAATGTGCACAAACCATGTGAAATGAACCTATAATAAATTATATAGATTTCATGGTTTTAGGCCCCCTTCACAAGATTTATCATACCATGATCCTCTTATTTTTGGGTTGCATAGTAGAGGTTCAATGTTTTCCAAACCATGCTCTAATTGTGAACCTCATCTCGCTTCTTCAAAAACTATAACTATGGGCCTAGAACCTTATTAAATTCTCTTGAAACCTAACCTAATCCCTAGGAAACTTCCATTAAGAAGGAAATGATAGGTTTTTACAAAATTACAAAGGGTCTATACCTTAATAAATAATTGAGTTATTACATTTTCACGGGTTTTTAATAGAAAATATCCTACAGGATGCTTAATATTCTCTTTTCCCCATAAATCATGTTTTATATTCATTTATTCAAATTCTTTACATGAAATAATATAATCATTTTTTCCCAACTCATTATGTATTATAAAAATCACATTGTCACACACATTCTTCTCAATGTGAATAATGTCAATATTATGGAGAATTCCTTTTCTTCCATTATTGTGTTTTAATTCCTTTTGATGTGGTATGAAATCTTTTACCACTAATAATTAACTAGTGGTCTTTCCTAAATTCATCAATAATATTTTATAATTATATCTAAATTTCTAACATTGATAATAATTTTAGAGGGGGACTCATATCGGCTTATCCATTAAATCATTACTAATTATAGAAAAATATATGAGATACATCTTAGAATAGATGATGTAACATGAGACATCATTTTATAATATAAGGAAACCCTTTATAATATAAATAAAAGTTACAAATTGGACATTCCACACCAGTTTGAGTAATCTACCCATAAAAATTCCCAATTCTTGAAAATCATTGATGATATACATGAGATTAATATGAATTTTAAACATTTTATTGGTTGATACATCATATGTATCCTCACTATTTTACCATAAATTTTAAAATTCATGTATAAGAGTCTAAAGATATAAATCAATATAATTTTAGGCATCTATTTTCCAAGATTAATCGTTGAAATAAGAAAAGATTTTTTTCATACATATCCATGGAGAAAAATTGTAAGAGATTAAAATAACTAGCCATACGCTATAACTGGATCTTAAAGTACCTAATAAATTAAATCCATTTGTATCCAATCCCAAACACACATTTCTAGGATCTTTAGAGAAATTTGGATGTAAAGAATAAAAATATTTCCATGATGAAAAATCTCTTGGATGAAATACAAAACCATCATTGTTGTTTTTCATAGAATGCCCTATCATATACTTTGTGGTTTTAGAAGATGTGAATAATCTTTGTAATCATGGTTTCATAGGAATGTAATTTAAAACATTAATAAGAATTTCATTTATCCATTTCTTTGAAGAATCACATTCATTCAGTGTTTTATCATTATTCATTGGTTTCTATCTACAAGTATTACATCTTTTACACTCCTCTCTGTCTGAATATTCTCTCCAATATGACATATAATCAAACATGTTAATAAATTTTTTCATCTCAGAAAATGATTTAAGGATATTATCATTACTAAAATAATCATGCATAAAATATAATATCATGGAAATTTATTTTGTTTTAATTCCACATAAACACTTGATATGATATATTATAGTATAAAGGACAACTTTTAATATTTTTCACACCCCTCATACAAATATTGATTTCCTTCTTCAATAAGTTCATATTACTCATTTGACTACTTAGTTGGGGTTTCCCCTATATTTATTTCTATAAAATCAATATGAGAATATATTTATATGTTATAATATTCATATTGTTATGATATTGTGTCCAAATCATCAATAATTACGTTTTGAATTTCATTTTTTGTTATTAGGTCAGTATCTTGATGATTATGATGTTAGAAAAAGATAAAAATTTCTATACTATTTAATTATCCATGAAAAATCCATTACACATATCCAATACAAAATTTTTTCAATACTAATTGTTCATTTACTTCAACTTTTTCCAACCATCATCCAAAATTACAAGTAGGACATGGAAATTTAATTCTTACATCGACATATCCATTTTCAATTAAAAAATCTAAAAATGTATCCAAACATTTAATATATTTAAGTTTATTTCAAGGTAAAGTAATCCATGTTTTATTCATTCTTTACTGCTACAAATAACTACAAAAAAACAAAAAAATATTAATTAAATTAAATCATGTTTAAAATATAACATATAATTAATATAAAATCCTTATGAAACTAATAAAAAAATATAAAATCATAATATATTGTAAAATATAAATTTTTTCCATGGTATATATTCTATTTCACAAATAAAATGTACAACATCAAATATTAACTTTTTAAATTCAATAAATATTAATTATACTTCCATTAGACACTAAAACCATAAAATAAAGAATCAATCAATCAGTGATTCAATAATAAAAGAATCAATAATTGAAAAACCTACCTTGAATATGAATTAAAACACATTACCTTAAAAAATTACTATTGGAAAGGGTTCCAACTTAGTTATTATGAGACCTAGATACCAAAATCTAGAATTTAGAAGTAATCACACCTATTTTAGGTTCAACAAAAAATGATCACATCAAGGGGATATGAGATAACAAGAATAATATGAGGAAGAAGAAATAAATGATGAAGGAGATCACACCTTGATTATATGGGACTGAATCTTGAGGAAATCAATGTGAATTAGTGAGAGGAATATGAGATATAAAGGGGGAAATATCTACAATTAAGTTGAAGTTAAGTAGATGGGAAGGATCCATTTTTATGTTGTTTTATGGGTTTATTGGTGGTAGTTTTAATTAATTGCTTCTAAATTAGTAACATTAAAAAACCATTGCTAATAATTTATTAACAGTGGTTTTAGAAAATTAACACTAACTCCATGAAACATACAAAATATTCTATTATTCAAGGTGATTATTATAAACCACCATGAATAAACTTCCTCAATTACCAATTTTTGCTCTACTGATCGATCTATGGAGTTGCGACTGTATAAATATTAAGTTACAAAGTATAGATACATCTGACTATTTTTAGTAGACAAAGAATGTTTGTACAATGATCATGATTATAAAGTGATGAAATGATGAAGATTAAAATGGTATCATGTTCAAATTTATGAAGTTCATACAATTTATAAGATACATATTTATAGAACTTCCAAATAGAGGATAGATTTTCAATGATATCATGTTGAGGAAACCCATGTAGAGAACCAAATATAGAAATCTATTATCATGAAACAAATGAAGGATCCTCAGATAGAAACATGATAGATCTACCACATAGAGTAATGTGATGTCATCATAAAAAGAATTTAGATTTCATTGGATGAAAATATGTTTACCTCATTGGATAGAGGTTTCCTACTAAAGTGAAATGAAATGAAGAAATATTGCGAGTCCATTGAATGATGAAAGTTGATTGTACCAAAAAGATTCAATTTTCCAATGTACACCAGACATAGGAGAGTTTGACTGAACATCACCAATATAGGAGTTCTTGTGAATTCACCAAAAAACATTTTTTGGATGGAGTTATTAGGATATTTTCATAAAACTTGTATAGTCCTTAATAATGTGACAATACTAAGTTATTGTAACAAAAAATAAAATCTATCTGAGATTTGAGTAAGTTTGAATAGTTTGTTAATGCTGAGTTTTGAGGATAATTTGGGTAATGGTTGATTCTATGAATGTTCTAGAATGTTTGAGAATCATTCTAATAAATTAGAGTTAAGTGTGAAGATTAAAAATTCAAAGTTGGCATAGAGAAAAAATTCAAGATTCAAATTTTAAGAGCCCTTATTTTCTCCTGGAAGCATGCCTATATAAATGGGTGTAGGTATATTATTAAGTAACACTATTTATATGTTTGAAGGAGAAGAAGAACTAAAGTTTTTAGAGCATAGTGTTAGTGTTCAACTGAGTTCCTACATTTTTAAATAAGAGTGAATCATATGAAATAGGTTTTGACTGAAGTCTTATGAAAAGAGGCATACTGGATAGAAGGAGTACTAAATGAAGAAAGATCATTGAACCTAGTTGATCTAGTGGATATAGGAGCATCATATCAAGGTTCATTGAACCAAGTGAATCAAACATAGCATATCAGACCAAGGAGTATAATATGTAGTACATTATAAAGAACATACTAGACAGAGAGGAAACAAATAGAGCATACCAGAAAGAAAACTACCAAAAATAATTTTGGTAAGAAATATTTCTAGAAAAAGTTATGGAAAGGGTGATTTTGAGTTTATTTGGGTATTTATTAGATTAGTAATAAGTTTTGGGACC
This sequence comes from Viscum album, assembly GCA_963277665.1. Classification (NCBI taxonomy): domain Eukaryota; kingdom Viridiplantae; phylum Streptophyta; class Magnoliopsida; order Santalales; family Viscaceae; genus Viscum; species Viscum album. Next base: position 1,919,692,741 of record OY728152.1, read on the forward strand.
AAAAAACTCTTAAGAGATCTATTAAAGATCTTGAAGAATATTGTACACAGCTGAAGGTGATCCAAATTGCCTATGGAGAAAGAAAATATAAAGAATAAGATCTTTCTTCAGTGGATCAGAAAAAATTAAAGAAGAGATTATATCTAGGGTGTAGAACCAGTTGCAAAAAATGATTTTGATTGGGGTGTATAACTAGTTAAGAAGGAAGTGGATAAAAAATGATAGTTTCATGGGGGTATAACCTACTATGAAATCATATTTGATTACTAGTGTATAGAACTGAGGTTATCTAGAGGAATGATTAATGGGTGTATAACAAGTTTTTTCTTATTATTTTGTAATCATAAAATAAGTTAGTAAAAGAATCCATGTTGGGGTGGATAACCAACATGAAAAATAGTATTATTTTATACCAAACCATGTAAATATCATGTTTTAATCTATATTTATATTTACTACATCTGAGGTGAAATTTAGAGATATATATTTGAGTGGATAAAAACTCTAACAAGTATCATAGGTTGATTTTAGAAAAAGAATTCATAAAATAAATGGACCACTGATTCGCCCCACTCTCAGTGATCTCACATTGATCTGGAAACTTCATATCACATGAAAAAATAACAATCCACTCCAAGGAACCCACCCCATATGAGAATATTTACATTAAGACTGCTCCCTAGAGTAATAGGTCTCATACAATAACACATAAAGTGTTATCATCCTCATATGGCCCATATTATTCATCCCATGATCAGGCAGTTTGATTAAATAGAGCTTCATTCCAAATTATATAGAAAAAAAATATATAGGTTATTACTAGAACTTTAAATAACCAACAATAATAATGATAAACCAAAAGGGGTCTATAACCATGGAATAAAATTACTATATCAACCTACAAGTCTCTATATGTCCCTTACTGGAGGTACAATATTGTCGTCGCCATCGATCATCTTGCCATTAAATCTACATGGACCATCAATAGAAAGTAATGTATATACACAAAGGTCAAGTTAATTTGAATTACAACAAGAAATTATATGGAAAAAATCACATGGAATGTTGTTGAAACTTTAAATAGCTGAACCTCTATCATCAATGATGAAAAATACACCAACAATCATACATGTCATGTGAATATATACATGTTGTGAATAAAACATACAAACACCTATTGCTTCCAAATTCCAAGAGCTAAAATTATTAGTAAATCATAAACCTCAAAACTCCATGTGTATCACACATGGTAAAATCATAGAAATATAATAAATAATACTAATAACATCAATCCCAAACCCCTATAACCTATAATTATTACTGGGAAAGGTGTTCATGATTCACCAGTCCAATATCCATCATAGGATCCAACACATTCCTATGTCACCTATCTACCATATCCTAAATAGTAATACAAATAAAAACACTTATGATATCACTATGTAATATACCATCCCAGATCACTATGAATGGTAATCAGACTGGTGGCACTAGATAACCTCAAGTGCTCTCCCTCATATATGAGAGACTGCCAACTAACAATGGGGGTATAAGGTGGTACTGTGAGTAGACTATACACCATGTATCAGAGTATCATTAATGAATACATAACCAAGTATCATACACAATACATAACCATTTAAGTACACAATAATAAATTAGTGGAAACATGTGATAATAAATAAAACGCTAACATACATGCATACAAGATAGACCACTCAACGAGATGGTCACATGTATGAATAAAGGAGAAATAAAATAAATAAAAGGATACAATACATCACCGACCCATACCTCATCCCAAGATTCGTATACACACAAAATCTATCCCACTCAATCAATCCCAGGCTGCAACCCAACCTAAACATATAGCAAGTGAGGGATGCTTAGGTACCCAAGTGAAATGGCTATCTTAGTAGGATGTGAGTGAATAACTATGTAGGGAACCACTAATATAGCCCCATACATAACTAGTAATGTAGATATATGTTCATGTGACATTATCATAGAAATATATAACTTCAAAAATAATAAATAAATAATACTGTTAGTCCTTGGGTTCTACGGTGACACCCACGACCTAGTATACATGCTTTGGCCAGTGTCAGGGTGTCTCTAAGCACATCACGGTGACCATACTAATCAATATAAAAACCTAGGGTCCAATCCACACCAGTATATGGTGATAATGTCCCAAGGGATAAACTCACACTGGTATACAGGGCAGACCATGACTCGGAAGGCAATGGCCCCCCAGTGGATAGTAGTCCATGATCCCCCACCGTGAGACCCCAACTAGGATATCACATGACATGTGCTATCCTATTCCCAGTAGATAGTAAGATTAGATATACCTAAAAAGATATCAAACCCCCAAAAGATAGCAGTCCATGGGCCCCCAACATATGACCCATGTTGAGATAACACATGACACTTACCCCCAAATGACACTACTATAATATACCAACTCTAAATCCATGGGAAACCCACTAATATAATCATATATACCCTTGGATCATGTCCAAGGCCTCCCAAACTATCATGATCATTCCATAAGCATTTTACTTTGAATTATCAAAACACCTCAAGGGCGTGCACCATATCAAGAATCAGTATATAAAAACATGTATATCATAAAAATGGGATTCTATATACCTAAACCGTACTACAACCCATAGTTAGACTCCCAGAAGAATAACCTAACTCACCACATTTGAAAATTCCCAAAACATCGATCCAGGTTCTAAGGTGACACCCGTGATCATCACTACCCATTACCAGGTCATTGTATTGTTGGAGAACCTAATGTCCCCCTAAGTCATAACATAGTAAAGACACCCTATATGGGGTTCTCCAGGTCACCACATAACATGACACCATACTTGTATCCCTCTAGTAATGTCATAATAAAGGTACCCTACTTGGTGTCCTTAATCCCAACTCCTCCCTTAGCAGTAATTTATTAATAATATGACCTTATAGGCCACACAGGGTAAAGCTATACTGGATTCATTCAAGATATGACATAATTCCTTTATCACATCTCATTTTATCTCATTTATCCCAAAGGATGTTTTCACATGGTTATTTAAGGGCTACAAGGTCCAATAAATACCAATTCACCCCACCTCTACTGAGAGGTGTTGATGGGACCCTACACTAGAGCCCCTATACTTTATCCAATTCACTACATTCCAACACACCCCTCAAGGGAGTTTGAGTATCTTAAGGTAATAATTTAATTTTAATCCTAATCCATCAATGGTTGAGACATCAAGCTAGTGAAGAATTACCTCAGTGGTCTTGACACTTTGTTTTAATCAAGTCATATCTTTTATTTGATATCAACAGGTTAATTATTGTTCAACTAATTAATTAATCATATCATTAATCATCTTTTTAAATTGAAAGTCCACCACCCTAAGTGGAGGGATCACATGTAATATTCCAATAAGAAATTAATACTCAATAATAAGTGCATAAACATATGGTAACTATGAATTCTAAATACCTTTAAAGATATAAAAACATTGAATTGCATGACTCACCAACTCCACATAAGATTTATAAGGCTTGACCAAGCCTGAAGAAGCTCATACCAGGTCATCAATCCACCTCCAACCAATGAAAATACCTAGATCAAGCCACATTATCTATAATGATTAATTATATCATTTATAATTAATTAAAAAATTTAATTTAAACTAGGAATATTCACCAAAATCTCATCAGGTATCCTCTTCGCATAGGTACCATGACCAGACACTTTTTAATGACCCATGGCATGCACCTGTACTCATACCGGAAAAAATACCTAACAAAAAACCACAAAAAAATCATAAAAAAAATTAATTTGATACAAGAATATTATAAAATTCACTACATAGAAAAACCTAAAAAAAACAGTGTGTGGCGATAAGAAAATGTTATCTTGGGACATCCTCTAGCAAGGTTGTACGAAATACCCAGGAGATTTCACCAACCTTCGGTAAAATCACCATTAAATCCCTAAACTAAAGAAGAATAAATTAAAGGAGAATATATGGGGAAGATGATAAAAGGTCACCGAAGATAGATACTCACCTCAAAAAATCATAAAACACATCAAAGCTCCACCTAAAATAAAGGTGGGTTAAAAGGGAAAAAAGGGGAGCCAACTATATTAATAACCAAAAAAAAGATGGAAAGGAGGGGGTTTATCCCTAAAAAACTTGAGGGAAAAATTGTAATTTCCCCCCTTTAAAATTAAACCAACTAACTAATGCTCCCATCTAGCTAGCCTGGCCATCGACTAGCTAGTGGCTACAGACTATATCCCCACCCACCCGACCTTACTTTAATACTCTCTTGTTTCTCCTAGCCACCTCCCAACCTATCTTATATTTCCAAAAACACATATTAGAGGTGATAAAACTCTTGTAATTATATTATAATATCTGATTATAAAAAAACCACCCACTACTTCAAAAAATCAAATTCCTTCTGGAATTTCCCAATCTATATGGATATAGGTCTTTACAATAATTCCATTGGTCTCAAGGTATCCCTTTGGGGTACCTTTTTTTACATTTGATAGACACCCAATGAGGTTTCATTAAAATAATTCCACAATATTTACTTAAAATTACTTCCACATTCCCCTAAAAATTTTCAATGTCCATTTATGCGCAACCATGTCATACACATTAAAATGAAAAATCATCTACATTTTAGATAAGAAAAAATAATTAGATTGAAATTTTATAGGAATATATGATAAAAAGCTATAAATATTAATTTTAAATTTTATGTTTTATAAAAAACACACTTCCAATTGATGAGAATATGCCTCTGATCGTGGTACGTGATGGGAATTTATGTCATATCACATGCTAAATAGCCTAAGATATTCAAATATAATACTCTAAAATCATCTATAGGCACCTAAAACATGTCAAATGGAAAAACTGATTTAAAATTTTCTATCATCCAAACATCTAATGTATTCATGTAATTTTTTTCTTATTATTATCCATGTATGTTCAATAATTATATTCAACAATTAGTATACAGATTTAATATTTTTTTCACATCAATTATTATATAACAATAATTCTCACCCTCTAATACCCATGTTATAGAAACTATGACACCATATGCTTATTCTATAACTACTCCTCAGCTAATCCATATGATACCTATAACATCCTTGGACTAGAAGGTGATGCACTAGAATTAAGGAGCATAATTTATGAATATGATAGCATATCAGATGATATAAAATGATGAAAAGGGAAGAATACTGAAATTATAGAGCATACATGATGTTGGTAGGAGTGTATCAGATGGGCTATATGACATTAAAGGATATGTGGAAGATCAAACCATGTATTTAAATCATTTTATTCTCGATATTCATACATCCAAAAAAAATATAAAATAAGTTAGAACATGATCGAATGTATATAAAAAATATTTTTTTTGAAAATTATAAATAAATAAATATATTAATTTAATTAAATTATTATCAATATATAAACATTTTATTCTTCCATATATGGATCTATTTTCAATTTCAAAATATAAAAAAATCCTCCAACCTAATAACAAAATAGGTGTGTTTTAGGGTAAATTAATCCAATCACTACCGGAAATACTCCCTATTTCCATGGTCAAAGGCTATACCAAGAGGCCAAGTGATTGTGGCCATAGGTTATGGCCATTGTACATGTGGCCATGGAGGCTATTGGAAACCTATGACCACCCTATGAAAGTGGTCAATGCGACCAAAACTTTGTAAAAAATCCTCTATATGGATTCGATCCTTGAATATCTAGGATGTTACTGATAATAATTTAACACTAAATAGTTTTGAACTATATGTATATATATAAATATATATATAATTACATCTAATTATTATTATTATGAAAACTTATGGTTATGTTGAAGGCATGATCGTGGCCTTAAGCCTTCCCTAGGAGGCATACCACTACATTCCAAGTGTGATCATAGAGATAAGTGTCTCACATAGGGCCTATGTCCATAGCCATTTCCATGGTATTCTCATGGCCATATATATTCTCTTACTCATCCCATAGAATTTTTTTTCAACAGGATTATGTGAAATATACCCTATTTCCACGGTTATCCCTAACCATTTCTATAGGTTACCTATATCCATGGTCCAGCCTGACCCTGGAAATTATGACCTATTCCTAGGAAAAATTTCCATTAGTGAAATTTTATCCATTTTTTTCTATTGATAAATATTTTTATAAAAAACATAAAGATCATTAATTAAATAAAATCATGTTAAAAAATAATACACAAGCTTTATGGAATAACAAAACATTAATGTCAAAAAAAATACTAGTATTTGTAAAATTTTACTGAGATAAATCATCAAATACTATATAATTATAATCAATTGATATTAGGATTTAAAATTTCAAACCATGTTTTGAATTATTTACAAAACATTCAACATGATATCAAAATTATTTAATATAATCTTTAGCTCATCAATGCTCAAGAAAGAACCATATATGGATGTAAAACTATAATCCATTATGTTCATCTCCCTTGGTGGGATAATCTTGATTTTTAGGAATTTGATTCGGTAAACTCCCCCATAAATTCTTGATTTCCCTTGAGATAACTCATCATTATTCATATAGATTATCCATTTATTAATAGGAATCTATTGATCTAGAGATTATAGTTTAAATGTTTATTCAATATATTTCTCAATGTTAAGGTGAAATGTGTTATGTTCTTGAACCTACAACCTAAAATAAAAAATAAAAAATATCATGTGAAAAAAAATTAAAAAGAGAAATGGAAAAACAAAAGAACATGCTTGATTTCATTAAATAACAACATTTAATATTTTTGTTTTCCCAATATTCCCTAATAATGATCCCAAAATGATTCCATACATATGACAATTATCAACTCCCATGGATATCATCAAATTTTAGAAATTAAAAATTAACACTTCATAACACATAATCCATTGAATCATAGTTAATGGATTAGTTTGAGGATAATCCCATCAGATTATAATGAAATCTTAAAACTTATAATTCTCTAATTTTTAAATCAACTAAAAACCTAAAAATAGTATTATTTATTTTTAAAGTTAATATTGAGAGATTTACTAAAACAATTATTAAATAAAATAAGTATGAACTCAATTTTAAGAGACATTTTCCCCTAAATATGAAAACCCTAATCACTTATTAATTAAATAAATTTAATTAGTTTTAGTATTATTATTATAACAAGCATAATTTTTATCTAATCCCATTATATCACTTAATCAATTTAATTCTATTTACTTATGTCCCAAATTGAAGTATATTGTATAAAAGTTCATTCTTTTTATAAAGAGAAAAATATAATATATTTCTCATTGATTAATTTTCACTATTACATTTTATATATTCCCTTTATAATTACATTTTTTGAATGATTAATGAGTAATATTATATATTTTAGAAGTCATAAGGCATTGGGGAGACTTGAGGGGAAACCTAGCAATGATGGTCTCCTCTTTATGATGGCGGAGGCCACTACGCCGGTTCCTCTCCCACCGATAGGGGAGGGACTCTCAACATCCACCAAAGGAGTGGATTCCTCCTTAATTCCCTTTTTGAACCCTGATTTCCTTCCACCTTTACCTCAAGTCTCACTCTGCCTAAAAGTTTCAGACTTGCATGATGGTTGCCCTAGTCTTCTGATATCAACCGTAGAGTTATCTAAATACTCAGCTCTACTAAATATTACTTTGATTGCTAGGTTTAAACAATGATGTCCATCAGTTGACTCATTCGATATGTATGTCTTAAATGCTTGGGATTTGAAAGAAAGGGTGATAGTGGGTCTTCTGGACATCCACCATATTATGATTCATTTTTCCTTGGAGGTAGATCTTATCAAGGCCTGGTCAAGTGCCCCTCAAAGCTTCAATGATTTCTGATTTTACTGGTGCAGACTGCCTTTATATTTCTATATAAAGACAGATCCTCCTACAATGGTGATTTGAGTGAGTTTTCCCAATCTACCCCTATCGTTCCAAAACCCTACTATTACTAGTCTGCTAGGGAACCTTATTGGTAGATATATGTGTTTAGATAGTCTCAATTAGTCCCTTTTTCATCCTATCAATCTGTGGGTTTGTGTTGAAATGGATGTGTCAAGAGTTCCATTTTAGTATGTTTGGATTACTATTGGTGAGGAGTACTTTTGAAAATAACGCATGGTATGTGAATATTGGATAGACTTCTTCTCCATCTTCAAGCTCCTGGGAAACTCATTAGACTATTTTCTATGGGGGTCTCAATTTCCTATAAATAATATGGGAAGTAGTAGTGGAAGGGAGTTAGAGGCACATGTGGAGGCAGGTCTATTGGAATATATTCCTACTGGTATGGATGGTAATGGTCGGGGTGTTTATTCTCTAGGGGATTTGCTGAAGGACTAGGGCGTTTATTTTCCATTTCCTGCTTCTTGGGGGAAAGAGGGGTCTATAGAGGAGGATAATCCTACTAGTGATTCAGTGGATCATGATGTGGCATCTGAGGTTCGTGATGGTTTGGTTCAAAGTGATGGAAAATCGACTGGTTTGAGTAGGTCAGACGCTGTTAAGGGGAAATAGGAAGTAGTGTTTCAGGATAACCCAAAGGTATCTATGGTCTTTGGTAGACTGAGACAGGATCTAGATGGCCCCTCCATGAGAAATGCTCTTAATAAAAATGGTTATGACAGAGGACATGAGGGGTCCATACAAATAGATGACGAATAGAGAGAATTTAAAAAGGATGTGAGTAACACTATTTTGGTTCAAGTGGCAGGCAATGATAAGTATGTTGCAAATGCTTCTTATAGGGAGTTTGTTAGCTTGGGCAGTGGTAACCTATACAAGAGAATTCAAGGTCTTCACCGTATATGGACGCTCAAATTTTAGTCGGTAAGGAAGGAGGTTCTACTCCAAGGAAACAGAATCCAATCCAGTTGAGAAATAGATTTTAAGGTCTTGCAATGGAAGGTTTGAGCATTGACCAAGAAGACTTAGCCTATAAAAATGGGGTTCATGTGGAGGAGCCCAATGAAATCAATAACAACCTTTCATCAGGGGAAGTTGTAAGTCTGAGGAGCAATGAGAGTAATAGGAGAATTAACGGAAGGAAGGATTACTCATCTTTGCCACCCCTTTTGGAGTCTTGATATTCAATAAAGAAAATTGTCGATAAGATGGATAAAGAGTATGTGTGTCAACAGAAATCATGTGGTATGTGTGAACAACACTTGGATTTTCTTCTAAGTTTAGAAGAAGAAGTGATTGAGCAAGTGCTGCTACTCAATTCTTCTGAAGAGGAAGCAACTAAAATGATGGGGAGGTCCCTAAGGGTGACTCTAAATGAGGAGAAGTTTACCTAGATTGAAAAGAATGACCTGATCCTAGTTGGGGGCTTCAACAACGGGAAGATTAGTCTTGAGAAATATATATAGATCTGGGAAAATATTTCCTATGATTTTGAAGATATGATAATGGATGATCTAAGCACATAGGTAACCACTATATCCTAGAGTTTTTTAGAAAAATGGCCTTTGGTAGAATTAAATTGCTTTTTAATGACTTTTCTTAACACTTATGTTGTTGACATTTGGTTTTTCACTTTTCCTAAAAAGTTTTTTAAATAGAAATTTTAATTTTTAGTCAGAGTAATATTAGAAACATGTAGAATCATAAATCCTAAAGGAAATTTTGATAAAAATAAAAAAACTCATCCTTCTAGTCTATATTTTCTTCTACTTAAATGATTTGTCTTCACATGAATGAATTAAAACCAAACAATAGTAATTAAAACATCTTAAGTGTATAAATTAAAACAATAAAAAAAATTATTACATAAATTTAGAATGAACAATAAATTTTAAAAACATAAAACTCACTTGAATTTCACAAAGTAATGGTTTAAAATATACTAATGGAATGTAAAAGTTGAGGAGTAAAAATTAGAATGTTAAAAATAATCATAAATATAGAGAAAATACAAATATTTATATAACTTGGAAAATTGTCAATTGATACTGGGATTAAGGGGAGGGGAGGGCATCTTCATAATCTAGGGATGGTATTGAGGTGAGGTGAGGGCATCATTTATGGGATGGGTTGGGGGTGTCATCTAGGTGAGGGTTTAGGGGGTGTTGGGTTATGGGTTCAAGGGAAGGGGATGTAGACTTTCTACAGTCAAGGAGAGGAGGAAGGAGGGATTTTCAGGTGAAATCATGAATTTATTTGGGATAGTTTTTAATAACTATCACTAAATAATGGTATGGAATTGGTTTATTAATAACTACTGCTAATAATTAATAAGCAGAAATTCCGTGTAAACCTCCACTAATAAGTTGATGGGTATTTGGTTTTTGGTAATTTACGGAATTTATATAAAACCAACATGAATAAACCCCCATAAATACTTGTTTTTCTTATAGTGTAAACTTAAATTTTATTTTTGTATCTTATTTAGAAAAGATGGGATTTTCCTTAACTATAAAGAATAAGAGTTGTTCTATATATAATAATGAAATGTTTTATGGAATTAGGAATACAGTGAAAGGATATATATTCTAAACATAGATAATCATATTTATACAATTCTAAATAAGTTCATGGTGGATTCTAATCCCTCTTACCTTTGTCATTTTCACACTAGGAACACAAATGAGAAATGAATTCAAAGACTCCACAAAGATGGATCTTTAGACTTATTCGATTATGAATCATTTTATATATGAAATTTGTTTTGGTCAAAATAACCAAGGCACCTTTTGAGAGAAAATGTGAAAGGGATTTTGGATTATTGGATATCATACACAATAATGTATATAAACCAATGATCATGCAAGAAAGTGGTGGTTTTAGGCATTTTTTATTATGTATTTCTCATGAAACACAAATATGAAACCTTTGAAAAGTTTAAAATGTTTTATAATGAATTACATAATAAAATGGGTAGGAGTAATAAGATTCTCTAATCAGGTCCGGTGGTGAAGACTTAAGCTATGAATTCATATATCATATGATTTATTATTGAATTATTCCACAAATCACTCCTCCTAAAACACCATAATGGAATCATGTGTTTGATAGGTGTAATCATATGGTGTTATACATGATTATATCTATTTTGAGTCTAAGTGACCTTCCTATTTCATTTTAGGGCTATTCTTTGGAGATTTTAGTATTATTAATAAATTAATTTCCATTTAAAACAGTCATTAAGAAACCATATGTGATATGGTATGATAAATTTCCAAGTTTTTATTTTATAAATATTTGGGGTTGCAAAGAACTCATATGAATATCAGATTCTAATAATCTTGACCCTAAGTTGGAAAAATTCTTATTTATTGGTTATCCTAAAGAAACTAAGGAATATTATTTCTATAACCCATATATACACAAAGTATTTACAGGCCAAAATGGTGGTTTCCTTGAGAAAGAATATATTTTTCAATGATTTAGTGGGAGTTAATTTTAACTTGGGGAAGTTCATGACAAACAAATAGGGTGTGTCCTTGATATGGAGGTTGGTATGGTTTTGTAAATATTTGTTGAAGAATAACCGATTCAAGTTATATAAGAACCTAAAAGGTCAAGTATGATTCATTGGGAAACTGAGATATATATATTTCTCATGGACAATGATGATGAATTTTCATTCATAGGATATGGACCTACTACATAATAAAAATCCATTAAGAGTTATGATTTAAAGAAATAGTTCAAATCCATGGTATTTGAGATGGACTCTACGTACACTAACCAATCTTGGAAATTGGTGGATGTACATGAAGGGGTAAGACTCATAGTGTGCAAGTGGGTTTTATGAAAGAAAAATGGCATGGATGGTAGAGTTTATTCCTATAAACCACAATTGATGGAAAGGGGTTACAAAAAAATTCATGATATTTACTATGAAGAAGAATTTTCATCCATTATAATGATAAAGTCTATTCAGATTCTACTAGCAATAAAAAATCATTTTTATTATTTGATATTTCAGATGGATGTCAAATTCACTTTCCTTAACAAGAATTTAGTTGAGGATGTGTATAGATAAAAAACTAAGGTTTTGAAGTTCCAAATGATACTTCTAAGCTATACATGTTGAAACGTCCCATTTATGGATTGAAGAAAGCATCTTGGAGTTGGAATATCTAGTTTGATGATACAATCAAAGAGTTTGTTTTCATAGAAAACATGAATGATTATTTTTTATATAAGAGGATTAATGGGAGTGTTTTGGTATTTCTAATATTGTATATAGATGAAATACTACTTATCAAAAATTATATTCCAAAACTTCACTCTATGAATACATGGTTAGGTAAATGTTTCTCAATTAAAGACATGGGTGACACTTCCCATGTACTAGGTATAAATATCTATAGATATATATTGAAGTGGATAATTGGAATTAGTTAAGAAAAAAATATTTTTAAAGTGTTAAACTAGTTTAACATGGAAAAATCCAAGAAGGGGTATTTACCAGTGTTACATGGAACAAATATTAGGAAGATTTAGGATCTTTATAAAGAGTTAGAAAGGATAGATAGAATTCTCTATGAATCTTCCATAGGATCTATTATGTATTCCATGTTATATACTCAAACCAATACCACTAATTCTATTATAACAATAATTATATACCAATCTAATCCTATTTAGAGTCACTAGATTGTTGTTAAAAATATACCAAAGTGCTTGATAAAGAATTAGGATATGTTTTTGGTCTTTAGAGGAGAGGATGAATTCAATATAAAAAGGTTACACAGATTTGAGTTTTCAATCTGATAAAGATGATATGAAATCTTAATCTAGTTTCAAGTTTTGTCTAAATTGTGGAGTTTTGGCTTCGAATAGTTCCAAACAAGCCACCGTAGAGGGTTCAATAACATAGGAAGAGTACATAACTACATCATATGCTGTGAAATAAGCCAGTTGTATCAAGAAATCTATCTCTAAACTTATTGTGGTTCCCAAAATCGAGGGAGTGATTGAGATTTATAGTGGTAAAAATAGACTCATAGCTCATGAAAAGGAACCTTAGTCTCACCAAAGGACAAAACAATTTTTTTTCAAATACCATCTCATATGGGATATCATTGATATGGGGTGATGTTGGGATCTATAGGGTGGCTATAGAGGAATATTTAGAATATTCGTTGATGATTCCATTACTACAATAACAACATAAGGGTCATGTTAGGTATCTTTGTATTCAATACTTTAGAAATTGATTTTAATAGTTGTATAATGTATCATGATTTTATAATAAAGGAAATATTCATTTATCATTCATTCATGTCTGATATAATTTATTTTATATAAATATTCGAATGATAATATTCCCTCAAAGTGTGACTTTGGGTTGTCCTTAATCAATGATAATCATGAAGTAATATGAGTTGTAATGGTATGTTAATATTAGTATGAATAAAATATTGTAATCATTACAAAGGGTTGTGTATGAGATAAAAGAATGGATTAATGTGGTAATAAATTGAGTCTTATTACTTAGATTGATCTACCAAATTATATTACATGGAATTTCATATGGTTATTAATATACTTAGGGGTGTATGCAGATTATCAATCCCCATTACATGTGGTTGGTGGGATACCTAACATGAGAACCTTCACATTTTGATAATTTTATTATGAAATTAAATAAATACTCAGCTAATCAGGGTGTGATTAGGTGTAATGAACCAACCTTGGTTAACATGCCATGTCACCCGGGTCGGCCTATGTTAAGGCCCAATGTGCATTCTTGATCATCTCAGGATAAATACTAGTGTAATAGTATCAATTATAACTCTATGTAAATGGTTTCAACTTATAAATAAAACAAAACATTCCAAGTATTACAATTAGGAATCCAACATTACCCATTCAAAGGATGGATATCCATGCTATCAAATAAATATATATAATTATATAAATCATTACAAAATGAGTATAAGAACTAGAAATATAACCATAAACTAAAAAAAATGAAAATATGTAACTAAAGTAGTAAAGCTTAATATCACACAAATAAACATGAGATTCAAAATATAACCTAGTCTGAATTGGACAATACATAACTAAAATCCCAAAATACCAAAATATAAAAGATCTTCAAATACTCTATAAAGATGTCTCTATGTGGCCCTTGTCCACCACCAGAGTCATCTCACTAAATGTGACATAACATCAAGATACCTTACTATTATAAGAAACTCCTTTACCTTTACTTGTGTAAAAAAACCAAGTCTATATATTCCCAAAGGCATATGTAGGGTTTGAGGAAAATCCCAGTAGGATACCACAATGAATCTACATATCACCTTTTAAAATGAAAACCAATGATTCATGTTTGAAAAACAATGTTTTTAGAAATCATTTATTTGAAAACAATTTTATAAATCCTTTGGTTTCCTATAAAGAAAACCATGATAAATAATAACATAGAAAATTCAATCACAAACATACACAGGGGTGATAATAAATAATCAATGTACTCATTATCAAACAACACATGGGAATAAAAAAATGGTAAGCCATAAAAAGCTCAAAGTATACATGCAACAAGTAGGAGATTTGACCTACAAGATCTAGGTGTATGGGAATGTCTCATAGAACACTAGTTGACCTATGTGATCCTATACATGTAGTAAGATCCAGGTATCTTAAGGCATTACAAAAAATGACCCCAACTAGAATCACACCTAATATAAGACAACATCATCCTAAATCCACACACCTAATATCTCCCACATACACCCATAACCACATCCATCACATACAATAAAAGAAATGATCAAGAAATAAGGTTTCTAAAAAATACAATTTCAAAATATCCTTTAAATATCATTTAAAAACAATAGTTTTCTTGAAGATAATTTATCAAATGAATTATAGACATAAAATTTATTTTCAAAGATAAAACCACAAGAAATCACCATTTTATCAACCCACACGAAGAACAATAATAAAATCATGAAAAACAGTGCTCATAAAATCAATCCAATATCAATAGATTGATAAAACCAAAGGAAAACTCAAAAATTAAAGTAATCCAAAGGAAAAGTATATATATATAGAAACAACTATTTCAAAAGTGATGAAACATTGTCGTATTCATAAAATATTATTAGGATGGAAGAAGAGAGATACTCACTAACCTAAAACCCAAATATTCTCATAAAAAACCCATCTTAAACCCTAGGTGTGTCCCTCCATGACTGTTAGGGAAGAGGGAAAAGGGAGGGATGGAAGAACATGAAAAAAGAGGAATAATGAGAGGGAAACCAAGAAGAAGCGAGACTAACCTTAAAGGAATCCACCAAATCTGAAAGAGAAGCACACTGAAATCAAGGGGGGAGTAAGGTCATAATCGGGAGAGGAACTGGTTCAACATGAGGGAGGAAAAATTATGTGTATAATAGTTATAATTCAATAGAGGTAAAATGTAATTTTCTATTTTTAATAAAACTATTCAATCTATACGATTTGCTAAACTATGTACCAAACATGAGGGTCACCCATATTATCTATATTAAGTCACATGGTTTCCTAGAAGATATCTTTAAATTTATATAACAATAAAAAGATTATGAAAAACAGTTCTAGAATCCCACACCCTCATTCAAAAATTTTAGCGCACAGTTACAACTACTCGCGTGCTATCTGTGTGTCTGAGCTATTTTCCCTAATTTTCACAATTTTGACCAAAAAATCCCAAAAACTATAAAAATGATTATAATAAAATAAAAATTCAAATAAAATATGTACTAGTGACAAAAAATGTGTCACATTGGGTATGTTGTTGATCATTTCATCAGTTGGAGTGAAACAAAGATGAGATTTTTCCACTTACATGGAATGTTAAGGAATATAACCCTTAATTGAATTAGACTAAGAAAATTCATGGTCATAAATTCTTGAGTCACATATTATGTGTTTAGTTACCTGGAAGAGGTTCATGTGATATAATCATCTATTAAAGGAATGACATGTGATGTATTCTTTAATCTGGTTAGTCTTTTTCAAAAAAATTAAGAAAAAATGAGTTGGACTATACTAGATTGACATATTACATTTATGTCATGGAAAAAGAGATTATATAGGTGTATATATGATTTATATAGTACATATTATAGTGGACATGTTCATATAGAGATATGAGTATATTTTAGGGATATCACATCAGAACCCTTAGTAGCTTGGGTAGAACTAATGCTTTACTAAAGGACACTCTTTTCTAATATCTATAAAATAGTGATCTTATATTTTTTTCAAAGATATTAAGTCCCACATGGAAACATGGTTGGGATTATGGATAAGGATTAATTTTTGGAAAATGTGTTTTTTCCAAAAAGAAGATAGTTCGATGAAACCATATCCAAAAGAGTTTAGATAGATTCACAATGACTTGTGAATTATTACATAAAGTTATTATGGGATTTTAGTGAAAGTGGTATATTATTGGGTGTGCACTAAAATGGTTAGCATCATTCCATGGTGGTGCTTGAGGATGTCATGGTTGAAAACCGACATCATAGTCTTCATGTATATGATGCATTCTCTTTCCAAGCACCTCACTAATTGGTGTTCTTCTCTTATAAATCCATGATATGTATTATTTATGGAATGTAAATACTTTATTGAAGTGTCCAATAAAGGAAAATCTAATGGTAAGTAGTGCATGGGTTCCATGACATGGCACCCAATACATTTCATATGGACGATACTATTTATTAAATTAAGAGCATTGAGGATTCCTATATATGGAAGTGATCCTTCTCCTATTATGGGTGACTGAGAGAATTGATTTCACACCAATAATTATGAAGCTCTCTTCCTCCTAGTGATCTGTTTATTACTCATCGTGAAGGCAAAAGCACCCCTTATATGTATAAGGATCCTTAAGAAATGTTTTGGGAACCAAAGACTAGTGTAATCACCTTAGATGCATGAAACAATTATTTTATGGTCTAATGATTATTATCAAACATGATTTATCTAAGAAGAATATGGAGGCCGGAACACTATAATTACAATTATGCTATATTTTTTTTGGTATGCTCTATTTTTTTTATATTTTGAATTTTTTGAAGATAGATCAAGTAATATATGTGTTCACTTTTTCTTCCAAGGATCATATAATGATCATCAACACCCAACTATAGTTTCAAATGATGCATCATCACTGTATCCTAATGTGCAATTTCTTGCAACCCACATTACTACTCAAGTGGTGGGGGTGATATACTCTCAAAGAGAGTAAGATCATAACATATCTCAAAGGTCACTATCTATAGCAATCCAATACTTCTTATTCATCTTTACCCACTATATATTAACAATATTAAGAGTATATTTTGATATTCAACATGGGAGAAACACCACTCAACAACATGATAATGGTAGAGTAATTTAAGGAAAATAATTTCAAATGGAGGTAAAAGAGGATGCTCTTACTACTCACAAATGTGAAGGTGTTGTATGTTCTTTCAACTATCAATCCCACACAATCTATTGATGTGACATTTCAAGTTTCTCAAATAAGGAAAATTTAATAACTCACATCATTCTAGGATAGTATTTTTCCTTTATATTCATTTCTTATCAGCCAAACATGTGAAATGGAGTTAATAATACTTTAAAAGATAAATGGAATGAAGAGGGGGGAAATGAAAAAAGGGTGTTGGTAAAAAAGTATCACCAGTTACTTTGTCTTAGGGTTCTTGTTAATATATGGTATATGGTATGGGTTTTAATCCTTTTTTATTAATAATTACTTGATAAACTTGAATCATATAGTCAATGGAGTCTTGATTGGTTTTTTTACTAGGGATAAAATGGTCATTTTAATTTAAAATTTTAACCCCATTTAATGGATCTTTCAAAAATTTTATCTCACCTAGACATTGGTTTTACTCACAACTCATATCCACATATTCATCTTATTCTCTATGTTATCCCCTCTTCAATATTGATTTGAATCATTGCCAAGTAGTCGTAGGAACTTATATTTAACATGATTAAGCTAGGGAAACCCTTCCTTATGTTATTTGATTGTTATTATTTAGGTAGTGTATTAAATAAAAAATTAACCTTAAATATAGATTTCAATGATCTATAACTTCCTCAAGACTTTTCTTATGTCAAGTTATAATAATAGCTCATAGTTTGTGATCTTGATGTAAAAACCCCTCTTTTTTACTCTTGATTTCCATTTCTCTTTGATGAAATGAACTAAGTCCCAAGATTTCAATATTATTTATTTTTTTCACCTTAAAATTGGTGTATATAATGTCTCATATTTTTTGTTTATTATTTTCGGATATTATATGGATTATTTTCGAGACTAGGCGCTAAGACGGCGTGTGATTCCAATGCCGGATGTGCCCGAAATAAATGTTTTAAATATATTAATATAATAAATAGAAAACACATAAATATTTCCTAAAAAAGTGTAAAAATACCAATTTATGTCCCAAATTATAAATACAAGTGCACTGTTGAGGTCAAAATGTGGGTTTTACCCTAGGTGCGACATAATCTTTGTCAGAATGATCCATTTATGAAAAAGTCATCATATATATAGTTAAATGAAATAAATTATATAATTAATTTATTTTGATTATTTTTGAAATAGATACTGGAATATCATTTAATTATATGGATATGGAAATAGTATTAGGGCTGGACACTAAACCCATGAGACCTATGAGTCATTAGAGGATATCTTTCTTGGAAAATGACGATGGATCAAGACCAGACCATGGATCGTTGCACCGACGGAGTTGGAGAATCTTATAAATTATGGAAACACAACTGTTAGTCATAAAAGATCAATCAAAACTCTAGGTATGATGTTTTTATTCATGATTTCCAACCCATTTCTTAATACTAGATGAACACAGATCAATTCCACAAACAAAATTGATACACGCATCACCAATAGAATTAATTCGATGCAATAGTTGTTTTATTAATTGATATATCCATATTCATTCATATTTTATATGACAATGAATCGAGGTAAAAAAAAACCAATGTCTTAGGTTCATTCCTCACTTTTATAGATTATAGATTTCTTCCCCCATTTTTCACATGTTCATCACATGCATTTTCTTTTTTCCCGTAGTTCAACAAATACCCAGTATTCAATCATTTCATGACCATTATTAATTGTAATATATTGATAATAAGGGTTCAGTTCATGATCAATGGTGTATTCTATGTACGACAATGGTGGAAGATGATCAGGAGAAGAACAAATGGTTTTTGGGTTCCCATTATTCCCGGATTTGAAAAAACAAACTGGTGATGGTTTTTCTCAATGAATCATTTTCTGAGTAGATTCAGAGCCTAGAATCTTAATATCTAAAAACTAGAGGCCCAAAAAAACCACGATCTATAGGTTTTGAAAAGGGTTGATGCTTCGGATAAGTGTAGGATAACATGGAATTAAATATGGAAATCGTGAGCAACATGGTGTGTAATTCGACATTACACATCGTGTGGGACCCATTGGCTGCAGTGCTAGGGTTCCGAAACAATATGTGACCCAGTCACACCCTATGTAACCTCCTTCTGTGAGGCTTGGTGTGTACTTCAGAGAGTACATGGATATGATAAAAATTACACCGTCATGTGGCACACTCTGTACTTGGACACGAACATGGCCTGGCGTACACCGACCAATACATGGACACAACCAGACGACACAAGAGAGATACCATGCGTCTTTACATGCTGTGTAATTCTTATACACATTGTTTATATTAATAAATTCATTCCATGTGAGGATATTCCACATGAAAAGATATGGGGATAGCTGGACACACCATATACCCTTGGTACACGCTGTGCACCCCCGGTACACACCATGTACCCTTGGTACACGCTATTCACCCCCTTAAAGAGTGTTTTTAGCTCATTATTTTCTCATTTTGGACCAGTATTGGTTGAAAATGTTTTGTTGGTCCTTTTACAGTGAGGTTACATTGTGAAATTACATCCACATCACTATATTATGATCCCCTCAAGAGGTTTAGTCTTAGATAGAGTTCCAATGTCCTTTTGTGAGACTGGAGTGGGATCCTATATCATCCTTTATTCCCTAATCTGGGTTTGTGTAATTGGAATGACCTCCATGAGAAGGGAGTTGATCTTCCATATAGCAATTTTTATCTGTATGTTTTGTGGTATCGTTGAAATATGATTCCCTATGTAGAGGTTTGATCTGAATTGGGTTCATGGTGTCCCCCAACAGTTCTAGTCATGAACCCTTATCTGTGAATCATTTTCTTCTTATACTTGTGATATTTCTTAATCAAGGCCCACTTATATATACTTATTCATCAAGTGTCTCTAGTGATAGCATAGTTCATAGAGTGGATTCTCCCAGAATGAGTGTTGCTTCGAGTAGAATCCTGTGGCTTGCAGTTGGTTATGATTGCCTGGTGGAATGGTGTATTTTTTGAGTATATCTGGGTGATTCTATTATAAATTAATTTTTATATATTATAATTATATGAATATAATTCTTGATTATTTTTTAGTGTTTCTGAGGTGTCTTACTGAATATTTTTATACTCACCCCTACATGGGCTTTTCCCAAACATGTTGTGTCTTATGTAGATGACAAACCTTTTGACGGTATACTTAGAGGAAAAGGAGTGGGTGGAGCATAGATGGATCTTTTTAGACTAAGGTGTTTTATTAGGAGATTTATTTTGACTTTAGTCCTCACCCTTGGAGAAGGTTGGACTCTTTATAATTTTTGTTTGGCCTTGTATTTGGACCCTTTTTTGATTTTAGTACTTTTATATCGTACTCTATTGTGGGATCTTAAATGCATGGATGTAACACCCCAAGATTTTATGAAAAATATTCTTTTAATTTCATTGATGTATTGTTTTGTATGCTACACCAAAATTAGCTCGTGCTATACGCAACACCGTATTATCTTGCAGTATACACAATACTATTCTTGTCTTGTGTTACACACAATTTCAAGTTCGTTTTGTGGGAATTATTCTAATCAACATTAAGTATATATTTTGTTTAATGTATAAATGAAATAAGTTTTGATTATGATATATGCAACACGAAAGGGAGCTTGCACTACACACAACCCTGACTTGGCTTGCATTACACACAATCGCGACCTTCCTCGATAGTGTGTGTAGTACGCAATACCGGGTTTCACTAAACAACGATATGTTATTAAAAAATTATATAAACGAGCCGTTATGAATAGTAATACTCACTTTTTGAAATTTTATCTTTCAAAATGGACTTCATTTTTGGATTCGGAATATCGAAATTAGCCTAGGGTGAATTTTTGGTATTTTTCTGAAAACTTTCAATTTTTGATGAATAGTGAAAACACTGGGTTACTATTTAAAAACCAAATTTTTATTTAAATAATTATTTATTTAAATTTATTTTAGGTCAAAATTGATACATAATACCTATATATGTTCAATTTAATTCATTGGAGTCATTTTATAATAATTTTAGATATATAAAAATTTTATTGAACTTTTCACCGTCTTTTACCCACCTCCTAGGAGAATTTGAAAATTGACATAAAACTTAATTTTACCACTTCTGTGAGTGGAATTTCGAAAATCTGAGAGACACGGTTAATATCAAGGAGTAAAATATGGTTCAATAAGATTAAAATAATTTTTGGTGAATAGTAACTTTTTACTTTTATTTACCACAGTTAAAAGTAAATAGGGTAATTAAGGGTAAAAAATGATATTATTATTACCCTAACACATGTACTAATTCTATTGGATAAGTGTAATTCAACCAAAAACAACCTTAGAAATAAAATAATACCTTTTAGGTCCACTTGGATTAGATTAGGACATTTATTATTATTTTATTTAAAGAAGAGTTAATATATGTAAAATCAAAGTTTAATAACTAATGTTTTTTTAATATAGGGTTATACATAAGATAAATTTGACTATAAATATTCATTAGAAATATAAAACTATTTCCTATATAATAGTATTTTATTTATAATTTTTAGACATTAAATAATTTAATTTATTTATGACACAATGATGATGCAGTAATTACCTTATTAATGAAATATTAACATAATTGATGTTATAAATACCCAAATAAATGTAATTTGATAATTTTTATGAATTAAACTAATTTTATAGGTTAATATGACATGTTATTATTGATTTAATTATTTTTTTTGAACTAATTAGGATTTTATGATTTTCACAAAAATCAATTACCAAATTGTGTCAAAATTGACATAGAATAGTTTTTAAAACAAATATTATATTATTACTTGTTATTCTATTACAAAAAATCTAAGGTTAGGCCAAATGACTTATATAAGGTTATATGTATTAATAATTAACCTCTTGGGGTTCATTTGGCTTGTTATAGTAAGTTTATTAACCGTATAGTTTAAGAAAACAAGAAGACATGGTAAAAGTTAAATTATTTAACTTAGAGTTAAATCTAAATGATAAGGTTACAATAATAACCTAAACTTGTATAAAACCTATTGGTTGAAATTTTTTCGACCCATAACTACTTTATATTATAAATAAGTCACTTTGGAGCCATTATAAACCGAATATGACTTTATTATAAAATAATATTTTATGTTTTTCCTAAAGTGCCCCTCTCCTCCCTTATAAAAGGGAACCTCCTCCCCCTTCTCTTCACACAATTTTGATCTTTCAAACTCAGAAAACACCTTCCCATTTACCTTCTCAACTTCCCAAGAAACATTATAGAGGTTCTGGTCTCCTCGAAAGACCAACTCTAGTTCCTTAAGAGGAAGCTTAAAAGAGGTGTGTCGAAGAAGAGGTAATCTCTTCTCCCGATTCTTTCAAGTTTTCTTTCTTATTCAACTTCTTCTTATTTCGTTGTTTCATTATAAAGTAATAGAATTATTAAAAATAATATTATGATATGTTATTATAAATATGAAGCAACCCCAATTCACCTTCTATCCATCCTACGGAAAACAAAATCACCGCACGTGCGTACGTACGGAATACCGTCTCCACGCTGTGGTGTAATCTGTTTTTCCACCAACACATTACTTGGATGGGTATAATGTTGTAAAGAATAACTATATATGGTTATTATAACATCATAATGATTATGAGATATTATATCATCCAATACAATTCAATACAATAATTATGGGAATGATATCATCACTCGTACGTACGTACAGATTACCGTCTCCAGGACGCGATGGGATTCATTCTCCATGATAACCAATCAAGAATGATTATAAAGTATATATAATGAATACAAATGAAATATATGACATGATAAAGCTACTGGATATATATATATATATATATGTCATCTACTTACTTCCATTCAAGTCAATAAAGAAAGGAAAACAACGTTCATGCGTACGTACGGCCTACCGTCTCCATGAACGGTGTATTTGACTTCATTTATCAATCTATTATATATATATATACTGAATATATATGATATATAAATCATGATTTAAATTCTTTAAGTAAGTAAATCATGATATAAGTAATAATAATATCAAGAACAACAAGTCCAAACACGTACGATAAATAAAACAATTTTACCCAAAACGCTTGTTTAACATGGAATTTACAAAATAACGGGTAATATAAAGTCATAAGTGAATCATATATGATATCATAACAATTAATATGATTATTTAATAAGTCAATGACATTATTTAAATCATTATACAGGAGGTTTTCATACGTACGAAGCATATCGGACCTAAGGTAAGGGATAACTTTTCCAATCTCGTTTTTATCCGAGATCGTTTATTCATAAGTATTTACTGGGGTTATATTTTTCATCCATGTCCATAAAAATGGTTTTTATAAAGTTTTTAATATTCTTACATGTATTTTTAAATTCATTTTTACCCCTCTTTGAAGTTTACATTGTGTTATGGAAAGAATCTTTCTTTTGTTTACCATACGAGGAACTTTTTGACTTTTCTGGCAAAAGTACGAGAAAAATGTTTTTTTAACTTATACGGCATGAACGTATTTTTACGGTTTCATAAAGACTAATTTTCATGAAGATTAATCTAAAATATTTCATGAATATTTTCAACAAAATCTTTTTCTTTTAAAATTTCATGGCATTTTGGGAAAAGTAAATGATTTTGATGAAGAAATGATATTTTCCTCAAGAATTCATTTCAAGTGTTTTATCAACACCATTTTCCATCTAAGATGACATTATTTTATATGTGTATGTTTCAAGTATAATGTCTCTATTATTTACATGGTTTTAATTTTATTATGATGAAATGATATCCATTTGTTTTATATGGATTATTTTATGATGGGATGATGTTTATGAAACCCATTTTATTATTTCGGTTATGATGGATGATTTATGTTTATATTGTGGCACACATAATAATGATTTCATTATGAGATGGGTGAGACCTATATATCCCTCCAATGGATTGGTTAAATATTTATATCTCATGAGATAGACATGGCTGGAACGGTAAGTTAATCTGGTTCAGTGATACAGGACTGGAATGATGAGTGAACTCCATTCAGAAAGGGACTTTGTCCACTAAGATGGTCTTGGCAGCAATGCCTTGGGTACTATGGAAATCATAACATGTGCTTAATGGTTTCCAAAATTACATGTTTTATTCCCATTATATTTTATCATGATTGATGTTCCATTATGATCTATGCCTTACGTACTGCCATGTTTTATTTCATTGCTCAAGATTTTGAAGTTTAAACATTAGGCTAATGTTTTTAAGTTAAAATGTATATGATTTGTTTTATTTTCTCCATGCATACCATTACTGAGCATTTGAGCTCACCCTTTATATGTTTTCTTTTCCCCAGGATATAAAGAATGGTTTTAGGTAAGAAAACAAAAGGGGGAGATCTTTATGGGAGATGTTGAAGATCTTTCACCATGATTAGAAGATTATGTTCCGAGTTTCCAAAGACACTAAACTATTACGGTCCTTTGGTTTCTATTTTTGATATGTATTAATTATTCCACAAAAGTAATTTAATTTCCATGTATTTCAAGATTGGTTCTCTACAGTTGGTATCAGAGGAAAGGTTTAGTTAACCTTTGAAAACTAGGATGCGAAAACTTTAGTGAAATCCTTAGAGATATTTCTAAGGTATGTCTAGGGATGTCTCTAAGGTTAAGTATACGTATAGGTTATAGTCATAGAATTACGGTAAAAAAATTATAATTAAACCTAAGGTGTTATATATTGAAGGTACTCCCCCTTTATTATGCTGTTTTCCTAGCATGATTTTTGCCTCTCACTCTATTCTTTTTGGGTTTTAGAAAATGGATGGAAATAAGAAGATTCACGATAATGGAGGATATGATGGACAATGAAATGATATTATCCATAAGAAACCAAATGAAATGGGATTTGGAAGTCCAAACATCGTTATTATGCCTAATCATCAATCTCATAATATGATCAATAATATCAAATTTGGTAAGTTTCCTGACTTGGCTAATAAGAGAAAGACGAAGTTTCATGAAGATCATAGAGGAAATAAAGTTCAATTTCCCTAATGTAAATAATGTGGGAAGAGGCATCATGGAGAATGTTTCAAAGGAACTGAAAGATGCTTTGGGTGTGGAAAAGAAGGACACAAATCCAGTAAGTCCAAAGGAAAAGGTTCAGTTAACACCATGGACAAGGATAATGGTATTGCTACGACATAAAAAATGATTAAATGTTTTAAATGTGGAATGTATGGGTATTATAGAAACCAATTCCCTAAGGGAAAGTCTCATGAAGAGAATCAACATGGTCGTATGGGTAGTATTTATGTTGATGATGATGAAGAGACTACAAATGATATGTGATATGAAAGAATTGTTGATGCTCGGTCAATGGTTTAAGAAGGTAGTGGAATGATTTATGTTTATCAAGAGTTATGTTGTATATGTAATGGTACTATGGAATAAAGACACATCTAAGGATTGTTACACTATTTTTTTTCCTAAAGTATTTGAAAGTATATGTTGAATGGTACCGGTAACCATGAAAGGTTATTCAAATATTTTTGGAAAGTAGATGATATGCAAATAATGAAGGGATAAGAAGATAATAAGATGTTTGATAGTATTAATGAGCTCATGATTGATATAAGGAAAATGTGATATCATGGTTTGAGTATATAGAAACTTTGGGATTTTAGTATGTGGAAAGAGTTAACTTTTGACAGAATTCATGTTTTCACTAAGGTTCTATGGTAATTTATGATTCAAGAGAATACATGATTAAGGTATTCACATGTTTGTAATGCGATCAACAAGATATATCTTATGATATATGGGGGATAAATGATGGTATTCATGTGCTTGTTATGTGACCTTCCCATTAATATTTTTATTTATACTATGAGATTGGACAGATGTATTTTGGATAAGTCTAAAGATTGAAATGCAATAGGTTGGACATCAAATAGTATTGTTTAAGGCTATAATTTTTTGATATTATTTCTGGAATGCTATAATAGTATAGATTTAGAAAAAGGACAACCTATAGGACGGAAAACTACCCGTCACTTTGGACAAGGCTGTAGGAATCGAACCCACAATCGAAGTGCGATAGAACTTTATCGCCTACCACTAGCCTACATGAAGTCCTTGGTTAGTAGAAACTAGTTTTATTATATTAAGAAGTATGATATATGAAGTATAAGTCCATTTTAGAACCATATCTGATTAATCTCACCATAGATGGACTTATGTATATAAATTTTGCTAACTTATATTTGAGATAGATGGAATGACCTATCATTCTATCGCATGATCTGCTAAAACTTCGCGAAAGACAAATTCAACTTCATTTCTTTAAGAGATGAAGTAGAAATTGTTTGAGGCACAAGCAACGTTGAGATTGTACCAAAATCAAGTAAGTATTTATTTTAATTCAAAAATTCTTCAACATTAGGGAAATGATATTGAAAAACAATTTATTTTCCTAGTACCCTCATATCTGATTAATCATATGGTACCTTAGATCATCACAAATTTATGGATTTGTGATTGTTGTCTTTTTCATATCCATGTTCTCTACTATGCTCCATCAGAACTTGACAATTAGATTTCTCTTCCATATCCATGTTTTCACCTATGTTCTCCTATGTGGAAACCCAAGGATAAGTTAATTTGGGTAACTGTTATGTTTCATAATTTAGTATTTTAAGTTATGTTTTTATATTCCTTTTTAAGATGTGGGTTTCTATTAAAAAAAATTCAAGTAGTAAACCATTTATAACCCCGACGAATTTCGAGGGCGAAATTCATTTTAAAGGGGGGTAGAATGTAACACCCCTAGATTTTATGAAAAATATTATTTTAAATTCATTGATGTCTTGTGTTTTACACTACACCAAAATTAGCTTGTGCTATACGCAACACCGTATTAGCTTGCAGTATACGCAACATTATTCTTGGCTTGTGTTACACACAATTTCAAGTTCGTTTTGTGGGAATTATTCTACGCAACATTAAGTATAGATTATGTTTAATGTATAAATGAAATAAGTTTTGATTATGATATACAAAACACCAAAGGGAGCTTGCACTACACGCATCCCTGACTTGGCTTGCATTAAACACAATCACGACCTTCCTTGATAGCGTGTGTTGTACGCAATACCGGGTTTCACTAAACTACGATATGTTATTAAAATATTATATAAACGAGCCGTTATGAATTGTAATACCCACTTTTTAAAATTTTATCTTTCAAAATGGACTTCATTTTTGGATTCAGAATATCAAAATTAGCCTAGGGTGAATTTTTGGTATTTTTCTGAAAAATTTCAATTTTTGATGAATAGTTAAAACACTGGGTTACTATTTAAAAACCGACTTTTTATTTAAATAATTATTTATTTAAATTTATTTTAGGTCAAAATTGATACATAATAACTATATATGTTCAATTTAATTCATCGGAGTCATTTTATAATAATTTTAGATATATAAAAATTTTATCGAACTTTTCACCGTCTTTTACCCACCTCCTAGGATAATTTCAAAATTGACATAAAACATAATTTTACCACTTCTGTGAGTGGAATTTCAAAAATCTGAGAGACATGGTTATTATAAAGGAGTAAAATGTGGTTCAATAAGATAAAAATAATTTTTGGTGAATAGTAACGTTTTACTTTTATTTACCACGGTTAAAAGTAAATAGGGTAATTAAGGGTAAAAAATGATATTATTTTTACCATAACACATGTACTAATTCTATTGGATAAGTTTAATTCGACCAAAAACAACCTTAGGGATAAAAATATTACCCTTTAGGTCCACTTGGATTAGATTAGGACATTTATTATTATTTTATTTAAAGAAGAGTTAAAATAGTTAAAATCAAAGTTTAATAACTACAAAATTTTTAATACAGGGTTATACATAAGATAAATTCGATTATAAATATTCATTAGAAATATAAAATGATTTCATACATAATAGTATTTTATTTATAATTTTTAGACAATAAATATTTTAATTTATTTATGACACAATGATGATGCAGTAATTACCTTATTAATGAAATATTAACATAATTGATGTTATAAATACCCAAATAAATGTAATTTGAGACTTTTTATGAATTAAACTAATTTTATAGGTTATTATGACATGTTATTATTGATTTAATTAATTTTTTTCGAACTAATAATGCTGTTATGATTTTCACAAAAATCAATTACCAAATAGTGTCAAAACTGACAAAAAATAGTTTTTAAAACAAATATTATATTATTAATTGTTATTCTATTCATAAAAATATAATGTTCGGAAAAATGACTTAGATAAGGTTATATGTATTAATAATGAACCACTTGGTGTTAGTTTGTCTTGTTATAGTAAGTTTATTAACAATATAGTGTAAGAAAACAAGAAGACACAGTAAAAGTTAAATTATTTAACTTAGAGTTAAATCTAAATGATAAGGTTAAAATATTAACATAAACTTATCTAAAACCTATTGGTTGAAAGGATTTATACCCATACCCACTTTAGCTTCTAAATAAGTCACTTTGGAGTCATTATAAACCGAATATGACTTTATTATAAAATAATATTTTATGTTTTTCCTAAAGTGCCCCTCTCCTCCCTTATAAAAGGGAACCTCCTCCCCCTTCTCTTCACACAATTTTGAGATTTCAAACTCATCCAAACCCTGAAAATTTACCTTATAAACTTTCCTAGAAAAATTATAGAGGTTTTGGTCTCCTCAAAAGACCAAATCTAGTACCTTAAGAAGAAGCTTAAAAGAGGTGCGTCGAAGAAGAGGTAATCTCTTCTCCCGATTCTTTCAAGTTTTATTTCTTCTTAAAATTCTTATTCTTTAGTTGTTTCATTATAAAGTAATAAAATCAGTATCAATAATATACTGATATGTTATTATAAATATTAAACAACCCCAATTCTCCTTCTATCCATCCTACGGAAAACGAAATCACTGCGCAAGCGTACGTACAGAATACCGTCTCCACGCCATGGTGTAATCTGTTTTTCCACCACCACATTACTTGGATGAGTATAATGGTGTAAATAATAACTATATATGGTTATTATAACATAACAATTATTATGAGATATTATATCATCCACTCCAATTCAATTCAATAATTATGGGAACGATATCATCGGTCGTGCGTACGTACGGATTACCGTTTCCATGACGCGATGAGATTCATTCTCCATGATAACCAATCAAGAATGATTATAAAGTATATATAATGAATAAAAATGAAATACATGACATGATAAATCTACTGGATATATATATATATATATATATATATATATATATATATATATATTTCATCTACTTACTTCCTTTCAAGTCAATAAGGAAAGGAAAACAACGTTCATGCGTACGTATGGCCTACCGTCTCCATGAACAGTGTATTTCACTTCATTTATTTATCTATTATATATATATACTGAATATATATGATATATAAATCATGATTTACATTATGTAAGTATTTAAATCATGATATAATTAATAATAATATCAATAACAACAAGTCTAAACACGTACGATAAATAAAACGATTTTACCCAAAATGCTAGTTTAACATGGAATTTACAAAAGAACGGGTAATATAAAGTCATAAGTGAACCATATATGATATCATAACAATTAATATGATTATTTAATAATTCAATGACATTATTTAAATCATTATACCGGAGTTTCAGATACGTACGAAGCATATCGGACCTAAGGTAAGGGATAACTTTTCCAATCTCGTTTTTATCTGAGATTGTTTATTCGTAAGTATTTACTGGGGTTATATTTTTCATACATGTCCATAAAAATATTTTTCATAAAGTTTTTAATATTCTTCCATGTATGTTTAAATTCATGTTTACCCCTCTTTGACTTTTACATTGTGTTATGGAAAGAATCTTTCTTTTGTTTACCATACGAGGAACTTTTTGACTTTTCCGGCATAAGTACGAGAAGAATGTTTTTTTAACTTATACGGAATGAACGGATTTTTACGGTTTCATAATGCCTAATTTTCATGAAGATTCATCTACAATATTTCCTGGATATTTTTTAAAAAATCTTTTTCTTTTAAAATTTTATGGCATTTTGGGAAAAGAAAATGATTTTGAAGAAGAAAGGATATTTTCCTCAAGAATTCATTTCAAGTGTTTTATCAAAACCATTTTCCATCTAAGATGACATTATTTCATATGTGTATGTTTCAAGTATAATTTATCTATGATTTACATGGTTTCACTTTTCTTATGATGAAATGATATCCATTTGTTTTACATGTTTATGTTATGATGGGATGATGTTTATGAAACCTGTTTTATTATTTGGGTTATGATGAATAATTTATGTTTATGTTGTGGCACACGTAAGAATGATTTCATTATGAGATGGGTGGGACCTATATCTCCCTCCAATTCATTGGGTAAAGATTTATATCTCATGAGATATACATGGCTGGAATGGTAAGTTAATATGGTTTAGTGATACAGGAGTGGAATGAGGTGTGAACTCGATTCAGAAAGGGAATTTTTCCACTAAGATGGTCTTGGAAGCAATGCCTTGGCTACTATGGAAATTGTAACATGTGCTTAATGGTTGCCAAAATTACATGTTTTATTCCCATTATATTTTATCATGATTTATTTTCCATTATTATCTATGCCTTACGTACTACCATGTTTTATTTAGTTGCTCAAAATTTTGATGTTTAAACATTATTATCATGTTTTTAAGTTCAAATGTATATGATTTGTTTTATTTTATCCATGATTACCCTTACTGAGCATTTGAGCTCACCCTTTATATGTTTTATTTTCCCCATCATATAAAGAAATATTTTAGGTAAGAAAACAAAAGGGGAAGATCTTTATGGGAGATGTTGAAGATCTTTCACCATGATTAGAAGATTATGTTCCGAGTTTCCAAAGACACTAAACTATTACGGTCCTTTGGTGTCTGTTTTTGTTATATATTAATTATTCCACAAAAGTAATGTAATTCCCATGTATGTCAAGATTGGGTCTCTACGATGGATGCACTGTTTTAGTTATTTTACATTTCATCATTTGAAGGGCTTGGTGATCTACACGTGTTTACAAGTACATTGGGATAATTCCCCCCATTTGTGGGATATTTCTACTCGATGCTAGTCGCCAACCCCTGACCTATTGGAGGTAGGATTGGGGTAGTCATGGGCTGGACCTTAGTGGGTTGGGTCCTAACAGAGTGGTATCAGAGCAGTAAATTCTACCTTAGGATTGGATTCAAAGATATTGGGTTGGGGCAATAGAGTTTAGTGTTTTGAGTTTGGATTTCAGGCTAGAGACTCCAGTGTTGGTGCAATAGCTGACATATCCATACACCCAGACTTTTATAACACTTTTTTTGACTATGTACATGTAAACATTAGTTGTAGGGAAAATATTTGGTACATTATTTATATATAAATGGTTGTGTTTTCCATATCCTTATTGATTCTTCTCTCCAGATATACTCTTTTGACTTTGGTGCATCTTGTTTTATTTCAGGATATCTCTATAAAGAAAAGCAACTAGGATTCCACTGCATGATTAAGAGGATGATCCACCTATTGACGAGGCATTGGTAAAAGGGGTTGTACTCAATATAGCACATCTGGGTGGTTTAA
Organism: Viscum album; assembly: GCA_963277665.1. Taxonomy (NCBI): domain Eukaryota; kingdom Viridiplantae; phylum Streptophyta; class Magnoliopsida; order Santalales; family Viscaceae; genus Viscum; species Viscum album. The sequence goes on from OY728152.1 coordinate 1,919,725,006, forward strand.
ATTCTATACCACCACCCAGTGAGAAACACCTAGAATTGGTAGTACCAGTTGAGGATGCACGTAGACAAAGTGTGTTACACAAGTGTCAGAAGTAGTGACCTCCCAGGTTTTAGGGTGATATAGACCCTCAGGTGGCTGAGGACTGGAAAGAGGCAGTCACTCGTGTTTTTTTCCTTATGAGGATTCCTACAAATTAGAAGGATGTCCCCACTGTGAGTCTTATTTAGGGATCTTCTGGGTGATGGTAGAGCTTAGTGACTCAATCACATGATGAGACAACCCTCTCTTAGCTAGACTCTAATAATTTCTTCAAAGAGGAGTTCTATCCATCCATGTTGCAATAAAAATGTATATAGTATCTTTTTCATATGCAATAGGGTAGTATTACCATGGAAGAGTATTCCTAAGGTTTATAGATATCTCATGTTACTCCTTGTATATGGTGAGAGATTAGTTCTTTAGATCTCGGACCTTTGAGTAGGGATTATGCTGAGACATTAGGGATTTGGTAGTATCCCTTTTCATTCACACCTATGATGGGGTACATGAACAATCCTTAGAGGTGGAGAGATTTCTTATAGAGAAGGCACTAATAGTGAGAGCTAGTAGTGTGATCCCCATAGCTGAGACCCAGAAAATAGGAAACTAATTAAAATCATAGGGATCCAAGAGTGCCAAATGCTTTAGGAGACGATCATAGAACTCAAGGAAAATGATACAGAGCTCTTAGGGTGTCTCTAATCAGACAAGGAAGATTTGGTGTTTCTCTTATGATGGATAGGGACATTTGGCTTGTGATTGCATGACCCCTCATACAACTAATCATGATACTGTTAAGGGACCACTGAGGAAGAGACAGAGGCAGGAGAAGGGTGGTATGTAGGGTGGAGGACATGGAAGAGGTGATGGTAGGGAAACAAGAGGTAGTCATATGTTCAATATATTACCACCACCACTCCCAGGTGGTCTGCAACAGGCTGAGGGAGTTGGTGGAAAGGGATGTGGATAGATACAATATATGGAGGCCTATGATCCTGAGACTCCAGGTATGATACAAGGTACAATCTATGTATTTTCTACATTAGCTATAGTACTAATAGGCATATGTTCTTGTCACACCCCGACCGATGCTTCATCTTAATTTAATTATTTTGGTTCTTTCCTTGAGTTGTGGTTTGAATCGATTTTAATTTAAAAGGGATTTGGGATCTTATATGGGTGTGCGCCCGTACGCACGACCATGTGTAGCGCCCAATCGTAATTGGACGATGTTTTATTATTGAATGTTTTATTATTTGGGTGTGAAACCTTGCACACGACCATGCACGTTGCTAGACCCGACTTGAGTTTTGCGTTTTGATGGTAAATGAGTGTTTTTGGCTTGGTAGTGTTCGACGCGCGGGCAAGGAACGGGAGAAGCTGTGTGGCTTCGTCAGATGTTCATGCCACCTACCCGGTGCACGGGTAATCAACTAATTAATAAGTTGAATAATACATTAAGTGCAAAATAAAATATGAAAAATGATTAACTAATTTTAGAGTTGTATTATTATTATTATTGTTATTGTTATTGGGGATTTTTATTCTTATTATTATTTCTGTAATATTTTAATTAGTTAGATAATATTAAATTATTATAAGGGTTATAAAATTTTCACCATGTCACTTTTATCATTATTATTATTATTATTAATTTTGTTAAGATTTTAATGAGGTAATAATTATTTTTTTTAAGTTATTGTCATAATTTTATTTTACATCATGTTTTTTACACTAATGTTACCATTATTATTATCAATAACTATATTCTAAATTAGTTTAGAGTTTTATTTTTATGTTTTATTTTATACCTACTTTTATTTCAATTTTATTTATTTTTCTTTTGTTACTCTCACCCCCTCCCTCCTCTCTCCCTCGTCGCGCACAACACCCCCTTCCTTCCCCTGATTTGCACCGCCCCCTTCTCAAAACCCTATCACCTCACCGCCCCCTTCCATCCTCCTCATCGGACAGGCCACCACCGGAGTTCATCACCACCCTGCTGTCAGCATCGCACGGAAGCTGCGCCGCCCGACAACCCTGCGCCGCTCCTCGGACCTGCTGCGCGGGCCGCCCGACTTCCCTCAAATTGGTGTTCCATCCTCCCCTCCTCTCTTCTGGCAAGACAACCCCCTTGATGCCCTATTCTATCTGACGAGCCTCAACACACCAGACCGTCTTCCTCAAACCGAACCGCACCGCACCCCACCCCAAACCATAGCCGGCTCCTTGCTTCCCTCCTACGGTCCTGCTGTCCGGCATCTTCCCTTACAGTTTGATATCGCTGCGCGCCTCCCTTCGATGGCCGGACTTCCTCGCCGGCATCCCGATCTCCCTCCGGTAATTTTCTCCCCACTTTTCATATGGTCCTCAATGGGGTTACAGTTTTCATTTTGTTTGTTTGTAGTGTGTTTGACCCGATTATTTAATTATAAGGACTAATTGTGTTGTTTGTGGTGTGATTGTGGTGCGGCAGAGGTTTCACATCAAATTTGTAAAGTTTTTCTACATTCCAGGTAGGTGGTTCCACGTATGATTATTAATTTATAAGTTCATTTGCTTAATTAATTAATTTATCATGTTAACTAATCATTTTGTTTGGTGCGCATTGAGTTTTTATTTGAGGTTCAACACGTTTCAATGTGTTTATTAGTGTGTTAATATGAAATGAGTACGTTGCGGTGAAAATCTCTGTTGAACTGCTTGCTAGTGTTTCATAAGTTGTGCAGTTTATTTTGTTAGTATGTGCAAAGGGTGTGTTTGGTGTTTCAGGCATCGCATCTATATGCATTTTTTTTTTCATAAATGAGCATTTAATGAGTTTGTGGTGTTTAATGTCGTACGACGTTTTTTTCTAAATCGTTTGAAATTTTTTTCTGGTAGTTCTCTTAATTATAGCAATGGTCTTTTAACTGTGCGGATGGTTTTCTTTAATTGTGTGAATCATGCGGGTTGTGTTCTTGAGGTGATGTCGTGTGCGTATGGTCATGTAAGGGGGGTTTGGGTCAGCTAGGTGTGTAAAGTAGTGGTTTTTCTCTTTAAAAATTTATTTATGAAAATTTGGATTGTTTTATTAAATAATTATTAAAGATGAAAAATTTGTTTTTACTGCATGGTGTAATGGTTTTCAGTGTTTAAAGTCATGCGACATAGGTGGAAATTGTTTAATAAATTCTTGTAATGGTTTGTTTGACTTTTAAAGTGTTTTCTTTGATCACGCTGTATTTTTTTTATTTAGTCGTGTAAGTAGTGTAAATTTGGTTTTGAAATATTTTTAGTGTGTGTATTCTTCCAAATGGTATTTCTGAGTGAGAGTAGTGGTTTTTGGCATTCACGGTGTCTTGTTTTATTTGGGTGCATAAATATGACATGTGAAATGAACTTGAAATTTGCTTGAGCACAAACTGGGAAGCCCGGGTAGCTAGGAGGGTAGACTAGACTAGTGGGCTAGTGTTATGGAGGTGACTTGACCCGGTTTCACTAGCAGGTTTGACAATTGCAACACTAACTAAACGTATCCTATTCTGAGGGTCATGGTCTTCTAAGACACATTTTCTGAGGGTTGTGGCCTTCTAAGCCACGTTTTCTGAGGGTCGTGGCCTTCTAAGCCACGTTTCACCAAGACACGAAGATCTAGGGACCCAATCTAGCTAACACCCATGCGGCCTCTCCCATATTAGTTCTCATCAGTTAATTTATGCTAATCAGTGTTACACTTTGGTTATTTTAAAAGTAAGTGTGTGTGTGTGTGCACGAGTGTGTTTTAATTTAAATTTTTTTTAAACTGCTTTCTCTAAACCTGTTTTCTCTAAAGTTGTTCAAGATTTTAGTTCTTTTCTCTAATTAAAGTTGAAAAATGTATTTTTCATTTAATAATTGTGCGTGGAACCTTTTCTCAGTGGCATCTTACTGGGGTTTTATCTCACACCCTACATACACCTTTGGGTGTATGTAGATTCTGTTTCTTTCTCTTTCCTGGTTGATGCATCGGGCTTAGCATTTGTGGTTCGGTTTGTCAGTGACATCCTCGTGTTGGGTTGGTGGCGGTGGCTTGGGGATGCGACTCATCATGTAGCACAGAGGTTTGTGTTGGAGTTTTGGTTTCTTTTTATGTAGTCTCTTTTGGGTTTTTAGTTCAAGTTGTAAACTTTACGTCTGAACTTGGTATAAGGGTCTGTTTGGTTGTCTGTTTTTAGTTTCAATTTATCTAGCTTGTTTTGTGTTTTATATTTATTCATCCGGGTAAATTGTTCCCAAGTTTTTGATACCTAAGCACTTGTGCCAGCCCGTGGGGATCAGGAACGCCTTTTGGGCCATGTCACGGACCGGGTCGGGCTCCGGGTTGGATGCAGACCCGGCCTGGTTCGTGACAAAATGGTATCAGAGGAGGTCAGGTTTTTTCTCTTATTATTTGGGATGTCAGGTAGATTGGAGATAGGACTATCGGTACTCGAGGGATTGGTGTGAGAAGAGTGTCGCAAAATCTTACTCGTTTTGATCCTCAAGTAACCAGGGGTAGTTCGAGATTTATGTTTTGGATTTGGTACTTGTGGATGGGGGATGAAAATGTGAGTAAGCCGGTACTGCGTGCAGTCTCATATGGAGTAGTGACCCATGTGATGCCCGAGAGTACGGTTCGACACTCCTAGTGGTTGGTGCCTACCTAGGGCATGGTTTTCTACACTATGTAGCCGGGTTAGACATAACCACTAGTCCTCCGCCTAGGCGCTTTAATATATGTGATATCTTGCTTCAATTTTGGGATTGGTGCGAAATTGTTTTCCTTTAAAAAGGGAAGCAGACTTTGCTACTCCTCTTATTTTATTTTGGCATACAGTTGACATGATATTTAGGGTACGTTTCTCTTGTACCTTGTTTTTGGAATTTGGCGTTGATTTGTCGAAGTTGAATTTCTAAAAGGATGTATTGGGTTATCTAAAATTTAAATGGGTTGTTTTAGAAACAGAAAGCATCATTGAAATTTGCCTTGAATTTTTGAAATGGTTTTGGAAAGAAAAAGGGTATTTTAGGATATTGAGAACGTTTTGTTTTGAAAGCGGAGTAGCCTTTTTTCTTTCCAGTGGTATTCCTATGGCTGCTCGCATGTGCATGTGGACTTGATTAATGGATAGTTGGTGGATCATGTGGATGGGTGCCTGAGTGGAATGAAAATGCATACTTGCGAGGCACCATGGAATATCATTGGTGAGTGATTGATTTCTAAGGTTGCTTCTTGTTTCTTAGAAAGTGGGATTTTTCTTAAATGGGTTTTTGTGCTCAAATGGTTTTGGAAATGAAAAAAATGACATTGCGTTTAGAGTAAAGATGGATTTTCAAAATAGCTTTTGGGTTTGTGGTGCAGTGCTTGGTTTTTCAAGTGAGTGTTTTTCTTTGAAAATGAATTGATGTTTTAAATTGGAATTATTGGATTTGTTTCTGGAATGTTGAAGTTTGTTTTGTGATTTGTTTGGATTTGTGGAAGGTTGTTTTGTGTTTCTTGTTTGGGATATTCCCCCTAGAAACGTCCCATGGGTTTCCAACAAGCCTCTCAGTTCTGGGATCAGCCCAGACTCCCAGTGGAGTGGCGGAGTTGGGCTCTGCTCGGTGGTGTCGAATGTTTGTAGACGCTGAGGTCAGTTGGATGTTGTTGAGTGCTTTAGGAAAGCTGGAAGTATATCTGGTTTTGGAGGAACTCTAGATGTTGTGTATGCGTATGTTGTCTCGTGTACGTCTGGAGGAGCGAGACTAAACCAACAAAAGGTGATAGTTCCGTTTTCGTTGCGAATGACGATGCCATGAGTGACCCTCAAGACTAGACTCATTCTGCGGTTGTATCTAAGTGAAGGCGATGGAATGTGGTGGATCTTATAGGTGTTCAACTAGTGAACAGGTGGAGAAGGATGTGTGCTTGACCTTTCTGATGGGCTAGCCTCTTGTTCCCAAAAGGTTGTGTCAAACGATCAATTTAAAGTTCATAATAGTTGTTGGTCCTATTTATACTATGGTAAGTGTGGGTTCTTTGTCCAATGAGGAGTGTGAACCAAAGGGGTCTCTTCTTGGAGTGCTTATCTCGTTAGTTTGTGTCGGACGTTTGACAGACCGCTCAATCTCCTATCTCTAGTATGGTCAGTCGGACACTCTAAGCCATTCACTGCAATTCTCAGTTGGTATGTTGATGGAGTTGCCTCTTGGGACACTGGGAGAAGTATGTAGGTTTCTTTTTAAGAAGAAGTTCCATTCAGAGGTGTTCAGCTTATAAATGTGAGGCTGTAGATGCTTCAGAAATCAGGACCCCAGCCATAGGTCTCGGGGTGAAGCTTGCACGCAGTCAAAACTCATCGGACGTGGGATGGACTCGATCCAACTTAAGTTCACAGTGACGGGACAGGGAAAGATTATATTTCCTTATTGTGGTACCCTCTCTGAAGGTGTCATTCTTGTTGTGAGGGGCATGAAGCCCTTGTCTACTTTTCATGGTCTTATTTTATAGGAGTTCTTCTTAGGCCTTAAAGTGGTTCGGAAAATCCATATACTGGTAAAGCTAGTGGGTGTGCTCCGTGAACCTTCTTGTGGTCAGAGACGCTCATGTCTTGTGGAATTGTCGTGCGCCTGTCTGGTTCGCCTCCTGGTTAAGGGTTTCTGCTATCAAAGCTATCCCATGTGGCAAAGTGTTTTCCACTGTAGGAATAATCAGTGCAGGTCGGCCCGTGATGGGTTTGCAATGAAGGGTTCAATCATTATTGATTAAAGTAAATTGGTAATGTCCGCATGGGTTTTGTGGTGTAAGAAATTTTAAAATGGTGGGGAGACCCTGTGCGGGTCTCGCCGATGTCCCCTCTTGTGTTGGTTAAACATAGGGAACTTTGAGGTTCAAGCTAGTGTTAGGGGTTATATGAGTTGTGAGTTATTTTGGTTTTAAGAACCCACGTTTGATGAGAACCCTAATATGGTGGGGAGACCACCATAGGACGAGCTTGTGGAAGACTCTGTTTTCAAAGTGCACTTGGTGGAGCAACCCCCTTCCTTGTGCTCCGCCCGACCTCGACCATGCTAATTGGTTAGCTCAGATAGTGGGTTGCTGGACATTTGTTCTTGGAGATATCGATCTTCCCTGGTAATCCCTAAATTGGGGGTCAGGGTGTTCCATGTTGTAGTTGTGTTTGGATGTGAGTTCCTTGCTGTTGGTTATTTTTCATAGTGTTTCGGGCTTTGGGTTCTTTGAAGTTTCAGGTCATGGGTGTTTTGAATGCCCAATCATCGGGTGATTGAGGTTTTGTTTTAGGTATCTTCATGGTCTCACTTGGAACCCTTGATTGACCTTATCTTTTGGGACTTTCTGGGGGCAGAAAGTGTCATGGTGGGGAGAATTGTCCACCCCGACCAACGCTTCATCTTAATTTAATTATTTTGGGTCTTTCTTTGAGTTGCGGTTTGAATCGATTCTAATTTAAAAGGGATTTTGGATCTTATACGGGTGTGCGCCTGTACACGCGACCGTGTGTAGTGCCCAATCATAATTGGATGATGTTTTATTATTAAATTTTTTATTATTTGGGTGCGCAACCTTGCACACGACTGTGCATGTTGCTAGACCTGACTTGAGTTTTTCATTTTGATGGTAAATGAGTGTTTTTGGCTTGGTAGTGTTCGACGCGCGTGCAAGGAATGGGTGAAGCCGCGTGGCTTCGTCAGATGTTCGTGTGACCTACCCAGTGCGTGTGTAATCAACTAATTAACAAGTTGAATAATACTTTAAGTGCAAAATAAAATATGAAAAATGATTAACTAATTTTAGAGTTGTATTATTATTATTTTTATTATTGTTGTTGTTATTGGGGATTTTTCTTCTCCTTATTATTTCTGTAATATTTTAATTAGTTAGATAATATTAAATTATTATAAGGGTTATAAAATTTTCAGCATGTCACTTTTATCATTGTTATTATTATTATTAATCTTGTTAAGATTTTAATGAGGTAATAATTATTATTTTTAAGTTATTGTCATGATTTTATTTTACATCATGTTTTTTTACACTAATGTTACCATTATTATTATCAATAACTATATTCTAAATTAATTTAGAGTTTTATTTTTATGTTTTATTTTATTCCTATTTGTATTTCAATTTTATTTATCTTTTTTTTGTTACTCTCTCCCCTCCCTCCTCTCTCCCTCATCACACACAACACAACCTTCCTTCCCTTGGTTCGCGCCACCCCCTTCTCCAAACCCTATCACCTCACCGCCCCCTTCCATCCTCCTCATTGGACAGGCCACCACTGGAGTTCGTCGCCACCCTACTGTCGGCGTCGCACGGAAGCTGCGCTGCCAGAAAACCCTGCACCGCTCCTTGGACCTGCTGCGTGGGCCGCCCGACTTCCCTCAAATTGGCGTGTCGTCCTACCCTCCTCTCTTCCAATAAGACAACCTCCCGATTCCCTATTATTTCCGACGAGCTGCAACACACCAGACCGTCTTCCTCAAACCGCACCGCACCGCACCCCACCCCCAAACCCTAGCCAGCTCCTTGCTTCCCTCCTACGGTCCTGCTGTCTGGCGTCCTCCCTTATGGTTTGAGATCACTACGCGCCTCCCTTCGATGGCCGGACTTCCTCACCGGCATCCCGATCTCCCTTTGGTAATTTTCTCCCCACTTTGAATATGGTCCTCAATGGGGTTATAGTTTGCATTTTGTTTTTTTTGCAGTGTGTTTGACCTGATTGTTTGATTATAAGGACTAATTGTGTTGTTTGCGGTGTGATTGTGGTGCGGCAGGGGTTTCACATCAAATTTGTGAAGTTTTTCTACATTCCAAGTAGGTGGTTCCGCGTATGATTATTAATTTCTAAGTTAATTTTCTTAATTAAGTAATTTAACATGTTAAAAAATAATTTTGTTTGGTGCGCATTGAGTTTTTATTTGAGTTTCAGCATGTTTCAATGTGTTTATTAGCGTGTTAATATGAAATGAGTACGTTGCGGTGAAAATATCTATTGAACTGATTACTAGTGTTTCATAAGTTGTGTAGTTTATTTTGTTAGTATGTGCAAAGGGTGTGTTTGGTGTTTCAGGCATCACGTCTATATGCATTTTTTTTTCATAAATGAGCATTTAATGAGTTTGTGGTGTTTAATGTCGTGTGGTATTTTTTTCTAAATGGTTTGAAATTTTTTTCTGGTAGTTCGCTTAATTATAGTAATGGTCTTTTAACTATGTGGATGGTTTTATTTAATTGTGTGCATCATGTGGGTTGTGTTATTGAGGTGACATCGTGTGCGTATGGTCATGTAATTGGGGTTTGGGTCAGATAGGTGTGTAAAGTAATGGTTTTTCTCTTTAAAAATTTATTTATGAAAATTTGGATTGTTTTATTAAATAATTATTAAAGATGAAAAATTTGTTTTGACTGCATGGTGTAATGGTTTTCGGTGTTTAAAGTAGTGCGACATAGGTGGAAATTGTTTAATAAATTCTTGTGATGGTTTGTTTGACTTTGAAAGTGTTTTCTTTGAACACACTGTATTTTTTTTAGTTAGTCATGTAAGTAGTGTAAATTTGGTTTTGAAATATTTTTAGTGTGCGTATTCTTCTAAATGGTATTTCTGAGTGAGAGTAGTGGTTTTTGGCATGCGCGGTTTCTTTTTTTATTTGGGTGATAAATATGACATGTGACATGAACTTGAAATTTGTTTGAGCACAAATTGGGAAGCCTGGGTAGCTAGGAGGTTAGACTAGACTAGTGGGCTAGTGTTCTTGAGGTGACTCGACCCGGTTTCACTAGAAGGACTCACGATTGCAACACTAACTAAATGTATGCTATTCTGAGGGTCATGGTCTTCTAAGACACATTTTCTGAGGGTCATGGCCTTCTAAGCCACATTTTCTGAGGGTCGTGGCCTTCTAATCCACGTTTCATGGAGACACGATGATCTAGGGACCCAAGCTAGTTAACACCCATGCGGCCTCTCCCATATCAGTGCTCATCATTTAATTTATGCTAATCAGTGTGACACTTTGGTTATTTTAAAAGTATGTGTGTGCGCGCACGTGTGTTTTAATTTAAATTGTTTTTTTAAATTTCTTTCTCTAAACCTGTTTTCTCTAAAGTTGTTCAAGATTTTATTTATTTTCTCTAATTAAAGTTGCAAATGTATTTTTCATTTAATAATTGTGTGTGGAACCTTTTCTCGGTGGCATCTTACTAGGATTTTAGCTCATACCCTATATACACCTTTGGGGGTATATAGATTCTGTTTCTTTCTCTTTCCAGGTTGATGCATCGGGCTTGGAATTTGTGGTTCGGGTTGTCAGTGACATCCTCGTGTTGGGTTGGTGGAGGTGTCTTGGGGATGTGACTCCTCATGTAGAAAAGAGGTTTGTGTTGGAGTTTTGGTTTCTTTTTATGTAGTCTCTTTTGGTTTTTAGTTCAAGTTGTAAACTTTAAGTCTGAACTTGGTATAAGGGTCTGTTTGGTTGTCTGTTTTTAGTTTCAATTTATCTAGCTTGTTTTCTGTTTTATATTTATTCATCCGGGTAAATTGTTCCCAAGTTTATTTTTGATACCCGAGCACTTGTGCCAACCCGTGGAGATTGGAAATGCCCTTCGGGCCATGTCGCTGACCAGGTCGGGCGCCGGGTCGGATGGCGACCCGGCTTGGTTCGTGATAGTTCTAGTAATTATTTCCTTGCCACTTCTATGGTATGAGACTTAGAGATTCCGGTTATTCCATTAGATTGACCCTTGTGGTTGGAGACTCTGATAAGTGGTGAATCAAAAATTGCGCACTTATGCCAAGAGTGAAATATGATGCTTGGAGATGAGATTTTTGTTTGTGATCTCTTTATTGTAGCAATGATTCCTTATGATGTCATCTTAGGTATGTACTAACTATACATAGTTGATGACCATATTGACTATCTTAGGTGAAGGATGGAGTGTGTCCTTAGTGAGAGAACAATGTTTTCATTTGTGAGTGAAATGGAGACCTCATAAGAGTTGGATGAGCTCAAGTATAGGAGAGTGCAACTGATTAATCACCAGTTGGATATCATGACTCTTGGAGTAGTGGATGTTTTAGGGTACCATTTTCCTATGGTGTTAGAGGAGTATGAGGATGTATTTCCTGAGGACATACCAGGTTTACCTCCCCACTGAGAGCTATACTTATACATTGACTTGCATCCCGAGATGAAACCTAAATCTTCACCAGCATATCAGCTGGCTCTCGAAGCTTCGATACCTGAGGGTGCAGTTGGAGGACTTACAAGAGAAGGGATTTGTGAGACCTAGAGTTTCTTTCTGGGTATCCCCAATGTTTTTCTCCCAGAATGTGGATGAGATATTTTAGTTTATGTGTGGATTATTGGTTCTTGAATAAGATGACCATGAGGAATAAGTATCCACTACCAAGGATCGATGACCAATTAGATCAGTTGATAGGGGAGAAATGGTTCTCAAAGATCGACCTTAGACCAGGCTATCACCAGATGTGAGTACAAGATGATGATATACCAAAGACAACATTCAGATGTTTCTATGGACAATATGAGTACTTAGTGATGATGTTTTTCATGACAAATTCTCCATCAGTGTTCATGGGAATAATGAACTAGATATTTTAGACTTTTATATACTAGTTTATTGTGGTCTTCATCGATGACATACTAGTGTATTCGACATTCTAGGAGGAGCATGAGAGACAATTGAGGATGGTCCTAGAAACACTTCGAGAGAATAAATTTTATTGTAAGATGATAAAGTCTTAATTTGGGATTTGAGAGGTCCAATTTTTGGGACATTTCATCTCAGAGGCTGGAGTAGTAGTGGATCTAGAAAAGTTTGGGGCAATGCTTTCTTGAGAGCCACCCTACAGTGTTACTGAGTTTTGGAGTTTCCTTGGGTTGGTAGGGTACTATTAGATGCTTGTACCTGATTTATCCATAGTGGAAACACCCTTGACATCTTTGATCTGATAGATAAAAATTTTCATATGAATGGAAAGGTACTAGAAATTCTTTCAGGAGCTGAGACAGAGGTTTATAAAGACTCCCATATTGATATTTCTAGAGGAGGGTGTTGAGTACGTAGTGTTCTACGATGCATCAGGGGCTAGACTTGGTTGTGTGATGATGCAGAGGAAAGAATTTATTGCCTATGGTGTACACCATTTCAGACCACATGAGAATAACTACGCGACCCACGATATTGAGTTAGTAGCAGTAGTCTTTTTATTGAATATGTGGTGAAACTACCTGATGGGTGAGCAATTTATCATTTCATCTGACCAAAAGAGTCTCAAGTATATATTATGACATAAGGATCTTAACTTGAGACATAAACAATGGATAGAGTTCCTCTAGGATTATGACTTAGATATTTTCTATACTAATAGGAAGTGGAACATAGTGGAAGATGATCTAAGTAGGATGTCTTATTCTTAGTTATTAGATAAGTAATCAGAGAAGTTATCCTTGATGCAGTTTTCCTTCATGGGCATGGACAATGATTTATATATTTAGTTGATACTTGTTACCCCACTTCTTCTTCTATGCTCCAGGGATGATAATTAAGGAAATACAACAGTGAGACCTTACATACTCAGATATCCATTGGAAATTCTCATGATGGATATTCTAAAGGTGGGGAGAATGCTATCATTTTTAGAGGATGAACGATGATACCTTTGATTTTGTAGGAGGATGTGTTACAGGAGTTTAATACATCCCCTTTTTGTGATATATCCAGGTGTGAAAATAATGTACAATAACTTATGACATCATTTTTGGAGGCCATGTATGAAGAAGGGTGTTTCAAAGTTTGTCTCTTGATGCCTCACTTGTTAGAAGGTGAAGGCTGAGCACCGGGTTCCAACGGGTTTAGCTCAACCCATAGAGGTGCCATAGTGGAAGTGGGATGATATTTCCATGGACTTCATGATGATATTACCATGTATGTCCTGGGGACACAAAGACATCTGGGTGATCGTAGACCAACCCACCAACTTGGACCACATTCCTAGCCAATTGGGAGAAGAGTTCATTAGAGAGCTTGGGAACCCTATGTGTAGGAGATAGTCCGAATCCATGGAGTTCCCTCAAAGATCGTATCTAATGGTGATTCTCACCTCAAATCTCGATTATAGAGGTGATTACATGAGGCCTTTGGGACTCATTTATGCTTGAGCACAACATTTCACCCCCAGAACGATGACTAGATAGAGCAGACCATCTAGGTATTGTAGGGAATGCTATGAGATTGAATATTGGACTTTGGATGTACTTGGGGGGATCAACTACCCTCATAAGAGTTTTCATACAAAAAAAAAATCTTCCATTAAACAATTAGTATGGCACCATTCGATGATTTTTTTGGGAAACCCTGTAGGTCGCCATGGTGGTGGACTGATCCTGTCAAGTAAGTAGTCATGGGCCTAGGGTTGTTGTAAGCTACTAAAAATAAGGTAAAGATAATACACGAGAAGATAAGGACTTCACAAAGCTATTATAAGTCTTATGCAGATATGAAATGGAGGCCTTTGGAGTTCAAGGATGGAGAACACATGTTCTGATGGTTTTCACCTTGATGGGGATTATTGAGATTTGGTCAGGGCAGAAAGCTATCTATGAGATTCATTTCCCCTTTCCAGATACAATGTAGAGTTGAAAAGGTGAAATACCATTTAAATATACCTATGAAGTTAGGCTGGGTACAAGATATATTCCAAGTGTTGTATCTAAGGAGGTATGTGCCTGAACAATCACATGTTATTGAATGAGGCGAGTTGGACATTGAGGATGAATCAACCTTTTTTTTGAGTAATCGATAGAGATTGAGGATCGCTAGGAGATGATCCTTCATGGGTGATCGATTCCTTTAGTGTATTTCTGGTGGAAACATGAGAATCTTTAGGAGTTCACATGGGAGTGGGTGGCTCAGATTCATGCTTAATACCCACATCTCTTTGTGTAACCCTTGTTTTGTCTTTTTGGGACATAAATCCCCAAGGTGGGGAGAATGTAATATCTCATATTTTCCATGTATTTTTTTTGATATTATATGGATTACTTTTGAGACCAAATGCTGATATGACATGTGATTCTGAGGACCGGTGTTCCCAGAATAATTATTTGAAATATATTAAATATACTAAATAGCACGTTTGTGCAGTTTTCTAGAAAAAGTGGAATTAATACCAAATAGGGGACTATATCAGAAATATAAGGGCACCGTTGAGTTAAAAATGAGATTTTTACCCTAGGTACGACATAATATTTATCGACGAGGTCCATTTATGATAAATTTATCATGGGAATAATTAAATTAAATAGATTAAATAATTAATTTATTTTGTTTATTTATTACACAATGACTGTCATATCCATTAACTATACAACTATGGAAATTATATTAGGGTTTTCCATTAAACCCTAGAGACTAAGGAGCCTTTGGATGAGATCTTTCATGGTGAATGATGATGGATCGGGATAGGATCATAGATTTTTGCACCATCAGAGTTGGAGGATATCATCAAAAATATAATCACAACTGTTCTTCATCAAAAATTTATCCAAACTCTAGGAATGATGTTTTTATTTGTGATTTCTATATGGTTTCTTAATCTTGGATGATCACGGATAAATTCCAAAAAACAATTTATATGTGCATCATCAGTAGAATTAATTTGATGGAATCATTTTTTTGTTCATTTATTTATACTTCTTCATTTATCTTTGATATGATAACAAATCAAGTACAAACAAAAAATGGTCGAGGTTTGTTCCTCACTTTTATGGCTTATGGATTTCTTCCCCCGTTCTTTGCATGTTCATCATAGGGATTTTCTTTGGCCCATGGTTCGACGATACTTGGTATTCTATCGTTGAAAAACCATTATTTAGCACAATATATTGAAACCGTGGGTGAGGTTCTTGATTGATGGTGTTATGGAGGTGCAACGATGGATGTAGATGATTAGAAGTGGAACAAATGATTTTTTTGGTTCCTGTTCTTCCCATTTTTGACAAATGGTGATGGTTTTTCTCAATAAATCTTTTTATGAGTGGTTTTGAAGCCTAGAATCATAATATATGGTAATTAAAGGCCCGACTGAACCCTGATCTATAGGTTACATAAAAGGAAGAGGCTCTGACAAAGCATAAGATGGGGAAAAAGTAGATATGGAAACCACAAGCAACACGACATGTAATCCAGCATTACACACAGTGTGGGACCCCCTGACTTTGGTGCTAGGGTTTCAGTTAGAGTTAAGTATCACATGTAGTGTGACATAGTCACAAGACATGTGAACCCCTTACATGAGTCTTGGAATGTTATTTGAAGAGTACACAAACATAATATATAAAATGTAAACAGCTAGGTGGAACACCGTGTACCTGGACACAGACATGACATGACATACACGGGCCGGTGCATGGATACAGCTTGGCTTACATGGGATGGTACGTGGTCATGGCCGCTATACATGGACATGGGTAAGTGACATGGGTAGGATACCATGTGTCTCTACATGATGTGTACTTATTCTACACACTATGTGTATTGAGACTTACATGTCGTATGAGGCTCTTCCACACAGGTAGATATGGGGATAGATGGACATGTAGTGTAGCCCTATTACACATTGTGTACCCCCTTTATAAGTGTTTTTTGATATTAATTTTCTTATTTTAGACTATTATAGGTTGATTTTGTTCCCTTGGTCCTTTTCCCTTGAAAGTAAATTATGACATTACATCCACATCACATGATTGTTATCCCATTAGAGGCTGAGTCTTAGATAGAGTTGTAGTGTCCCTCTATGAGACTGGTGTTTGATCCTCTATCATCCATAATTACCTCGGTGTTGTTTTTGGAATCATCATGACCTCCCAATGTAGGGAATTGATCCTCCATCTAACAGTCTATATTGATAGGGTTTGTGGTATCATTGACATACAGTCCCCTATGTAGCGGGTTGATCTAGATTAGGTTCATGGTGTCCCCCAACAGTTTTGGGTGTGACCCCCTATCTATGTATTAGGGTATTATTAGACCTTTGATATTTCTTGGGTAGGTCACACTGAGCTATAACTCTTTATCGAGTGTCTCTTATGATAGCATGGATCATGGAGTAGATTCTAGCAGAACGAGCGTTGATTTGTGAAGATACCTGTGGATGGTAGTTGGTTATGACCGCCTAGTTGCGTGGTGTCTTTGTAATATCCCATAAATTCTATATAATTTTTTTAAATTATATGGCATTATTGTGAGACCAGACGCTCATACGACACATTATTCTGAGGCCCGATGATCCCAGAATAAATGTTTGAAATTTTTTTAGTTGTTTAAAATAGCGCACATCTGTGGTTTTTGAAACTCCCAAACAGGTGATTAGATTAAAAATATGAGGGCACCGTTGCATATGGAACAAAAAATTTACCTAAGGAAGGACCTAACCTTGTCCGAAGTGGGTCAAGGGTAAAAGTTAATTTTGAGAATTTTAAAGAAAAAAATAAAATAAACTTAGGAAAGATTATTTTATTCAAATTGTTTTGCTGCAACGCAACGTCGACCCAACTATTTCATTTCATAAACAAAATAGTGTAACAATGCTGAAAATGAAGCGTAACAAAAACATTGTTTCATTTCATAAATGAAACAGCATAATGACACAATGACTCAACATAAAAAAAATGTTGAAACACATTTCATCAATTAATATCCTAACAGAAATTCAGGTTCATTTTCACGATCTTGGAGTTTTTCTTAGAGGCTCTGGAGAATTACCATTGGAGAATGAAAAAATAATCTTCCTTATTTCCTTTCTCATTGAAGGATCTCACCATCAAAAATGAATTGCAGATCAAGGATTGACGAATGACATCGTGTGACTCCTTTCTTCATCGATAAAAGATCCAATACCAGGTAAGGGGTTTATTTATGTGTGGTTAACCTTCCCCCATTCTTCTTTTCTAAATGATGAATACAAATCAACTCACTAATAAGTTGACATGCAGATTGGTCATTCATGCGGGATGGAAATTTTCATGCGAGGATATAATAAAGGGGATTATATCTTAGTGTTTGTTCGAATGTCCCAATTTTTTTCTAACACAATGAATGAAGGCCAAATGAACAAGGCTGACGTTTGTTGTTTTGGGTGTTAATTGTGATCCCTCTCTCTCTCCTTCCATTATTCCCTGATATACCCCTATGGTTGCATCGAATTCTTTCCAGGAGGTTAATACCCTGGATAGACCCCCAGATCGATAGAGAGACATCTTGGAGTACATGGTAGTGAAGGTGATGACCCTGAGATCACGATGGTTTTCCCTGATCAAAAAAATGGACCACCGAAGCGAGTCTGGTGGCCCATAGAAGAAAATGTTGGTGTGCCAGCGGTGGCGGCGACATATGCCGTAGCAGTGGAGGAAGCCCGCATAAGTGCTGCAGGTGGTGATCAGGGTCCACCAATAGGCGGCTGGCAGTGGGCTATGGTAGTCGCAGTAGGTGAGCCACATCACATGGCCAAAGGCTATGAAGGCGACCCGCGACGCCTGCTGCATCCCAGGTAGGGCAGATTGGCCTGCTCGAGCAGGATGGGTTGGACAGGTGGGCTAGCCCTAGGCCAAGCCCAATGCATCAGGCTGGGTAAGGTTGGGTCAGTTTGACCAGGTTGGACCAGACCTAGACCCAACTAGCCCCTTTTCACTAAAACACCCATATCTTCTAAACCGTTCATCTGATTGAAGAGACATTTGTGGCATTGGGACCCTCATGATGAGAAAATCCTTTTAATATAATCTAAGTGTTTTTTTTGTGTAAGTTGAGATAAAACCGATGGATTGAGGAGTATATTATACCAAAATCAAGCATGCTACGAGCAAGAATCCTACAGTTGGATGTGATGAGAAGACTATGACGAGTAGGTCTAGGTGACCCAACAAGCCTAAGTGACGAGTAGGTATAGGAGACCCAGTAGGGATAAGTGATGATCAGGTATAGGTGACCCAATATTACTAAATCATGAGCAGGTCTAGGTGACCCTGATGGCCTATGTGACTCATCAGGGATGAGTTCCTTAACAGTATGAGGTGTTCAGTGTATACAATTTATAGTATTACTTTTAATACTTTAGATTATACCTGGATGATCTAAAAATACTTTGTGAATACTTTCCTTTGTGGTATTACCTTTTTGTTTTGGGGTCCTTACTGAGTATCATGTTACTCACCCCTGCACGGGCTCTGCCCGCACGTGTCAGGTCTTGTGTAGATGACATACATTTTGAAAGAGACCTTGGTGGCTTAGGACCAGGTGGTGCCTAGTGAGATCCTTCAGACGAGGCATACTTCTATGGATTCAGGTGGTATCCTCCTTCACCTACCCTTCAAGCAGGGTTTACCACAGATGGACTTTAGGAGCTTGTACTTGTCTTTTGTTATTCTTGTATTCTGCCCCCTTTTCTTTCAGTTTTGCACTGTTAATTTCAGTGGTTGTCTTAGTGTCATGCACTTTTACTTTTAAACATTGTGGGATTGGTAAGTGTGTGCACATGCATACATGTACTTGGGAAAATACCTCCCACTAGTAAGATAATTCCTTTGGCACTAGTCACCATCCCCTGGTCTTTGGGAGGCAGACTTGGAGTAATCACGACATGGGCTTCGAGGGATGGGTTATGATAGTCTATCCTAAGTATATCTAGGTGCTTCAGTTATAAATTGATTGTTATATATTGTATTGAGATGACTATACTTACTGCATCTTGTTTAGTGTTTATAAGGTGTCATATTGAGTATTTTTATACTCATCCCTTCATGGGATTTTACCACATGTGTCATGTCTTATGCAAATGACGACCCTTTAACAGTGTCTTGTGAGGATATAAAGTGGGTGGATCATAGCTAAGGAGTGTTAGATCAAGGTGTTTTAGTGGGAGATTGCTTTTTTACTTTATTCCTCACCCTTGGGCCAAGTTGGACTCTTTATAGTTTTTTCTTGGGCTTGTATTTGGCCCCTTTTCCTCTTTCATTACTTTTACATCATACTTTTTTTGTGGGATATTAGATGTATGAATTCATTATTTCAGTTTTTTTACATTTTAGCATTGTGTGTGCTTGGAGATGTGTGCATTTTCATAGGTACATTAGGATAATGACTCCCATTTGTGGGATATTCCTACTTGGTGCTAGTCGCTAGGCCATGGACTACTGGAGGCGGGATTAGGGTAATCAAGGGTCAGACCTTGGTGGGTGAAGTCATGAAAGTGGCATCATCACTTCTTATAAATTTTATATCATAGTCAATAAAACTAACCAGTAGTTGATCCCTCCTCTCTCAGATGGCATCACCATGTCACTATAAGAAAAATGGCTTCTAGTAGTGATTTAAACCACTGTAAATTGATTCATGGGATTTTCTCAAACATACATGGTTTACTGAGTCGGTTATTAATTAGTGGATCCACTAGGAATATGTAATTGGTGGCGGTTTTGAAACCACCACTATAATGAATGCACCAGATTAAATTATGGTGTTATTACAATATTTAGTAGTGATTAGCTTAGTTATATATTTGTGTGTATATTAATAGTGTTTATAACGACCAAAAAAATATTTTATGGTGGTTTGGTAGTGTATAAAAATATTTAAAAGTGTTTTTTATAAAGTAATTGTGGTTAAAAACACCACTAAACAATTAGCAACACATTTTTTATTTTACAGTGGTTTAAACCACCAGTAAACACTATACAAATTTAATATGAAACAAGGAGCATATGAATACACTAATAACTAATGTTTAAAATAAATATACATCTACAAAATATATAATTTAGTTCTTTAAATAGTAGAAAAATATAAAAAAATTATAATCATTATATAACACCATGTTTTAAATACACAAATATGTTTTTTCCAGTTAAATGTTACAAAGGTAGCAAATATAAGTTTTCTAAAAAATATACAACACATGAACAAAGGGATCCAACATTAACTTTATCCCTATAAGTTAGGTTGAATTCCCCCATACGATCCTCAATCCTAATATTCTTGTTGATTAACATCCTTTGACACATATGATGCCTTCGTTAAATGAAAATTTGAAAATATATCAGTTTTAATTTTATATTTTGCATAAAAAATATATAAATTATCATAATAATATAAACATATTAAAATAAATGTAATATATTTAGTACCACTTGTATCAAGGATGTAATGTATGGAGGAATTCTCCCATTCCTACCATGAAATATATATAGAAAAATAATTAGGCATAAATTTAATAGGAATATCAATTATACTATAAATATTTTTTTTACTTACTTTTACCTGTTTGTCAAAAATATAATTCTTCCAAGTAATGAGAATGTTCCTCTAATAAGGATACTTGATTTAAAGGGATGTTGTCTTACATGCTAACTGCCCTAATATTTTCCCATATAAGCCTTAGATATCATCATTTGGCACCCCATACACGTCAGATGTCACAATTAGTATAAGAATGAAATAAATTATTTTGGTGCATTAACAATTACATACTAGTCATAGTCACCCAAAAATAACCTCATTATGATAACTAAGACATCATATTATCAGTACATAACCACTCCTTTATTACTCTATCTGATTCCCTCGACATCCCTAAAACATGAGACATCAATACAATGGTATTTTTTAAAAAATAATCTGGGATTGGTTTGGGGTGAGTACATATTTTGAAACATAAAATAAAATTTACCAATGGTAGATATAAACCATTTCATGATAAATTTTATTACTTATGACTATAGTGGCCAACTATATATAATGTATATTTTTTATTATAATTTATTACAAATATATGAAATTGATTGTTTGAATTGGACTTGATATATTCTATAAGTGGATAATATCGAGTTTAGTAATTCAAGTAGTTATATTCAATAAAATTTTGAGTGGGTAGTCTTCATAGCATATTAGGAGTGGTAATTAGTGTTTAGGTGATGATAGTTTGATTATATAGTTTAGTAAGAAAAAAATTATAGTGAATAAATTCATAAGGGAGAGTGAATTAGAAAAATCAATTCTCAGGGAATTAGGAAATTTATTTTTCTAAGGAGTGGAATATTTCAATCCTTTTTGTAAATTTATTAGAGTCAAGTATTAAAAATAAAAATGGGCCCTGAGAGAAGTAAGAAGTGTGGATGATAAAGTTGAGATCATATCATATGGGTTTGATGACATAAGAGATGTTAAAGACCTGATTTTATCTTTAAATCATTTGGTTTTTGGAATTCCTACATCGAAAAAGAATATACAACAAGTTAAAACATGATATACAATATAAAATAGTAAATTTTCTTGAAAATCATGTACATATATTAATTAAATTCATGTATATATATGTTAAAGAAGGGCCAATAATATAATTAATTAATTCATCATTGACCATATTATGGCCACCCTTCACTATTAACATGATTACGTCATCTTCACCATCCCTTATAAGAATGATGGTTTTAATATCATCATAGAAAAATAGATCAATATCCTGTTGTCGATGGTGGTTTTTATCATAAAAATATTTTTCAATTTCATCATCCATATATCATATAAGTCTCTTGGATTTAATGGAATACAACATTCAACCCTTCATTGATTTCATCATCCACATAATATACCATTTTATCTTGTAGAGCCAAAATATATGGATCGTGTTCCTTATTCCCACTGGTATGGATTAACAGAGATAAGTTCACATAATTAAATTGTAACAAATCTTTCCTTATGGCCCAATAAATTTGACCCAATGGTATTTAAAAAACACAACTAAAATTTTTCATGATCATTTAATTCGATGATGTTAATCAAATTTCCATTGTATCGAAACATTGTGAATTGTGTGAAGACGCTGCTATTTTATATTTTCAAAACTTACTCATAAAAATTTATATGAAACTCAAATCCCTTAATATTATAATATTTTAATCTCCTATACTACTTCAAGGGTACTTGAGAAAAATATTCCAAATCATCTAGAACTGTAGCTCAATTATCAATATTCATGATATATATTTATGTATATAAAATATATAAAGTAATTATATAATTGTATTACGAATTTGAAATTTATTATGTTCTTACATGATATACACACAATCAATAATTTCTTTGTTAATGATTTTTTTATCTCTCTCCCATTCCATGTTCAAATCCTAATTCATCACTTTTTTATGTATTTAATTATTAAATGAAAGAATCTAAAATATCGCTATTGAGTAACACTAATCTATGTGATTATAAAAAATCTATTTGTGTCAATAAAAAAATGATATTTTCCCAACTTTATGAACTAAAATTGGATTTTTTTTGATTGACCATAGGAATACAATTTTTTGGGTTATTTTCAACACGTCTAACTTGATTGAATTTTATTTCAATATTATTCAAATACCTCAAATAAGAGGTGAGATAATTTTTGACCACATAACCTTCAACAATAATGTCTTCTTGTTGATATTTATCTCTCATAAAATAAATTAAATGATATATATAACTAATTAAAAATAATAATATAGAAAAATAAACCATATATTTAATGAGTATGAAAATTTTAATGTATTAACAATAACTAAGTAAGATGAAAATACCTCTCTATGGTATACATGCATCAATAATTCATGATACCTCCAAATATAACTTCCTCAATCAAATGAATAGTTAGATAAACCATCATAGTGAAAAATAATGGAGGGAATATCATCACCAAATTACAAAGTGTTATTAAAATTATTTATTAATGTCTTAAAAGCTTAACGGGGTTTAATTTTTTCCCAAAAACTATTTAATGAATGTAAAAAACTCAATTATAACTCATTATTTTATCAGGTAACAATTCATTCAATTCCAAAACTAGAAATTTCCCTATAAAAATGTGTGAGTCGTGAATTTTAATCCAATAAAAATTATGATGTTTTAAGTTAACCCATTTGAAATTTCATTTTAATTTCAATTAGGTAATTTTATATTTTTTAGTCTTCAAAGGAAAACATCTTTTAGTTAATTTTTCATTGGAAAAACTATCAGATGATACTTTCCATTAACATTTTCTCATAGATCACAATTTATATACATTTCTTCTAAGTCCTTATGAGGGTTAAGATGATCTTTTGATTTTCCCTACTCATTAAATATTGAAAAAACCAAATTGTCAAATAACTTTTTTTTAGTTCACATAACATAAATATTATGTTGTGATAATTGAAATTTCAAATAAGGTAGTTAGAAAAAATACTTTTTTTCTTCCATGCTTGTGTACTAGATTTATATTTTGAGTTTTGAACTCTTTTACTAGAAATGTCCAACCAATACTCTTTCCCAAATTTTACATCAACAATTGATAATTATGACAGGATTTTTGAACCAGATAATAATTTTGGTGGTGCCCTCACATCATTTCATTCATCGAATCATGAATTGTTAAACCAATATCTATGAGATGCTTCTTTGAATCGATTATAGAATATGGAACAACAATTTTTGTTATATTTTAGTGATATAATATTAAAGTTAATGTTGAAAACTAGATGTGTTTTGTGAGAGTGAGTTTTTTATCCATACATATTTCTAAATATAAGGAAATCAGTAATCATCCACATTAGAGCAACACACATTTTGAATACTTCAGTTATCTATGCATCATATGTATTTACACCATTATCCCATAACTCTTGAAATTCTTATATAAGAGGATGAATATATACATTGATTCCATTTCTATGAATTTGTTTTCCTAGAATGATCATCGAAATAGTGAAAGTAGTTTGTTACATACACATCCATGAAGGTAGATTATAAGTGATAAAAATGACTGATCATATGATATTATATGTACTTATAGTCTTAAATTTATTAAATCCATCATTATATAATTCAAAACACACATTCCAAGAACCCGAAGAAAAATTTGGATATAAAGAATAAAAATATTTATAGTGTTTTAAATATCTTGGATGTCATATAAACTCATTTTCATTGTTTACTATGTAATTACACTTCACTTAATATATTACTTTATAAGACCTAAACAATATTTTCAATCACGTTTTTAGTGGACATTAAGGTAAAACCTACAAATTTTTTTTATTTATATCTTTTGTTATAGTACATTTGTTCATAATTTCATTACGATCCACGAATTTCCATTTTGAAGTATGAAATATTTGACACTCTTATCTATCTAAATCTTCTCCCCAAAAAACATGAAATCATTAAAACATTAATATATCATTGTATAATTGATACTAAGATTGTTAAAAAAATTATTTGTCTCATAAAATTATTTAGGAATCTTAGCTTCAACCAATGAATCATTTAATGACTCAAATATCATCAACATTGTCTTATATATAATTCAACATAATCACTTGATATGGTACAACTTTAGAAAAAAGATTTTTTGTATATTTTATACACCATTCATACAAACCCTAATTTCCTTCATCCATTAATTAATAAAACACATTTGATTACTCATTCCACTTCTTTGTTTTATTAAGATATGGATAATCAGAAAGAGACCCCACTGATACTTTATAATATTCATAATTTTGTAAAGTTTTTTCAAAAGTATCATTAATCAAGTTCTAAATTTCATTCTCTTTTATTGGGTAATTAGGTTTTTTATTATACTAATGGACACATATTGAACATTCTTTAATGTTCATTTTCAAATTCAAAATCCATCTCACATATCCAAAAGGAAATTTTTTCATTGTTAAGATCTCGTAAAATTCATGAATTTTTAAAACTTATTTGAAATTAACATTAGAATATTGACATCTAATTCTTATATACATTGGTATATTTAAAATAAAAAAATATAAAAATTCCTCCAACCCCATAATATATTGTGGTATATTTCAGGGTAAATTAATATAACTTTTATCCATTTTTACCCTGTTAATAAATATTTTTTAAAAAAACTAATAAACAATAATTAAATAAAATCATGGTGAAAATAAAAAATAACTAGGAATAAAATATAATAATTTTTAAAATTTGACTATGATAAAATCATCAAATAAAATAAAATTAAAATCAATTGATATTATGATTAATTTGTAATGATATAAATATAACATATAACATATAGAAAAATACATATTAAATAACAAAAGAATGATCAATATATAACTTATTAATAAAGAGACTATGAAAAAAATGAAAACATAATTCATGAATTCATTAAAGAGAAAAAAATTTAAAAAATAAAACTAGGCCAAAAAAATTTACCCTAATAATGAACTAAAAATTTACTATATAATATAGAATAGAAAAAATTAAATTAAATTAAGAACATAAACATGGCCAAACAAGGAAAATTTCTAAATCCCAAATTCATGGTAAAACCAAACTTTTATATCCTATAAAGACAAATACATAAATCCATAATTCAAAATATCCATGTAAATATCATGGAGGTTATTGAAATTAGAGATTAATAAAAGAGAGATAAGAGTATAACTTCTAGGAACTTAACTTATAGCCATAAGCAACAGGCAGAGAAGGGGAAGAGGTTCATGTGATAGATAAAAGAGAAGGTGAACTAGTTGTGAAGATGGAGAATGGGAGATAAAGAAAGAAATGAGGAGGTTAATAGAAATAAGGAAAGGCGGAGTGTAGGTTTTCATGAGAGAGGAAAGTGGAGAGGGGCTGGAATGATGTGGGGTATGTGTGAGGGAGGACCAAAGGGCTTCACGTGATAATGGAAAGAGGAGGATAGGTGGCACAAAAACAATAATAGGGTTTAAATAGTGCTAGTTTTTTAAATAATCCATGATAATATTTTATTTCATAGTTATTATAGTTAAATATTACTAATAAATAGGGTTGAACTGGTAAGAACCTCAGGTTTTTTAATTAGCAGTGTTTTTTTAAAACCAATGATAATAAACCACCACAAAGTATATTTTTTCTTATAGTGCCTAGGGTTGGAAGCAACAAAAAGTAGAGGGAGAGTCAACTAAAAATGTATTTTCTTATAAATAAATGTTTTTTTCTAGAACTTAGTTTTAAATTGGTTTTGAATTGATTGAGTAGTTATTATCATGACACCATTTGTAATTTATCATTCTTCATTCCACTAGTTATGCTTGGTTTGGCTTACTAATTATATCTAGTTATTATGGACTATTGAAATAAATCTGAATGGATGTTATAGTTATTTTTGAATATGTATATCTATGTGTTCACTTGTTATTCTGGAAAGAGATATGCCCTAAACCCATATATAATTATGTTGTATATTGGATTATATAACATCCCAGAAATAGTTATCCCATAATTATATGATTTATAACTAATATTACATTAAATATATTTTTATGAAATTTTAGGTTTAAAGTTTTATAGAATTAAGGCACATCATTAACTAATATATCCCATGTATTTATAATTAAATTCACTTTTTTTCCACAACATCAGGAACCACTTAATCCATAATTAAGTCTTTAATACCTTCCCTAAATTATCCACACATGATATTATTCTAGACATATCATATTATAATCTTCTTCATAACCCGGGGAAATGGAAACATAAGAAGAGTGAGATCGAATGATCATTAAGGTAATTAGTATACCATAAGCTATCATAGAATAAACAAATCATGAATAATATTATGGGAAGTAAATAATAATCAAATAATTTCATATAACTAATCACCTGATCTTGAAATAAATCCATGGATGAGGCCTACAAATTCATTGAGGGGCAATTGCGTGCCCCACTTAGCACCAATCAAGACTAATGAATTCATCATATGAAGGAATAAATAAAATTGACAACACATAACAAAAATACCTTAGTAATAAATAAACATCTATAATGAAATTAAAAGTATAAAAATTGTTAATATTTCTCCAATCAATAAATGGAATAACTATTAATGAAATCATCCCTCAAACTAACACTATATAGATTAATGGGAATACTATTAAGCCAATAATTCCCCCAATCCATATTTGAATTATACGATCATAATCTATCTAGAGAAAGAGGGTGGGTTGTATCATTAGTTCATATCAAAAGTGAAACATGAAATTTGAGAATTATGTTGACATAGATGAAAAACACTATCATAAGAAGAACAATTCAAATGGTATCACATAAAAAAGGTCAAGAATTGGACGAGTTGATACAAAAAAATTAAATCACCCAAAGGAATATTTTACAACAGAATTTAATGGGAGAATCAATAAACACTACTCTAAAGGTGATGGATATTTTAAAGATAATTAAGAAAATAGAAGCAAAACCAGAAACGAGTTTTTAGAAAACATTTTTACCATATTTTTAAAAGATGAAATTATGGGTCACATTCCAAAGTTAGTTTTAAAAAGGTGAAGTAATTTTTTTGAAAACTATTAATTTTAAAAATAATATTTAATAATGTATCCTTGATAAATATGTAAAGACTATATTGAGTAAATGCGGGTTAGACGATAAAAATACACACATTAAAGGGAAATACATTTTTAATATTTAGAAAATACACTTTTGAAACCTATATTGTAAAATGGATAATTAAAATTCCATTCGAGAAGAGGAATATAAAAAAATAAATTTCATAAGTGATAATCTATACTTAGGTTTAAAAATGTAAATGAGATAATTTTAGAGAAGATAAAATATGGACATAGAAGATAAATAACCTTTAGAAATAATAAGAATTATTCTCAACAACATTATAATTTTATGAGAAATAAATTCATTAGTGAAGGGGGTTTGAATTAAAAATATCACATTACCTAGAGAGATAATGGGTTATATCATATTAAATATAAAATTTATTAATATATGTGACTTATAATAATTAATTTCAATAAGTAACATTATAACCTGAAGAAAAAAAGTTTGAGTTAACAAAATCACTTCTAAATATCATAATCATTGAAGTAATAATCATTCAGAAAGGATTTCATGAGAAAGAATTTTAAATCCATATAAATGAAAGTTGAATTAAAATTTTATACAACAATATGATTAAATAACTTAACTTATAAAAACAAGGATTCAATAATAATCATTATAACTCAAAGAAATAAAATTGAGTTATGAAAAACCCTTACGAATTGGGAAAATTTTAAATAAAATGATATTAAAAGAGAAATATTGGAATAAAACTTAAAATTAAATAAATATTAATGTATTAATTATATAATTTATCAATGAGGTATTATATACACCATGGAAAAGAAAATAGGCATATAAAAAATGTGTCTTAAATTGTTCAAATTGAGACAATAACTCTCACCTTTAATATTATTTAGTTGAATGTGATCTAGCCTCATTTTAAATAAAAATAAACATATTAATAACCTATATAAAAACCTTAATCATACAAAAAAAATTATAAACTTCATTTATAATCATTTATCAAATTTTTTTTAGTTATTTATATTTTATTTTCACCATCAGATGTTACTAACTTCGATTGCTTGTTTAGTATTTTTTTTGTAATAGAGCTGTTGATTCTTGTTTATGGATTCAAATTCAACATTAAGAGACAATTATAGATACTATAATATATTTTATATAATTATTTATAATGTTCTAATTTCATTTCATAGGTATTTTCATTATGATTGGTGATGATTATGTTAGCAACAAGCTTGTTTTGGTAATTTTTAAAGAACAAAAGGGTGGTAAAAAATAATAATTTAAATATTAATATAACCTTTAAAGAACCATAATAAAAATATTATTTTATCATTAATCTATAATAAATCCATTATTTAATTTTTCATAATCATATATGATAGAAATTTATAGCATTGTTCATATAGGTGGTTAAACTGACCCAAACAAGAACAGGCTATAATCCATGCATGAGTATGGTTAAAAAAGGGATTATTTTAGAATAATATCATTATTATATAAAAATAATTATAATATTTACATTTTTTAAGGTATTTAATCATATTTGAATATATATTGATAAATATTACAACACTAGATGGAAAATGAAATATGTCACTTTCATGGAGGTGGTAGTCCACACGTACGAATGAGAAACACATTAATTTTTCATATATTGGGAAGAAGATAAGAAATATTTTATATTCTCAGGATCTTAATAAGGATATAAATGTTATATTAATATATTAAATAGCCCTTCTTAAATATCCATGAAAGCCGTGATTAAAATTAAAACACATCATTCATTGAGGCGGTAATCTACACGTACACATAATGAAATTTTTGTTTTTTTAAGTAAAAGGGATAGGGTCGTTTCCCCTGAAAGCGAATGGGGTGGAAGGGGGGATAGGGTATGGGGCGCTGATCATGGGTTAGAGTCCCCAGACGGTTTTATTTGTAGCGCGTGTTTAGTTAATGAAACCCATCTTTTAAAAGGGATAGGGTAGTTAATGATTATTAAATCAGCATAATAATATTTTAGTATATTAATAATACTTATTCAATTATAATATAATGAATAAAATAGATCTTAAGGAGGTGTAATAATAATGAATAGAATTTAAATGGAAAAGAGTAATTTTAAATTTTTACCTTATTCCTAGGAAAAATTATTTTAAAAAAGGATTAAGCCTTTAAAGGGTGGTATTTTGAGAAGATCAGAACCAATAAGATGTGTCTAGGAATGTTGGGTAGGTATTTGAGTATATTTTTGGTTGAAATAAGTGGCTATGGTCATGAGGGGAAGTGGGGAAGTGAAAATCCTTTTATAATGTAATTTAAAGGGTTAGGGTAGTTAAATGGGTAGTTAAAAATATAATAGGGCAGGGCTAGGTTAGTAAATTTAAAAAATAAATGAATTAGGGTTTGGGTTTGGGTTTTGTAAGAATAATTGAGTTAGGGTTTGGGTACCTCAAATTTCACGGATACCCAACCCATTACCATACATAACCTTATTAATTAATTCACACATTATTTTTCAAAATATGAAATCAAATTTTTCAAATAAAATTTATAAGGGTGATAAAAATTAATTTTCATATTATCACACAAAACACATAAAAACCATTTTTATAGAAAGTTTATTCTTTTCCTAAAAAATTATGATTAAGATAAAATTATCAATGTTTTTAATTTCTATGAAATTAATTGGTATATTAGTATAAAAATATAAGTTATGTGGTTTTGAAAATAATCCAAAACCAAATTCCACTATTTAGATAAATAGTTAAAAGAAACATAATAAAAATAGTTTTTTTTTGAAATAAATATTACTTAAGCTTAAAAATTTTAAACATGGGTTTTCTAAATTCAACACAATGTTTTTAAATGAATCAATTTACTCTTTAGGTATGTTTTTGTCCATAAATAATTTTTATAAGTTTTTAAGTTATACTTACCTCCTGATATATTTATAAACACTATGGTATTTTTAAAGATTATATTTTTCACTATTCAATAAAAATAAAATATTTTAGAAAAATATCAAAAATTCTGCTTAATCTAATGTCAAAATGTTTAATCCAAAAATTAATTCAATTTTTTCAAATTAAAATTATAAAATTTAGGTGTAACTTTTTAATGGAAATATAAAATATAATGAAAAACTATTTTTAATAAGAAAACAAAATTTTAGATATTAGCTATTCATATTCATATTTTCTATCAATTACTAACTAAATTTTTGTTAATATATTATTCATGTCAACAATACATTTAATCAATTTTAAAATATAATATATTTCATTTCTTAAAATAAAATTTCATAGTGCCTAAAAAATAAAATTTTTAGGAAAATAAATTTTTAATCATAAAATGATCTTATTTGTTATTTATCTATGCTAATTGAATTTATCATTGAATTGGTATTAAAATAAACTTTTATTTTAATTTATAAATATATTTCCAAAATTTAGTTACTTCTTGTTGGTCGAAGTGAGTATCACAAGAGGGGGGGGGGGGTGAATTGAGTACCCATTAAAAATTTATGTTTAAAATAGATTAATTTGAAATCCCCCAAAAATTTAAATGTAACCCAATTTATCAAAATAAGTAGTATGATATAGATCTAAATCTTTCTAAAAATTTCTATAACGATTGATTGGATCTAAAATGAATAATATAAAATATTATTAGATCCTTTTAAATTAATTTAATTAATAAAAATACTATATGAACACAAATTAGGATAAAATATCAAAGTATATATTTTGTTTACAATTAAAATAATTTTTAGTTTTAAAGAGAAAGTAAATTAAAATAAAATTAAATCACACAAAAAAAAGAATGAATAAAAGAGGTTTGGTATCAAGTCGAGACTTATCCCTCTCCACTTGGTGATCACCTACGACTAAGAAGTTTATATAAAATAAAAAAGATGATCCACAACCTGGATCGGGTTTTGCAAAACTTTACAAACTGTCTAGGTCTCACACAACCTCTTCCACAATTATACATGGTATTAAAAATAAATTGGCCATACAAGGACCTCTACAAATCTTATCTATGTTAGAAACCTATATGAAAAGAGTTTGAGAAGATTTCAAAGTGTCCTTTAGTTCATTATAGAAGATAGTGTGTGTTTGATAAAATAGAGTATGCATACACACTGATCAAAATGTAATAAAAAAAATTAAAAAGAAATATAAAAGTGTAGAGTTTATAAATGATTGGCTTATTTTAATGTATTTTGTGACTCTTGATTTGATTCTAAAGTGAAGTTTGAGTAGGGTTTTCTTAAAAACTTCAGGAAAACTAAGTTTCATAGACTCTTGTTATTTTACTAGAGGAAATCATTGGATGTGATGATGTAGTTTGGATTGCAGTATAATGTTTTCAGTAGGTGATCTCTTATTATTTTCAATAAGGTTTAGCTCTATGTGTATTCATTAGTTTTGAACACTCATTTTGCTGATAGTTTTCTTCATACATTCTTTGTTTTGCATGAGGGAGTGTGTTGCACTATTATTATCAGTACTAATGAGAATATCTAGATCAAATACTTCCTCACACTATACATTATGGAACGCTCTTCAATGATTTCTATCGATCATTTATGAGACAATAATTAAAATTTTAAATGGATTTAACTTCAATAAATATATCGATTAGAATAATTTGATTCAAAAAGATAAGTTATTAATATAGTGCAAATGTCTTAGATTAGCGGTGAATCAAGGTATAATGGTTTTTTATCTAGTGGTATGTTGTTCTGGAGGGATAATACTAGCAGTGTCTTATACTTATCTAAATTTCCACTATGCCGGTGGTGTCTCAAGTAGTGGTGTCTGGTCTGGCGGTGTGTGGTATGACGATATCTTAGACTTAGCCAAATTTTTTGTCGGCAATATGAAATTGACAATGCCTCATCTAAAGGTATCTCATAGTTATCCAAATTTTCATTATTGAGGCATTCTATCCTGATGGTATGTTTATTGATGATGTCCCATACTTTGTCAAATTTTCAGTCCAATGGTACGAAATTCTAGCGATGTGATATCCTGGAGGTATCTCAGACTTAGTAAGATATTTATGCTAGAAGTGAGTTATAGACAACGGTGTCTCGAGTTGGCGGTTTTTGTCTCAACGGTGTCTCATAATTAGACAATTTTTTCACCTAGATCAAAATATATATTTATTATAGAAATTCATTAATATCATTAGAATCATGATTTTTTTATCATTAAAACTAAGAGGTCAACAATCTTCCTATTTTTGATGATAAAAAATCATGGAATTAAAAAATATTATAAATTTAAAAATAGGTCATCAAAGGTATTACAAAAGTTTAAACATGATATCCAAGGTAAGATCAAAATATAAACCAAGGCTTATCATTCATAGTATGTATAGATGGTATCAAAGAAAAATAATAAAATATTAAGTATCAAAGGAAGGTATCATGAATCAGAGAAAGAAATATTAAAAATAGATAGTATTAAAGATAACATAGAAACAAAAATGTAATAAATTAGAAATTCCATAAGGGTTTTCAATATTCTATAAGAATTATCCCCCTTTTGGGAATATAAAAAAGGTAAGTACTAATAGTTTAATTATAGTAAAAGGAAAAGTAAATAGAAAAAATAAGAGTGAATAAAGACATTTAATCGAACAAAAACAATTATTACAAACAATTACCATCAAATACATATAGTCTAGGACCAAAAACAAAAAGGTTTAAGGTTTGGGATAAGGGTCCATTGGTTCATTGCCTTTAGCCTTGGCTTTATCTTGCTCCTTATCTGAGGCAGTAGGATTAGTTATGTGTAAAATATATGGAACACTAGAGGAGAGTCTAGATATAGTCTGAGGATGATATTCAATAATAAAAACTGTCCAGAGTTGTCTCAAAGCTTGATAAGGAGACATTAGAAAAGGTTAGAACATGGAAGGTAAAGGTTCAAGAGGATCTCGAGAAACTCCTAGTCTAAGAGACACCTAAGGAGTAATTGAAACTGCCTCCTGAGACACTATAGATTGAACATGAACATAAAGAAAATGCTTTATGATATTGATAAAATCCATTATGATTTGGCCACTCCTTTATATTTCACTAAAGAAATCATATTTTTGTTCCATAAAACAAGTCAACATTGGAGTCATCTCCTTGAGATATCTTACTTATTATTTGAAATCCTGAGTCACAGGAGGCATCCTAAAATTTTCTTCCAAGAATTTGAAAATTTTATCCATTGTATGATTAGTATAAATACGAGAGAGATAATACTTAATGGTCTTGGTAATAGTATCTCAGTAAATATTCATATCCTTAGCATACTCACTAATCATCATATGATCATGCTCAGTTCCTTGCTCAAATTTCCTCATAATTTCTAAAGTAATTATAGGTTCTCCACTTGAGGGACCATTGGAGGCTTCTAAAAATTACTCTCTCATAAATATTCATATTTGTTCAACATCTACTGGTGGAGTATAAGGAAGAGAAGTATATGAATATCCATCCTCAAGACGTTTAAGAATACCTTCTATAAAATTTGTGGAAGTTGACTTAAATTCCTAGAGCATAGCCTTGATAGATTATAAATCACATAAAATTCTTTTATTATCAATATCAACTTATCATATGTGATGCATCATCTTTCGTTGTATATGTTGAATAACCAACTCGAAAATGTATCTTTCATTTTTCTTGAAAATGAAATTCTCATGAGGCGGTGGATTCTTTAACTATATTGAAAAATAAAACATTAACTACTTATTAAAAAAATATAAGTCACCTTTAGTGACTATATCACTTGGAATAATAAGAGGATCTAGAGTAACAAGTTTAGGTGTAGGAGGATTCCTAGAAGAAAACTTTTCTAACAAACCTTTAAATTCGAATTGAGATATCAATGTTCCCTTAGGATCTTCTTCAAATTGAACCTCAGGTCCACCATTCTTTGGTGGACTCCTTAAAACATTAGACTAATTTCCACATTATTATTATATAGGCTTAACCCATCTATCTAGTAAGACAACTGAAATAAATTTAATGGAAGGAGGTAATTTACCAATAGGTACAACTAACACTTCAAGATTCCCCTATCCATCTGAACTTTGTGCAGCTGAGGTATGCTAAACACTAGTATGATAGCCTTTAATTTGTTTATCAATAAAAGGTACCACTATCATCTGATAAATATCCTTTTGGACATCAATAGTAGTATCTAATTCCATAAGTCTATAAAATGGAGGCTTATTAGTAGCCAAGACATCAATTTGAACATTACTACCTTTCTCAAAATAATGCATATCCATTTTATCTTGCTCAACCACATGTTGTTCTATAAAATCAATAAATCTCATATACTCAACCATAGTAGATTCATAAAATTATTGACCAATGAAAATTGATATATCTTCATCTTCATCAGTAGATAAATTTTCATGAAATATTTCCATAGGTGAGTATTTCTCCCCCTCAACAAGTGTCTCCTGAAGCTTTGGAGGCATCTACACTTCCTTCCTATTAATTCGTCCACTAGCACCATTAGGGTTAGACTCATCATCGTAACCTTAATTATATGCATCTATTTTATTTCCATTATCATTTTCTTCATCATCATCATCATCATAATTAGCTTCAGTGGATTTGGAACTATTACAATGCTCCTCTATAGAGACCTCAGTCTCTTCTTCATCACTTTTAACCAATTTTTCTCTTTTTGGAATCCTCCTAGGTGTACTTGGAGCTCCAAAGGGAATGGGAGAAGATTTGTGAGACAAGTGAGAATCACTCCATACATCAATATATAGTTCCTTTTTATCTTATTTAGAAATTACTTCATCCTTATCCTCATCATAGTATTCAAAAAATTCATTAGGCTCTAATCCTGGATCAACTTCATCCCTCAGTCTTGTCGAATGATCAACCAAATTATACTCAACATATAATTTCTCAGAATCACAAACCCAATTTCTTTTTTAGGGGTTCCATATAATATTCATCCTTTAACAATTATAACTTGTAATATATAACCCACCATAATATACAACATACTCTTTGTCCTCAGCTACTAGGCCCCTGGCCCTCAACATGGAAGAAATGAATTTGGGGTAGATTAAGGAGTTGGATCTGGAGGATGGCTTGGTCATATCACACATATGAACCTTACAATATATATAGATTGATCTTGTGACCTTCTATCATAATAGATATAATATACATATCTTGGTACCTTGGAGTTGTGAAATCACCCTTTCTTGGTCATACTATGTTCTATACAAACTTAAAGAGCATCCTAAATCCCCCATCCAGCTCTGAGGAAATAGGCCTTATGGTTGTTCCATATCCCTTCATCAAAACAAGAGTATCCTTATATATGAAAAAATAACTAGCTTATAAAATGATTCATTTTTAGTAATCATAAATTACATCATGAGGCACACCTTTACATTTAGCACATTTCCTTGATGAAAAACCAAATAATTTTCCTTCTACATGACTTCTTATCCAACCTGCACCATCTTGATCAAACAAAAACTATACATGATGATAAAAATCATAAATCATCTTAGGGTAGAAGGTTATCTTGTTAGAGGAATAAAACTCTAACCATCCTTGATTCTATAGAACTTTGAGTACTAAATACTTGCTAAATAAAAACCACTTGGATTGAACTTACCTTTCTAGAAAATCAACTATTTTAGAATGCTCAGGACTAACTGGTGAAATAGAGAAGGTGCACTCGATTATTTCTTCTACTTCTTGGAAGATATCAATTTTTCTGGTGAATATTATGAAGAACACTTCATTTTAGGCATGGAAACTTAGTTCGTAAAGCTTGGTTAATAGAGGAGAAGGTTTGAAATGTGGAAGACAAAAGGGTTGAACATGGCACGAGAGAGAAAAATATGGGATTATCTCATGGGGATCAGGGTGTGATGGGAGTAGACATTATTCCATTTTGATATCATTTGGGATTTTAGGTATTCTAAAATTTAAATAATACTTGAAATTGAAATCAAAATACGAGAAATAACACATATCATGTTATAAAAAATAACATAAAACTGGTAAATAAACCAACAGTTCAAAATATTGAAAAAAAAGAAAAAAACCCATAAATCCATGAAATAGTAATGGCATGACATAACAACAACATGAAAATCCAACAACATGACAAGAAAATGGTGTGTCACCATAATGGTGAGTCATGAAAACTTTGTGTTAGAGAAATTAAACTCAACCAAAATTAATCATTCCTAACTCATGTTTGATATTGTTCTTTCTTTTTCAATTAAAAGGCTTAGTGAATATATCAGCTAACTGATGTTCGGTGCCAATAATATCAAGAGTGATATATCCTTTTTGAAAATGATCTCTCAAAAAGTGATGCCTTATATCAATAGGTTTTTTCATATAATGAGAAACAAGATTCTTAGAAATTTTAATTGAAATTATATTGTCATAGTTTATGGGGACATGTCAGAATTGATATCCATAGTCTATTAGAGTGTGTTTCATCCACAAAATTTGTGCACTGTAACTGCCTGCAACTATGTTCTTATCTTCAGTATTGGAAAATTAATCAAAAAACTTCTTTTTACTACACCATGAAACTAGAGAATTTCCTAAAAAGTGATATGTACTAGAGGAGATTTTTCTATCAAATCTTCATCCACCAAAATCAACATCATAATAACTTAAAAAATAAAATGCTTATCCTATTTGCTAAAACAATCCTAAATTGGTATTATACTTGAGGTATTTGAAAATTATTTTAATAAAAAATAGGTGAAACACTTTTGGGTTTTATTGAAAATGATCACACATACACACACTAAACATAATATCAAGTCAGATAGTAGTTAAGTAGAGAAGACTTCCAATCATACCTCTATAACTGGTTTGATCAACTGGTTTCCTAGTTTCATTAAGATCCAATTTACACATGGTACTCATAGATGTGTCACTACTCTTAGTTCTATCCATGTTAAAACGTTTTAATAGATATTTTTTACATTTAATTTGATTTAATATATTTCCTTTTTTGTTTTAAAAAATATAAAATCCAAGAAAGAATTTGATTTCACCCATTAAACTGATTTAAAATTAATTTTGTATCATTTTATAAAAAATCAGTATAAATAGAATTTCATGAATATAAAAATAATATCATCAAAATAGATTTACACTACTAATACATCTTTTGAAATTCATTTTATGAAAAGTTTATGATCATATATTCCTTTTTAAAATCCTTTTGAAATAATAAAATTGATGAGCATATCATACCAAGCTCCAATAATTTTTTTAAACTATATAAATCTTTATTTAATTTAAAAACATGATTTGGGAAATGAGGATTTTGAAAACCATGGAGCTGTTTAACAAAAATACTCATATGTAAAACCATTTAAGAATGTAATATTGACATTTATTTGATAAATATTGAAATCTAGATGTGCTACATAAGCAAGAAGGATTCTTATGGATTTAAGTCAGTCTATAGGTTCAAAGGTTTTCTTTATAGTCTATTCCTTATTATAGAATATATCCTTGCACAACAAGTCTAGTATTGTTCCTAACTATAGTGCCCAAAGCGTCAACTTTATTCCTAAAAACCCATTTAGTGCCAATAGTCAAGGTTTCCTTGGGTCTATCTACAAGTTACCACACTTTATTTTTTCAAACTAGTTTAATTATTATTATATAGATATTTCCCATAATTCATCATTAATTTCTTCATTGATGTTATTAGGTTCAAGCTGAGACAATAAAGCTTGAGGTTAAACCTAGTTTCTAAAAGAATATTTAGTTTGTGTTCCTCTATTTAGATCACCAAAAAATGCATCTAAAGGATGAAACTTAATGGTTCTACAACTCTAGAAAAATAGGGACCGATCATTTCTACATTTTCAGGTTCAAGTTCTAGAAGTTTTATAAATTCTTCATAATTGGATGATTTTTCTTCTTGTTTTACAGTAGAGTCTAAAGGTTTAGAATTTAAATTCAGAGAATAACAATTATCATCAAGGTTTTATAAGTAGGTCTTGGGATCATGTGGATCAGTTTCATTGAATATTACATGGACTGATTTTTCACATGTTTGGTCTTCTTATTGAACACTATATAGGATTTTCTAGAGATTGAATAACCAAGGAAAATTACTTCATCACTTTTACTGAAAAATTTGTCAAGATTATCCTTAGTATTAAGAACAAAAACTTTGCAACCAAAAATTCTAATGTAATTAACCTTAGGTTTCCTATTATTCAATAGCTCTTAAGGGGTCTTCTTAATCATAGGTTTTATCAAAACTATATTGATGATATAATAGGATATATTTACAACTTCTGTCCAAAAATAGATAGGTAGGTCATACCATACTCATTTAGTGTAGTCTAGGATATCTCTTGTAAAGTTCCATTTCTTCTTTCAACAACTCCATTCTATTGGGGTGTCCTAAGAGCAGAGAAGTTATGAGTGAAACCATTTTTAAGAAAAATTATTGAAAAAATTTATTTTCAAACTGATAGCCATGATCAATTCTTAAGGTATTAATCCTGAGCCCACTAATATTTTCTATAAACTTTTAATACTTGGTAAAGTAAGAGCATGATTCATTTTTGTGAGCTAGAAAGTATACCCAAGTATAACTAGAATAGTCATCTACTAGATTATAAACATAGTGATTCCCATTAATCCATGAAACTCTACAATGCCCAAACAAATCCATGTGAACCGACTCAAGGGGTTTATAAGTTTCCACTTATTTCTTTAATTTAAAAAAAAACTTTATATTTTTTACCTTTTTAACACGGGTTACATACTTTATTAGTTGAGAACTCAAGATTAGGTATATCCCAAACTAACCCTTCCCTAGTTATCTTTATAAGCGATTGAATGTTTCAATGGTTTATTATTCTATTCTAAATCCAAGATTCCATGTAAAAGGAACTTAAACATGAAACATTTTGAGAAATAAAGGAATTTAAATCTACAACATAAACATTTTAATTTTTCAAAGTAGTAAAAAGTAATTTTTTAGAATAAAAAACACAGCGAGAATAATTTTAAAATTTAACATAAAAACCATCATCACAAAATTGAGAAATGATAAACAGATTATAATTTAAACTATAAACATATAAAACTTTAGAAATTAAAACTAGATTTTTGTAACCAATCTATCCTAGGTTAAATATATTTCCCCTAACATTATCAACAAAGGTGACATGACCACTATAAAACTTTATGAGGCTCTTGAATCATGAATAATATCATGTCATATGTCTTTAAAAACCACTTTCCAAGTACCATTGACTTTTATAAGAGGTTTTCAAGCATTTTTATTATAAAAGAAATTTTAAACAAGAAATGATTTTGGTACCCACATCTGTTTGGGTCCAAAAATTTTAGTAATCAAGGATTTGGGAACCCAAATTTTCCTAATTGGTTTACTAAAAATATATTAAAAACTATTATAAATAAAAAACTTATTATGTACTTTTGAAAAAAAAATTAGAAATAGAACTTTTTTGGTCTGGATTTAGGAGTAAAAGTGATTTTTGTTATTTTCCTCTATCCATGTTGGTAGCCAATTCCACTAACATATTTTGGTGAAACTTTATTTCCCAAAATTTGTGTGAGTGTATTTCTAATATTTGTACACTTTTTAAGATCTTTCTTCATTTTCTCATTTTTAAATTTAAGTTCAGTGTTGTCTTTGAGCATTCAAACATTTTTATATTTTTCTATAGATATTTAAGATATTATATTTATAGATAAAGCATGATACCTTTTAAAACTTTTATACTTATCATTTAATTTATTAAAGGTATCATCTATCATATTGAAATATTCGAATAATTCTTCATTTGACATATTATTATAATCATGTTGTTAATTTTCAGAGTTATCAGACTCATGCATATGAAAAATACTATAAACAATAGGTAAATCAGATACCTCACTGACTTTAGTCATGAAACACATATTTTATCTATATGGATTATCTTCAGGTGATAAATCAGAGTCACTTAAGTAATCCTCTAAATTAATCCATGTTTCCTTCAAGGAATTTTTGTATCTTCTATCCTTTTTCTCATATTTATTTTTGTACTTAATATTTGTATAGTTAGATTATATGTGACCTTGAATTTTACATTCATAGCTGTCAACTTATTTTGGATCATTGTCCTTCATCAATTATTTCTTCCAATTTACTCTATTTGCATACTTAACTTTTATAATTTGATTTTCTGAAGACCTTTTTCTCTTATATAACTTATTAAATCTTCTAGATAGGTGATCCATCTTCTCATCATTGTCAAAAGGAGATTCACTATCATTGGAACTGGAAGTTTAAATTTTCTATTTTTATTTTTTCCTTTTGATGTCTAGGTTAAGTAGTATTTCAATCTACTAAATTTATTTCAATCTCTTCATATTATTCAGGATTTACCTTTAATTCATCTTTATATATAATAATTTTTTAAATAAAATTTTTCATATGAAGTTTACTTACATCTCATGATTCTCTGATTGAAACTGATGTGCCTCTCCATCTTTCTGGTAGGAATATTAGTAGTCTCATAATCCGATCCTTGTTAGATATCGATTTTCTAAGAAATATCATTATGTTGAAAATCTAATTAAACATGAGATACGTGTCAAAAATGGGTTCATCGAGATTCATTTTAAAATTATCATATTTAATAGTATAAGTATTAAGCCTCATTTATTTAACATTTTACGTTCCCTCATGGGAAATAGGAAAAGTGTTCCACATTTTAAATTTTGTTTTACATGTATAAATTATATTAAATTATCCATCTTCTAGTGCATAGTATAAGGAATTCATAAATTTATAATTATTATTTTAAGCTTATTTAGTATCATCATCCCAAGTGCTTCTAAAAGGATCAAGAATAATATATTGATCTTCAATATCATACCAAATGTCAAAACCCATACACTATATAGGCATTTTTATCTTATCATTCCATTGGGAATAATTTGTACCATTAAATAAAGGAGGTTTGTTGGTAGCAGAACCTTCTTGTACATTATCCATTTAAAGAACTAAGTTTATAAATGATAGAAATTTGAGATATTTAAATATTAACTAAAATCAAAGCTAAAAATAATTCTAAAACTTTTAAAAACATCTGATACCAAATTTTGGCCAGAGTGAGTATCTCAAGAAGGGTGGGGGGGGGGGTGAATTGAGTACCCATTAAATTTTTTTGTTTAAAATTGAATAATTTTAAGTCCTAAAAATATTTAAATACAACCCCATTTATCAAAATATGTAGTATGATATGGATATACATCTTTATAAATATTTTTCTAAATATTTATTAGGGATCAAATGAATAATATACAATATTATTGGATCCTTTGAAATAAATTTAATTGATCAAAATAATATATGAACTCCAATTAAGATAAACTATCAAAGTATATATTTTGTTTATAGTTAAACAAATTTTCAGTTTTAAAGAGGAAATAATGTAAAAAAATTTAAAGAACACAGTGGAAATAATTAATACAGTAGGTTCAGTCTCAAGTCAAGACTTAGTCATCTCCACTTGGTGATCACCCACCACCAAGAAATTTATATAAAATAAACAAGATTATCTAAAACCTGGATCAGGTTTTATAATAGTTTAAGAACTTTCTATGGCACACACAAGCTCTTCCATAGTTATACATGGAATTAAAAATAAACATGACACACAAGGACCTATAATACTCTTATAAATGGGAGAAAAAATATGAAAAGAGTTTATAAAGATATTGAAGTATCTTCCAGTTCAGTACAGGAGACAGTGTGCATGTGATAAAATAGAGTATGCACACACACTGCTCAAAATGTAATAAAAAAAGAGAAAAAATAAATTAAAATTATAGAGTTTAGAAATTCTTGGTTTGTTTCAATACTAATTGTGACTCTTTATTTTATTATTTAGTGAATCTTGAGTCGGGTTTTCTTGAAAAATCCAAGAAAATAAAGTGCCGCTGAATCTTGTTTTTTTATTTGAGGAAAGAACTGGATGTGATGATATAGTTTGGATTCTAGTAGAATTATTTCAGAATGTGAGATATTATTGCTTGTAATAAGGTTCATATCTATGTATTTTCAGTATTCAAAAACTCTAATCTTGCTAATAGTTTTCTTTATGAATTCTCTATTTTTCACGAGGGAGTGTGCTGCACTTTTATCAGCAGTAGCAAGGAGAATATCCGGATCAACTTCTTCCTTGTACCACACATTATGACACGCTATTTAATTATTTATATTTAGAATTTAAGATACAATGATTAAAATAGTAAATGACATCAACTTCAATAAATATAGTTGTTAGAATAATGTGATTTAAAAAGATAAGTTAAGAACATAGTGGTAGTTTTTTGACTAGCGATGACTCAAGGTCTGATGGTGTATCACTTTAGTGGTATGTTTTTCTGGTGGTATGATATTGGTAGTGTCTTAGAATTATCCAAATTTACATTATGCTGGTGGTGTCTCAACTAGTGGTGTCTTGTCTGGTGGTGTGTGGTCTGATGATATCTTAGACTTAGCCAAAATTTTGGGTTAGTGGTATGACATTGATGATGCCTCATTTGGTGGTATCTCGTACTTAGTCAAATTTTCATTCTGGTAGCATGACATACTGATGGTATGTTGGCTGATAGTGTCTCTGACTTTGTCAAATTTTTAGTCTAATTGTATAACATTCTGGTAGTGTGATATACTAGTGATATCTCAGACTTAGTGAGATTTTTTTGCTGGAGGTGAGTCATGGAAAATAGTGTCTTGAGTTGGCAGTGTCTGTCTCCATGATGTCTCATACATAGAAAATTTTGTCACCTAGATTATAATATAGATTTCTTATAAATAAACATGAAATCCATTAATATAATTAGAATCATGATTTTGTGATCATTAAAACTAGGAGGTCAAAACTTCTATTTATACCCTCAAATTCAATGACTATATTATAATGGTCTCATTTAATACTTATAATATTATCTTTATAAAAGGTATCATAATTTATTTTTAGTTCACTGTTGTGTATGAAATAAAATATTCAACATAATATTTATTTAAAGGAGAATTTAATATTTAAATCTCAAGGTGTTACATTCTCCCCCCTTAAATAAATTCCATCCTCACAATTTCTATTATTACTTAATAATGAAAATAGTGAAGGGTATTCATAAGATAGAAAATAACTAAGATATAATTTCTAATGAGATATCAGTCTCACTAACTTGGGTAAGACTAGGAAACTCAACTTTCTATTAATTATATACATACCCCTAGTATA
The DNA here is from genome assembly GCA_963277665.1 of Viscum album. Taxonomy (NCBI): domain Eukaryota; kingdom Viridiplantae; phylum Streptophyta; class Magnoliopsida; order Santalales; family Viscaceae; genus Viscum; species Viscum album. The sequence continues at coordinate 1,919,768,798 of OY728152.1, forward strand.
ATATTTATTTACAACTATTTTACCCAAGAGTCCCTCATAATTTGATATCAAGACCCATATTATCGAATTTTCTTCCAAAGATGGTTAATAATCATCCTTTCATTGATAGATTATCATATACTGATATGAAATGTGAATTTCTTATTTTAAAAATTATTTTTTCTATCTATTTAAAGAGAATAAATCCATTTTCAAAATCTCATCAAATTCATATAAAGGAATAATAATTAGATTTTCACTTAGTTCATTCCCACAAACTTTAATTTTGGATACAGTAATCATAAAAATAGAAGTTTTATCTAATAATTAAATAAAAAATCATTAAAGTGGTGATTTTTTGATCTTAGAAAACTTCAAAAATATAATAGAGTACCTATAATAAAACCCTAAGGAGACATCCATAAATCCATTATGGAGGATAAGTGTTCCTTAATTATCATGATCTAGTTAAGTGGTTGTCATAGTGTTGACCTCTCCTTGTTACCTTAAATGAGGAGGTTGTTGATGCTCATTATCCTTATTAATCCTTAAATTAGGTAATTGACTAGGGTAATTCCCAAGTTCACTTCATCACATTAACTAAAATCTCATTTTCCCTCAATAATTAGTTTCTCTATTTCCTCCGTTCCCATACATAAAACATCTTTCAGTTACTTAAAGATATTTCCCTTTGTGCTTCTTCCCATATTCTTAACATGCAAGAAATTGAATATTCTTTCCTTAATTATATTTTTTTCCCAAAAATTCCATGAGACTCCACACCTCTATTATTTTATGTGTTTGGTAATTCAACTATGTTCATGTTGTTAATAATAATTCATGATATCTAGTTTGGTATAATCACAATATTTATTATTCCATCTTCTATCTATTTTGGTTTCTCATTAAGAAAATCACCATATTTCCAATCACATCCATTATTAATTTGGTTTATAATTCCTCTATCCATTACTTAAATAATTGAAATTTTAGGTATGATAAAATTAATACTTTATTAAGAGGAAATAATAAAAATATAAGAAGTGATTCATAAATTTCATGCATAACCTCACTCAGGTGTAACCATCATGATTTTTAAATGATATTTGTTTCTTGAATAAATGTGTGTTATATTATATAATATTATACACATACAAAAAATATAGTAACACAAAAAAACTTATATCACTAATAAAGATCATTACATTAGTCAGTTATGAAACCAATTAAAATTCCAAACATTACAATTAGACAAAAAATATAAAATAGAAAATCTAAAATGAGAAAATATGGATCGCCCCAATCTACTAGAATCTACACTACCATTGAAAAAATAGAAATAAAACAAAATATTAGTAAACTAATCAACATATTAAGAAAATTAAAATATAACCTTATGAGTAATTGTCATAAATATTGAGTGAAATAATGAAGTGGTATTTATAGGGTATAATGGGAAATGTGACAAGGGGGACTCAGCTGTCATATGATCATTGGCCAACATAACCATTGTTCAAATTTACTATTTTGAATTATTACCTTTGTTAATAATTTTACCATTATAATTAGTGTTTATAAGTAGTAATGATAAATGATAATTGACGTATAAAGAAGAAATGGTGACCTAAACCAATAGAGTCATGCCATTTGAAGCTCATTCTTTATAAATTGGGAGGGAGGTAGAGTCACTGAGATTCACCCTTAACCAAGCCCAAGATGAGATTCAATAAGTGAAGCTTTAACAAAGTCACTTATGGGAGAAGTTCAATTAAGTGGATATTACCTCTCGGTTGATGTTAGCCGAGCCACCCCTGAAACTACCACCATTACACACCTTACCCTTAGGGTGTACACGGGTGTAATAAGGGGTTACATGTCTAGGAATTAGTTTCTTAAAGTGAAATTTCCTTTGTGTAAATAAAATTTTTATTCCATCAATTCCATTTTTGGAATAGTTCTTCTCAAAAAAATATATTTTTAATTGAGACAAATTTGATAAATTGATTTCTAGACAAAAATAAAACATAATTGTAATTTTTTAGAAAAGATATACATTTCCATAACAAACTAATGTATTATGAATAATATTTGTTTTAGTGAAGTAGTTTTTTAAAATAATAATATTTAAATATAAATGATAAAATAACTTCCTAGTAATTTTTTATAAGTGTCAACAATTTGATTGTTCCTTAAAAACTTCTATTTTAAATAAATAATGTTTTTTATATTTAAAAGTTAAAATTATCATATTTGGAGAATTATTTTGATAAAATAAATATTATATTTTTAATCATCACATAAAAATTATATTAGGGTAAATTTTTGATAATTTTTTAAAATATATTTTTTAATGATAAGTAAAAATAAAGTTTTGTGTTTATTGTATGTTTTATGACTTAATATTTATGTCATAATGATATAATAATTAATCAAATACAATACAAAACATAAATTATTTTAGTTTATTAATATTAACTATATTAATATATTTTAACCGACTTCTAAATCTATAAGCGACTTTACAAAGTCTAAAATGGAAAATTTTATTTTAAAATCATTATTTTATAAAAAAATTAACTTTCCAAGTCCAATAGATTATTGGAAAATGGTTTCTGATTATAATTGATTAAAATATCATATAATTTGACTCAAATTTCCCAAACCATGAGAAAAAATCATGTTTAAGCCAATGGGTTTTCATTTTCCACAACCAAGATTTCCAACACCTGTATTTGGAAATTATTAAACAATCCCTACACTTTTTATATAAATATCCACCCATTTCACCATTCCCCATTACTAAAAATCCATCCTATATGAAATTATGGCGTTTTTTCCTCCCAAGGAGTCCCCCAAGGTTTTATTAATCTCCCTCAGTTCCAAACCTCAAGATTTAGGAGCAACTTTTCAAGGTAATGGAATTCTCATCCTCTTCTTTTCCATTCAAAAAATTATTTTTGTGTACATATTATAAAGGGTACGTCACTTTATTTTATTATTATTTTGATAATACCCTTAATAATAAAATAATTTTTTTATGAATGCGAGACCTTTTCCTCTCTCTCATTTTAACCTTTTCTTAAACCATGTTTTATACCCATCATGATACTGAATTTACTTCTCAAATTTGTCTCTTTTACTTGAGAAATTATAATTTATTTTATTTTTGTGAATTCCAAAAACTCTTAAGTTTCCATAGATATTCACCTAGAGATAAAAATTATTTATTTATTTGGGGATTTTTTATATATGAAAACCATTTCCCATTTTCATGGGTTAATAATGATGTAATGACCATGTATTTAAGTAATTTTGTACAACTTGATTTTAATAAGAAAACCATTATTTTTTATCCACAGGTTATTAATAAAATTATTTATTATGATATATGTGGATAACAATAATTAACACATATAAATGGTTTTCCCTGATTGTAATTCAATAAATTGGGTAAATTCTTTAATCTCTAGATATGACATGTTTTACGATACTTTGTGGAATAACCTTGGAAATTTTCATTTTTAATACCATGGTGATAAAACTTGGTGATATGATTATGAATTTCTCATTTAAATGTTATAGCCACATTTAAATTTCCTGATTCATGTTATTATTATTATTATATACCTCTTGTTCTTTCCTTATTGTTTCCCATCATGTTATTATGGATACATCTCATGATCACATGCTATATGTCTCCCTTGATTATTCTCATACTAGACGTCATGATCACTACTTTCCTTTGATGTATGTCCCCAGGATATGATATGTAGTAAAATTAACCTATGTTAAACCCATTAACAATAATTTCAAGTGGATTATAAAAATGTTTTATTTTTTCATGTATTATTTGTCTAATTTTCATGAAACTAAACTTTAAAATATCCCACATTTTATTCTATGTAATGAAAATTTTATATAATAAAAAGGTGGTATTCCATAGTTGGTATCATATCATAGTTTAATTATTTTTGGAAATTAGGGCTTGAAAAATTTAGAAATAACTCTTGGTAAAATTCTAAATATAGGAAAACATCATGGTATTTTGGTGAATATTAAGTAAGTGGTTTCCAAGAAAACACATCCTTGTCTAGATACTAAAAGTTGACGTGTATCTATCACAAATGTACCTATGGGTAACATCCAAAAACACTAAATTGAGCTAGAATTGATTTGGAGTGAGTTTATGATAAAAGGTTTCCACACACTTGTTTTGAAATTCGTGGGGGATATGTTTGGTTAATCACAAAATTTTTATGAACCATTTATAAATGATATATAGAATATGTAATTATTATTAGATGAAATTAATAACATATTTAAGTATAATTTTTAAGACATAAAATAACTTTTGAATTATAATATTCATACAAGTAACACATTTATCACTAAGGATTTATTATTTAAAAAAATGGTGGGAAATCAGAGGAACCATGTCAATGATGAGTGCATCAGACAATGTACTGACTGAATTATGACTAAAGATGGAATTGAAAAATTCATGAGGATGATGAATAAACTAACATGAGTTATGGATAATAACTTTAATAATATTTAGAGACCAAATTCACCTCGAAGGGAACAAGTTGGTACTGAATCCTTCATGCTTCAATGACCAAATTCTTTTAGTGGATCTACCAATCTATTGATTTCTCAACACGGGATTACCTCTATATAAAAGATATTTTCTATACTCCACTGTTTAGAGATAAGGAAAGTCACCCTAGTAGTATAACTCTTATAATGAGAATCTGATCAGTGTGAGAAACTAATTAAAAACATGAATACAAGAAGGTTGATTGATGTTATGAAGTGGGAAGAGTTCAGTTGAATCATTTTCAATAAATATTTTCCTCGTTCGATGTGATCAAAAATAGAGAAATAATTCCTAGAGTTGACGTAGAATTATAATGAATTAGTGTGAAGATATGAAATCAAATTTTAAAGACTTGATCTATACACCTCTATCTTTTTTATGGATCCTAAGGTAAAGGTTTAAAGATTATTTGGTGGACTGAGACCCCATTTGTAGAGAAATTTAGCAAATAGAGACTATGGAAGCTATGATGAGATCGTAAGGAGTGATATGATGGTTTATTTAGAGTTTATAGAGACGTAATGGTCACATATATCTCATGAAAATAATATATAAATGAATCTAAACATAGGAAATAATTTCATTCATGGAAGAGGAGAAAATAAAGTGAAACTTTCCTCATGCAACAAATGTAGAAATAAGCATTCATGAAACAACTTTCCTAGGAGTGGAAAGTTCTAAAAATATGAAAGAGATAGGTATATAAATTGTAATTCTCATAGTGAGGTTAAGACTAAACTTCTCAACACAAATGAAAAATGGAATATGGTTTAGGAACATCTAGAAGTTCAATGCTTCAAGGGTGGATAACTTGGGCACTTTTCCAATCAATTTCAAAATCAGAAGATAATAGAGGGAAACCACCATCAACCTTAGAATAGGCTAAGTAATATTTGGAATTTTATATCATGAAGGCTGAAGTAGAGGCTCCAAATGATATAGTGGTAAGTACACTCTTTATGCTCTAAAAGATAGAAAGTACTTTGTTTGATTCTGGTTTTGCACATTCATTTATTTCATCCAAGTTTTCAAAGAACATTGAATCAATCCTTGAACTTATAGAAGTAGAGTTATCAGTCAACAATCCTAGAGGGATTATACGATCATAAAAAGTGTCTATAAACTCCGGTATTAACTTTGGAGAGTATAATCTAATTGAAAATATATTATTCATTCCCACGGTGGAATTAGACTCTATTCTAGGGATAAACTGGCTCTCAAACTATAATGCTAAGATCAACTTTAAAATCAAGGAAATTTAAGTAGTCTTATATGAACAAACTTTAATATTTTCAAAGGAGTGATATCTCGGCTCATGATTTTTCTATAAGAACCTCCCATATCCTTCTTTATGAAGATTATTAGTGAAGTGGGAGAAGGAAATACAAGTATAAATATAGAAAATATTCCAATAGTTCAGGAACACATTAACGTATTTCTTGAATAGTTACCTAGGTATCCCCTCAAAATAGAGGTTTATTTCTCCATTTAACTCATACCAAGATCCAAGATGTTATTATAGACCCCATATAAAATGGAAAATGTGGAGTTATAGTAATTAAAGAATCAACTTCAATATATTTTGTAGAAGGGATTTATCTGACCAAGTGTGTCTCCTTTTGGAGCACATTTTCTCTTTGTAAAGTAGAAGTATGGATCAATGTGATTATGTATTGTTTATAGAGAAGTTAATGGGATCACAGTGAAGAAAAAGTATCATATCCCAAGGATTGATGTTTTATTTGACCAGATTCATGGGGCTAAATTTTTATCCAAGATTGACTATCAATATGTGTATCATTAATTGAGGGTAAAAAACAAGATATTCTAGAGAATTCATTCTAAAAAATACATAGTCATTATGAGTTTGTTTTATAACCTTAATATTTACTAATTATCTCGATATATTTATGTATTTGATGAATATAGTCTTTAAATAATATCTTGATAAATTCATGGTAGTTTTTATTGATGATATTATGATATATTCTAAAAGTGACGAAAATCATTAGGATCATATACGGGTTATATTGAAAAAATAGAGTAAGGAGAAGCTATTTGGAAAATATAATAAATGTGAATTCTAGTAACAACAATTTGCATTCTTGGGTCAAATTAAAGAAATGAAGGAATATCAGTTGACCCTACCAAGAAAACTTCTAAAGAGGAGTGGCCTCATCCTACTCTAGTAATAGAGATTCATAGTTTCCTTGGTTTAATAGGATATTATAGAAGGTTTGTGAAAAAATTTCAAGACTTTATAATTATAAAAACCCTGATTTTTATTACACACTCTAACATGATTTATGTAACACCCCGAGCTTCCACAATACGCTTCTCTTTCAATAATGCAATAGCTTGCATTGTACGCAAGTTCGAGATTCTAACACACACCACAACCAATAAAAGTAGCCGTTATGAATAGTAATACCTAATTTTGAAATTTTATAAATTTTATCTTTCCAAATGGAATTCTTTTTTGTATTCGGAATATCGAAATTATCCTAAGTTGATTTTTTTGTAATTTTCGGAGAACTTCCAATTTTTTATGAATGGTGAAAAATACTTAAAGACAAATTTCTTAATAAAAATAATTTGTAGTGATAAATAATACTATTTAGTGGTTTTAAAGTATAATTAGAATATAGTTTTACCATTTTATCCAATGTTGTTCATTAGAATTAATTTCACTTTTAAATTGGACACAAACAATTGTCAATCTTTTGATATATATTGTTTCTTAAAAACACGCTATTTGTTGTGACAGCGGGAATTAATTATAAAATTAATGAATGCAACTTATATGTTTGGAATTTTGTAAAATAGAAATCATTTTTGAATTCGGAATATCAATTATAGCTTAGGGTGAAATTTTGGCACTATTCTGAAAAACTTCAATTTTTGATGAATAGTGAAACCACTAAGTGGTAGTTAAAAAACTGATTTTCCATTTAAATGAAACATTACCACTTCTATGATTTGATTTTCAGAAATACGACATACATGGTTGTCATTAGGAAGTAAAATGTGGTTCAATGGGATTAAAATAATTTTTTTGGTGAATAGTAACTTTTAAGTTTAATTAATCGCGATTAAAGGTAATTAGTGAAATTTAATTTAAAAATGATATTATAAAAATATGAAAATACCTTTAAACTTGTCCTACCCCTATTTTATGAGTCATTTCCGACCAATAAAATCCTTGTGTCAACTTGGGGACCCCATGGAGCCACTTTGGTAGGAAAATGACAATAAAAACTTTTTATTTAATGTTAAAATAAAAATGTCACAAACATGAGTTGTTTTACTAAAACAATTTTTAAATGGAGTTATACAAGTCATAGTTTTGACTATAAATATTCATTATAAATCTAAAAAAATTTCCTACATCATGATAATTTTTTCATAATTTTTAGACATTAAATAAATTAAATTATTTATGACACCATGATGATGCAGCGATTACCTCATTAATTAACGATTTAAATAAAATAAAACGATAATGTAAAATTTAAGACTTAAACTTGTAAAAAACCTATTGGATGAGTATATTTCGAACCCTTATCACCTTATCCTGGAAATATATAAGTGTGGGACCTTTAAAATCCGAAACTCATTATATAATAAAGTAACATTTCATGACTTTCCAAGAGTGCCCCTCCTCTCCTCTTATAAAAGGCCCCCACCACTACCACCTTATTCACACCTTCAAAGCCTTTTGGATCGGCCAAACTCTCCCCAAATACTCTCTAAACTTCCCTCTCTTACTCCTAGAAGCCTCAATTTTCACAGAATGCTTCCCAAGGAATCCTTTGGCTCAAATCAAAAAAGAGTTACCCGATTTTAAGGTAATGTCTTCTCTTATGTTATTTTGTTTTATTTTGCTTCTCCAGCCACTTAAACTATTTTTATTCCTTTATTTTGTAACAAAACCAGTATCTTAAATATACTAGGATCTTGTTTTAATAAGTATTCGAGCTACACTTACACACACCTACATCTAATGGTTAAAGAACATACTGTTTCTGTGGATGGCGAATTTCTGCCTCACGAAACGATGATTGTTCAACACTCATATAACACCTTCAAAGGTGGCCATTAAGATGTCACTATATTTATATATGATATATAATTTGTTTATGTTTTTCTTAAGCTTCTGTATTTTTCATTTATGGCATACCTTTATGGTTTCCATTATGGGTAAACACGATATTTTCATTTTAGGAAGTGCGGACTACCACCCCCTCAAAGTGATTTGAATCGTTAATGCCATAGGTGGGATGTATAAAGGATGGAGTAAAGGGTATTATACATTATATTATACTGGAATTATATTATACCTTTATATAATTATAACTTCATTCCATTAAATATGAAATAGAAATGAAAGTAGCGTTCATGCGTACGTACGGCTTACCATCTCCATGAACAGTGCATTTCATTTCTTACCTCTAAATGTTATGTAATATTATAAATGAATTTATATACTAGATATATATTATGTATATTATATCTAAATCATGAATATAATTATGGATATAATGGATATTTTACCACATGAACAACTTGTAATTTTAAGAAGTTTATTTTTGACTCAAGTACCAAAGATCGACAAAACGACCGTTATTAACATAAATAATTACATAATGTTCATAACATGGTAATAAGTGATATAAAAGGAATAATAAACTTGAAAAAGGTTCTTAATAAATTATAAATTAACTATAGTTTATTATTCAGGAGGTTAAAGAACGGTCGATTCAAGTCGGACACGAGGTAAGGGAACTTCTTAACCCAATTTCCGTTCTTTGGGTTAATCTCTTACTTTCAAATTATGTAATGATATTATTATGTCCTATCTTGTATTTTTACTTTATTTCTGTGTACTTATAGTGAATACACATAATAGATCTATTTTATTTAAAAAATGATCTTTGTAAGGGACTTCGTCTCAATCTCCTTTCATTGAGGCATATTTTTTTTATACACAGCTTTATTTTATAAGGTGTATAAACACCTTTGACTTTGACTTTTATTCAAAAGGAATTTTTTTCTATGAAGAGTTTTTACTAAATGACAAAAGGAATGGTTTTCTTTATGTATGTGGAGACAAAGAATTCTCCACCGCCGTGACCATTATTTGAGTTTCAGCTTCCTCTACAATCCATAACTTTTTTAAATGATTTAAAAAGAGAGAGAGATATTTCTCTCAAATATATGAAAATCCAGTGAAAATGTATAAGTATTTAACGCAAGATTAAAAATGTTTTCAGAAAACCCAACTCTCAAGTGTGGTAGACAGGAAGGGATTGGCCATGGACCCATCATGGCCTGTAATTAGTCGAGCAGTCTCAGAATTAGTTATTTTGTTTTCAAAAGCTTGCATAATGTTTTCAAAAAAACACTGGAGTATATTTGAGCAATTTTAAAATTAAGTATCTTCTAAAAAAATTGCATCAGTAGGTCTCATGAGACAAACTAGTGTCTTGGAACGAGGCTTTGAAAAAATCTTATTTGTAGTCTTGGCATGAGGCCTTGGCTACGTGGTTATGATAGTCTGGCATTATACATTATATTATTATGAAAGTGGTTATTGATATTGCATGTGATTATTCGACTCGTAGAATATCCATGTGAGTAAGTAAATGGAATTATTTAATATTATTTTTGCCATATTATGCTGAAGTTCAAGTTTAAAAAGGCTTTTGTTTTAGTTATACATTGCCTTAAATGTTAATGTTTATTTATAAAAGCTTATGCAATATTGTTATCCTTACTGATCATATGAGCTCACCCCTTTCAATGTTTTAATATTTTCCAGGATGTGAAGAAGTATTTTATGAATGACCTCCAGGGATAGTTAGAAGAGGATATGAGTGTGGACTATGGAGACGTTGTTATTGTAGTTTTTCACTTTATAATGTAATGTAACATTTATGAATGTATCTATTGTTTCCAAGGCTACTAAACTAATTGGTCTTTCGAGACTTGATATTTTGTGATCATGCCAATGTTACGCAATAATGCACCGACTCTGGGTAACTGGGGTCGGGGCGTTACAGTTTTTATCAGAGGCAGTTTAGTACTAACCTTGGAAGATAGATTTAGATAAACTCTGATTAGAGCACATAGCCCAAAGATAGACTTTGAGGATTAGTATAGAAGAACTTCCTAGAATTTTGTTGTTGTAGAGATTTTGTGAGTTTTCTGAGCAATACATCCCTGTCTGGATACGAGCAGGTAGAGGCGGCTCTGGAACAGATGTACCTAGGGGTAAAACCCAAAAATACCACTTTGAGATAAACTCGAACGGAAACTGGTGCACAACAACGGGCCTTGCTGCACTCTTGGTTACGACACTCCCGGGGGATATGCTTAGGATAATTATCATTTTCTTTACAAACCATTATAAAGGGTTTATGAGTATATACTTCCTCAAAGAAAAAAAAAATTATGATTATGGATTATATCCATAAATTGTTCAATTTATGTTAAGTGTTTTACAAGTATGGAATTATGTATTTTGATTCATAAACTAATCTATTTTATGCCATTGTTTAGAAATGGCACTTAGTGGGAGGAATTAAAACCATATAAAGGCACGCACTCCATGTAGGGATTGACCTCCTACTCAAGATAATTATTGTGGAGCTAGAGATACAACTGGTGCTGATCACCTTATCACCATACTGGGACAACTCACCCAGGTTATGAATAATAACCTTAATTGTATGGAGCACCCTGATCCGCAACATGGAGGATCAATGTTAGACCGCTTCATGAGGTAACAACCACCTACATTTAATGGGGGTACAAATCCATTAGTATCTGAGCAATGGATAAACTCCTTAGAGAAAATATTCCATGCCTTGGGGAGTAGTGAAAGGGAGAAGGTTGTCATGGCAGTTTACCTGCTCACTGGAGATGCCGATCAATGGTGGTCACTGATTCAAAACACGAAAGAAGATGAAGGAGTATCTAATATGTAATGGAGGGAGTTCAAAGATATTTTCTTAGAAAAATACTTTCCTCGTGACCATCGAGCAGATATGGAAAGGCAATTTCTATGTCTGAGACAAAAGGAGGATGAGAATGTCGCAAAGTATGAGGCTAACGTTACAAGGTTAGCGAGGCATGCTGCAGATTATATACGTAAGCCAAGAAGTAAGATTGATCATTTCTTTGATGGGTTAAAACCATTTCTTCGTCGAGCATTAGTCTCACAAACGTTCTCGTCGTACAAAGACATTAACTCATGTGCTATCAAAACAGAAAAGGAATTCTCTAAATCTTATGAAAATAAAGTAAAGCAAGAGAAGAAGAGAATAGTGGAACAAGAGACAGATAAAGGGAAAAAGGGAAAGAAGGATTTTCCATTATGTGATAATTGTGGGAAGAATCACCCTGGTACATGACTAAAAAGAATGGGAGTTTGTTATAAATGTGGAGAAAAAGGTCACCAGGCTCGTGATTGCAAGGGAAAGAAAGTGGCTATCAATGTTGAATGCTACAATTGTAGGGAAATGGGGCATTATGCAAATGAATGTACTAAGCGTCAGGGAAACTTACCTCAGAAAAGGCCAAGGGATCAAGGACAATCTTATGCTGTTACTATAGTTTAAGTGGAATAATTAATGTATTGGTGCTTTTGGACTCAAGGATTATATTCTGGTTATAAGTATAATGTGATATATATAAGGATTGTACAGAAGTACCTGTTGTTTTCATTAAGGATTTAATATGATGAAGGTAATCATATTTTTACTATGTGACAATAAGAGAAACTTTACTTTGTTTGGGGAATCTGGTGTTACAATTGATTTTGGAATTTAGATACCTTTTAGAGAAAGTCTGGGCAGAGGTATTCTGGATAACCATAAAGGTTGGAATGGATTAAGTTGAACTTTGGATAGTATTTTTTAAGGTTAAAACATTCATTAATAGTATTTTTGGAATATTAAAATACTATAGTTTTATGGAAAGGACAACCAGAAGGTTGTGGGATAACCCGTCGCGTCGGAAAAAGCTGCAGGAACGAACCCACAACCATAGTGCGACATGCCTTTATTTCCTACCACTAGCCTACAGGATGTCCCTAGTTATTAAAAAATAGTTTTTCTAATCTAAATGGTATGTGGTAAAATTTGTAACCTTATACAATTAGGATAAATAGAATATTTTTGAGTTTTGATACCATTTGGAGTGAAACATGGGTTCGTGGTAAAAATTTATTAAAGAATGAAATCCTCTATGACAAGTAAGTATATTTCCCTACGTTCTTAGTAAATCTATTAAATAAATTCCTCAACTTTATGAAAGGTAACTTAAAATAAAAACGTTGTCGGTTAACTTTTCCAACTGGGGATTCAATGACCGTTTAACCAATCACAAGTTTGTGATTTTCTTGTGGTTAACCTTCTCCTAATCATTTTTTCTATAACTCTCCATCAGACCTTGATGGTTTGTTTTTCCTCCATATCCATATTTTCATATAATCCTAGTATGAGCTATCTCAGGTGACCTTTGTACCTCTCTTTCTTTATTTTAATGTTATATTTTTATTAACCCTATTTCCGATTTGGGTTTTCCACAAAGGTATTTTCTATTTTCAACCTTTTATTTTCAAAGAAAAATTTCAAATTGCGAGGACACAATTTATTGAAGGATGGGAGAATGTAACACCCCGAGCTTCCACGATACGCTTCTCTTTCAATAATGCAATAGCTTGCATTGTACGCAAGTTCGAGATTCTAACACACACCACAACCAATCAAAGTAGCCGTTATGAATAGTAATACCTAATTTTTGAAATTTTATAAATTTTATCTTTCCAAATGGACTTATTTTTTGTATTCGGAATATCGAAATTATCCAAAGTTGATTTTTTTGTAATTTTCGGAGAACTTCCAATTTTTTATGAATAGTGAAAAATACTTAAAAACAACTTTTTTAATAAAAACAATTTATAGTGATAAATTATACTATTGAGTGGTTTTGAAGTATAATTAGAATATATTTTTACTATTTTATCCAACGGTGTTCATTAGAATTAATTTCACTTTGAAATTGGACATAAACAATTGCCAATCTTTTGATATATATTGTTTCTTAAAAACACGCTATTTGTTGTGACTGCGGGAATTAATTATAAAATTAATTAATGCAACTTATATGTTTAGAATTTTGTAAAATAGATACCATTTTTAAATTCGGAATATCAATTATAGCTTAGGGTGAAATTTTGGCACTATTCTGAAAAACTTCAATTTTTGATGAATAGTGAAACCACTAAGTGGTAGTTAAAAAACAGATTTTTCATTTAAATGAAACATTACCACTTCTATGATTTGATTTCCAAAAATCTGACATACATGGTTGTCATTAAGAAGTAAAATGTGGTTCAATGGGATTAAAATAATTTTTTGGTGAATAGTAACTTTTAAGTTTAATTAATCGCGATTAAAGGTAATTAGTGAAATTTAAGGTAAAAATGATATTATAAAAATATGAAAATACCTTTACACTTGTCCTACCCCTATTTGATGAGTAATGTACGACCAAGGAAATCCATGGGTCAACTTGGGAACCCCATGGAGCCACTTTGGTAGGAAAATGACATTAAAAACATTTTATTTAATGTTAAAATAACAATGTCACAAACATGAGTTGTTTTAATAAAACAATTTTTAAATGGGGTTATACAAGTCATATTTTTGACTATAAATATTTATTATAAATCTAAAAATATTTCGTACATCATGATAATTTTTTCATAATTTTTAGACATTAAATAAATTAAATTATTTATGACACCATGATGATGCAGCGATTACCTCATTAATTAACGATTTAAATAAAATAAAAAGATAATGTAAAATCTAAGACTTACACTTGTCAAAAACCAATTGGATGAGTATATTTATAACACTTATCACCTTATCCTAGAAATATATAAGTGTGGGACCTTTAAAATCCGAAACTCATTATATAATAAAGTTACATTTCATGACTTTCCAAGAGTGCCCCTCCTCTCCTCTTATAAAAGGCCCCCACCACTACCACCTTATTCACACCTTCAAAGCCATTTGGATCGGCCAACCTCTGCCCAAATTCTCTCTCAACTTCCCTCTATTACTCCTAGAAGCCTCACTTTGGGCAAAATTCTTCCCAAGGAAGCCTTTGGATCAAATCAAAAAAGAGTTACCCGATTTTAAGGTAATGTCTTCTCTTATGTTATTTTGTATTATTTTGATTCTCCAACCCCATAAACTCTTTTTATTCCTTTATTTTGTAACAAAACCAGTATCTTCAATATACTAGGATCTTGTTATAATAAGTATTCGAGCTACACTTACACACACCTACATATAATGGTTAAAGAACATATTGTTTCTGTGGATGGAAAATTTCTGCCTCACGAAACGATGATTGTTCAACACTCATATAACACCTTGAAAGGTGGCCATTAAGATGTAACTATATTTATATATGATATATAATATTTTTATGTTTTCCTTAAGCTTATTTATTTTCCATTTATGGCATACCTTTATGGTTTCCATTATGGGTAAACGTGATAATTTCATTTTAGGAAGTGCGGACTACCGCCCCCTCAAAGTGATTTGAATCGTTAATGACATATGTGGGATGTATAAAGGATGGAGTAAATGGTATTATACATTATATTATACTAGAATTATAATATACCTTTATATAATTATAACTTCATTCCATTAAATATGAATTAGAAATGAAAGTAGCGTTCATGCGTACGTACGGCTTACCATCTCCATGAACGGTGCATTTCATTTATTACCTCTAAATATTATGTAATATTATAAATGAATGTATATAATAGATATATATGATGTGTATTATATCTACATAATTAATATAATTATGGATATAATGGATATTTTACCACATGAACAACTTGTAATTTTAAGAAGTTTATTTTTGACTCAAGTACCAAAGATCGACAAAACGACCGTTATTAACATAAATAATTACATAAAGTTCATAACATGGTTATACGTGATATAAAAGGAATAATAAACTTGAAAAAGGTTCTTAAACAATTATAAATTAACTCTAGTTTATTATTCAGGAGGTTAAAGAACGGTCGAGTCAAGTCGGACACGAGGTAAGGGAACTTCTTAACCCAATTTCCGTTCTTTGGGTTAATCTCTTACTTTCAAATTATGTCATGATATTATTATGTCCTATCTTGTATTTTTACATTATTTCTGTGTACATATAGTGAATACACATAATAGATCTATTTTATTTAAAAAAATGATCTTTGTAAGGGACTTTGTCTCAATCTCCTTTCATTGTGGCATATTTTGTTTTATACACAACTTTATTCTATAAGGTGTATAAACCCCTTTGACTTTTACTTTTATTCAAAAGGAATATTTTTATATGAAGAGTTTTTACTAAATGACAAAAGGAATGGGTTGTCTTACATATGTGGAGACAACGAATTCTTCGCCACCGTGACCATTATTTGAGTTTCAGCTTCCTCTTCAAGCCATAACTTTTTTTAAATGATTTCAAAAAAGAGAGATATTTCTCTCAAATATATGAAAATATAGTGAAAATGTATATGTATTTAACGTAGGCTTAAAAATGTTTTCAGAAAACCCGACTCTCGGGTGTGGTAGACAGAAAGGGATTGGGCGTGGACCCATCATGGCCTGTAATTAGTCGAGAAGTCTCAGAATTAGTTATTTTGTTTTCAGAAGCTTGCATAATGTTTTCAAAAAAACACTGGAGTATATTTGAGCAATTTTAAAATTAAGTATCTTCTAAAAAAATTGCATCGGTAGGTCTCATGAGACAAACTAGTGTCTTGGAATGAGGCCTTGACAAAATCTTATTTGTAGTCTTGGCACGAGGCCTTGGCTACGTGGTTATGATAGTCTGTCATTATGAATTCTATTATTATGAAAGTGGTTATTGATATTGCATGTGATTATTCGACTAGTTGAATATCCATGTGAGTAAGTAAATGGAATTATTTAATTTTATTTTTTCAATATTATGCTGAAGTTCAAGTTTAAAAAGGATTTTGTTTTAGTTATACATTGCCTTAAATGTTAATGTTTATTTATGAAAGCTTCCGCAATATTGTTATCATTACTGAGCATCTGAGCTCACCCCTTTCAATGTTTTAATATTTTATAGGATGTGAAGAAGTATTTTATGAATGACCTGCAGGGATTGTCAGAAGAAGATATGAGTGTGGACTATGAAGTCTTTGTTATGGTAGTTTTTCACTTTATAATGTAATGTAACATTTATGAATGTATCAAGTTTTTCCAAGGCTACTAAACTAATTGGTCTTTCGAGACTTGATCTTTTGTGATCATGCCAATGTTACGCAATAATGCACCGACTCTGGGTAACTGGGGTCGGGACGTTACAGTTGGTATCAGAGGCAATTTAGTACTAACCTTTGAAGCTAGATATAGATAAACTCTGATTAGAGCACATAACCCAAACATAGACTTCGAGGATTAGTATAGAAGAACATCCTATAATTTTGTTGTTGTAGAGATTTTGTGAGTTTTCTGAGCAATACATCCCTGTCTGGATACGAGTAGGTAGAGGCAGCTCTGGCACATATTTACCTAGGAGTAAAACCCGAAAACACCGCTTTGAGCTAGACTCGAACGGGAAATGGTACACAACAATGGGCCTTGCCGCACTCTTGGTTACGACACTCCCGGGGGATATGCTTAGGATAATTCTTATTTTCTTTACAAACCATTATGAAGGGTTTATGAGTATATATTTCATCAAAGAATTTTTTTTTATGATTATGGATTATATCCATAAATTGTTCAATTTAATCTAAGTGTTTTACAAGTATGGAATTATGTATTTTGATTCATAAACTAATCTATTTTATGACATTATTTAGAAATGGCGCCTAGTAGGAGGAATGAAAACCATATAAAGGCACACACTCCATGTAGGGATTTCCCTCCTACTCAAGATAATTATTGTGGAGCTGGAGATACAACTGGTGCTGATCACCTTATCACCATACTGGGACAACTCACTCAGGTTATGAATAATAACCTTAATTGTATGGATCACCCTGATCCACAACGTGGAGGATCAATGTTAGAACGCTTCATGAGGGAACAACCACCTACATTTAATAGGGGTACAAATCCATTAGTAGGTGAGCAATGGATAAACTCCTTAGAGAAAATATTCCATGCCTTGGGGAGTTGCGAAATGGAGAAGGTTGTCATGGAAGTTTACCGGCTCACTGGAGATGTCGATCAATGGTGGTCGCTGATTCAAAACATGAAAGAAGATGAAGAAGTATCTAATATGGAATGGAGGGATTTCAAAGAGCTTTTCTTAGAAAAATACTTTCCTCGTGACCATCGAAAAGATATGGAAATGCAATTTCTAAGTCTGAGACAAAAGGAGGATGAGAATGTCGCAAAGTATGAGGCTAACTTTACAAGGTTAGCGAGGCATGATGCAGATTATATACGTAACCCAAGAAGTAAGATTGATCATTTCTTTGATGGGTTAAAACCATTTCTTCGTCGAGCATTAGTCTCACAAATGTTCTCGTCATACGAAGACATTGTCTCATGTGCTATCAAAATAAAAAATGAATTCTATAAATCTTATGACAATAAATTAAATCAATAGAAGAAGATAATGGTGAAACAAGAGACAAATAAAGAGAAAAAGGGAAAGAAGGATTTTCCATTATGTGATAATTGTGGGAAGAATCACCCTGGTACTTGCCTAAAAGGAATGAGAGTTTGTTATAAATGTGGAGAAAAAGGTCACCAGGCTCGTGATTGCAAGGGAAAGAAAGAGGCTATCAAGGTTGAATGCTACAATTGTAGGGAAATGGGGCATTATGCAAATGAATGTCCTAAGCGTAAGGGAAACTTACCTCAGAAAAGGCTAAGGGATCAAGTACAATCTTATGCTGTTACTACAGTTGAAGTGGAATAATTAATGTATTGGTGCTTTTGGACTCAAGGATTATATTCTGGTTATAAGGATAATGTGATATATATAAGGATTGTACTACAGTACTTGTTGTTTTCATTAAGGATTTAATATGATGAAGGTAATCATATTTTTAGTATGTGACAATAAGAGAAACTTTACTTTGTTTGGGGAATCTAATGTTACAATTGATTTTGGAATTTAGAGACCTTTTAGAGAAAGTCTGGACAAAGGTATTTTGGATAACCATAAAGGTTGGAATGGATTAATTTGAACTTTGGATATTATTATTTAAGGTTAAAACATTCATGAAGAGTATTTTTGGAATATTAAAAGACTATAGTTTTAAGAAAAGGACAACCAGCAGGTTGGGGGATAACCCATCGCGTCGGACAAAGCTACAAGAATCAAACCCACAACCATAGTGCGAAAGGACTTTATTACCTACCACTAGCCTACATGAATTCCCTGGTTATTACAAAATAGTTTTCCTAATCTAAATTGTATGTGGTAATATTTGTAACCTTATACAATTTGGATAAATAGAATATTTTTGAGTTCTGATACCATTTGGATTAAAACATGGGTTCATGGTAAAAATTTATTAGAGAATGAAATCCTACATGACAAGTAAGTATATTTCCCTACATTCTTAGTAAATATCTTAAATAAATTACTCAACTTAATGAAAGGTAACTTAAAATAAAAACATTGTCGGTTAAACTTTCCAACTGGGGATTCAATGACCGTTTAACCAATCACAAGTTTGTGATTTTCTTATGGTTAAACTTCTCCTAATCCTGTTTTCTACAACTCTCCATCAGACCTTGATGGTTTGTTTTTCCTCCAAATCCATATTTTCATATAATCCTAGTATGGGCTATCTCGGGTGACCTTTGTACCTCTCTTTCTTTCTTTTAATGTTATATTTTTATTAACCCTATTTCCGATGTGGGTTTTCCACAAAGGTATTTTCTATTTTCAACCTTTTATTTTCAAAGAAAAATTTCAAATTGAGAGGACACAATTTATTGAAGGAGGGGAGAATTTAACACCCCAAGCTTCCACGATATGCTTCTCCTTGAAGAATACAATAGCTTGCATTGTACGCAAGTTCAAGATTCTAACACACACTACAACCAATCAAAGTAGCCGTTATGAATAGTAATACCTAATTTTTGAAATTTTATAAATTTTATCTTGCCAAATGTATTTTGTTTTTGTATTTAGAATATCGAAATTATCCAAAGTTGAATTTTTTGTAATTTTCGGAGAACATCCAATTTTTTATGAATAGTAAACAATACTTAAAAACAACTTTTTTAATCAAAATAATTTATAGTGATAAATTATACTATTTAGTGGTTTTAAAGTATAATTAGAATATATTTTTACTATTTTATCCAATGGTGTTCATTAGAATTAATTTCACTTTGAAATTGGACATAAACAATTGTCAATCTTTTGATATATATTGTTTCTTAAAAACACGCTATTTGTTGTGACAGCGAGAATTAATTATAAAATTAATTAATGAAACTTATATATTTTGAATTTTGTAAAATAGACATCATTTTTGAATTCGGAATATCAATTATAGCTTAGGGTGAAATTTTGGCACTATTCTGAAAAACTTCAATTTTTGATGAATAGTGAAACCACTAAGTGGTAGTTAAAAAACTGATTTTTCATTTAAATGAAACATTACCACTTCTGTGATTTTATTTTCAAAAATATGACATACATGGTTGTCATTAAGAAGTAAAATGTGGTTCAATGGGATTAAAATAATTTTTTGGTGAATAGTAACTTTTAAGTTTAATTAATCGCGATTAAAGGTAATTAGTGAAATTTAAGGTAAAAATGATATTATAAAAATATTAAAATACCTTTACACTTGTCCTACCCCTATTGGATGAGTCATGGCCGACCAAGACAATCCATGGGTCAACTTGGGGACCCCATGGAGCCACTTTGGTAGGAAAATGACATTAAAAACTTTGTATTTAATGTTAAAATAAAAATGTCACAAACATGAGTTGTTTTACTAAAACAATTTTTAAATGGGGTTATACAAGTCATATTTTTGACTATAAATATTCATTATAAATATAAAAATATTTCCTACATCATGATAATTTTTTCATAATTTTTATACATTAAATAAATTAAATTATTTATGACACCATGATGATGCAGCGATTACCTCATTAATTAAAGATTTAAATAAAATAAAAAGATAAGGTAAAATCTAAGACTTACACTTGTCAAAAACCTATTGGATGAGTATATTTAGAACCCTTATCACCTTATCCTCGAAATATATAAGTGTGGGACCTTTAAAATCCGAAACTCATTATATAATAAAGTAACATTTCATGACTTTCCAAGAGTTCCCCTCCTCTCCTCTTATAAAAGGCCCCCACCACTACCACCTTATTCACACCTTCAAAGCCATTTGGATCGGCCAAACTCTGCCCAAATACTCTCTCAACTTCCCTATCTTACACCTAGAAGCCTCACTTTGGGCGGAATTCTTCCCAAGGAAGCCTTTGGCTCAAATCAAAAAAGAGTTACCCGATTTTAAGGTAATGTCTTCTCTTATGTTATTTTGTATTATTTTGCTTCTCCAACCCCTTAAAATCTTTTTATTCCTTTATTTTGTAACAAAACCAGTATCTTAAATATAATAGTATCTTGTTATAAGAAGGATTCTAGCTACACTTACACACACCTACATCTAATGGTTAAAGAACATACTGTTTCTATGGATGGCGAATTTCTGCCTCACGAAACGATGATTGTTAAACACTCATATAACACCTTCAAAGGTGGCCATTAAGATGTCACTATATTTATATATGAAATATAATATGTTTACGTTTTCCTTAAGCTTCTGTATTTTTCATTTATGGCATACCTTTATGGTTTCCATTATTGGTAAACGCGATATTTTCATTTTAGGAAGTGTGGACTACCGCCCCCTCAAAGTGATTTGAATCGCTAATACCATATGTGAGATGTATAAAGGATAGATTAAATGGTATTATACATTATATTATATTGGAATTATATTATACCTTTATATAATTATAACTTAATTCCATTAAATATGAAATAGAAATGAAAGTAGCATTCATGCGTACGTACGGCTTACCGTCTCCATGAACGGTGCATTTCATTTCTTACCTCTAAATGTTATTTAATATTATAAATGAATGTATATAATAGATATATATGATGTATATGATATCTAAATCATGAATATAATTATGGATATAATGGATATTTTACCACATGAACAACTTGTAACTTTAAGAAGTTTATTTTTGACTCAAGTACCAAAGATTGACAAAACGACCGTTATTAACATAAATAATTAAATAATGTTCATAACATTATAATAAGTGATATAAAAGGAATAATAAACTTGAAAAATGTTCTTAAGAAATTATAAATTAACTCTAGTTTATTATTCAGGAGGATAAAGAACGGTCGAGTCAAGTCGGACACGAGGTAAGGGAACTTCTTAACCCAATTTCCGTTCTTTGGGTTAATCTCTTACTTTCAAATTATGTCATGATATTATTTTGTCTTATCTTTTATTTTTACATTATTTCTGTGTACTTATAGTGAATACACATAATAGATCTATTTTATTTAAAAAAATGATCTTTTTAAGGGACTTCGTCTCAATCTACTTTCATTGAGGCATATTTTGTTTTATACACAAATTTCTTTTATAAGGTGTTTAAACCCCTTTGACTTTTAATTTTATTTAAAAGGAATCTTTTTATATGAAGAGTTTTTACTAAACGACAAAAGGAATGGTTTGTCTTATGTATGTGGCGACAACGAATTCTCCGCCGCCGTGACCATTATTTGAGTTTCACCTTCCTCTACAGCCATAACTTTTTTTAAATGATTTCAAAAAAGAGAGAGATATTTATCTCAAATATATGAAAATATAGTGAAAATGTATAAGTATTTAATGAAAGCTTAAAAATGTTTTCAGAAAACCTGACTCTTGAGTGTGGTAGATAGGAAGGGATTGGGCGTGGACCCATTATGGCCTGTAATTAGTCGAGAAGTATCAGAATTAGTTATTTTGTTTTCAAAATCTTGCATAATGTTTTCAAAAAAACACTGGTGTATATTTGAGCAATTTTAAAATCAAGTATCTTCTAAAAAAATTGCATCGGTAGGTCTCATGGGACAAACTAGTGTCTTGGAACGAGGCCTTGAAAAAATCTTATTTGTAGTCTTGGCATGAGGCCTTGACTACGTGGTTATGATAGTCTGGCATTGTGCATTATATTATTATGAAAGTGGTTATTGATATTTCATGTGATTATTAGACTAGTAGAATATCCATGTGAGTAAGTAAATGGAATTATTTAATTTTATTTTTTCCATATTATGCTTAAGTTCAAGTTTAAAAAGGCTTTTGTTTTAGTTATACATTGCCTTAAATGTTAATGTTTATTTATGAAAGCTTCGGCAATATTGTTATCATTATTGAGCATCTGAGCTCACCCCTTTCAATGTTTTAATATTTTCCAGGCTGTGAAGAAGTATTTTATGAATGACCTGCAGGGATAGTCAGAAGAGGATATGAGTGTGGACTATGGAGACATTTTTATTGTAGTTTTTCACTTTATAATGTAATGTAACATTTATGAATGTATCTAGTGTTTCAAGGCTACTAAACTAATTAGTCTTTCGAGACTTGATCTTTTGTGATAATGCCAATGTTACACAATAATGCACCGACTCTGGGTAACTGGGGTCAGGGCGTTATAGTTGGTATCAGAGGCAATTTAGTACTAACCTTGGAAGCTAGATATAGATAAACTCTGATTAGAACACCTAGCCCAAAGATAGAGTTTGAGGATTAGTATAGAAGAACTTCCTAGAATTTTGTTGTTGTAGAGATTTTTTGAGTTTTCTGAGCAATACATCCCTGTCTGGATACGAGCAGGTATAGGCGGCTCTGGCACAGATGTACCTAGGGGTAAAACCCGAAAACACCGCTTTGAGATAGACTCGAACGGGAACTGGTGCACAACAACGAGCCTTGCTACACTCTTGGTTACGACACTCCCGAGGGATATGATTAGGATAATTCTCATTTTCTTTACAAACCATTTTGAAGGGTTTATGAGTATATACTTCCTCAAAGAATTTTTGTTTATGATTATGGATTTTATCCATAAATTTTTCAATTTATGTTAAGTGTTTTACAAGTGTGGAATTATGTATTTTGATTCATAAACTAATCTATTTTATTCCATTGTTTATAAATGGAACCTAGTGGGAGGAATGAAAACCATATAAAGGAATGCACTCCATGTAGGGATTGCCCCCCTGCTCAAGATAATTATTGTGGAAGTGGAGATACAACTGGTACTGATCACCTTATCACCATACTGGGACAACTCACTCAGGTTATGAATAATAACCTTAATTGTATGGATCACCCTGATCCGCAACGTGGAGGATCAATGTTAGACTGCTTCATGAGGCAACAACCACCTACATTTAATGGGGGTACAAATCCATTAGTATCTGAGCAATGGATAAACTCCTTAGAGAAAATATTCCATGCCTTGGAGAGTTGCGAAAGGGAGAAGGTTGTCATGGAAGTTTACCAGCTCACTGGAGATGTCGATCAATGGTGGTCACTGATACAAAACACGAAAAAAGATGAAGAAGTATCTAATATGGAATGGAGGGAGTTCAAAGAACTTTTCTTAGAAAAATACTTTCCTCGTGACCATCGAGCAGATATGGAAAGGAAATTTCTAAGTCTGAGACAAAAGGAGGATGAGAATGTCGCAAAGTATGAGGCTAACTTTACAAGGTTAGCGAGGCATGCTGCAGATTATATACATAACCCAAGAAGTAAGATTGATCATTTCTTTGATTGGTTAAAACCATTTCTTCGTCGAGTATTAGTCTCACAAACGTTCTCATCATACGAAGACATTGTCTCATGTGCTATCAAAACAGAAAAGGAATTCTCTAAATCTTATGACAATAAAGTAAAGCAAGAGAAGAAGAGAATGGTGGAACAAGAGACAGATAAAGGGAAAAAGAGAAAGAAGGATTTTCCATTATGTGATAATTGTGGGAAGAATCACCCTGGTACTTGCCTAAAAGGAATGAGAGTTTGTTATAAATGTGGAGAAAAAGGTCACCAGACTCGTGATTGCAAGGGAGAGAAAGAGGCAATCAATGTTGAATGCTACAATTGTAGGGAAATGAGGCATTATGAAAATGAATGTCCTACGCGTCAGGGAAACTTACCTCAGAAAAGGCCAAGGGATCAAGGACAATCTTATGCTGTTACTACAGTTGAAGTGAAATAATTAATGTATTGGTGCTTTTGGACTCAAGGATTATATTCTGGTTATAAGGATAATGTGATATATATAAGGATTGTACTGCAGTACTTGTTGTTTTCATTAAGGATTTAATATGATGAAGGTAATCATATTTTTATTATGTGACAATAAGAGAAACTTTACTTTGTTTTGGGAATCTGATGTTACAATTGATTTTGGAATTTAGAGACCTTTTAGAGAAAGTCTAGACAGAGGTATTTTGGATAACCATAAAGGTTGGAATGGATTAAGTTGAACTTTGGATAGTATTGTTTAAGGTTAAAACATTCATGAAGAGTATTTTTGAAATATTAAAATACTATAGTTTTAGGAAAAGGACAACCAGCAGGTTAGGGGATAACCCGTCGCGTCGGACAAAGCTGCAGGAATCGAATCCACAACCATAGTGCGACAGGCCTTTATTACCTACCACTAGCCTACAGGAAGTCCCTGGTTATTAAAAAATAGTTTTCCTAATCTAAATGGTATGTGGTAATATTTGTAACCTTATACAATTAGGATAAATAGAATATTTTTGAGTTCTGATACCATTTGGAGTGAAACATGGGTTCATGGTAAAATTTTATTAGAGAATGAAATCCTACATAACAAGTAAGTATATTTCCCTACATTCTTAGTAAATCTCTTAAATAAATTCCTCAACTTAATGAAAGGTAACTTAAAATAAAAATTCTATCGGTTAACTTTTCCAACTGGGGATTCAATGACCGTTTAACAAATCACAAGTTTGTGATTTTCTTATGGTTAACCTTCTCCTAATCCTATTTTCTAAAACTCTCCATCAGACCTTGATGGTTTTTTTTCCTCCATATCCATATTTTCATATAATCCTAGTATGGGCTATCTCGGGTGACCTTCATACCTCTCTTTCTTTCTTTTAATGTTATATTTTTATTAACCCTATTTCCGATGTGGGTTTTTCACAAAGGTATTTTCTATTTTCAACCTTTTATTTTCAAAGAAAAATTTCAAATTGCGAGGACAAAATTTATTGAAGGAGGGCAGAGTGTAACACCCCGAGCTTCCACGATACGCTTCTCTTTCAATAATGCAATAACTTGCATTGTACGCAAGTTCGAGATTCTAACACACATCACAACCAATCAAAGTAGCCGTTATGAATAGTAATACCTAATTTTTGAAATTTTATAAATTTTTTCTTGCCAAATGGACTTCGTTTTTGTATTTGGAATATCGAAATTATCCTAAGTTTATTTTTTTTGTAATTTTCGGAGAACTTCCAATTTTTTATGAATAGTGAAAAATACTTAAAAACAACTTTTTTAATCAAAATAATTTGTAGTGATAAATTATACTATTGAGTGGTTTTAAAGTATAATTAGAATATATTTTTACTATTTTATCCAATTGTGTTCATTATAATTAATTTCACTTTGAAATTGGATATAAACAATTGTCAATATTTTGATATATATTGTTTCTTAAAAACACGCTATTTGTTGTGACATCGGGAATTAATTATAAAATTAATTAATGCAACTTATATGTTTGGAATTTTGTAAAATATTCATCATTTTTGAATTCGTAATATCAATTATATCTTAGGGTGAAATTTTGGCACCATTATGAAAAACTTCAATTTTTGATGAATAGTGAAACCACTAAGTGGTAGTTAAAAAACTGATTTTTCATTTAAATGAAACATTACCACTTCTGTGATTTTATTTTCAAAAATCCGACATAAATGGTTGTAATTAGGAAGTAAAATGTGGTTTAATGGGATTAAAATAATTTTTTGGTGAATAGTATCTTTTAAGTTTAATTAATCACGATTAAAGGTAATTAGTGAAATTTAAGGTAAAAATGATATTATAAAAATATGAAAATACCTTTACACTTGTCCTACCCCTATTGGATGAGTCATGGACGACCCAGAAAATCCATAGGTCAACTTGGGGACCCCATGGAGCCACTTTGGTAGGAAAATGACATTAAAAACTTTTTATTTAATGTTAAAATAAAAATGTCACAAACATGAGTTGTTTTACTATAACAATTTTTAAATGGGGTTATGAAAGTCATATTTTTGACTATAAATATTAATTATAAATCTAAATATATTTCCTACATCATGATAATTTTTTTATAATTTTTAGACATTAAATAAATTAAATTATTTATGACACCATGATGATACAGTGATTACCTCATTAATTAATGATTTAAATAAAATAAAAAGATAATGTTAATTCTAAGAATTACACTTGTCAAAAACCTATTGTATGAGTATATTTTGAACCCTTATCACCTTATCCTCGAAATATGTGGGACCTTTAAAATCCTAAACTCATTATATAATAAAGTAACATTTCATGACTTTCCAAGAGTGCCCTTCCTCTTCTCTTATAAAAGGCCCCCACCACTGCCACCTTATTCACACCCTCAAAGCCCTTTGGCTCAGCCAAAATCTGCCCAAATTCTCTCTCAACTTCCCTCTCTTAATCCTAGAAGCCTCACTTTGTTCATAATTCTTCCCAATTAAGCCTTTGGCTCAAATCAAAAAAGAGTTACCCGATTTTAAGGTAATGTCTTCTCTTATGTTATTTTGTTTTATTTTCTTCTCCAACCCCTTAAACTATTTTTATTACTTTCTTTTGTAACAAAACCAGTATATTCAATATTCTAGGATTTTTTTATAAGAATTATTCGAGCTACACTTACACACACCTACATCTAATGGTTAAAGAACATACTGTTTCTGTGGATGGCGAATTTCTGCCTCACGAAACGATGATTTTTCAACACTCATATAACACCTTCAAAGGTGGCCATTAAGATGTAAATATATTTATATATGATATATAATATGTTTACTCTTTTCCTTAAGCTTCTGTATTTTTCATTTATGGCATACCTTTATGGTTTCCATTATGGGTAAACGAGATATTTTCATTTTAGGAAGTGCGGACTACCACCCCTCAAAGTGATTTGAATCGTTAATGCCATATATGGGATGTATAAAGGATGGAGTAAATGGTATTATACCTTATATTATACTGGAATTATATTATACCTTTATATAATTATAACTTCATTCCATTAAATACTAAATAGAAATGAAAGTAGCGTTAATGCGTACGTATGACTTACCATCTCCATGAACGGTGCATTTCATTTCTTACCTCTAAATGTTATTTAATATTATAAATGAATGTATATAATGGATATATATGATTTATATGATATCTACATCATGAGTATAATTATGGATATAATGTATATTTTACCACATGAACAAATTGTAATTTTAAGAAGTTTATTTTTGACTCAAATACCAAAGATCGACAAAACGACCGTTATTAACATAAATAATTACATAATGTTCATAACATGGTAATAAGTGATATAAAAGGAATAATAAACTTGAAAAAGGTTCTTAAGCAATTATAAATTAACTCTAGTTTATTATTCAGGAGGTTAAAGAACGGTCGAGTCAAGTCAGACACGAGGTAAGGGAACTTCTTAACCCAATTTCTGTTCTTTGGGTTAATCTCTTACTTTCAAATTATGTCATGATATTATTATATCCTATCTTGTATTTGTACATTATTCCTGTGTACTTATATTTAATACACATAATAAATCTATTTTATTTAAAAAAATGGTCTTTGTAAGGGACTTCGTCTCAATCTCCTTTCATTGAGGCATATTTTGTTTTATACACAACTTTCTTTTATAAGGTGTATAAACCCCTTTGACTTTTAATTTAATTCAAAAGGAATATTTTTATGTGAAGAGTTTTTACTAAACGACAAAAGGAATGGTTTGTCTTACGTATGCAGCGACAACGAATTCTCCACCGCCGTGACCATTATTTGAGTTTCAGCTTCCTCTACAAGCCATAACTTTTTTAAATGATTTCAAAAAAGAGAGAGATATTTCTCTCAAATATATGAAAATCCAGTGAAAATTTATACGTATTTAACGCAAGATTAAAAATGTTTTCAGAAAACCCGACTCTCGAGTGTGGTAGACAGGAAGGGATTGGGCGTGGACCCATCATGGCTTGTAATTAGTCAAGCAGCCCCAGAATTAGTTATTTTGTTTTCAGAAGCTTGCATAATGTTTTTAAAAAAACACTGGAGTATATTTGAGCAATTTTAAAAGTAAGTATCTGCTAAAAAAATTGCATCGGTAGGTCTAATGAGACAAACTAGTGTCTTGGAACGAGGCCTTTACAAAATCTTATTTGTAGTCTTGGCACGAGACCTTGGCTATGTGGTTATGATAGTCTGGAATTATGCATTCCATTATTATGAAAGTGGTTATTGATATTGCATGTGATTATTCTACTAGTAGAATATCCATGTGAGTAAGTAAATGGAATTATTTAATTTTATTTTTGCCATATCATACTGAATTTCATGTTTAAAAAGGCTTTTGTTTTAGTTATACATTGCCTTAAATGTTAACCTTTATTTATGAAAGCTTCTGCAATATTGTTATCCTTACTGAGCATCTGAGCTCACCCCTTTCAATGTTTTAATATTTTCCAGGATGTGAAGAAGTATTTTATGAATGACCTGCAGGGATAGTCAGAAGAGGATATGAGTGTGGACTATAGAGACTTTGTTATTGTAGTTTTTCACTTTATGATGTAATGTAACATTTATGAATGTATCTAGTGTTTCCAAGGCTATTAAACTAATCGGTCTTTCGAGACTTGATCTTTTGTGATCATGCCAATGTTACGCAATAATGCACCGACTCTGGGTAACTGTGGTCGGGGCGTTATAATTTATTACATAAACTATTCACTTGATACAACATGGAAGATAAATAAGTCTAGTTTATTTGGGGATTAGTAAAATTACATAACAAATTAAAACATAAATCTCACAATATATTTATTGAAAACTTTTTTTACATAACCACGACATTCCCTCATACTTAGCACTGCATGGGATAACCTGGGGACATATATGTGAAAAGGGTGAGATATAAAGTGTAGTAAGGGAGTAAAAATGAAATAACATGAAGAATATAATACATGTTAGGAAATAATCATATCAATTGATCATAAAAGAAACATGAACATAAAGGCATGATATAGCATGATTATCATAACATGGAAATGCTGCAATAACACTTAACTTGGAATTAGCATGATCCAAGGATCATTGCACATGGAGCATGATTAAACCCTCATTGCACTTTAATTATCAGGATTAAATCCTAATTTCACTTGAATTAGAATGAGTAAATCCTCATTTCACTTGACGTATCATGATACTAATCTTTACCCAATGCATTGGAGTGCTATCAGGGCACACCTTTCTTAAAAATTTTATTTCATCCATAAGTGTGCCACTTGGATCATACATCATGGACTCATTAATAATAATTTATTACATGATAAAGGGATGTGGAATAAATACAAGAAGATTTATAATCAATAATTAAATGTGCATAAAGTTGAATACCCTTTATAGAGAAATGGGCATGGTATTCACTACACAATGACATTGTCTTGGAAAATGGTTGCAATTTCGGCAACGTAACGACGTGACATAAGAATTCATAAAAATGGTTTATGAGAGATAATGGGGTGTCTCATCATATGTAACTTAAATTTAAATTAAGGGGGTAATATAGATACATGTCCCACCGTATGTAACGGAATTTAGATTCATAATACAAAAGAATTGCTTGAATGTAAATGAGGAGAGAGAAATTTCTTACGGAATTTTGGCATGGTAATAGGTGTACATGAGAGGAATTATTGAGATATAGAAGGGGTATCTAATCATTCAAACATAAATAGGTAATTATGGGAGAGTTTTGAAATCATACCCTAACATTTATAATTGAAAAAAGGGCACAACAATATTAAGAAACTTGGATAAAATGAGAAATGAAGGAATCCCTTAATTGGAAGTGTGATCCCAAAGGCTTGGGAGAGGCTTGAGAGATCCTTATTGGGAGATTAGGGAACCATGGGAGGATTATATAGAGAGGATGGAAGATGTCGGATGAAATAAAAATTCTTTTAGTGAAATGTAATTGGGAGCTTAGGTGGGTTTATATAGGAAACGAGAGTGAATTCTTTATTATTTAGGTTTGGGACACCAAACATTAAACTGATCAAAACCACAAACCAGACCATGGTTTTTTCCCATAGTTTTTTTCCAAGGGGACTTTAAAACAATATTTTATAAGTACAATGGAAGAAATTTTTAAAATAATAGGGTTGATTATGTGGAGGTGAGTCACACTCTCAAGGAAATCAATTTAAAAGGCTAAAATGTTTTCTAAGTCTTGGAGGGTCCACTAAGGCTTTGTAAAATAAATCAAACAAACCTAAAATCAAATTATTTTAATGTTAAAAAATATATTGGCCGAACATGATGTTTATAGTATTTTATTACATCACTATTGGGTCATTATGATGTCATAAAATACATTATATATTTAAACAGTATTTAATTTTTACCCAAAAATTCGACTATTTCAGAAAATTATGAAAAATTTACCATTGGATAATTCCAAAATCCTGATTCCAAAAATAATATTCATTTTATCTAAATAATTTTCTAAATATTTTAATTTTCACTTTTAAAATAAAAACCGACATTTATCGAAAATGCATGTGTTTTGAAAAAACACCTTTCAAACCTTAATAAAAATTACAATTGTATTCATAAAAATTATATGATCATTTATAATTAATAAAAAGTAATTTAATTATAATAATAATATTTTATTAATATATTATTTAATTCAAAAATCCATTAATTTATCAAAAAATATTCTGTAGTAGAATATTAACTAAAAATACTATTTGTTCCTTAAAAACTATAAACAAAGTAACAATAAAAAAATGAATGTATATTATTTATTATATACAAAAATAATTCACATAATAATAGTTCTAAGTTATTGTTACATAACCCCATATAACACCCTCATAAGACCGAAGGGTAAGGTGTGCGATGATGAAAAACTCTTGGGGTGGCTCGAATAACGTCGCATGGGTGGTAATTTATACCAACTTCTACTTCCCCCGTAGGTGGTTCCATTCGAGCTTAATATGTTGAAGCTTGGATTGGGCTTGGTTAAGAGTGAATCCCAATAACACCACCTCCTTTACAAGCTCTGAAAAAATGGGCTTCGTATGGAGCAAGTCTACTAAATGAGGTCATCACTTCATTTATCTGAGTAAATTGGATTTGTTAAATCCCTATATTTATACAAATCTTGTGATAACAGTTCAATGACTATATTAGAAATGGTCACAATTATTAACAGTATTTTAAAAATCCAAAATCATAAAACCAAAGATGTTCATATGATATATAACCATTTAAAATAATAATACATTTAATTAGATCAAGAATAATTTTCATTATTAAAAGTTTGGGTCATCACAATCTTCCCCCTTAAGAAATTTCTCCCTCAAAAATTTCCTTTTACACACTAAAACAGATGTGGGTAACTCTAATTCATCACTTCCTCGGATTCCTACATCGCTTATTCAAACTTTTGGTTTCATCACAACACCTTGATGACATACATTATCTTATTTCCACGAACTTTTTCTCTATGATCTAAGAACTTCACTGGTTTCTACTCATAGACAAGATCATCTTTTTATAAAGATAGTACATGTGAAAGGTCTGGTATGTTCTTCTTTAAGAGGGATACATGAAAGACATCATGTACTTTTTCCATGGTGGGTGGAAGTGCTAGTTAATAGTCCACAACCCCAAAACGATCAAGAATATCGAAGGGGACGATGTACCTAGGACTTAACTTCCCTTTCATTCCAAACCTCATAACCTTATTAAATGAAGATATGCATAAAATTACCATGTCTCCAACTTTGAAATCAAGGTCTCGTCGACAGTTATCTTCATGACTCTTCTTTTGACTTTGGGCTGCCTTCATATGATGCTGAATGGTTTTCACCTTCTCCACCATTTCGTAGACCATTTTAGGTCCTATAATCTTACAATCACCAACTTCATCCTAACACAACATTGTTCTACACCTTTTCCCATAAAGAGCTTCATATTGTGCCATTCAGATTCTTGAGTAGAAACTGTTATTGTAGGAGAATTCAACCAGTGGAAGGTGTTGGTCCAATCCTCCTTTTAAGTCCATATTAAATGATCTTAACATATATTCTAGTGTCTAAATAGTTTTCTCAGATTGACCATCTATTTGAGGATGATAGGCTGTACTTAAGTACAGTTCAGTTCTTAGAGCATGTTGGAGACTTTTCCAGAACTTCGAGGTGAATCTCGAATCATGATCAGATAAAATAGATAGTGGTACTCCATGAAGCCTTACCACTTCATTGATGTAAATCCATGCAAGTTGATCGAATGATAAGTCCTCTAAAATTGTGATAATGTGATCTATATTCGTAAGACGATCCACAACGACCCATATAGCATTGTTTCCTATGGATGTACTTGGAAGTCTAGTAACAAAGTCCATGGTAATGTTGTACCACTTCCATGTTGGTATGGGTAGTGGTTACATCAACAACTTAGTCATTTTACTCTCAGCCTTCACTTGCTAACATACCAGGCACATTGATGTATATTCAGTAATATCACTTTTCATATTGTCCAACCAAAAGTTTTCTCAGAGATCTCGATACATCTTTGTCCTCCCCAGGTGAATAGACAAGGTTGAGCTATGTGCATCATTCAGAAGATCCTTCTTTATATCTAGATCTAATGGTAAACATAATCGTGACCCAAATCTCACAATCCCACCCTTGTCAACCACAAACTATGAGGATTTACTATTTTTGATAGCTTCCACCCTTTTCAGAATTTCCACATCCTTTCTTTGATCATCCTTTATTTTCTCCATGATGGATGGTTGAGAAATTATTTGAGAAAGGATTGACGATGTTCCTCCCTTAATGATTCCCATGTCCATCCTCTGCAAATCTAAGAAGATTGGATCCTTTTCAATTATCATTATTGATAAAGATGCAAGATTATTTATACTTAGAGCATCTTCCACCTTGTTTGCCTTACCGGGGTGGTAGTGGATTGAGCAGTCATAATCCTTGATGAGTTCTATCCATATTAATTTGTGCATATTAAGCTATTTTTTGTGTGAATAAATATTTGAGGCTCTTCTGATCAGTATATATCTCACACTTGTCCCCATAGAGATAATGCCGTCGGATTTTCAACGCAAAGATCACAACCTCCAACTCCAAATCATGCTTGGGATAGTTTTTCTCATATATTTTCAGCTGCCTTGAGGATTATGCTATCACTTTATCATTATTCATCAACACACAACCCTGTCCCTTCTTCGAAGCATCACTAAATACCACAAAAATATCTCCACTCGTGGGTAATTTGAGCATGGGTGCAGTGATAAGCCCCTTTTTTAACTCCTTGAAGCTTTATTCGCATTAATAACTCCAAGAAAACTTCACTCCCTTCCGAGTTATCTTGGTAAGAGGGTAGGATAGTCGTGATAAATTTATAAAAAATCGGCGATAATATATAGATAACCCCAAGAATCAACAGATATCCATTACTGATGTTGGACTTGGACATCCCTCAATTGTTGTTGTCTTGGAGGGATCCAAAGATATCCCATTTATTGTGATGATATGACCCAAGAATGAGACCTCCTTCAACTATAACTCACACTTGTTGTACTTTTCATAGAGCTTCTCCTTTTGCAAGGTCTCTAGTATAGTTTGTAGATTCTCCTAATGAACCTCCTTGGTTTTGGAGTATATTATAATATCATCTATAAAGACTACCACAAATTTGTCGAGGTAATATCTAAAGACTCTATTCATCAAGTCCATGAATATTTATAGAGCATTAGTGAGTCCTAAAGGAATAATTATGAATTCATAGTGCCTGTATTTTGTATGAAAAGAAGTATTGTGGATATCTTCATTCTTAACCCTTATTTGATAATATCCCGACCATAAATCTACCATGGAGAAGTACTATGCTCCACACAGCTGATCGAACAAGTCATAAATTCGTGGTAGAGGATAATTTTTCTTTATCATGATTTTGATAAGCTCACTATAATCGATGCAAAGGCACATTGACCCATCCTTCTTCTTGATGAAGAGGACTGGTGCACCCCATGGTGAAGCACTTGTGTGTATAAACCTTTTATACAGATTCTACTATAATTGTTTCTTTAGCTTCTCAAGCTCCACAATAGCCATTCTATATAGAGTCTTGGATATTGGCAATTCCCAAGGTATAAGGTCAATTGAGAATTCGACATATCTTCTAGGAGGAAGACCAGACAATTCCTCAGGAAACACTTCAGCTAATTCCCTCATAATAGGCATGTATTCAAGGATAGTTTCTTCCATATTATCAAGCATCTAAGCCAGATATGTGTGATTATAGGGCAGTAATATACATTCTTGAGATGATGGTTCTAAAGAAGATTTATCTTCCTCTTTGCACTTGTATAGAATTCGAGGTCGATTCTCTATATGGAGAGTGATTTCACTCTCATAGAAATTTATGTTTTCTCTATATAAGGAAATCCAATCCATCCTGATAATTGCATCAAATTACACCATAGAAAGTATGATGAAGTTCACCGGAATGTTCAGTCCACAGATTATTATAGGGGAGGAGTTATATTCAAGGGATGAAATTATTTCCCCATTTGTCGTACTCACTGACATCTTTACTTCCATGATTTGTGGTGGTGTTGGTACCATTCTACTAAACATTCGGGATATAAAAGAATGCGTAGAACAGAATCAAAAAGTACCTTCAGTATTCTTGAATGAATAACTAGAGTACCTTTCACCACTTCTTTTTCGAGGTTCACTTCGATAGTAGTGATGAAAATAGCTCTCCCTTTCTTCCTTGGAGGTTGTTGGTTTCCTCTAAAAACCCTTGGATTAGGGAATTGATTTGCAAGGTTCCCTAGTTCTTTGCAGTTAAAGTAATGAACAAAGTGTTGAGAGTCGAACAAAGAATTACTCTCCTCTTTCATATTTGTGGGTTTTTCATGTTAGAAGTTAACAGATAGGTTCCCTTCTCTTCCACATCTAAATCAATTCCTCATCCCCTTCAGGCAATTTTCAGGGCGCCTCTTTCCACACCTTTAGAATGCGGGGTGCTGGATTTTCATAGCACCATTGGATTTATCAATCAGACTGCCAAAATTGAAGTCCACCTTATACTTATTATCCCCATGATACCCCTAAGATTCTATGATCTCCATTTTGACCTTGAGGGAACTTTGAACAATTTCCTCATAACTGTTGAAGTCACGGATCACCAGAGCTTTCCGCAGGTTAGGTTTCAGGCAACCAAAGAATCAGTCAACCTTACATTTGGGGGTGACGACAAAGATGGAGGCAAATCATTCATACCTTTTGAAGTTTTCCTCATATGCTTCAATGGATTCATTGACTTTTTTCTTGATGGAAAGGAATTCCTTTTCTATCTTAAGCCAGAGGGTGTGAGGAAAATATTTATTGAAAAACATTTTCTGGAAATCCTTCCATTCCAACGCCTTGATCTCCTCCTCAGGCTTCATATTTTTGATCAATTTCTACCATTGATCTGCTTCACCCTCCATATGATAAGCTTCTAGAAGAACCTTCTCTTGTTTGGAACATTGAAGGATGGAGAAGATCTTTTCAAAGGAGTTGATTCATTGTTCGACGATTGAGGGATCAAATAATCCATTAAAATTAGAAGGCCTTTGTCTCATGAAGCTATCGATAACGACTTGTTCATTCTTGGGGGGGGGGGGGTTGAATGTTCCTCTTAACCCAAGTTTCTATTCAAAGCATGAGTTAACTAAAAGAGTATCGTGACAATGTTCACGATTCCTTCTCCCATTAGATTGGGAATCTCATTAGAACAGTCATCAAATTGGTCTTCGCATCGGTTGTTAGCCCGAGTCCTCCTATTACCGGCCATTGGCTGGAATAAAAGGAAATTTAGGGGTAACACATAAAGGATAATCCAAGGGAAAAATGGATGACTTATAAATAACTTTTGTTTCCTTAATTTATGAATCTATAGGATTCAATCTATGTTATCCATGATCTACTTTCTAACATATATTCTTAGGGGCATTCTTTTTTTAATTCCCTTAATAATGGTTCATACTATGCTTGTGAATTTACTAAATCATATCCCCCAATATTTTCATAACCTAGATAGCAGCAAGGCCCATTTTCGTGTACTAGGATACCCTGGGTCAAGCCCGAAACTCCTTGTTGGAGTTTTCACTCCTAGGTACGTCTGTGCTGGAGCCGCCTCTACCTGCTCATATCTAGACTTGGATGTATTTGCTTGATAAACCACTTACTCAATACTTACCAAAATTTATGGATGTTATTATTATACTTATTCTTATCCCTAAGGCTTTCACTAGGGTTTTCTAATCCTAATCCAAAAAATAACTAAACCTATCCTCTAATACAAACTATAACAACCCTTCTTTTTATTACACACCTAAACATGATTTATTATATAAAATCTTAACTTAATACAACATGGAATATCATGTGGTATAGTGTCTTTGGGGCCTATTAACATTACATAAAAACATAAAACATAAAACACACAACATCTTTATTGAAAACTTCCTTTACATAACCACAACATTCCCTTGTACTTATCATTGCATGGGATAACCTGAGGTCATATATGTGAAAAAGGTGAGCTATAAAGCCCAGTAATGGAGTAAAAAAGTAATAACATGAAGAATAAAATACATGTTAGGAAATAGGAATATCAATGGATCATAAAATAAACATGAACATAAAGGCATGATATAACATGATTATCATAACATTGAATGTGTCAACAACACTTAACATGGAATTAGCATGAGCCAAGGATCATTGCACATGGAGCATGAGTAAACCCTCATTGCACTTGAATTAGCATGAGTAAATCCTCATTTCACTTGAATTATAATGAGTAAATCCTCATTTCACTTGACGTATCATGATACTAATCTTTACCCAATGCATTGGAGTGCTATCAAGGTGCATCCTTCTTAAAAATTTCATTTCATGCATAAGTGTGTCACATGGATCATACAACATGGAATAATTCATCATCATTTATTCCATGATAAATGGATGTGGAATAAATACATTATGATTTATAATCAATAAGTAAATTTTCATAAAGGTGAATACCCTTTATACAGAAATGGGCATGGTATTTACTACACAATGACACTGTCTAGGAAAATCGATGCAATTTCAGCAGCGTAACGGTGTGACATAAGTATTCATAAAAATGGTGGATGAGAGATAAAGGGGTGTCTCATCATATTTACATGAAATGGACCGTAAGGGGGTCATATATATACATCTACCACCATATGTAATGGAATTTAGATTCATAATACAAAATAATTGCTTAAATGTAAATGAGGAGAGAGAAATTCCTTATGGAATTTCGATATGGTAACGGGTGTACATGGAAGCCATTAATGAGAGAGAAAAGGAGTCTATAATAATCCAAACATAAAGAGGGAATTATAGGGGAGGTTATAAATTATACCCCAATATTTATAATTGAAAACAAAAGGGCATAACAATATTAAGAAACTCTGATAAAATGAGAAATAAAGGAATCCCTTTCTTGGAAGTGTGATCCCAAAGGATTGGGAGAGGCTTGAGAGAGGATTATTGGGAGATTGGGGTGCCTTGGGAGGATTATAGAGAGGGGAGGGCAGAGGTTGGATGAACTCCAAAGGCTTTGATTGAAGAGGAAGTGGGATATTGGGTGGGTTTATATAGGAAAGGAGAAGGAATTATTTATTATTTAGGTTTGGGACAACACACATTAAACTAATCAAAAACCACAAACCAAAACATGGTTTTTACCCATGGTTTTTTCCAAAGGGAAGTGGAAAAAATATTTTATAAGGCCAATGACCGAACTTCTTAAAATAATAGGGTTTCTTATGTGGAGGTGAGTCACACTCTCAAGGAAATCAATTTAAAATGCTAAAAAGTTTTATTAGTCTTGGAGGGTCCACTAAGGATGTGTAAAATAAATGAAAAAAACCTAAAATAAAATTATTTTAATGTTAAAACAAATATTGGCCCAAAATAAGGTTTATAGTATTTTATTACATCACTATTGGGTCATTATGATGTCATAAAACACATTATATATTTAAACGATATTTAAATTTTACCCAAAAATTCGACTATCTTAGAAAATTATGAAAAATTTACCATTGGATAATTTTGACATCCTAATTCCAAAAATAATATTAATTTTATCTAAATAATTTTCTAAATATTTTAATTTTCACATTTAAAATAAAAACCGACATTTATTGAAAATTCACAGGTTTTGACAAAAATAGCTTTCAAACCTTAATAAAAATTACAATTGTATTCGTAAAAATTATAAGATCATTTATACTTAATGAAAAGTAATTTCATAATAATAATATTTTATTAAAATATTATTTAATTAAAAAATCCATTAATTTCTCAAAAGATATTCCTTAGTTGAATATTAACTAAAACAACTATTTGTGCTTTAAAAACTATTTACAAAGTTATAATAATACAATGAATGTATATTATTTATTATATATAAAAATAATGCACATAATCATAGTGCTATGGCCTTGTTACATAACCCCTTATAACACCTACATAATACCGAAGGGTAAGGTGTGCGATGGTGACCGACTCTTGGGGTGGCTCCAATAACATCACTCAGGTGGTAATCTCTATCAACTTCTACATCTCCCGTAGGCGGTTCAGTTCGAGCTTAACATGTTGAAGCTAGACTTGAGCTTGGTCAAGAGACAAGACCAATGACGCCACCTCCTTTTCGAGCTCTAACAATTGGGATTTATACGGGGTGAGTCTACTGGATGAGGCCATCACTTCCTTTGTCTGAGTAAATTGGATTTGTTAAAGCCCTATTTTTTATACTAATCATGTAATAACTATTCAAAGACTATATTAGAAATGATCAAAATTATTAAAGGTTTTTTAAAAATCCAAAGTCATAAAACCAAAGAAGTGCATATGATATATAATCATTTCACATAATAATATATTTAATTAGATCTAGAGGAATTTTCATTATTAAAAGTTTGGGTCATTACAATCTTCCCCCATTAAGAAATTTCACCCTCAGAATTTCCTTTTCCCACAAAAAAATAGATTTGGGTAACTCTGCTTCATCACTTCCTCTGATTCCTATGTCGCTTATTTAAACTTGTGGTTTCTCCAAAACAACTTGATGAGGGGAATTTTCTTATTTTATATAAATTTTTCCCTACGATCTAAGATCTTCACTAGTTTCTCCTCATAAGAAAGATCATCCTCTTATGAAGAGAGTATATGTGAAGGGTCTTGTATGTACTTACTTAAGAGGGATACATGAAAGATATTATGTACTTTGGCCATGATGGGTGGAAATGCTAGTCGATAGGCCACAACCCCTACATCATCAAGAATATCGAAGGGGACAATGTAACTAGGACTTAACTTCCCTTTCTTTCCAAACATAAAGACCTTATTACATGAAGATATGCATAGAAATACCATGTCTCCAACTTTGAACTCAAGGTCTCATCGATGGTTATCTTCATAACTCTTCTTTTGAATTTGGGATACCTTGTTATGTTACTGAATGGTTTTCACCTTCTTCACAATTTCTTAGACCATTTCAGGTCCTAGAAGCTTACGCTCACCAAATTCATCCCAACACGCTGGTGTTCTGCACCTTTTCTCATAAAGGGATTCATATGGTGCCATTGAGATGCTCAAGTGGAAACTATTATTGTAGGAGAATTCAACCAGTGGAAGATGTTGGTCCCATCCTCATTTTAAGTCTATATAACATGATATTAACATATCTTAAAATGAATAAATAGTTTTCTTAGATTTTCCATCAGTTTTAGGATGATAGGCTGTACTGAAGTTCAGTTCAGTGCTTAGAGCATGTTGGAGACTTTTCCCGAACTTCAAGGTGAATCTCGAATCATGATCAGATACAATAGATAGTGGTACTTCATGAATACTTACCAGTTCTTTGATATAAATCCATGCAAGTTAATCTAATGATAATTCATCTCAAATCACATTAAAGTGATCCTTCTTTGTAAGACGATCCACAATGACCCATATAACATTGTTTCCTTTGGATTTCCTAGGAAGTATAGTGATAAATTCCATGGTAATGTTGTCCCACTTCCATGTTGGTATGCGTAGTGGTTGCATCATCCCCTTATATTTTTTCCTCTCAGTATTCACTTGCTGACATACCAGGCATATTGATGTATATTCAACAATCTCCCTTTTCATATTGTCCCACCAAAAGTTTTCTTGGAGATCTCGATACATCTTTGTGTTCCCCAAGTGAATATACATGGTTGATCTATGTGCATCATTAAAAATCTCCTTCTTTATCTTTGGAATGGATGGTACACATAATCATGACCCAAATCTCACAATTTCATCCTTGTCAACCACAAAATATGAGTATTTCCCATTTCTGATAGCTTCTACCCTTTTCAGAATTTCCACATCCTTTCTTTGAGCATCCTTTATTTTATCCATGAGGGATAGTTGAGAAATCATTTGATAAAGGATTAATTGTGTTCCTCCCTTATTTATTCCCATGTCAATCCTATAAAAATATAAAAAGATTGGATCCTTTTCAATTCTCATCACTGATAAAGATGCAAGATCCTTTCTACTTAGAGAATCTACCACCTTGTTTGCCTTACCGGGATGGTAGTGGATTGAGCAGTCATAATCCTTGATGAGTTCAATCCATATTCATTGGTACATATTAAGCTCTTTTTATGAAAATATATTTTTGAGGCTCTTGTGATCAGTATATATCTCACACTTCTCCCCATATAGATAATGCCGCCAGATTCTCAACACAAAGATCACAACCTCCAACTCTAGATCAAGCGTGAGATAGTTTTTCTCATGGATTTTCAGCTACCTTGAGGCATAGGCTATCACTTTATCATTATGCATCAACACACAACCCATCCCCTTCTTCAAAGCATCACTAAATACCCTAAAATTTCTACAATTATGGGTAATGTGAGCACGAGCGTTGTGATAAGCCTCCTTTTTAACCCCTTGAATCTCTCTTCGCATTCATCACTCCAAGAAAACTTTACTCCCTTCGAGTTAGCTTGGTAAGAGGGTTGGAAAATTGTGAGAAATTTCTCACAAATCAACTATAATATCCAGCTAACCCCAAGAACCTACAGATATCCCTTACCAATATTGACCTCAGTCATCCCTCAATTGCAGTTTTCTTGGAGGGATCCAAAGATATCCCATTACTTGTGATGATATGATCTAAGAATGTGACCTTCTTCAACCATAACTCACACTATCTGTATTTTTCATAGAGCTTCTCCTTTTGTAAGGTGTCTAGTATAGTTCATAGATGCTCCTCATGACCCTCCTTGGTTTTGGAGTATATTAGAATATCATCTATAAAGACTACCAAATTTTTTTTCGAGGTAATCTATAAGGAATCTATTCATCAAGTCCATGAATATTACTGGAGAATTAGTGAGTCTGAAAGGTATTATGATGAATTCATAGTTCCCATATCTTGTACGAAAATCAAACTTTGGGATATCTTCCTTCTTCACCCTTACTTGATAATATCCTGATTGAAAATCTACATTGGAAATCTATTGTGCTCCATGCATCTGATCAAACAAGTCATCAATTTGTGGAAAATGATACTTGTTCTTTATCGTGATTTTGTTAAGCTCATGATAATCGATGTAAAGGCGCATAGACCTATCCTTATTCTCGACGAATAAGACTGGTGAATCCCATGGTGAAGCACTTGGGCGTATAATACCTTTACCCAGATTCTATTATAGTTGTTTCTTCAGCTCTTCAAGCTCCACAAAATCCATTCTATACAGATTCTTGAATATTGGAAACCGCCCTAGTATATGGTCAATTGAGAATTCAATGTCTCTTCTAAGAGGAAGAATATAAAATTCCTCGGGAAACACTTCAATGAATTCCCTCACAATAGGAATGTTTTCAAGGATAGTTTCTTCCTTAAACACAAGTATTTAAGCCAGATAATAATTCTCATAGGGTAGTAATATCCATTCTTGAGATGATGGTTATAAATAAGATTCATCTTCCTCCTTGCACTTTTATAGAGTCGAGGGACGATTCTCTATATGTAGAGTGACTTCCCTCTCATGGCAATTTATGTTAGATCTATATAAGGAATGCCAATCCATTCCGAGAATTTCATGAAATTACATCAGAGGGAGTATGATGAGGTTCTCTAGAAAGTCCAGTCCATAGATTATGACAAGGGAGGAGTTATATTCATGGGATGAAATGATTTCCCCATTTTCCATACTCACCAACATCATTACTTCCATGATTTTTGGTAGTGTTAGGTTTGTTCTAATAAACTTTAGGGATATAAAATAATGCCTAGAACCATAATCAAAAAGTATGTTCACTATTCTTGAATGAATAACTATCATACCT
This sequence comes from Viscum album, assembly GCA_963277665.1. Taxonomy (NCBI): domain Eukaryota; kingdom Viridiplantae; phylum Streptophyta; class Magnoliopsida; order Santalales; family Viscaceae; genus Viscum; species Viscum album. The sequence continues at coordinate 1,919,812,284 of OY728152.1, forward strand.
ATCAACACTTCATTGTCGGGGTTCACTTCGGTAGTATTGATGGAAAAATCTCACCCTTACTGCCTTGGAGGTTGTTGGTTTCCTCTGAAAACCCTTTTCTTAGGGAATTGATTTACAAGATGCCCCAGTTTTTTGTAGTTGAAGCAATGAAAAATGCGTTGAGAGTAGAACAGAGAATTAATCTCCTCTGTCATAGCCATATGTTTTTCTTGTCGGCAGTTAACGGATAGGTTCCTTTCTCTTCTACACCTAAAGCATTTCCTCATCCCCTTTAGGAAATTTCTGGGGTGCTTATTCATGCACCTTTGGAAAGTGGGGTGCTGGATTTTCTTAGCACTGTTGGATTTATCCATCAGACTACTAAAATTAAATTCCACCTTATTCTCCTTATCCCCATGATACCCCTGAGATTCTCCGATCTCCATTTATACGTTGAGGGAACATTAGACAATTTCCTCATAGTTTTCAAAGTCACGGATCACCAGGGATTTCCACAAGCTAGGTTTCAGCCCAGAAAAGAAGTGGTAAATCTTTCATTTGGGGGTAATGTCAAATCCAGAGGCTTATCATGAAATCCTTGTGAAGTTTTCCTCACACACTCTGATGGATTATTTATCTTTTTTCTTAAGGGTAAGGACATTCCTTTCCATCTTAAGCTGGATGGTGCGAGAAAAATATTAATCGAAAAACATTTTATAGAAATCTGTCCATTCCAATGAATCAATATCCTCCTCAGGCTTTATATTTCTGATCAATGTACACCATTGATCAGATTCACCCTCCATGGGATAAGAATCCATAAGAACCTTCTCTTGTTTGGAACATTTAAGGATGGCAAAGGTCTTTTCAATGGAGTTGATCCATTGTTCAGCGATTGAGGGATCAGATGATCCATTAAAAGTAAGAGGCCTTTGCCTCATTAAGCTCCAGATAGAAACTTGTTCTTTCTTAGGGGGGTTTAATGTTCATCTTGACCCATATTTCTATTCAAATATTGAGTTAACTGAGAGAGTATCATGACAAAGTTCACGATTCTTGCTCCCATCAGATTGGGAATCTCATTAGAACAGTCATCACATTGGTCTTTACATCGGTTGTTATCTCGAGTCCTCATATTACCGGCCATTGGCTGGAATAAAAGGAAAATTAGCGGTAACACATATAGGTAATCCAAAGACAAAACAGATAACTTATAAATAATTCTTATTTCCTAAACTTATGAATCTATATGATTCAATCTATGTTATCCATGATCTAATTTCTAACATATATTCTTAGGGACATTATTTTTTTAATTACCTTAATAATGGTTTATACTAAGCTTGTGAATTTAACAAAGCATATCCCCTAGGAGTGTCATAACCAAGAGTGAAACAAGGCCCATTTTTGTGTACCAGGATACCCCAGGTAAAGCCCAAAACTCCTTGTCGGACTTTTCACTCCTAGGTACATCTGTGCCAGAGCCGCCTCTACCTGTTTGTATCAAAACAGGTATGTATTTTCTTGATAAACCACTTAATTAATACTTAAAAAAATTTATGGATGTTCTTATTATACTTAGTCTTATCCCTAAGGCTTTCACTTGGGTTTTCTAATCCTAATCCCAAAAATAACTAAACCTATACTCTGATACCAACTATAACCCTTGTTTTTATTACACACTTAAACATTATTTATTATATAAACTCTCAAATTTATACAACATGGAATATAGAAAGTTATAGTGTCATTGGGGATTAGGAACATTAGATAACAACTTAAAACATAAAACAAACAACATATTTATTAAAAACTTCCTTTACATAACCACAACATTCTTTTTTACATAGCGTTGCATGGGATAACCTGAAGACATACATGTGAAAAGGGTGTGATATAAAGCCCAATAAAGGAGTAAAAAAGGAATAAAATGAAGAATACAATACATGTTATGAAATAGGAATATCAATAGATCATAAAAGAAACATGAACATACATGCATAATATAGAATGATTATCATGATATGGAAATGTGGCAATAACACTTAACATGGAATTATCATGAGCCAAGGCTCATTGCACATGGAGCATGAGTAAAACCTCATTTCAATTGAATTAGCATGATTAAATCCTAATTTAAATTAAATTAGCATGATTACATCCCCATTTCACTTGATGTATCATGATACTAATATTTACCCAATGCATTGGAGTGTTATCAGGGCACACCCTTCTTAAACATTTCATTTCATGCAGAAGTGTACCACATGGATCATACAACAAAGAATCATTCATCATAATTTATTCCACGATAAAGGGATGTATAATACAGAAATGAAGTTTTATAATCAAAAAGTAAATCTTCATAAAGGTGAATACCCTTGATAGAGAAATGGGCATGGTATTCATTACACAATGACATTGGCTTGGAAAATCAGTGTAATTTCGACAGCATAACGACGTGACATAAGAATTCATAAAAATGGTTGATAAGAGAGAAAGGGGTGTATAATCATATTTACATTAAATGGAAAGTAATGGGGTCATATATATACATTTACCACTATATTTAATGGAATTTATATTCATAATACAAAAACAATTCTTGAATATAACTAAGGAGAGAGAAATTCCTTATGGAATTTCAGCATGGTAATGGGTGTACATGGGAGGAATTTATGAGAGAGAAAAGGGGTATCTAATCATTCAAACATAAATAGGGAAGTATGGGGGAGGTGATAAATCATACCCCAACATTTATAATTGAAAAAAGGGCAGAACAATATTAATAAACTTAGATAAATTGAGAAAGGAAGGAATCCTAGTCTTGGAAGTGTGATCCCAAAGGCTCGAGAGAGGCTTAAGAGAGGATTATTGGGAGATTGGGTCTCCTTGGGAGGATTATAGAGATAGGAGGTCAGAGGTTGGATGAACTTAAAATGCTTTGAGTGAAGATCAAGTGAGATCTTGTGTGGGTTTATATAAGAAAGGAGAGGGAATTCTTTATTATTTTGGTTTGGGACACCACACATTAAAATAATCAAAACCACAAACCGTACCATGGTTTTTTCCCATGAGTTTTTCCAAAGGGTAGTGGAAAATAATATTTTATAATTCCAATGGCCTAAATTATTAAAATAATATGATTTCTTATGTGGAGTTGAGTCACACTCTCATGGAAATGAATTTGAAAAGCTAAAATGTTTTATAAGTTTTAAAGGGTCCACTATGGCTTTGTAAAATAAATAAAACAAACCTAAAATAACATTATTTTAATGGTAAAAAATATATTTTCTGAACATAATGTTTATATAATTTTATTACATCACTATTGTGTCATTATGATGTCATAAAACACATTATATATTTAAACGGTATTTATTTTCTACCCAAAAATTTGACTGTCTCAGAAAATTATGAAAAATTCACAATTGGATAATTTTGAAGTCCTGATTACAAAATGAATATTCATTTTATCTAAATAATTTTCCAAATTTGTTAATTTTTACTTTTAAAATAAAAAATGATATTTTTAAAAAATTCATGGGTTTTGACAAAAACAGCTTTCAAACCTTAATAAAAACTACAATTGTATTCATAAAAATTATACAACCATTTATACTTAATAAAAAGTAATTTAATAATAATAAAATATTATTAAAATATTATTTAATTCAAAAACCCATTAATTTGTCCAAATATTTTCCTTAGTTGAATATTAACTAAAAATAATATTTGTGCTTTAAAAAATATTTACAAAGTAACAATAATAAGATTAATGTATATTATTTATTATATAAAAAAATAATTCAAATAATCATAGTGGTAAGGTCTTGTTACATAACCCCTTTATAACATCCATATAAGACTGAAGGGTAAAGTGTGCGATGGTGACAAACTCTTAGGGTGACTCGGATAACATCACTTAGTGGTAATCTCTATCAACTTCCACATGTCCCGTAAGAGGTTCTATTCAAGCTTAACATGTTGAATCTCAGCTTGGGATTGGTCAAGAGTGAATCCCAATGATTCCACCTCCTTTCCAAGATCCAAAAAATGTGCTTTGTATGGGGCACGTCTACTAGATGAGTCCATCACTTCCTTTGTCTGAGCAGATTGGATTTGTTAAAGCCCTATATTTATACTAATCATGTGATCATTGTTAAACAGCTATATTAGAAACGATCACAATTATTAATTGCATTTTAAAAATATATAATCATAAAACCAAATAACTTAATATGATATATAACCATTTTACATAATAATACATTTAATTAGATCAATAGTAATTTCCATTACTAAATGTTTGGGTTGTTACAATAATCCACTAACCAAGTTAACTTGAAAAGGAGTTGTTTTCATCTAGAAAAAGGAATGAGAAGAAAGTTTTCAAGAACTAAAGAATATATTGGTCACTATACCTATGTTAATTGTACCCTCTATCAAAGAAGGTTTTGTTATTTATAGTGATGCATCTCTAAAAGGGAATAGGTGAATCATCTTGAAAAATGACAAAGTGAGCTCTTATGAATATATATAATTAAATTCTCATGATCTAAATTATACTAGCATGACTTGGAGTAAGCTGTAGTCATTTTTTTCTAAAGATATGGAGGCACTATATTTATGGGGATAAATGTGATATATACACAGAACACCAGAGTTTTAAGTATATATTTAGTAAAAAGGAATTGAACATGAGACAAAGGATATGGTTAGAGCTTCTTAAATACTATGAATATTAAATTAATTATAACCCCATAAGATCAAATAAAAGTTACTAATGCATTAAGTAGTAAAGACCATGTTGTTTTGGAAATGATGAGGATTCAAGGAAATCCATTTATCAAGGACCTAGTAAGGTTGGACATGGGAATCATAAAGGAAGGGACATCATCAACCCTATCCCAAATGATTTATCATACATTATTACTAGATAATATGAAGAGATCTAAAAGATATGATCTTTCGACACATAAGAAGATAGATATTGTGAAGATTTTTAAGTTTCTTGAGTTCAATATTGATCAAGAAGGTGTACTAAAATTTCATACAAGGATATATGTCTCATCTATCTTGTAGATAAAGAAAGAGATTATGGATAAAGCTCGTAGATCTACATTATCTATACATAATATAAGAACTAAAATGTATAGGGAACTTCATAATCTTTATTGGAGGGATAATATGAAAAGGGATATTGTCAACTACACTAAAAGGTGTTTGGTGTGTTAAAAAGTGAATGTAGAGTGACAAATTCTTAAAGGGGTATTGAAAACACTACCCATAAAAATATGGAAGTGGGAAAATATCATCATGGACTTCATCACTAGTCTCCCAAAAACATCAAAAGGAAACAATGTGATATGGATTATAGTGGATCGAATCACCAAGACTTCCTATTTCACTACTATTTGGGAAGATTTATCTCTTGAATAACTTTCCAAGATATATATAAAGTAAGTGATGAGGATTCATGGGGAGCCACTTTAAATAATTTCTAACTATGATCAAAGGTTAATATCTAAATTCTAGAGAAGTCTCTAACATGAATGATATGAATACTGAATTGAATTTCAGTATGACCTATCATCCCCAAACTGATATCCAATCTTAAAGGAATATTTAGACACTTAAGGAAATGTTGAGAACATGATCAATGAAATTTAAAGGTGGATTGGATCAAAACCTACAATTAGTTGAGTTCTCATACAATAAAAACTTCCACTTTAGTATTCAAATGTAACCTTATGAATCTCTACATGGGAAGCGATGTAGAACTCCTACTTGTTGGGATGAAGTTAGTGAGATAATTCTACTTGGGGATAATTTTATACAAGGGATAATGGAAAAGGTTCCTAATATCTAATAACATATAAAGTATGATTATAGTCTGCATAATAGCTATGCCTAAAACCATCAAAAGGACATTGAGTTTGATAGTGTAGAAATTTTTTTCCTTTAGATATCACCATAGAAGATATTCATGCAGATTGGAAAGAAAGAGAACCATATACTTAGGTACATTGGCCCCTTTGAGATCTTTGATCACATAAGAGTAGTAGAATATTAGTTATAACTTCCACCAAATATTTCTCGTGTTCATGGTGTATTCCACATATCTCTATTGAGGAAGTACATTCATGATCCCTTTTGTGTAATGAATTTGGAGGTGGTACAATTGGAACATTATCTCTGTTATAAAGAGAAGTTGGTGGAGATATTGGACCACAAAGATAGATTTCTATGCAACAAGAAAACTCATCTTGTCAAAGTTTTGTATAGGAACCATAAATATAAATAAGCAACAGGGGAACTAGAGGAGACAATAAAATATAAGTATCCTCACATATTTTCAACCAATAAAATGAGTTGAAATTTTGGGGATAAAATTTCTAAATGGGGGAAGAATGTAACAACTCAAGATTTTTAAATGATATTTTTTTTCCTAAATAAATGTGTGTTAGATTATATAATATTATACACCTAAAAAATATATAGAAACAAAAAAACCTTATCTAATTAATAAATATCATTACATTAGTTAGATACAAAACCAATTAAAATTACTAACATTACAATTGGACAAAAAATAGAAAATAGAAAATAGAAAATGAAAAAATATGGATCGAACCAATATACTAGAATCATAACCCACACAAACAATTCTATAGAAATAAAACAAAATATTATTAAACTAATCAATATATTAAGAAAATGAAAATATAACCTTATGAGGGATTGTATTGAATATTTAGTGAAAGATTGAAGTGGTATTTATAGGGAATAAAGGGAAATGTAGCCATGGGGATTCGACCATTATATGACCATTGGTCAATATAACGTTGGTCAATTTGACTGTTGGGAATTATACCCTTTGGTAATAATTTTACCATTATAATTAGTGTTTATAAGTATTAATGACAAAGGATAATTGATGCCAAAAGTAGAAATGATGGCCTCAAATAGTAGAGTCATGTATTTTGAATTCCATTTTTCAGAACTTGGGAGGGAGGAAAAATCACCAGGGTTTTCCCTTGAGCAAGACTAATCTGAGATTCAACATGTGAAGATTTAATGAAATTACCAATGGGATAATTTCAAGTTAGTGGATATTACCACTAAGTTGATGTTAGATGATCAACCCCATGAAACTAACACCATCGTACACCTTACCCTTAGGGTGTATGCAGGTGTAATAAGGGGTTACATGTCTAGGAATAAGTTTCTTAGAGTGTAATTTCATTTTTATAAATAAAATTTTTATTCCATTAATTCCATTTTAATAATAGTTTTTATTAATAAAATATATGTTTAATTTAGATGAATTGGATAAATTTATTTCTGGAAAAAAATAAATCATTATTGTATTTTTTTTATAAAATATGTTGGTCGGAGTGGACACTCAAGCGTGGGTAAATTGAGTTCCAATTAAAATTTCTGTTAAAAACTTTATGATTAAAATCCCCCAAATTAAATAAAAATTAAACTGTAGTGAATTTATAAAGATTGTATGTTTTCAATTAGTTTCTCAAGAGATTGATTATTTCCCAGTTAACTCAATCTGAGGATTAATTAACTTTTGAAACTAACTTATTGGCTAAAAAAAGTTATAAACACTTTCTAGTTTAACTATCAGAGTTGCTTTAAAATAGATTTTAATTTCAAAGAACTTAGAAGGGGAATAGAAAATAACTTAAACTAAAAAATAAGATGCACAACAGATATAACCAAGAGGTTCAGTCTCAAGCTGAGACTTAGTCCTCTCAAACAGTTTATATAAACTTTGATCCACACCCTATATCAGGGTTAACAATAGTACAAAGACTTTTCAGGTACTAAGACCTCTACCACAGTTCTACGTGGGAAAACAAAACAATAGAACACAGGCTATCTAGGTCACACTTGACCTATACCACAATTCACAGTGGGAAACAAGAGAGTAAGGTAAAGATTGAGTGAGGATTTATAAATCCTCCAGTTATGCTCAGGAGTCAGTGTGTAAATACAAAACACACACTGCTCAAAATGTAAATAAATGAAACAAAATAGAGCTAAACAAATATAGATGAGTTTATAATGATCTATGTGTATTGAGTGAAGCTCTAGACTCCTTGGATTGATGGAGATGAAGCTTTGAGTCCTTCTCTAGTTTTTGTCAAGAAACAGAGTGTCATTTTTGTATTTGACTTCCAGGTCCAGGTTGATTAGTCCGATCAGCTTGAGTGTGAGTGAAATTATTGACGATATTTACTCCTTGAATGATCAGGTTCTACAAACTCAGAATATATTCTTCCTTATTCTTATATACTTGTAAGTCCTTGTGTATCTCCAGAAGATTGTTTTGTATGTGCATGGAAAGACTAACAGAACTATCTTTAGTAGTTCAAGGTTTATTTATATATCTTTAGCTCCGACAATAAAAATGACTACCTTTTTACAGGTACGAGGTACGGTTCCTAACATGACAACAACTATCATTAATTAATGGCAGAAGCATTACAAACAAAAAATATGACCATTTCTAAATAAAATAATAGTAATAGAGTTTAGAGAAACAGTGACTGGTTTCCATCAGTAGCTTTTAGTATCAGTGAGCTTGTATCGGTGAATTTGAGTCAATAGGTCCGTATCGGTAGCTGTTAATTTATAACAGTAGACTATGTATCAGTGACAGTGACTCTGTATCAGTAGATCCTCTTATCGGTAGCTCTTCTTATTGGTATCTCTTCTTATCAGTATCTCTTCTTATCGGTAGCTCTTCTTAACGGTATATTCTTAACGGTAGCTCTTCTTAACAATAACTCTTCTTATCGATAGTTCTTCTTATCGGTAGCTCTTCTTAACGATAGCTCTTCTTAACGGTAGATCTCTTTATCGGTAGATATTCTTTATATCGGTGACTCTGTATCAGTGGATTCTTGTATATATATCGGTGGCTCTGGTAGACTTCATCGGTAGCTGCCTGTCTGTCTCTATCAGTAACTATTGTGCATACTGGTGGACTTATGCATACCAGTGGACTTAATCTATCAATAGGTCTGTATCAGTGACTCAAAAGCTTAATACTTATCTGTTCAATCATATTCAGATTGAGTTAGTAACATTGCTAACCAAGTATAAACATAGATAAACATTGATTTAGCAAATTCCAATGATCATTTATGTTGATTATAGATTGAAATAATAATTAATATAAGGAGAAACATTATTTGGGATTATCAAATTATATTGAGACATAATTGAGATTATCAAAACAGGTGAGGTCAACAATCTTTCCCTTTTTGATAATCACAAATTATGATATTATAATCCTAAATAATCAGTAATGTAACAATAGAAAATAAAATGGGTTTTATTTCTCAGTGTGAGTAATGACATTTTCAAATATAAGATTTTAAATGTATCAGAGGATATAGTATTAAATGAAATTATATCAGAGGTAAAAAAATGTACTAGAATTATAAGACAAATGTATCAGAGGTAAAATATAATGGTTCTTCATATCATAGTTTTCCCCCTTTGTCATTTAACCATATTTCTCCATAGAATTTCCAGATCATTTCTCCCCCTTTATGATTATCAAAATTAAGGAAAGAGATATGATAAAATTAACAGAAAGTAAGAGAGAATAAAAGCATGTATATATCACTTGAGGAAAAAAAGAGAAATACAGAATTGAAGAAAAAATAAAAGTGATTCCTATAAAATTTCCTAGACACTAATCAATCCAACTCCTCAGCATGTGATTTTCCCTTGGCATCAGAAGAGGAATCATGCTTGGTGGATGTAGGTAGAGGCTTAGAAACACCAGAGATGATCAATGGAGGTTGAGCTACTGATAAAGTACCTGGACTATACTGTGTAGCTCTCTATTTGATTATAGGAGAGAGACAGATGATTGCTTGAATTGGTGTCATCTAAGGAATAGAGGCACACTGAGCAAAGGCAGGAAGAGCTAGAGGTACAATAATTGGAGTACTGTCCACATGAAAAAATGGGAGCAACAAATTCATAAATTCCATTATGATCCATCCTCCTCTTTCCATAGTAGAAATTAATTCATCCTTGTCCTCCATAAATTTATCTAGGGTAGGAGTCAACTCCCTCAGCTAGATTACTTGTTCTCTTAAATCATAAGAGACTGGAGGTAGTTTCAAGTTTTCTAACAGAAGCTTGAAATGATTTTTCAACTGATGCTTAGTGTAGATCCTTTGGAAATAGAAATAAACTTTGCCATTGACCTCTTTTTGAGAGTAAGTGGCCTCTCTTATAAAATTATGAACAATTTTACCTATATCCCTAGTGGTAGTCACCACTTAGGTCAAAGTAGTAGAGTCTACAGAGCCACTGGTAGAAGACTTTCCAATCTCTTCTCTCATCATAGCTCGAATCTGATCAATATCCAAAGATGGCCTGGTAGTACTCAGTGGTTAAATAGTAAATACAACTGTTTCCTTAAAGGATTTAGTCATCCCATTTATGAGATTTTTCACAAGAGAGTCCTGGGTGATGACATGCTCTTCCATGGAAGTCTTAAATTCCTCAAAAACTGATACCATATGGCCAAATACACTCCTCACAAAAGCTAAGTATTTGTCTGTTTGAGATTTAGAGCTCATATAAGACTTCATAGAGACAATTGATTTCTTTAGAGATTCAACATCCTCTGCCAAGCTTGAAACTTGATTCTGGAAGGTCTTGACTTCATTCCAAACACCAGATACAGACTCAACTATCACAAACTGAATAGAAGATATTAAATAGGTTTCCATTCTTTTCATTTCTTCCACAAAACTGGTCTGGAGATCAAACTTTAACTGGTTTAAATCAGATTTTCTTACTATGTCCACAGGTAAGATTTCAGAAAGAAGATTATAAGAGACAGGAGGTCTATTGATGGGTGCCTCATCTTCAGAATCAGGATAGTCCAAACCAAACACTACAAAACCCGGGTCTTCAGCCCAGTCTTCAATCTCATGAGTAACTGAAATAGTACCATGTCTGGTAGGATGATCCCCCTCAATCTGTGCATTATCCTTCATAACAATAGCACCCTCAGCAGCTCGGTCTTCCTCAGATAAATTTTCCACAACCATTTACATTTCTCCAATAGGAGGCTCCTCAGAAATAGGTGCAGGTCTATCTACTTTATCAATTTCCTTATTAGGCATTAAGGAGTTCCCAATTAGTGGAATGAGTCTCAAGTAGGCAGAAACTGATGCTTCAGTTTCAGATTCTTCTTCTTCCTCATTCTCTAGAGCAGGTTGGTCTTCCTCATAAAAAGGGGCTTCTTCATTGCTTACTCCCAACACCGTTTCCTTTCCAGATGATACAACTTTAGCAACAGGACTAGGAGGAAAGTCTGGATCCATTCCATCAGCTATAGAGGTTTCCTCCTCATTAGTATCATCACTATACTGAGATTCCTCTTCATCAGGTCCTAGACCTGGATCCCTCACATCCTTAGGCCTAGAATGATGATCCACAGGATTAAACTTATCATAAAACTTCCCTTCATCACTGAACCATTCTCTTTTCCACAGATTCCAATTGATCTTCATGTATTTACAAATAGTTTTGGTAATACAAAAGTTGTCTTTCATAACCACAGTCTCATCCTGAGACTTAGCCACACCTCTTACCTTAATCATCAAAGAAATCATCTTTGAAAATAATAGAGCATTAGATTTGACTTTGGCCTAGTCATATATTCAATTTGAATCATCAGAAGCCTACCCAAATTTACCTTGACACCATGTCTTAACAGATGCAACAAATAGATATCTTGGTATCTTAGACTTGAAAAGTCCCCTCTTCTTGGACTTAGCACATATTGGATGAACTTGCACAGTAACTGATTCTCTCCATCCATTTCTATAGAAACTAATTTTCTTGGCGTGCCATCTCCTGTTAATTCTTCCAAGGCAACTTCATATTCAAAGATGTTACTAGTAGGAGGTACTGATTTTTAGAAATACCCAAACTCTCCTTCATGTGGAACTCTCAGGAACTCAACCCATTCAATAGAAGAAAAGGATATTGTCCTGACATTCACTACTGATATCATTCTGTTCTCAACTTCAGATTTCTCAAATTGAACAAACTCATAGAATTCTTTTACCATCTTTGGATAATAAGGACCATTGTTATTCGAGAAGCACTCTACCCATTTCTGGTCTTCCAGCACTTCTAGAACTAAAGACTTACCGGTCATCAACCATTCCACGCAAAGTTCTTTCTCAAATACTATTTACCTTTGAATGAGATGTGGATTTTTAGGTTTCTTCAATTCACTACCACTACTAGACTCTCCTTTTAGTCTCTTGGAATTCAGCTCATCATCCTTTTTGCTGACTAATGGTCTCTTCACTATTCCCATTCTGTGAATCGCGAGTCTTAGGGTTTAAAGGTTTGGGAGATAAGGCTTGAAGGTAATGGGTTTGTGGTGGATTGAGATGAGGTCAGGACTTATATTTTATCATTTAGTAATCACAAAATAAATAAATAAATCATAATAAGTATAGTAAAGACGATACAAATTTCGGCGGAAAAAGATACAAGATTTTAAAAACAGCGCAACCTAACATTAATACATACCGATGAGGATTCCTAACAGTGAGGTATTTTTATTAGTTAGGTATAATAGTGAGGTTTATACTAGTGAGGTATAATAGTTAGGTTCATACCAGTGAGGTATAATAGTGAGGTTCTGGCTAACAGTTAGGTTTTTGGCTAACAGTGATGTTTTGGCTAACGGTGAGGATTTGGCTAACGATGAGAATTTGGCTAATAGTGAGGATTTGGCTAATGGTGAGGATTTGGCTCTACAAATTCTATCATTCCTAACTCATTTATAATGTAACTTAACCTATATGAATTTAAATACTTGGTGAATATATAAGCCAATTGATGTTCAATACCTATAAATTCAAGAGTAATATCACCTTTTTGGTATTAGTCTCTCAAAAAGTGGTTCCTTACATAAATGTGGTTGGTCCTAGCGTGAGATACAAGGTTCTTTGAGATATTAATTTCACTAGTGTTATCACAATTTATAGATACATGTCTAAACTGATATCTGTAGTCCAGTAATATATGTTTCATCCACAGAATTTGTGCACAACAACTACCAGTAGCAATATATTCTACTTCAGCAGTAGACAATGCAATAGAGTTCTACTTTTTACTACACCATGATACTAAGGACTTACCTAGAATATGACATGTTCCAGACGTGATCTTTCTATCTAACTAGAAACCAACAAAGTCAGCATCTGAATAACTTATTAAATAGAATGATAGTCTTTTTGGATAAAATAATCCTAAGTTAGCAGTATGTTTAAGATATTTGAAAATTATTTTAACAGTAACCAAGTGTGACTCTTTTAGATTATCTTGAAATCTTGCACACATACACACACTAAACATAATATCAGGTCGAATAGTAGTAAGGTAGATTAGGCTCCCAATCATACCTCTGTAATTGGTTTAATCCATTGGTTTTCTAGTTTCATCAGCATCCAACTTACAAATAGTACTCATAGGTGTATCACTTTCCTTAATACTATCCAAACCAAAAAATTTTAAAATATCCTTTGTATATTTACTTTGATTTAAGATAATACCATTTTTATTTTGAAAAACTTGAAATCCAAGAAAATATTTAAGTTCTCTCCTCAAACTCATTTCAAATTCATTTTGCGTACTCTTTGAAAAATAAATATACAAAACATTTTTAGAATATCCAAAAATAATATCATCAATATAGATTTATACTATCAAAACATCTTTGGAAATTATTTTAATAAATAGAGTTGGATCATCAATTCATTTAGAAAAACTGTTTGAAATAAGAAAACTACTAAGTCTATCATACCAAGCTCGTGGAGCTTGTTTTAAACCATATAAAGACTTATAGAGATTAAAAACTCGATTTGGAAAATGAGGATTAGTAAATCCAGGTGGTTGTTAAATAAAAACATCTTCAACTATAAAACCATTTAGAAAAGAACTTTTAACATCCACTGGATATAACTTAAAATTCAAATGAGCAGCATAGGAAAGTAGAATACTAATATATTTTAATATAGATACAGGTGAAAAGGTTTCCTCATAGTATATTCCTTCCTCTTGACTATACCCTTGTGTAACTAACCTTTCTTTGTTTCTAATGATATTTCCTGATTCATCAACTTTGTTTCTAAAAACCCATTTAGTGCCTATGGTCAAGGTGTCCTTAGGTCTGTCAACTAATTCCCAGACTTTTTTTCTTTAAAATTGATTTAATTCTTCTTGCATATCCCTTACCCAAAATTCATCATTGATAGCATCATTGATATTTTTAGGTTCAAGCTGTGAAAGAAAGGCTTGATGTTTAACCTGATTTCTTAGAGAAGCTGTTTTCTATGTCCCTCTATCAAGATTACATAGAAAAACATCTAAAGGATGATTCTTTAGAATCCTTATTGATCTAGTAAAGGTAGAACTAGAAATTTTAGGTTCTTCTCTATGCTCAGGTTCACCAGAAGAAGATTCTGTAATATTTCCATAATTGGTTGGCTTTACAGTAGGTTCACTATTTTTACTAAGGTCCATAATAGATAGATATTCTTCAAGATTTTCAAGAGAATACTTAGGTTCATGTGGACCAGTTTCATCAAATTTGGAATGTACTGATTCTTCCACACATTTGGTTATTTTATTGAAGACTCTATAAGACTTACTGGTTATAGAGTAACCTAGAAATATTCCCTCATCACTTTTAGAAGAAAATTTCTCAAGATTATCCTTAGTATTAAGAATAAAGACTTTGAAACCAAAAACTATAAAGTAACTCACTTTTGGTTTTCTATTATTCCACAATTCATAAGGGGTCTTTTTATGAATAGGTCTAATCAAGACACTATTTATAATATAACAAGCTATATTTATAACTTCTTCTCAGAAGTAAACAGGTAGGTCATAGCCACGAAGCATAGTTTTTGCAATTTCATGAATATTTATATTCCTTCTTTCTACTACACCATTCTTTTGAGGTGTCCTAGGGGTAGAGAAATTATTATTGTATCCATTATGTGAGCAATAGGTTTCAAAATCATGATTTTAAAACTCATGGCCATGATTACTTCTCAGGGTCTTAATCTTAAGTCCACTAAGGTTCTCTACAGACTTGGAATATTTCATAAAATAAGTGAAAGCTTCACTTTTGTGAGCTAAAAAGTATACCCAAGTATATCTAGAAAATTCATCTACTAGAACATAAACATAGTGCTTCCCATTCAAACTAGAAACTCTAGAAGGTACAAACAAGTCCATGTGAACCAACTCGAGAGGTTGAGAAGTTGAAAATTATTTCTTTAATTTGAAAGAAACTTTATGTCTCTTTCCCTTTTGATAGGGAGTACAAACTTTGTTTGATGGGAATTTTAGTTGAGGTAGGTCTCTAACTAAATTTTTCTTAGTTAGTTTCTTAAGTGAGTGAAAATTACAGTGTCCAAATCTTTTGTGCCATATCCAAGACTCTTTTTTAAAAGAATTTAAATAGGTAACCTTTTGTTTGGAGAAATAATTTAAATCTACAGCATATATATTTTCATTTCTCAGGGTAGTAAATACCAAAACATTTTTAGAATCAAATACCTTGAAAGTATCAATTTCAAATTTAATATTGAAGCCATCATCACACAACTGAGAAATGCTTAATAGATTGTATTTTAATCCATCAACAAATAATAATTTATAAATTAAAACTAAATCAGTGTTACCAATCTGGCCTAAGTTGATGATTTTTCCTTTTGAATTATCACCAAAGGTGAAATGCCCTCCATCAACCTTGATTAATCTCTTGAAGCATGAAAAATCTCCTTTCATGTGTCTTGAACATCCACTATCCAAGTACCATGTCTTCCTATAGGAAATATTCAAGCAAGTCTCCAATAAAATAGGTTTAAACATAAAATGATTTTGGTTCCTAGATTTTCTTGGGTCCAGACAGGTTAGCAAGAAAAATTTTTGGTACCCATATTTGTCTAATGGGTTTCATATAATCAATAGATTAAAAAGATTTTGAAAGATAAACTCTGTTTGATTTATAACTATATGAATAGCTGGTTGAAACCTAAGAGTTTCCAAAATTGGAACTAGCAGTATACTGTCCAGATTTAGGAATAAATCTATTCTTTGTAATCTCTCTCTGTCCAGGCTAATAGCCTAAACCAGTAATATATTTTAGTGCTACTTGTTTTCCTAGAATTTGTGTAAGAGTGTTATTTCCATTAGTGAACTTCTCCAAATTTATTCTAAGTTGCTCATTGGATAATTTAAGTTGAGTATTCTCCTTTAACAGTTGAGCATTCTTTTCCTTTTCTGTACTAAGATCAGATTTAATAGTACTGGAAAAGGCATACTATTTATTTAATGATGTCTACTTATCCTTCAGCTTATTGCAAGTATCTTCTAACATATTACAATATTCAAATAATTCAGCTTTATACATATTATCATCACTATTTGAATCACTTTCATTCCCAGAATAATAATCATTCAGCATAGGGGAAACAAGTACCTCAGAAGTATTAGTCATGAAACACATGTTGGCATGATTCTTTTCAGAATCAGAAACCTCAGACTCTCTTGTGTTGTCTTCTGAATCACTCCATGTTGCCTTCATAGATTTCTTATTTTTTTGTCCTTATAATCATATTTCTTCATGAAATTCAATTTTGGACAGTCAACATTAATGTGTCCTTTACTTTTGCATTCATAACACACTATCTCATCATCCTTATCAGCTTTATTCCAATATTTCTTCTAATCACCTCATTGGTTATACTAACCTTTATAATTTGGTTTCCTGAAAAATTTATTATTCCTATATAATTTCTTGAATCTCCTGGATATTTGAGCCATCTCTTCATCACCATTAGAATTTGAACCTCTACTTGTTGAGCTTTCAGTAGGTATGTGAACTTTCTCCTTGTCCTTTCTCTTTGAGGCAGCAGACTTAAATTCCACCTACTTCCTCTTTGGATCATCATCTTCCTCTTTGTTTACCTTTATCTCTTCTTCATAATCATCAACTTATAGATTAACTCCTTAACAGGTAGTGAACATATATCACAAGACTCTCTTATTGAAACTGATGTGCCTCTCCATCTCTCTGGAAGACATATAAGTATCCTTATGATTTGTTCTTTTGCAGGAACAACTTTTCCAAGTGAGATCATTGTATTTTCAATTTCGTTGAACCTGAGATACATGTCAGAAATAGGTTCATCAGGATTCATTTTAAAATTATCATACTTAATAGTGTAGGTATTCAATCTCATTTCCTTAACATTGGGTTTTCCCTCATGGGAAATATCCAAAGTATCCCAGATTTCATAAGCAGTCTTACAAGCAGATATTCGATTAAATTATTCATCTCCTAAAGCACAATACAGGGCATTCATTTCTTTACCATTATTATTATAAGCAGTTTTCATAGGTTCATCCCAAGTAGTTCTTTCAGTTTCCGGAATCATATACTGAATCTATATAGCAGTCCAGATATCAAATCCCATACTTTCAAAATGAATTTTCATTTCAAGTTTCCATTGGGCATAATTAACACCATTAAAGAAAGGTGGCATGTTGGTAGCATCACCTTCTAGTCTATTGTCCATAATTAGATTTTAGAAAATATATTTAAAGAGATAAAAATTAGAACTAATAGAAATTTAAGATCTTTAAGATACAACTAAAATCAAAGTTGAACAACAGAGTATTTGTAAATACTTTATTAATAACCTCCCTCTGATACCAAATGTTGGTCGAAGTGGACACTCAAGAGGGGGTTAATTGAGTTCCAATTAAAATTTCTGTTAAAAACTTTATGAAGAAAATCCCCCAAATTAAATAAAAATTAAACTGTAGTGAATTTATAAATATTGTAAGTTTTCAATTAGTTTCTCAAGAGATTGATTATTTCTATGTTAAGTCAATATGAGGATTAATTAACTTTTGAAACTAAATTACTGGCTAAAAAAAGTTACAAACACTTGCTAGTTTAACTATCAGAGTTGCTTTAAAATAGATTTGAATTTCAAAGAACTTAGCAGTGGAATAGAAAATAACTTAAACTAAAAAATAAGATGCACATCAGATATAACTAAGAGGTTCAGTCTTAAGCTGAGACTTAGTCCTCTCAAAACCTTTAAACAAACATTGATCCATACCCTGGATCGGGGTTAACAATAGTAAAAAGACTATCCAGGTACTAAGACCTCTACCACAGTTCTACATGGGAAAACAAAACAATAGCACACAGGCTATCCAGGTCACACTTGACCTCTACCACAATTCACAGTGGGAAACAAGAGTGTCAGGGAAATATTGAGTGAGGATTTATAAATCCTCCAGTTATGATCAGGAGTCACTGTTTAAATACAGAACACACACTGCTCAAAATTTAAATAAATGAAACACAACAGAGCTAAACAAATAGAGATGATTTTAGAATGATCTATGTGTTTTGAGTGAATCTATGGACTCCTTGGATTGATTCAAATGACGCTTTGAGTCCTTCTTTGGTTTTTCTCAAGAAACAGAGTGTCGTTTTTGTATTTGAATTCTAGGTCTAGGTTGATTAGTCTGATCTGCTTGAGTGTGAGTGAAATCGTTGAAGATATTTACTCTTTGAATGACCAGGTTCTACAGACTCAGAATGTATTCTTCCTTATTCTTCTATGCATGTAAGTCCTTGTGTATCTCCAGAAGATTGTCTCGTATGTGCATGGAAAGACTAAAAGACCTATCTTTAGTAGTTAGAGGTTCCTTTATATATCTTTAGCTCCAAAAATTGGAATGATTACCTTTTAATAAGTATGAGGTACGGTTCATAACATGCCAACAACTATCATTAATTAATGGTAGAAGCATAAAAAAAATACGACCATTGCTAAATAAAACAATAGTAATAGATTTTAAAGAAACAGTGACTAGTTTCTATTAGTATCTCTTAGTATTAGTGATCTTGTATCAGTGAACTTGAGTTAGTAGGTCTATATTGGTAGCTGTTAATTTATAACAGTAGACTATGTATCAGTGACAGTGAATCTGTATCGGTAGCTCCTCTTATCGGTAGCTCTTCTTATCGATAGCTCTTCTTATCGGTGGATCTTCTTATTGGTATCTCTTCTTATCGGAAAATCTTATTAATGATATCTCTTCTTAAAGGTAGATCTTCTTAATGGTATCTCTTCTTATTAGTAGCTCTTGTTATCAGTATCTCTTCTTAACGGTAGCTCTTCTTAATCTAAGACCCCAAAAGGCCAAACAACCCTTTTCCCATTAAAAAATGTGTGCAGTGGATTATCAATGCTTAATATAAGAATTTTTTTAGGGATGTTTGGTTTTTGTGAAAAAAAATTGGGGAGAAAGTGGAATTGATTTAACGGGATTGAATTTACGTAATATAAACTTATGCTTTGTTGAAATAAAATGTTGGTAAATCATGTATTATTTTAAAGAGATTATAAAAACTTTGTTTTAAACAGGTTATTGAGCTATTGAAAAATGTTTGAATATGATTAATTGGGTTTTTGAATCATTTCTAAATTGTTGCTATTTTTCTAAAAAAGGTTTTTGGCATTTTGGGGTCCTAGATTAAGAAAAGAGACAGTGGTGGATTCAAACATTTTTCAATAGCTTAATAACTCGTTTAAAAAAAAGTTTTTATAATCTCTTTAAAATAATACATGATTTACAAACATTTTATTTCAGCAAAGCATAAGTTTATATTAAGTAAATTCAATCCCGTTAAATCAATTCCACTTTCTCCCCAATTTTTTTTTCACAAAAACCAAACATCCCTAAAAAAATTCTTATATTAAGCATTGATAATCCACTGCACACATTTTTTTTTAAATCCAACCATTCCATGAAAATAGATTACCAAAATTCTCACATAATGATTTTCAGAACAAAATCCAGAATTCAAGAAAGGTTCAAGATACCCACATAAGGGAAATAGAGTCAGTGGGTGACTTGACCATATGGTTGGCATCCATATATCAAACACACCACCAATACATAGAGCCAACTTAGAACCATGCCCTAGATCTGTATGGATTTCCAAGACCTGTGAGATCATGTAGTCCATTATTCTAACTCCCATTGTCGTATCTCATTCACCAAACAATCTTTAAGTACCAAATAAACTAATAAAACCAGACTTCAGATGGACATCTAAGGATCTAAATGAGCAAGAGTTCGCGACGATCTTCCATAACCTAACCCTCAAGTTCCAAAAAACCTACTCCATCTACCATGACATCCCCCAAATAACAAGGGATCTCTAAAAAGTAGGGTCCACTAAGAGATGACCCCCTTTGATACCATTTTGTAATGAACAATCCTGAGTTGACCCTGGACCGGTCACTCGAGCCGCTCTACTACAAGTTCTAAAAGGCCTTCTTGATCCACCTGGGATGGAGACAAGCACCAAGTTCATTAATAGAGTATACAAGGGAACGATTTCTCTAAAATACAAATAATAAGGAAAATAGATGAAAGAATGGACAACCTAGTACACATTTATATAAAAATTGAACCGACATCATTTATACAACAAAAATGAAAGTAAAAATGAGCGATACAACTAAAACAACCAGAACTGATGACCAAAAAACTCCATGTGACCTCTCTGGTCACTCTCCAATGCAAAGATCCCATGTCACTCAAGGAGACCAGACACAATTTGAAACCTATACAAGGGTTAAAAACAGAAGAAAATTATAGGCGTGAGTATTAAAAACTCAGTAGGTTATCCTAATATTCTATTCCCAATGCACTTAAAATTAAAATAAAAGAAACATAAATTTAATGTTTGAAATATAATATATAAAAGTATGTTTTCCAAACAAGGTTCCATGCTATGGAAGTTATCATGCAAAATCTTACAATTTTTATACACATGAATTCTATAACAATTTCCGAAGATATGAAACTTTAAAATGAAAAAAATTTCAAGAGGGATGTTTTAAAGAAATCACACTTTTAAATAAAACACACGTTCTATTGAATTTTCCTTCCAAATACACCATATTATGACAGTGAATACAATATATCTAACAAGCAATAGTCACAGGAACACCCTTAGGAACTAGTTCATTGTGAGCCTCATGTACCTCGTATCTCGATGAGAAAGTATCCATAACAATATATGTTCTCATTAAAGAGACACTAGTATGGAACATACCCATATCTCAGTGATCCCAAATCAACACCATTATAGTTTTATAGTGTTTTCAATGTCAAAATTTCTATGTTAAATAGGGAAAAAACCACTTCGAATCACTATCACACTAGTACATGTTCACCCACTTCAATACACAGATTTCACTCTTTGTGCTCAATCAAGTCTCACATGTTATAAATAATCATTTAACATGAAAATAAAATTCCAAAATAATAAACACACAGAACACCCCGCAAACTTGTTTCACAATTCTTTCATAGATCAATAAACCACTTAATATTTGCATGAAGCAATTTCAAGAATTGTAATGAGGATTTGCCCATAAAATCTATTAAAAATGAACTTTTTAGAAAAAACACCCACCAATACCATATAAAACCAGATTTTTTATCCCCCAAAACACTTATTAAATCAATTTCATCAATAATAATATGACCCCAAATGATACATCATGTAATAAAGAGGAAAACATATTTATAAGAACAATGACAAATGGGCCTTTAATCATTCTTCACAAAAACAACATTTATCAAAAGAACCAATTTAGAAATTTATAAATAGGTGTAAAAACACCATTTTAAGAAAAACAATTTACTTAAACCCATTAAAAATTCCAGTTACACATTCAAAATCCATCAATTTCTATAAAGATGCCAAACATGCCTTCCATTGGCAACGCATGCCAAAGCACCTTAAAATCACATACTGATTTCATTATAAAACCCAAAACAAGATTTTAAAAAACATAAGGAACCAAAAAAAAATTGATTCACATGTTTCCAACATTTTTTCTAAGCCAAACCAATCATTCTATAACACCTTGAACACATAAGATCCAACAAGGCACTTTCCTGAAAACGAGGTATTCAAAATTTAATAAAACAAAATCTATTTAAAATTAAAAGGGTATAAAGCCAAATTTTTATTCCAAACACTTATTAAAGTAGTTATAAAAGGTCATAAACATCACAAAACATATGTGAAAACTAGTAGAACATTTATTTCAACAAGCAGTGTGCACGTTTATTCGAAACAAATCCATTTTACATAAAACAAGGAATAAATAACCATTTTTCACACCAAATATATCATAAAAAGGATGTAAATCAATACTAAAAATATATAAAATGTGATAAAAATATAATAAATATGAAACATAAATAATAAAGGAAAGTTATTAGGATAACCTACCTCAAAACCAATGTGGAATGGAAACACACACCTAATAACACCTTCCGAGGGTTTATAAACACTAAAACTATGAATACTAGACCCAAAAGTGAAAAAACCCCATAAACAATCTTGTGACTACATAACCCTAGGTCATGCATGACCAGGTAGGAAGAGAGAGCCAATAAATAATGGAATGAGGAGGAGTAAGGATGAGAAAGGAGAAAGAGACTCACCATGATAACTAGAGAAATCTTCATCTTCCCTTATATCCACACCCTTAGAGGAGAGGAAATGGATTGTAGCTTAATGGAGAGGCTCCTTAGGTCTATAATAAATTTTTAAATAATATTTGGGGGTGGGGAATATTTAAAAAAGAATTATTTATGAGAGAAACAAATTCCCTATTCAAATCTGGATGATTTGAGAAACCTTGAGGAATTTCTCCATAATCCCCAATGAAGATAAGCTCCAAAGAAGGAAAATGGAACATGGGGGTTATTATAGGGTTTCTGGTCTCTATTTATATGATTAATGACTGAAAATATTATAAATAAATAATATATAAAATAAACAAAATATTTTTTTAAAACTGGAAAAGGGCTCACGGGCTGGCCCAATACCTAAATAAATCACCCAATTCCGCCATGATTATGAGTTTCTAAGTGGTCCAGATGGTTATGGTGGTTTTAATATGTTAGGTTAGGACAAGTTTGAAGTTTAATGGATGAAACATGTTGAAAAAATAAGGATTTATAAAAGAAATAAAATTTGTTTTTAAATCTAGAAATGAGCTCACGGTTTGGACCAAATCTTAAAGTAACCACCCTTTTATCCAAAAACCCACAAAAAATATATGGGGAACCCATGGTAGGATGATTAGAAATATAAGACACTTCAAAAATAAACATTAATTTCACCCAAAACCCAATAATAGAAACATGATTTCCAATGAACTAGATCAAACCCAAGACATGAAAAACCGGGTGTGACAAAGGTAATCTATCCACTATAATAGTCATGAAAGTAAAACTTGATTAAGGAAATGATGTAATGAGGAGTAAACCAAATACAATATTGGACTTTATACACTATTATAGTATTTTGAGTGACCCTTGACTATGGAAATTATGAAATTAAGTGTGATCCCAATCCATTATAGGGCTATATTTACTATGATTGTCTTGGTAGTGACCCTTGATAGTTTTTCATAACTTTCAGAAGTTATAATCATTTTTTTATGTACTTATGATTATATTATTCTCACATATGATCATTTGTTGATATATCTTATGTTTACCCTTATTAAAAATATAATATCAACCTTTCTTATATTTCTATTTCCCTAGGTTATGAAGAAAGTTTTTATTAGGTAATGTCTAAGAAGGGTACTATACGAGAAGAACATTGTGGGATATGTGGAAAATAATTCTTCATATAAGTTGATTATTCATGTATTATAAAAAAACACTAAACATGTATAGTTATTTGGAATATATTATTATGACATTTATTGAATATTCATATAAAATTAAGTAATATTTATGTATTTAATGTTTGGGTCACCTTAGTGACACATGTTTTTGATGGAGATCATTCTAAATACATTTATAAGTTGATTAACACCAATTATTATCTAGATTTTGATCCTTGCTTACATTTATGTATTAAATAATTTAATTTTTTTTCAACACTACAAAGGCCCATGAGGTCACAATTTGAGGTTGATTGAATTAAGATTATGTTTTATATATAAACATAGAGAGATGACCAAAAAGTATTTTAATGTTTATCCAAAAGGATTTTTGGATAGATATTAACAAAGTATTGAACATGATGTGATACATGGTGATATTTAATTAATTTTTTCCAAAATTGTTTGTAAATACTAAAAATATGTTTTTTATTTTGTTCTAAATTTTTTTATATAAGTTATAATAAAAAGTGAAATAGAAAAATGTTTATAAGTATTTAGTGCAAGTGGGATGTTGATAGAGATATACCCTAAATCCTTACATACATAATATCTGTCACACTATTACCTTTAATTTACTTATCATTATACTTTTTTATTTTCTTATCTTTATTCATTATTTTCAAGTCACTTTAATTGAAATTTCTATGAAAAAAAATGTTTTCTCCTATTGAATTGTACGTGCACGGTTAGTAGAAACCATGTAGAAACCGAGAAGAAACTAGAAATGTTTGTTTTTAGTTTTAATAAATATATTTTTCATGTTTTGAACATAGTTTTTTCAATATTGTAGTAAAAAATTTACCCTATATCCAATTTATCCAGTGAGGCTCGCATGGTTGGTGCTCAGTTTTACAAACCATACGGCTAAGCTATAAAATCTATCCAAATAATTAAAAAAATGGATTTTAATATTTTTAAACTATATATATTTAATCTTAAATTTACTCTATCCTCCCATTTATCTCCTATACCACCCTACCTTGATTTTTATTCCTTAATGGGTTATTTTAATGGCTTTTCATGGGTTTTAAGGTTGAATCTCCAAAGTAACATTATATAAGAACCATCTTATTTTTCTTTATTTAAATTTTTAACTTTTTATTTCTCTAATGAGGTCATGGTGACCTATGATTCTTTATATATCAATTTTTAATTTGTTTTTTATTTATTCTTTAGTTCCTCATGGCCTTTTAAGGCTCCCCTACATTTATTAAGGTGTAATAACACCACCATTTTCAAAAGTAATGATATTAAAGGTAGTTGGTCCCTTGGATAGATATTTAAAGCTAGAATCGTGACTATTTGTATATTCTAGATGGGGTTTTAAATGTTTTATAAGCTTAACCAAGTATGATTAATGGTTCTTATAAAGTAGAATTGTTTTCCTTGAGTTTCAAATAGATGAGAAGGGGGTTTTCCCTTGAAATATAAATATTAAATATGTTTTTAATGTCTAAGAACATAAAGGGTTTGATTAAATATATATTTTATAATTTTAAGGGAATCGATAAGATAATATTTTTATACTTTACAATTTTCATTTTTAATTATTTTGATCCCACAATATTCATGTTTAATGGGTAATTATCTCATATTTGGATTAAAGGAGTATTTTGGATTTTATTGTGGAAAGGGAATAATACTTTATTTTTAATTGTATTATTTATATTTAAAATTATTAGAATAAAATACGACCCTTTATTTTAGATTTTTTGATAATTATTATAGGTGGTGGAGATTATTTTGAAGAAATAAAAAAAGTTTCTATATTAAAATAAGAAATCAGGAATACCATAGGAGATCACCAATTGATTTTTGATAAAGGGACCAATCATATGAATTTATAAATCCATATTATATTAATTTGGTTTTTTGAAACATAAGACTTTTGATGTCTATTTCATATTAATTATAGTTAAATTATATGACTTTGAGGATTTGAAGTGTAAGACATTGGTCGGTGAGATCATATTACTTAGGAGATCTATCAAATAGTTTACTAAAAAAATAGGGCTCAATCTGAGACAAGAACTGAAGTAGATCAATAAATCCACCTTGAGTCAATTGACCAATCATAACCAAGGTAACTAGCATGAGAGAGCATGTATAACTCCATGTATGAATCAATTCTTGATAAGGGGAAGAGGACAAGAGGAAATCCATGAAAATGGGTGGTGATAGTTAAGAGGACCTAAATGGGCCAATATAAGAGCTTCTCATCTGATGTATTAGTTACATAATGAGTATAATATATAAGAGGCAAAAAAAAATAGATAATTTACTCAGGTTAGAAACATTTTGAAAATTTTCATTATCTAAGAATCCATGCACTCTAGAATAATGACACACTGCCGTTCTTCACTATCACTTATCGTCCTACTTATTTCATGACACAGTGATCACCACCATGCCATATATTAATATAAATTCCATTGAATATGAAAACATTAGTCACCATTACATTACTATGAATCCAAGAACTAAGAAAATAAAACCTAGGAATCCCCATGAAATCATGGATTGAAACTGATCTACTGTATATATGAGTTATGTGATGGATAAAAATTCTCAGTGAAATGGTTAAATAAAGGGTATTTAATTGTGGCTCACATGCAATGTTGAAATGAAAAATATCTATGTTTTTAATGTTTAAGTTCCCATGGTTGTATGAAAATAATTAAAATATGATAATTAATAAGAAATTCCCACTACCATAACCATTCTGAAGATAGTATACTACTTCAACATGCCCATGTTGATTTAAATTTAGGAAGACTTCATTTGATGGTTCCACAGTGGAGGATGTATGATGAAATTTTGAATCCATGGTCCTTATGGTTTTAAAATATAAATATACCCCGATATATTTGGAAGGATAAATTAAAGAAATTAAATCATATTGATTGAGTTTAAATCATATTTGAAGAAGATATTTTCCTGCTTTTGAAGCAAAGGAATAATGCCTTTAAATAAGAGGAATCCACCACTGTTAAAAGGGATATAACACTACACTGAGAAATATAGTAGAAGTTCTACTATGTTTTTAATTATGTATTTTCTTTCCTTTATTTCCTTTAATTATGTAATAACATACTATAATTCTTA
The DNA here is from genome assembly GCA_963277665.1 of Viscum album. NCBI lineage: Eukaryota > Viridiplantae > Streptophyta > Magnoliopsida > Santalales > Viscaceae > Viscum > Viscum album. Next base: position 1,919,839,259 of record OY728152.1, read on the forward strand.
GTAATGATTTCTCATACCTCTTTCACTATTTCTATGTCTCTCTATTCTATCTCATTTTATCTCCTCAATATATTCTTCATTATGATCTATTGAACTCATGGTTATGGGTGAATAAATCTAGAACTCTCCCAGGTGAGTAATCTAGTGTTAAACCCAATTATTCACACATTCATTCTTAATGTTTCATATTTTCTAAAAGTTAGGATGCAGGTAATCTAAAGTGGGTAAGGATTCTTTGTGTATCTTCATATAATATTAGGTATATATTCTTCTTCCTATAATATTTTCCCTCAATGGAGGATGAAAGTTTGTATTGAAATTTATGAGTTCACAACATATTCAAAATAACGGTAGAAGAAGATGTGTACAAATATGAGGGTTAACTATGAGTGATTATATTTGAAGAATGTGATTTCTTTGTAACGTTTCATTCTATATGTATTGAATATTCATGTTTAAATTCTTGTTGAATTCATAACCAAAACCACCATTTTTTATTTTATTTCATAAATAGAAAAAATATTTGACTATGAAAAGTTAGTGATCCATTGCAACTACTCCTCAAGTGAGATGACCCAATAAACTATTGTGTTTCATTTGAAAAATAAATAATAACTTTTGTACCACCCTGAGATATAAGTCATCAAAACTTAAAACTATTTTTGGGGAGAGAAGAGGTTTTAAATAATTTTGTTTATTCACCATTTATAAATAACATTTTTCGTTAAAAAAATAAAAATAAAATTGAAAATATATTTTTCTCATGATGCACTCAAATTATTATTATACATCATGGATTAACTACACTTAGGTTCAAGCATTAGAAGAAAAATTTAATAATAAATAAGAATACCAATTGAAAGATATTCAAGAAAAAATAAAATAATTAAATGTTAAAATGAAATATCTAGTAGAATATATTTGCGTAACACCTTGAGTTTTTTAAAAAGGAAAACTATTCTTGATAGCGTATACGACGCACAACACCGATCCAAAACAAAACATTATTATTTATAACCATTATAATCCATCAATTAAATTTATGGGTATGAATATTATTAAATAATTTATGAAATATATATAATTTTATTAACTAACATAAATTTATTGATAAATTCTCAAAAAATATGCACTCAATTTATATAGAGATGTTTTATTATTTGATAATATGTTTCATTAAAAAAATGTTTTGTCATGCTTTTATGAGAAAAAAAATTTGATTAATTTATGGAAATTTCTTAAATTTTATTTTATAAAAATAAAATATTTTATTAAAAAAATATATATTTATTAACTTACGGTGAAATTTTGGGATTTTTTGGAAAATACAAATTTTTTAGTAAAAAGTAAAAAATATCATTTTTTGGTAAAACTGTCATTTATTTTAGTAAATTAAATAATTTAAATGTAAAATTATTCATTTAATTTGATTTAAAATTAACATAAATATTATTTATTTATATTTAATACAATTAATTACATTTAAATCATCTTTATACTTGATTTTAGTATATGTTTATTCTTAGGCATAAAACACATATTTTTCTGAAATTTTTTTAATGTGCATAATGTTTCTCCATCTTAATTAATTAAAATTAAACAAAATAAGGAATTATTTAAATAAAATTTATATTATATATATATATTAATTTTAAATCATTTAATTAGGATTTCTTGTCAAACAATTAATATATTTTCATGTTTTCCTTGAATAATGTTTTTTTTCAGAAATAAAATTTTTGTTATGCTTGCGAGTTTTATTTTAAATTAAATTATACCATTAATAGGAAATTAATTTTATAAAATGTGTTACATATTTTGAATCATCATAATTTAGATTATATAATAAGGTCAACTTAATTTTTATCATAATGAATAATAAAAACAATAAGAAATATAGTCAGCATGTTAAAAAATTAAAATGGTAAAAGTGAGTAACCTTAAATGTAAAAAAATAACATATTTAAAACATGTTTATTTTTTATGTTATATGAGCTTATGTACCTTATATCTCAACCACTACTTTATTTTTTTAATTTTAGAAGCACTTTTATTGAGAGTGACTCCCCATTATTGAGTAGTTTTTGGTATTTACAAGAATGCCACCCTTCTTCCCTTATAAAATGGTACCCCCTATCCTCTCATCTCCACAATTAAAAATCCATTTGGTCATAATATTACTATAAAAATACCTTACTTAATTATCTTACCATATCCTATATTTCTTATTTTTATAAAAAATACAATATACGGAGTCTTTAAGTATAATCTTAAAAAGGTGTTCCAAAGTAAAGGCATCATTCTTAACCGAGCATCTTCGTTTTATTTATTTTTCATCCTCATTAAAATATTCATAAATAATTATAATATAATAAAATAACTATCGTCCATATAATAATATTTTATTATGTTAATGGAGTAACCAAAATCCATCTCCACTTCTATGAAATGCGAAACAAAACCTTCATTAGTGTGTATGGTGGACTACCACCTTGTGAACTGATATAATTTTTTTTTACATAATCACTTTACAAGAATGTTTATGATGATGTATTTAATATTTATATATATTATATTTATGAAATATTAATCATTATGTAAAATTAATATATCATATAATTTCTTACCTTACCATATATTGAAAATTATATCGTCATTCGTATGTATGACAGACCACCACCTTGCGAAGTAATGTGATTAATTTTCTTACCTGAGTAACATAGATGGTATATGTATTTGTATTTAAATAAATAATATGATAAATATGATATAATTATCATTCTAAAAAGATAAAATAATACTAACCTTATTTCCATCACGATCATTTAAAAATGGTAATGTTACTCATGCGTACATATGACTTACCATCTCTATTATTATAACATAGTTTTATTTTAATAACTATCCTTCATAATTGTTTTTAAAATAATAATTTAAGAATAAAAATGATAATTATTTTATTATTATTGGTTTTTAGTTGATTAATTAATAATATTTTTACCTTATTAAACTTTTTAAAGTGATTTTGGACATATGAGATGAACATCATCAAAATGTCCAACTTTAACCTAGATGAATATCTAATTGAATATAACATGATAATAAATAAAATAAAGAGAATAATAAACATAAAAAACTTCTTAAAAATTAAATATTTAAAATAAATTTGTCATTATGGAAGATAAAGAACACATGTGACAAATCATGCTCGAGGTAAGGGATCTTTCAAACCCACCCCTTTATTCAGATTATGACCATTCACTCTTTAACTCACTTTATATATCTTTAAAGTTATGGAACGATTCTAAAATATTTATATATATCTCTCACATATATACCTATATTATTCTACCATCCTTTTATGGGGTAATATATTCATTATATTCACTTATCAAAGTCTATTATTGTGAAATTTCCTTTATTTATAATATGAGACAAGATTATGAAACCCATTTTCTTTCAATAGAAAATTCTTATGTTATGCCTTCTGATTTATTTCTTTTATGTGAGACACATATATCAAAGAAAATGTTACGATGGGTGTTACCAAACATCTCTTTAATTTATTAGGTAATGATTTAGTCTCATGATATGTCATGTATGTGACTAGGGAGTACACCTAATCCATTATGGGACTTTGTCTACCATGTGGTATTTTCTAGGAAATTAGCCATGACTCATGTCTATGTCATGTTTGTGTTACTGACACATGTACTAATGATCTTATGATACCATGTTCATTATGTTATTATTCCATGTGATTACTCATTATCATTATCTATTATGATATCATGTTATAAATTTTATGCACATGTAATGTTTCCTTATCTTGTTTGTTCCCTTATTAGTATTTTTAGTTGAACAATTTCATTATGTATTTCCCAGGTTATCCTATGAAGTTTTAAGCATTCATTATGGATAATAAATTGAGGATGTCATTTTTTATTTTCATTTGATGTAATATGAACCTAGTCTTCAAAATACACTAGGCCTCAGGATTTTTGGGGTTGTACTTGTTTTATATTTGTGCTGAGAAATTATACAATGATGGGATGCTATAGTTGGTATCAGATAAAGGTTTAGATATTTGTTTTGGATTATGACTAGAAAAATATATTTATAACCCTAGGGATAAGTCTAAAGATAATTCTAAGTATAAGAAAATATCTTGAAAAATTAGTGAAGGATATAAAGAGTGGTATCCAAGAAATTACTTACCTTTTTGGATACTAAAAGTGGTTGTGCCTCTAGCATAGTTGTACCAAGGGTCTAATAAATAAAAAAAGGGTACATTGTGATCTACTCTATTTTCACTTAGTGTATGACAATGGGAATTAGGAACACTTGTTTTGACACCCTTGGATATTTTCTTTCAAATTTCAAAAACTATTTATGAACCATTATAAAGGACTTGAAAAAAAATTAGATTTAGAATCCTAATAGAAATAATTACCATAGATAACCAAGATTTAAACATAGAGACTCATAAGTTCTGATATAATTATCATTTATAAGTTATTCCTCATATGGTTGTATGTTTCCCTTTTTTGTGTAAATTTATTATCATCTTGTTTATATTTTTAGTTAATGGATTGAAATAGGAGAAACCGTTCTAAAAAGTAAATTATAGGAAATGTGACAATTTCCCCAATTATATGCATGACCTTATGGGATCAGGATATGATAAATTCATGGTAGTACCAATACATATAACTTAATTTATTAATAATAGCTTGAATCATGCAAAACAAACTCCCCATCCTATGAAAGTGAAAGTTAAAATTGAGTATTTTTTGAGACAAAGTCATCCTACATTTAGTAAATCTTATAATCCCCTCATCATATAATAATGGATTAACTTCATTGAGAAGATATTATATATTCTATAATACTCATATAAAGAGAAAAATGTGGTGGTAGTTTATCACATTGAGGGAGAAGATGATCAGTGGTGGACACTGATCAACAAAACAAAGTCTGGAGAGGATATTGATTCCTTGGAATGGGAAGACTTTATGAAAATATTTTTCAATAAATATTTTCCCTAAATTCTCTTTCTCAAAATAAAGAGGGAGTTCCTCAGTCTGAATAATAAGGAATATGATTCTATCAAGAAATATGAGGAAAAATTAAAAAAGATTTCATGGTAAGACTTTTCCATTATCATCAATACTAAAAGAAAGGTGGACCATTTATTTAGTGGGATAAATCCAAGTCTAAAAATATATTTTGAGATTTGGGGCTTTAAAAGATATAAAGATATTGTCTGTTGTGCCCTCAAATTTGAGATGGAGATCAGCGACTCCCAATTGTCTCATGTAATCTGAAAAAATGTAATATAGAGTTTTATTTTGGAGTATAAATAGATAGATCCCATGAAGGAAATAAAAACCAACATACCACTTATAAGAAGTGTGGGAGGAATCATATTAGAAACTATCTAATTGGAACTAGGAGATGCTTAAAATGTGGAAAAGAGGGGCCTTAGGATAATCAATACCAATGGTAAATCAAGAAAACCAAAAATTTATAAGAATAAAATAAGTTTCAAATCAACAATAATCTTCTTGTACAATGTTTCAACTATAAGGAACATGCAAATTATGAAATAAATTCCCTAGGCCAAGGATTTTCAGAGACAATCAATTAAAACAAACTGAAAGGACTAGAGAGAAAGGAAAAACATATATTATCACTACTAATAATGTGGATCCCAAGAATTATGTGTTGATAGGTATGTTAGTTATTCATTCATGAATAGAGAAGGTACTTTTTTTTTCTGGTTCTACAAATTCTTTCATATCTTGAATGCTTAGTAGAACTATTCAAGAACCACCTCAAAACATGGGGCTGAGTTATCTATGAGAATAGTAAATGAAGATATGGTTTTTTCCCAATTATATAAATCCTCCCTAGTCAATGTTGGTGGACTTAATATTCTATAAAATCTCTTATTACTTTCTTTAGTGGAGTTTGATTCTATTTTGGGAATGTATTGGATATACCTATATAAATCCAACATCAAATTCCGAGAGAGGGATATCACTCTCCCCATCTCAAGTTACCCAAAATTTCTATACAAGTGTAATATAGAATATGAATATACCCTAAATTCCACAATTAAAACATGAATATTATTGTTTTATGAGGAAGAATATCTAGCCTAAATTATTCAGACAAAGGAGAGAATAATGCTTGAAGACATGTCCATTGTGAGAGATTATAAAGATGTATTCCCTAACATAATTCATGGTCTTCCTCCTCACATTGAGGTTTATTTATTAATCAAAATTAAACCTAATTCTCTAACCATATTGAAGACTCCTTATAGGATGACCATCACTGAGTTGGAAGAGATGAAGAAGAAGTTTCAAGAGAATCTGTAAAATTGTTTTATACGCTTGAGTGCATCATCATGGGGTTCTCCGATCACCTTCATCAAGAAGAAGGATGAGTGAATGTACCTCCATATTGATTATCATTAACTCAAAAAAAATCACAACAAATAACTAGTACCCCTTCCATGGATAAATGATTTTTTTTCATAAACTACATGGAGCTCAATATTTCTTTAAAGTAGAACTTTGGTCAAGATACCACCAATTAAGGGTGAAGAAGAAATATATTCCAAAAAATACTTTTAAAACAATGTATAGAAATTATGACTTCATAGTAATGCCTTTAGGATTCAATAATGATTTATAAATATTCACAGACATAATAAATAGATTCTTTAGTGATTAACTTTAATTTCTATAGTCTTTATAGATGATTTTCTGATTTACTCCAAAAGAAAAGTTTCACATAAAGAGCATTTGAATTTTTTGCTAAAGAATTTGAAAAAGGATAAGATACATTAAAAGTATAGTAAATGTGAGTAATGTATAGAGAAATTATCATTATTAGGGACCATTATCACTATAAAAATGAAATCTTTGGACCCTTCGAAGATGAAGGAAACTGACGACTAGACTATACTAACATATATATCCGAGATCCATAGTTTTCTTGGATTAGCTGGGTATTACTGATGAGTTTTGATTTTTTTTTCATGATTTTTGAACCCACTAACCAAGCTAACATGGAAGGGAGTAAATTTTTTATGGACCATTGAATGTGAAGATAGATGTAAGGAGTTGAAAAGATTCTTATCACTCAACTAGTCCTCACACTTCCCTCATGTGTGGAACTTATTGTGGTTTACAACGATTCTTAAAAGAATGGTTTTTTCTATATACAAATAAAAAAAATTAGAAAGTGATAGCATATACCTCAATGAATTTTAATGTTCACGAGCGAAACTATCCCACACATGCCTTGGTGTTGGTTACAATAATCTGTGCATTGAATATTTGGTTACATTATCAGTATGGGGAGAAGTTTGAAATATATAGGGATCACAAGAGCCTCAAATATTCATTCACATAGAATAATATTAACATGTTTCAATGAATATGTTTAGATCTGATCAAGGACATTGAAAATAAATCTATTTCCCTCTTGGGAAATCAAATAATGTAATAGATTCTCTATTTATAAAGGATCCAAAAAATTTATCAAAGATTGGAATTGATATGGATATAATATTATTAGACTTGAAAAGGATATATATGGAAATAATAAAAGGATATACCTATTCCCTTGATAAAATAAATACTCAAACATATATTCCTAAGATAATCCAAGAGGCCTATAAAGATGTCGAGGTTCTACAAAAAAAGGTAGAAAATATTCCAGAGTTTGACTTTAATGAATATGGAGTCATAAGGTTTGGAACCTGGATATATTCCCATTAAAACTGGATATGAATATAGAGATTCTAGATGATACACATAGTTCATCCTTCTCTATTCATTAGAGAATCACTAATATATATATATATATATATGAATCAAAACTTATGGTGGGATAAAATGAAGAGGGACATTGTGGAATTTTTATGTTGATTATTGGTTTGCCAACAAGTCATGGCTAAATGATAGAAGTCTAAATGTTTTATGTAACCATTTATCATGACGATATGGAAAGGTAATTTTTTTATTATAGCGAGTGACATAGAACCAACTAATTTGTACTTTTAGATTAACATTTCATGTATATAGTGATATATACATGATGATCACTTACCATTATAGTGAAGACATTTCTACATCCACTTTTTAATGGTAACATTCATAGATTTTTTCCATATAAAAAGGTCATAGATGATCCCATGCTATAATTAGGACCTCAAGATACTATGAAATTAATATTAAATATATGTATTCTGGTCTAGATACATCATACTGAATGGACACAATATATGTTTGAATATCAGGTGTTGGGGGCTCATAAGCATTGATACTTCTTCTCATGAAGTTCTCACTTAGTGATATATAGTACTTGTGGTCATGATGACAGACTCGCTAATAGGAAAACCACATTTTTTAGGTGTTATTGGTTGTTCCTATATATATAAAATTGTATTAGTATTTTGACTTGAGATCATTACTAATGTGTTCTATTTTATCACATACTTTGATGCAAGGAAAAAACCCTGATAATGATATCATGGAAAGGTAGCTTTTATTGGTTGTGTTATTGATGGTATGACATTGGTAGAATGGTCAAGATATAATTTGTTTCTTTCAAGTTGAGGAAGTATTATATCTCAGTACTAGTTGATCTGGATGGCAGTACTTTCATAAATCCATGGCCAAGATAGTTAGAGGTAAGTCTGCCCAGATAGATAAAATAATAATAAAGAAAGAATGGGTGATGACACAAGTGTGCATCCTGCTTTATGAGATATAGAAATATAGAGAGATTATATTACACAATATGTGTTCATAGGTTGGTTGTCATTTCTATGACTATTAATTATATTTTTAGGGGCCTTGATGGGTTTCTAGACTCTCCTCTTGGTCAATGAATACTACTCACTACTATCGAGATTAGGTCCTAGAGAATCACACACAATAACACATTAAAGAATCTTCCCTATTCATGTAAATAGCTATATATGACATGGTGGGTCCCACCATGGAGTCCGAGAGTTGTCTAAGTTATCGATCACTGATAAATAAATAAATTCATTATTATTTAAGTAAATAATAATTGGGTTTAATTTATTTATTGAAAGTATTTATACGTGTTTATGTAAATACGATGAATAATATTATTCAAATGAATATTATTTTAATATTCTATGTTCTTTTAATATTAGAGGGAATTATGAGTCGACTTAAATGAATTAGTTTTATCATGTAACATATTTAATATATATTATAGTTATGTGATAAAATATCAATAATATTTATGAAGAAATTTAGTTTGTCATAATTATTTATTTATTGCTTATTTAGTGGGTGTTGATTTTATGGGGGGGGGGGGGCTTCTAGGTATTCTCTCAAACCAATATATAAGTAGAATATGGGAGTTCATTTCTTGGTACTATTCATTTAAATAGAATGAGAGACTCTATCTCCTCCCACCTTCTAGAGAGATAAAGTCTCTCTCCAAGCACCAATCCCAGAAACCCTTCATCAGATTGAAGGCACGAGATAGAGGTGATCTTCAAGAAGTCAAAGGATTCATTAGAGATCTATGCTAGTAGCCCAATTTTGGAGAACGATGAGTGAATGTATTATTGGAGTGTGTGTGGATGATCTAGAGGGGTTCAACTTCATATCCTTTGAGAAATAGTCACCTGTGATGAGATACAATCACGAGAGATCCAATTCAAATGAGGTACTCATTCTATTTTATTTCTATGATTAGTTTAATTCATGTGAGATCTTTAGGCCTTATCGGGTCTCAGAACTCTAGAGAAGATAAGTTCCACTATTCTGGTGATAAAAAAATTTAGAATACTATTCCCAATGACTTCTACTAAGTACCTTAAATCGTAATTAGTGTGATTAAAAAATAATCTAAGACATTGAAATTAAATTATCTTTAAATTTAAGTAAATGGATCTAATTGGGTCTTCAAAAACCATGAATCGATCTATTATCAAATGAACAAGATATGGTTTTAGGAAATTTTTGACAAGGATATTTTTGGAAGTTTAGGGATATTAAAATTTATAAAACATATATTTAAAATATATGTTAATTTTATTGGTTTCAATTTCCAGTAGTGATTTTGGTGTTAAATATATTCATCCTGTAAAGCCAACAATCATCTGGTTAGATTCCAATTACCCAAAGTTATTCTGACCAGTGTGATTAATTCCACCATTAATAAATTATAATAATATAATTTGTAATTTTATTTTATTAATTAAATTTATTATTAATTTATAAGGATATTTTATTAGCATTTTGAAATTTTGAAATTTATAATTTTTGAGTGTGGTTTGGGTTGTGTTTTTGCACACTGTAAAATAAATAAATAAATAAAACTTATTGAGGGGTGTGACTGACTCGGTATGTGGAAATATCCACATAACAATAAATTAGTGGATTTGACTTGGCGAAAAGAAAATAAAAAAAATAAGGGGGACACCAAGGGTTCCCCAGCATGCTGACCCCACCTCTGCAGCCGAACTCCTCCTCCTCTATCAATTGTTAGGGAATCCACTCTCTTAAAAAAACTAGTCACAGGAGTCGGAACCTCATCCTACTCCTATAAGAATAATCCCTTAAAACACCCTCAAACGACGCCATCACCATCCATGCTAGCACCCAGCCACCACGCTTCGCCTGGAGGAGGTCACGCTTGTACATCCTCCAAGGCCTTGCTAGTGCGCCAGCCACCACCCCTCCACTACCAGTCACCAGATGGGATGCCACCACTCCTCCCGCTGAGATTTGGCCTCCTTAACTGTAGATGGTTTCCACCCAATTGTAGTATCTCGAATGAATATGACCTTCATGGTTGTCCAAATCAGATTCCTCTTCCCTCCACCCACCCAATCTAATTGAAGTCAGTTCCCCTCCATCATCTGAGCACCACTGGATGTACCCCCTTCCACTACAGCTCATCCATTCTGTCTCTTGCACCTCGGCCTAGCTCAAAGTCATCTTCTACACTTCCTCGGACCAAAACACTGTGGCTGCTAACAATCGTGAGAACCACCACAGTCATCATACCCAATGTTTGTCATCCCACTCACTCGATATAGAGTCCCAAGTGCCACCAACTAGAACTCCGAGTAGAACCTCCCTTTTGGCTGGTGTCCATATCTTTTAGTTGGATCCACCAGCACCATCTGACAACCCAAACTACCATGGTCGAATTACTAGCACATCCACTGTGAGAGGTAAGCCTGTTTCAAGTTCTGTTACACTTAAAACACCATATAGTGGTTTGAGGTAGGTTTTACCAACCCAAAAGGGTTTGGGCGGATCTTTCGGCCCCAAAATATCCTTTTATAGGCTTTTCACAACATGAAATGGGCTTGCACGGGGTTGGTTCGACCTACACAAGCCCTGTGTGGGATTTCAGGTCTCAAGTGAACCATAATTAATTTAATTAATTAATTTAATTTTAGTATTAAATTTAATTAATTAAAACATTAATTTTGGTGTAAATATAGCATTTTAATACTCATATATAAAATTAATTTAATTTAGGTATTAAATTAAATTAAATTAAATAATTTAATTTTTTTTATTAAAATTTAATTAACATTTGGAGAGGGTAAAATATTTGAATAAATTATTTAAACATGATTAATTCATTTAATTTATTTAAATTACCCTTATACTTTAAAATTTGTTACAATTTAGCTTTCTCACACTTTAAATTAACAACGTTGACTAGTATTGAGAAGATAACTGACCTGTGGAAGTTGGATTTTTTAATCCAATTATTTATTATCTTCATGTGATGATTATAAATAATTAATTACTTTTTATGGTGGTCTATGCATAATGATTTTTTTTCAATATATATAAGGTTTTGTGTGTTCATCATTATCTGTATATTCATTTCACACCTAATACCCCCTATCTTGGGTGAAAGTATTTTTTTACTATGATGAAAACATTGTAATTCATAGGGATCTAGTCAAGGTGAAATCTCGGTGAGAAGTGGACACACTAGATGAGATAGAGTTATATCATGAGTCAAACTATGACTCAGATATGATACCCCTATGTCATTATTGATCCATTATGTTAAAATGGATCAAACAATAGTTGATTATCAATACCATTTGAGTATTTTTTTTCCTTTAGGCATTTGTTTATTATTTTATGAATTTTCATAAATACAGGAAAACACATAAAATAATAAATAGTTAAAATTCATAATGAAGTGATGGATGTTTTTCTATTAATGTTTAGTTGTGAGAACGACAAGATATAATGTACAAGATTAATAAAAATGGATTACATTCATCAGGAAAGATATAAAACACCTCAAATAAATACTAAATCACAAACTGACTTCCATCATTTTAATTTGAACAACACCGGGTGTTCGGGGTTCTCATCAGCCAATTTTAAGGGTGTCTCTTACAACCATGGAGATCTTATGAGATTTATGAGTTGAAATAATTGATATTAGTAGAAAATAATTAGCCAAATCCATATTTCTTCGACTTTAGAGGCATGTTTTGAGTAAATATTGATTATGATTTTATAAATTGTTATTTAACTCAAAAAATCAAAGAACTATGAGTTAATATTGTTTTCCAGTCAAACACCTAACTTGAACTCCCTAAGTAGTTCCATAGAAAAATCTCGTAGACAATGAGGGGAGGACCAAAGATCCTTTCCAATAGAAATCAAGTGACAGAGTATTCCAATTATAGTATAGAGGGTTCCAAGAATTCGATAAAATAGTTGGAGACACTTTATGATTTAATTAATTAATCAATAATTTATAAATTGATAATCAAGAAAAAAGTAATAATATTATATATTTTATTATTGTATAAAATGAAAATTAATAACACAAGACACACTGTAATAATATTTGACTAAGACAATAACCTATCTAGTAAGATTATTCAAAGAGCATTATAGGTTCTTGTGTATAATAATATGATATAAAAAATTTAAGGTGTTGGTGTCCCCAATACATGTTATGCCATGGTAGGAATTGAGGGTGATAAAAATTATTATAAGAGACTCATGTACGATGAATATAATGGTGTTTTCATAATTTTATCATCAACGTCCAAGTTTAATTGTGGTCACAACATTAGGACATAGATTATTTCACTTTTTGACTCAACTCTAAGAAGATTACAGGGAGAAAGTTACGTGAGATATGAATTAGTGATAATTACACTTGTTATGTGTAAATATGAAAGGTGGATCATAATCTGTCAAGATATCCCATTATTACATATTTTTTCACAAAATTAAACCATTTTTATTTAAGATTAAAAATGAATATGATGGAGTAAACGCTTCAATGACTTTTTGGTAAAGTTCACCAAGTAAATACAAACATTAAAAAAATATTTCTTTTCTTATAGAAAACAAGTTGAAAGAAAAGGTTTTAAGGCCAATGGAAATAGTGATACCAAATTCACCTTCAAAACATAATTTAAGGAGTTAGGTATTAAATAGGAGGTTTTTTATATCATGAAATAAATCAAAATAAGTTCACAAGAAATGAACTGAATCAAAAAATCAAATATTCGCTTCTTCTTTAGGTAAATTCATCATTACAAATAATGTTTCTTTTATAATTCTTGATTATTAAAATAAAATATTCCAATCACATATGTGTATTGATATATATTAACCAGGTATGTCTAGAAATATTACAAAAAATAAAGTGTATTCTCCAAGAGGCTAAGAATGGGAGGTTCTTAAGTCAGCGGTGAGAAGTATAACTTATAATTTCCAAGTGAATTATTATAGTATAATTTTTATTGATTATACCAAAAAATTTATCTCATGTGTCCTTTGGATACAAGGATAAATTATTCCAGTTTATAAATGAATGTTTTTAAGGTGTTTAATACTTGACTAATACTTCATTAACACATGAATCATTGGCAATAGGTGATGAATATAAATGTAAGACTTATATACCCAGTTCCATCAAGATAATTGTTTTTCAATTAAAAACTAAAAGTGGACATAAAAAATAATCCCATTATTGAATTATGACTCAGTGGAGCTAAAAAACATAGGTATTATCGATGTATACACTTATTTATTTTTATATAAAGAAACCTTTAACAATAAAGTTATTTCACAAAGATTTTGGAAATAGTTTCTCTTGAGAGACTGAACTATTCCAAGAGTAACCTAGTGGTAAATATACTTCATAATATTCCTTTAAGTGGTTAAGGAATATAAATGTTATGCATGGTAAATTCATGGTCAGGAGATATGATTATCTTCATACTGGTGTGCCAAAGAATGTCTTGACCAAGAATTCATTGATCAATAAAATTTAGTGTAGAGTAATTTCTAAAATCACATTACCTTATAGAAATCAGGGCTATGATGCTAACAAAGAGGATCTATGGTTTTTATTAAATACAAACATTGATCAATAAAATGTAGCATGGAACAATTCCTAAACTCAGATTTTATACATCATAGTCATGATATAAATAGTATCAATGTTGCAACTTATATCATTGCAAAATCCTTATATTATTTTTCCAAACAAGAATCACAAATAATGATTTTATCCCATAAATATATTATAAATATCATGAAAAATGAATATCATGTAAGTTATAGTATAATTAAATTCATTTATATCATAATAACATGTGTCTAAATTTAAAGAGTTTGTTTAGATATAAATAAAGTTTCATCAAGAAAAACATAACGTGCATATAAAGTAATTTTCCTAAAAGTTTCTTAGGATATTACAGAAATATCTATAATAGAAAAGAAGTAGTAAAGTGATAGCCTAAATTTCTATATAGGGGTACACATCTCTATTTGAGATAGAGGGAGAAATATTGACTTGGATTTAGTCAATTTCAAAGATGCATAAGTAGTTAGCATAGTATTGAGTTCAATAAGAGGTGTGTAAGAAGAATGTTCTAGAGACACATACTGTATAGGTTGGTTAAAAAATAGTGATGGTTTTAGATTCCCCATAGATGGAGATACATTATTCATTATGAATAATAATTCCAATAGGATTTCAGTATATAGAAATTAGCTAAATTTGAAAAGATTAATTAAAATTCAATGATGGATTCCATGTATCAAAGTAGAATGGCCTTATTATTTTGAATACTATGGTTGGTATTAAAATGAGACTATACATGGATAACACTATTGTCATACCAAAAAGGATTGATTGGTAACACCAAGTCATTATGACTAAATCCATTAGAATTTTACTTATCATAGCTAAATTATATGATCATTTTATTTAGAATTAGATGTCAAACCACTAATCATGTAAGGTTTCTATATGATGAAACCATAATGGGATGGTGAAATAGCATAATTCCAAAAAATGGTGCAAGTTAGTGAAATACAATTTAGGATTGATGTTAGAAAAAGGATAAAAGAATATTCACTTGGAAATGAATTTTTCCATGTGTGTACCAGAGGTTAGTTAGAGCACCACCATTTTATAAGTGATATATGGTTAATAAAATATGGAAACCAAATATTTATATTATATTTAAGACCAAAATGAATGTATCTCTCTAGAATTTGACTTGAAGTAGAAACCTATATTCTAGGGAACATAATCTACTGAGATAGATCTAATGGTTTCTTATACATAGTCTATTGTACATGTACTAACAAGGTTTTGAAAAATACAAGCTATAAAAATTAAAGAGAGAATTGTTACTAATGTCACATGGCATATATCTTTTCAATAACACATGAATAATAATAGGAGGAGATTAAAGTGGTGATTTGAGTTTCATTCACTTCTAAGATGGATCAATCATGTATACCATTATATATACAAGATATGATATTGTCAAAAAATTATGGTAGGAAAATATTAGTTATATCCAGGAGAACTTTAAGGGAAGCAGTCAGTACTATCCAATTATACTTGAAGATATACAAAGGATATATACCGAGTAAGTGGAAAGGAAAGGATAATAGTTTTAAGGGGACCCAAACTAGTCTCCCATGGATAAATGTGATCTAATATCACTTTAAATCTAATGTAATGAGTAAGAAAAGATCATAAAAGATATATGTAGCCATACCTACAAATACCGAGTACATTTCAGCTTTTAAGGAAGCTAATAACCAGCTATTAAATAAAAATATTTTTCCCAGTTCTTGGAATCACACCAAGTATATAACATTTTATTATTATGATAATTCTATTACTAGTACTAGAATGTATCTAAAGTCTAGAATGTGGAAAAAAGGGATATAATCAGGGATTATATATATTGTGAAGTTTTACCCAAGGAGGTGAGGTCATTATTAGTATAACTTCCAAGAAGTAGAAACATGGCAGACCCAACAACTGAATATAAGGCTTAGAATGATCTTAATCATGTGATAGATAAAAAGGATAGTTATCATGTAAGATCTAGTGAAAGTGGGTGTTTCGTAATATAGGGTGACCTAGAACCTATTAGAGTTTGTGTCCTAGAACCATATGTTTTTACTTTGATTACATGAATATTTAATTACATATTGTTCATTGTTTTACAGGAATATGATATAATTATGTCCTAGAGTATTTTTTACATTGATAAGGTCATAGCAGTTCCCCGCTATGATGAGAACCTTGAAGTGCTATGATAGTATTCTTAAATATAGTTCTATGGTTGGATGACATATTATGATGGGAAATATAGTATACAGACCATTAGGTATGAGTACTTTTAAGCAGATGAGACTTCTTCTCATGAAGTTCACATTTGGTAATCTCCAAGAAGAAAGATTATGAGAACAAACCTACCAGTAGGAATTCTTAATGTTTTGGTGTCATTAGATATTCATATCTGAGAGCATGTGTAATGGTCCTTAGACTTTAATATTATCATTAATACATGTCCTGACTCACATACTTTTATTTAATCATGAAAATCGTCATGCCATATGTTGATGGGAAGTAGGGTACGTTGGGTGCATCCCAGATGACATGTTATTAATGGATAATTCGAGGAAATATTGTCCCCTTCCATTTATAGAAGTTGAAATCTCATCCCTTTGATTGAAAAGAAATTTCTTCCTAAATTCCATGGCCAGGGAATAATGACGAGTTTATTTCAGGTAGTTAAATAATGACGTATCAATCATATAGGTTGATGAAACTATTACGAAACCTTTTTGATGAGATATTGTGAAAAAGGGACTATATTACATAGTGAACATTCATATGTGGATTCCTTTGTTGTGACATTATGTTCTTTCTCTTGGGTTCCTTGAACCATTACTGGACAATAATCTTGGACTTTAGGCAAGCCCACCTAATACCAATGAGAATGAATCCTAGTGGGTCACATACAAAGTTTTTCTAGTGGTCTCAATTAAATTCTATTTGAATTCAATTAATGGAAAAAATATTATTCTCAATACTGAGGAATAATTTTATTCAAGTTAAAATGGTCACATAAATTAAATAAATATTTATTCACCAGATTGTGAATAAAATATATTTATTTATTTTATTGAACATTTAATAAATATTTAATTACTAGTTTATAAATAAAAATATTTATTTAAAAGTATAAAATATTATTTTGGGTGTTCAATAAATGGAAGAGGATTTTAGACAGATCAAGATCGTGTGCATTGATAAATTAATTATTTACAAGTTAGTAAATAATGTTTATCTAGTTAGCACACAAAATAATATAATACTTTTATCTTTATCTGGCATAGGATTTCATTTATTATTCTGGTTTGTTAGTTCCCCACAAATAATTGGGTTATTATTATTATTATGTGGAATGGGTTTCGCTAATAGTTATAATTGCATTTAATTTTTGTTTTAAAAATAAATATTATAATTGAAACCCCATGTCAATTAATAAGAAAGTATTTCTATTGTGAAAAACTTTGGTGAATTGAGAATTTTTGAGCCAAAATGTTTCTCTCTCGACTCCTCTCATCTCTCTCTATCAAGAACAAGATAAGTTCTTCAAGACCAAAGAATGAGAGATCAAGAATGATTGATGCAAGACTTTTGCTTCATCGTGATAACATCCGAAGAATGAGTGGTACTATTCAGAGACCATTGAATCATGTGTGGATCACCACTATAGCGGTTCTACTTTGGATCCTTGTGAGCACAACAAATACAATCTAAAAGGGTCATTACAGATGATCAAATATCATCAAAAAAGAAAGTATAAAAGACCCAAGTATTTATTTTATTTAGAAATTAAGAAATTAATTATAAAAATGATGTTCAAGATCCTCTTTCTGAGATCTGATGCTTTTCTTCTCTTTGTCTAAAAATTTGATTTTAATATGTGGATACAGGAATTCATTGTCGTATTAATCCTGAGTTGGTCAACGATTATGGAAAAATCAAATTTAGTTCCTCCCAACCACCATGCTTTCATTACATATTGATCCTTGAAGTGGTATCAGAGCAGGTATCATCCTCATTTATAATTATATAAATAATTCATTGATGATTTAAGCTTTAATAATTTTGTTTTTCAATTCATGTTTAGTCATTATTGTAATCCAAATTTAAAGATTTTCTCTTCCACTTTTTGTTTCTCGAAGATCTGACAGAAATGACTAATTTTTTTATTAAAATTAAATTGATGATCTTGTTAAGAGGAATTGGAAGTTCTATCTAGGTAACACCATAGTGCACACCGAGTATTCGGAGTTACAGACCATGTAACCTGCCATACATGCCTTGTAATTCAGATTACACCCCATGCAGTTTTGTCCAGTACATTGGGAGTAATTAAGAAATTACTCAAGCCATGTGCATTAATGAAATTCAATGTAGTTAATTATTACACCGTGTCTTGAACAGGACAATCTCGCATGCGGTCATCTAGATTACACGTTGTGTGGCCCAGAAGACATGGTGTGTAGTCCCTTCAGGTGAAGGGCCAAACTGTGTATCCCATACATGAATAAGATGACTGGTAACAGTGTAACCCAGATACAAAATGGAATATGAATCACTATACATGCCATGTAATCCAAGATTCCTGAAGTATTCCTCACACACTGAGTCCCTAGGAGTGTACTTCAGATAAGACAGTGAAGGCAGTACACACTGTGTAGCCGGAACTACACGCTGTGGACTTTACCAAATTACCTATAATTAAAACATTAATGTTTGCATAATGTTCCGAATTACATATCATATAGATTCAAATGAGTTTTCACCATGTTACCTCTATGGTTATTGATGAGAATATCCAGTAAATTCAGAAAAGGTATAAGATTAAAGGATTGATCAATTATGTAACGACCCAGGTATTTATAGAATAATACATTTTCATATCTATTAATATATATGAATATGATATTAATATTTTGTTAAAGAGGACACTTTGTTTAATAAATCACTCAACATGCAACAATGTATTTCTTTGAAATCTTACATTATACACAACTTTGAGTTATACCAAAAAATAATATAATAATAATATTATTTTAACTGGTAATTAACACATAACTGTTGTATTACCAGGAGTGAAATTAACTAACTAAATTATGATTATAAATGTTTTTAAAATATTTTAACATTTATACAATAAATTTTAGAGGGTTAAAATAAGAATGAATATGATTTTAATCATGAAAAACTTTAATTTTTTTAAATGGTCATTTTACCTCCTTTTGATGGAGAACCCTTTTTAAATATAATTTTTTCACTTTTATACGTTCTATTTGAAAAAATAAAATCCTTATTTTTATTCAGGACATAAAAAATTTACTTTGGATGAAATGATGTCATTTTTTGGATAAATTTCATTTTTTTAATGAATTGTGAAAAATACTGCATTTTAATTCAAAGCTGCCTTTTCATCTAATTTAATTATATAGTTAGATTTTCCTTATTGGTTTTAAAGTATAATTGGATTATATTTTTATCATTTAATCCAATTATGGCCATTAGAAGTAATTTCAATTTTTAATTGAACATAAACACATGTAAATCTTTTGATAGTTATTACTCTGTAAAAACCCTCTTTTTGGTTTTGATGACGGGAATTAATTTTAAATTAATTAATGAAAATTATGTGTTTTGAATTTTTAAAAATCAATTCCATGTTTGGAATAAGGAGGTACAAATTGTGTAAACATGAACCTTTTATTTTTAGACATTATGAATAGTAACTTTAGTAAATATTTTATTAACCATGGTTAAATGGTAAATCTAGTAAATAAGGGTCAAAAATAATATTATAATAATATTAAACTACTCTAACCAATGTCCTAACCCTATTATATTAGATATTTTGGAACATGGGAATCCATGGGTCTATTTTAGGACCCCATGGATCCACTTGTGTGTGAAAATGACATTTAATTGCTTGTAATTTAAAGTTAAGGAAAATATATGATAAACATGTATCTTTTACTAATTTTTTTATATGGGGTTATGTAAGTGATATATTCAACTATAAATATTCATTAGAAAGCTAAAATTATTTACAACATCATAGTATTTTATTTATAAATTTTATACATCAAATAAATAAATATATTCATGACACGCTGATGATGTAGTGATTTCATTATTAATGAATAATTTAAAGAAATTAGATTATAAAAATTAAAATTAAATTATTTTGAAAATTTTTATGACATCCACTAATTTTAGGGATGATTATGACTTGTTATATTTTAATTAATGAAGTTTTTTTTCAAAATAATTAAGTTTTTATGGTTTTTTAAAGAAGTCATGATATGAATAGTATAAAAATTGACATAAATGAGTTTCTAAAACAAATACTATTTTATTAAATGATATAATAGTCCTAAAAATCTAAGATTCAGAAAAATGACTTATATAATGTTTAAAATATCATTAATGAACCACTTGTGATTATAATGTCAGTTTATAGTAACTATATTAACCATATACTATGAATATATAAGAAGACATGGTAAGAGTTAAATTAGTTAACTAAGGGTTAAAGTTAAAAGATAAGGTTACATTTGTGACCTAGAATTATCTAAGACATTTTGATTGATAGTTTTTCAACCCAAAATCATCTTATTTTTTAAATAAATGATTTTGGGACCTTTTGAAACCTAAAATCATTTTACAACAAAATAATACTTTCAAACATTCCTAAAGTGCCTCTCCTCCCTCTTATAAAAGGGAATCACCTCTAACCCTTAATCACACCTCTCAATCCCCCCTGGATCATCCAAACCCTGTAAAAATAATCTCATAACATCTCTATATTAATCTTAAAAGCCTTAATAAGGGAATAAGGCATTTTAAAAAGGCCTTTTAACTTAAATCAAAAGGAGTTACCTGATTTGAGGTGATGTCTTCTCTCAAGCTTCTTTCATTTATTTTTCATTCTCGAACCCCCTAAAATATATTTTATTCAATTGTTTTATAAAATCACCAGTATATTAAATATACTATGATGTTTTTATTCTAATGATTCAACCTAAACTCACACACACCTCCATGTAATTTATTTAGAACATACTATTTCTATGGACGGTGAACTACTGCCTCATGAAATGATGATTGTTCAGTTATCTTCTACCGCCTCTCAAGGTGTCCATTATGATGGAACTATATTTATATATGATATATATTATTTTTATATTTTCATTATTCTTCTGTAATTTTTATTTGTAACATACCTTTATGCTTTTCAGGGTGTGTAAACATGATAATTTCATATGAGGAAGTTCGGACTACCGCCCCCTCAAAGTGATATGAATCTTTCATGCCATACATGGAAAATATAAAGGATAGAGTTAATTAACTTATGTAACATATATAAAATATTATATTATAATGGAATTATAATATAACTATGTATCATTATGTTTTCATTCCTTTAAATATGAAATACCAATGAAAGTAGCGTTCATGTGTACGTATGGAATACCGTCTCCATGAACGGTGCATTTTATTTATTATCTACAAATGTTATGGACTATTATAATAAAAATATACTGAATATAAATACATATATACTATATATATATGATATTTAAATCAGAAATAAAATTCTAGATATAATGGGATTTTGACCACATAGACAATTTGTAATTAAAACTTGTTCATTTTTGACTGAAGTACCCAATATCGACAAAAAAACAAATATTAAATTAAATAATTATGTAAATTTTATAAAGTAATAATAATTAATATAAAAGTAATAATAAACTAGATTTTTTTTAAAAAAAATTATAAATTAATTTAAGTTTATTATTCATGAAGAACGAGGAACATACGTGACGAATCAGACTCAAGGTAAGGGAACCTTTCACCCTCCTCTTTTAGTCAAGGAATTATTTTATGTTATGTATTTTAATTTCAATTATAAAATGATCAGATATTTTATTATATATCCTAATTTCTTTCCATTTTATGTCCAAGTGATGAGGGACCCTTTTTTATCTCATCAACTCATTTTTTGAATTTTTAAGTGATGTCATTAGGCTGCCGAATTTTCATTAGGGAACTTTTAACCCAATTTCTATTCTTTGGGTTAATATTTTACTTCTTGATTATGTCATTATATGATTATGTGGGAAATGAGTTTTTATATCTTATCTTGTATTTATAGTTGATTTATGGGGATTTATATTGAATACACATAATCGATCTATATGAATAACAAAATGATCTTTGTAAGAGAATTTCTAAACTCAATTTTTACTCATTGGGTTTTAGGATTACTTAGTTGATTATATTATACCACGATTATGCGTGGAATCACTATTTATATATTTATGTTATAATTATCAATTCCCTTTGTGTGGATATACTGTTTCACTCATAATCACTCCATTGATAAATTCTTATGTCATTTATGCGATCTTTTTAAGGGATTTCGTCTCGATTTACATTCCAATGAGAATTATTTGTTGATATGCACCAATTCACTTTTCTATGGTGTATATACAACCCTTTGACATATGATATCATTAATCTCCTTTTTCACCTAATATTATATGTTTTTAACTCTATTCTTTATTTATTTCTATTCAAGTATTTTCTCACGTGGTAAATGACTATTTAACTAAAACATCATTTTAAATGTTTTAAAAATTTATCTTTCTCATTAATGTCCATGTTTTCAAATTGTTTAAGGATTTATTTCATTGAAATTAATGTTTTAGAATTATAATTTATATCAAAATTTTCAAAGTGGTATAGGACACTTTGATTCAAAAATCACTTTATTAAATGTTTTAAATGGTTTTTGAAATGGATTGAATATTTTAATATCTTTAATTGATTTCTTGTGATTGATGAGTGAAATGTTGATAATTTCTATATTTTATATGTTATGATTATATTATGGTTCTTGAGAATTGTTTACATATATGGGTGGTTTCGTGATAAACCAGGGGTGGGTGAGCCCTAGATAGATATAAAATTAATTGGGTAACATGAAAGAGGTAAACGTTAATGTTTCTCCTAATAGATTTTGGGAATATACTGTGATGGGTATTCTAAATGTAACTCCCTATGTAGCTTTGAAAGCTACAATGTAAGTTTGTTTTCCACAAGTTACCTTTAAGATTTATGATTTCTAAGTGTTATTAATAATTTTTATGATTTCATGGGGTATGTTAAATTGATTATGTTTTATGAGTGAAAAGTATGATTCTATTGATTTTCATGTATTGATGGACTAATTCTTTCTTTCCTTATTTTATAAACCTCACTGAGCTTTTTTTTTCTGATCCCAAGTTTTTAAATGTTTTTCCTTGGGTATAAGGAACGATAAGAGAAGGGAATTATTCAAGAATATTTATATCAAAAAAAGAATTCCTGTTTTATTTAAGGATTTTTATTATTATGAAAAAAATGGATAGAGTATAAGTGTCTACATTGTAATCTTTTGAGATGTAATGTAATATTTATTATCTAATTCTCTAAAAATCTAAAACTAAAATGATCCTCAATGTGAATTATTAACTTAATTCAAGATTATGTAATGTTTATGGTTGGGTAATTATAAATTAATGATAATAATTAATCTATTTGAGAATGATTTATCTTAATAAGAATAATTAAATAACTGAATTATAGTTTTATTAAATGCATAATTCGTTACATGTATGTGGATGATCATGAGATATAACAGACCTCTGTATGTAATTTTTTTCCTTTTAATTTATTATAAATTGTTTTTTTTCATGCATTCCATCTCTCCTCATTATTATGTAGGGGCCGCGTTCCCATGGTTTCTTTTATATAAACTCCCCTTTTTACCCCTCACGTGAATTTGAGTTAAAAAAATATGTAATGGATGGAGATCCCATGCTTGTGGAGGCGGTTCAAGTAAGGAGATGATGTGAAACCAATCCAAGGAGATACAATGGTGGATAGGTGGAAGGTTGTAGACACGAACCATAAATGGTTTATGGAATTTCTCCCCTAGTCCAGTGGTAGATTTATCAACTTTTAGATAAACTAACCATTAGAAGAGCTCATGATCGTGCCCTTTACATTATTTTATTTCTATCAGTTTCATGATTTTCATTATATATGTATTTTTTTGACTACATAATTAATGAATTAACAAGAACACAAGATTGAACTAAAATAAACCTAGCTTATGCGTACATATTATCAAGAAATGGTTAATCACTTAAGTAATTTTCTCTTAATATTAACAAGCATGTGATAAATATAATAAGAAAATTTACACATAATATATAAAAATCCATCAATAAAATATTAATTCATACTAATCCTTCTATTACTTGATTAATGGAAATACTCAATAAAACTAAGTGTTTGACCGACCCTTGTTGGGACACTTACGTTTATACAATAATATCTTATGAAAGTTTCAGGTTGACTTAACCATTGTACATGAAGAGGAGTATCCATTTCTAGATTTGGTATAAATTTCAAGGCAGGTGTTGAGGAAATCCAAGTCATGATTTTAGGATTGGGGAGTCTACTCAACAGATCAAGGATCTATAAGCCTATAGTTAGCAAAGACCTTCCTTCCTAAATAACTTAAAATAACTTAACCAACCCTTGTTGGGGTTATACGAAGGGGAATATGGATAATTTCCACTAGAATGTCCATGTAACTGGACATTTCAAGTTAAATAGTGATAGACATTGGGAATTGATAAAATAGTGAGATAATTAATAAAATTAATTTAGTATTTCTCATAAAATGTAATCAAGAAATTAATTATTATCTTCTTTTTTAATTTCATAATAAAAATGACAAGATGGTCAACCACACTATCCCTACAATCAGTACTGGATAAAGACATTATCCTCACTACCAGTAACTTCCGAGAATGTTTTAGATGCCTTTGGGTCATTCTATTCCATGAATAGAAATATTATATACCAGAGTCCTTATTACATGATCCTCATGCCCAAGAGGTGAGTGATAAAGAGTTCCTAGTCTATGAGAAACATATGAACAATGCAGTCGAAGTTCAATGTTTGATTTTATCATCAATATATAGTGAACTCATGAAGTCTCGTGAAAACATGGATACCTATAGCATGATTGATATCCTATGTAGTATTTACTAATAGGTAGCAAGAAAAAAATGGTTTGAGATATCAAAGGAACTATTTTAGAGTAATCTTGTAGAGGGTGTCCCAACTAGGCCTTACATAGTCAATCTTATTGGCTACATTGAGAACCTGAAGGTTTTAAGGATTAAACTCCCAAAAGAACTGGGTATCAATCTCATTCTCGCATCACTCCCTCAAAGATTCTCTAGTTTTGTTTTAAATTTCAATATGAAAAACATTGAGAAGTCTCTACCAGATTCTCTTATCCTCCTTCACCAAGTGAAAAAAGGTATGAAGCATGAAAATACTTCGGTCCTTATGGTGAATAAGAGGAAAGGTAAGGCGAAGAACATTAAGATGAAATATTCTTCACACCCTTCCAGGAAAATAAGGATCAAATGGGACAAAAAGAAACATGAAGATGTTTATTTCTCATGTGGAAACAAGGACCACTGGAAGAAAAACCACACCCAGTTAAAAAAGCAAGGGGGAAGCTTCAGGTGAGTTTTCTACGAAGTGAAATTTATCTGTTTCTACAAATTGGATATTTTATACAGCCTATGGTGCTCACATATGTATTTAAACATATTAACCATGTATATTCAAGAAAATTTACTAAGGGGAGGTAGATCTAGGAGCATCCATCGAAGGTAGACTTTCTATTTTAGTTGTCAGGGACTACCACCTCACGTTGCCGACTAGGATGATCTTGGTATTAAAAGGTTATTATTGCATTCTTTATGTAACAAAAAACATTATTTTTGTATCTATACTAGATACATATGTATTTATTTTCATGTTTAGAAATGAATTTTTCTTATTTTATAACTGTAGAATTTGTTTTATCAAGACACATTTATATACCAAACCTTTACGTGTTGAATTATACAAACCAAGTAATGGTAATCGATAACGAAGATACTTCACATGACTCATACCACACCCAACTTCGGCATCACAAAATAGGTTATTTAAATGAAAAACACTTTAAAATGTTACATCAAGATGGATATTTATATTATTTCTAATTAAAACCACTTGGGGAATGTCATGATTCTTTACAAGGAAAAACGACCAAAGCCTCATTTAGTGGGAAAGGTGAAAGGGCCAAAGAGCTTCTTGAATTGGTTCATATGGATGTGTGTGGACCATTTCCAATTGAAACAAGGGTTTGGGTACTCATACATCATAACTTTTACTGATGATTTTAGTAGATATGGATATATCTACTTAATGAGGCACAAGTCATATTCTTTTGATAAGTTCAAGGAATACAATAATGAACTTGAGAAACAACTTGGTAAAAAGATTAAGAAACTTCACTCAGACCGAGGTGGATAATATATTAATAAAAAATTCATTGATTACTTATGGGAGTTTGGGATCCTATCCCAACACAATCCTATTCAGATACCCTGGTGGAATGGTGTAAGAAAAAGTATGAACCCCACCTTATTGAAAATAGTGAGATCAATGATGAGTCATGAAAGTATTCCATTATCCTTTTGGGGATATGCATTATAAAAAGAGGCACACATACTAAACCATGTACCAACTAAATCGATAAATGGCATTCTATATGAGATTTGGAGTGTAAGAAAAGATATGTTATTGAATTTACATGTATGGGGATGAAAAGAATTTTTTAATGCCTCTTCAGATAAAAATATTTCACCCCACAACACAAAGTGTACCTTTATAGGATACCCCAATGAAATAAGGGGATATTACCTAAATTACCCAACATAAAAATAGTTATAGTGGAAATACATGCCATATTCCTTGATAGAGAGAAAATATCCAAAATATATAGTGGGAACGAGATAAACTTCGATGAAGTTAAGGCCCAAGGTATACAAGAGTTGGTCTAGAAGTAGATTCCAGAAAGCCCCATGGAAGAAACATCCATTCCAAAGACACAAGTACTACATAAGAGTACAAGAGATGTTAGATAATAGGAACATTATGGTTTTCTAGTTACTATGGATGATGAGTCATTATTAGTTGATAATAATTTTCCTTTAACCTATAAGGAAGCAGTAAGTGGTACATATGTTTCGAAGTGGAAAGAAGCCATGAATTTTGTAATTGATTCCATATACAAAAAACAAGTATGGATACCGGTAGATCCTCTAGTAGATGTAAATAATATTGGTTGAAAATGGGTAATCGAGAAGAAACTAGACATGTAAAGGAAAGGCAGTACCTCTAAGGCATGGCTAGTTTCAAAAGGGTTTAAACAACATTAAGGTATTGACTACAATGAAACCTTTTCACCATTTTAAATTCTGAAATCCATTAGAATTATAATGGCCATTACCTCTTGCAATGACTATGATATTTGGAAAATGGATTTCAATAAACCTTCAAGAAGAATTGTATATGACACAACCTAATGGATTTGTGACTCCAAATGATGCCAATAAGATATAAAAGTTTTAAAAATAAATTTATGGATTAAATAAATAATCAAGTACAAAGAACATTTATTTTGATGAAGCCACAAGAGAATTTTGGTTTATAAAGGAATAATGTGAGCCTAGTGTCTACAAATGGATTAGTGAGAGTGTAGTCATTTTCCTAATAGTGTATGTCGAAGATATATTGGAAATGAAATACCAGTCTTATAGTCTATTAAGGCATGGTTTAATAAATTCTTCACCATGAATTACTTGGGTAAGGCATCAAATATTATTGGGATAAGGATTCATTGTGATAGATCCAAGAGATTACTGCCCCTAAGTAAAAGTATATATATTGACAATATACTGAAGAGATTTAGTATGGAAAAATCCAAGAGGTGATTGTTTATTGAATCACATGACATTGATCTTTAGAAGAAAATGTGACCTCAAATGATTGAGGAAATAAAGAGATTGGGAAGGATTCAATATGCATCAACGATTAGGTCAGTCATTTATTCTATGTTATGTACTAGGATAGATGTTTCCTACACATTGAGTGTGGTAGGAAGATATCAAGATGATATAGGTAGCCACCATTGGATGGAATTCTGGAGTATCTTTAAGTATATATGGAATACTAAGGATATGTTCATAGTTTTCGAAGGATATGAGGAACTAGTCATTATAGGATAGGAAGATATTAGTTTCCATACTGATAAAGATGACATGAAGTCCCAAATGGGATACATATTCACTTTAAATGGAGGTTATGTGAGTTGGAAGATCTTAAAGAAATGGGTAGTTATATATTCTATAGTAGAGTCCAAGTATATCATAGCTTCTAAGGTAGATAAATAAGTAGTTTGGATATAGAGCTTTGTCGATGTTCTGGATGCGGTTCCCAGAAGTAATGATCCTATCACACCCTATTAAGATAATATTATAGTGGTGGCTATCACAAAATATCTGAGGTCACATAAGAAGACAAAGAACATACTTTTGAAGTACCATATTTTGAGGGATTTTTCTTAGAGAGGTGAAGTTTTAGAGAGAATCATTTCCATGGAAGAAAATGTGGCATACCCTTTGACTAAATCCTTAATTCTTCAGAATCATGATCATTATGTGAGGTATAGTGGACTAAATGTCATAGGCAGTTGTCTCTAGTCCAAGTGAGAGTTTGTTAGAGTTGGTATCCTTGAACCAACTGTTTGTACTTTGATTACATGAATAATAATAACATAATTTTCATTGTTCTTCATGACTATGATATAATTATATTCTAGAGTATTTGTCCCATTGATAAGGACAAAGTAGTTATACATTATTATGAGAGCCGTGAAGTGCTATGATAATATTCTTTAATATAGTTATGTGGTTTAATGACCTACTATGATGGTACACATAGTATATAGACTGTCAGGTGAGAGTAATCATAAGTAGATGTGACTTCTTCTCATGAAGTTTTCACTTAGTAATCTCCATGTTGGGAGATTATGAGACCAAATCCACGAGTAGGAATTTAGCTTGTTTTATTTTCATCGAATACTCATAATTGTGAGCATGTGTAATGGTCCTTATACTTTAAGATTATCATTAATATATGTCATTACTCGTTCACTTTGACTTACCAAAGAAAACCATCACTCCAAATGTTGGCGGGAAGTAGGGTACGTTGTGTGCATCATGAATGACATGTTATCAATGGATAATTTGAGGAAAGATTTGTATCTTCCATTTATGGAAGTTGATATCTCAACACTTTTATTGAAATATAATTTTCACCCTAGATTCCATATCCATGGTGTACTGATGAGTTTATTTCATGGAGTAAAAGAGTGACATATGAAGAATATAAGGTGATGACACTATCATGAAACCTGCATGCTGAGATATTGTGATAAAGAGATTATATTACACAATGACCATTTTTATGTGGATGATGTCATTGCGACTTTATGTTCTTTCTCCTAGGTTCCTTGACCCATTTCTAGATAGTAATCTTAGACTTTAGGCAAGCTCACAAAATAACAATGAGAAATAATCCGAGAGGGTCACACACTATGTTTTTTGGTGGGCTTGATTAAATTCTATTTTAATTTAATTAATGGAATAAATATTATTATCAAGACCTATTAATAATTTTATTCAATTTAAAATGATCATATAAATTAAATAAAAATTTATTCACCAGATTGTAAATAAAATATATTTATTTATTTTATTGAACATTTAATAAATATTTATTTACTATTTTTTTAATAAAAATATTTATTTAAGAGAATAAAATATTTTATTCAGGTTTTCAATAAATGGAAGAGGAGTTTGAACGGACCAAGACCATGTGTGTTGATAAATTAATTATTTACAAGTCGATAAATAATTTTTTCTAGTTGGCGAGAGAAATAATAAAATATTGTTATCATTATGTGGAAAAGGATTTCATTTATGTTCCCATTTTCCACAAGTTGACCCACCACAAATAATGTTTTTGTTATTGTTATTATGTGGAATGATTTTTTATCTAATATTTATAATTACACTTAATTGTTGTTTCACAATTAAATATTGTAACTGAAACCCCATTTCAATTAATTGTTAAGTACATTTATTAATCTAAACCCAGGTGAATTGAGAATGGTTGAGCCAAATTTTTTTTCTCTTGACTCCTCTCATCTATCCCTCTCAAGAATGAGATAAGTTCTTTAGGACCGAAGAAAAAGCAATCAAGAATGATTGATTCAAGACATTAACTTCACCACACCAGCACCTGGAGAACGAGTGGAATTTTTCAGATACCATTGGACCATGTGTGGATCACCGCTAGAGGGATTATACTTTGGATCATTGTAAGTGTAAGGAAGACAATCTAGAAAGGTCATTTTGTAAATTCAACGATATTCAATGAAGAAAGTACCAAAGACCCAAGTATTTAATTTATTTAGAAATTAATAAATTAATTGTAAAAATGATGTACAAGATACTATTTGTTAGATATGACACTTTTCTTATCTTTTTCTAAACCTTAGATTTTAATCTATGGATACTAGCATTCATTGTCGTATTGATCCCAGATTGGTCATCGATTGGAAGAAGAAAATTTGGTCCCTCCCAACCACCACACTTTCGCTACGTCCAAATACTTTAGACCCATATAAATAGTAATTTTATATTAGCATTTCATGTATATACTAATATATTCATGATGTTAACTTACCATTATAGCGTAGAAATATCTTCGTCCACTTAATAATGGCAATTTATATAGATTATTTGTTGTATCGAAAGGTTATATCTGATCCCAGTATATAATTAGAACCTTGAGATACTATGAAAATAATATTAAATATAGGTCCTTTGGTCTAGATACTTTATACTGAATGGACATAGTAAAATCATTACTATCAGGTGATGGGGGATCATAAGCATTGATACTTATTCTCATAAAGTTCTCACCCTATGATCTCTAGTAGCTGAGATCATGAGGATAAACTTTTCAATAGAAACACCACATGTTTTAGGCGTCATTGGTTTTTCTTATTGATGGTCATGTGTATTGTTCTCATAACATGATATCATTACTAAAATTTTATATTTGATATTATACTTTGATGTAAGTAAAAACCCATGATAATGAAATCTTGGTGAGGTAGATTGTGTTGGGTGAATCATTGGTGGTATGACATTGGATGAATGATCAAGATAGAATAATTCACTTTTGAGGCGAGAAAGTATTATATCTAGAGCATGGTTGATCAAGATGGTAGTAACATGATAAATCATTGGACAAGGTAGTAATAGGAAAGTCTATCTAGATAGATTTAAAAATAATAAATCAAGAAAGGGTGGTGACACAATTGTTCATCATTCTTTATTAAATATCAAAAGATAAAGTGATTATATTACAGAGTACCTATTTATAGGTTGGTTTTCATTGCTATGGCTATTACTTATCTTTTTAGGGGTCATGATGGGTTGTTAGAATCCACTCATGGTTAGTGAATACTATTAACTACTATCAAGATAATATCCCAAAGGGTTAAAAACACTAACACATTCAAGAATTTTCAACATTTAGGTGAATGGTTATATAGGACAAGGTGGGCCCTACCAAAACATCTGAGAGTTTTCCTTGTTATTTATCATGGATAAATAAATAAATAAATTATTATTCAAGTAAATAATAAATGTGTTTTATTTATTTATTAAGATTATTTAAATTTTTTTAAGAAAATACGAGGAATAATTTTATTTAAACGAATATTATTTTAATATTATTAGTTTATTTAATATTAGAGTGAATTATGAGTCAATTTAAATGAATCATTTTTATAATTTAATATATTTAATATATATTACACTTATGTGATAAAATATAAATAATATTTATGATGTGGTTTAGCTCTTCATAATTTTTTTATTAATTTATTATTTAGTGGACATTGATTTTCTGGGGGGTCGGAGAACCCTTTTAAGATATTTTATCGACCCACTATATAAGTAGGGGAGAGGAAATCATTTTTATGTGATGTTCATTCCAACAGAATGAGATATTCTCTCAGATACCACTTTCTAGAGATAGAAAGTCTCCCTATGAGCATTGATCCAATAATGCATTTGATGGATCGAAGGCACAAGATATAGGTGATCATCTCAATTCCAAAGGATTCATCAATGGTCCATTCAACACCTAAAATTTTATGAACTATGAGAATGTAGAATCTTGGTTTGAGTGTAGACAATCTAGATGGTTTTGGCATAAGATCCTTTGAGATAAAGTCACTAAATATGAGCTAAATTCAAGCACACTCCGATTCAAATGAGGTACTTGTTCTATTTAATTTCTACACTCTGTTTAATTCACACAAGATATGTAGGTCATACCAGGGCTCAGATTACAAGACACAAAATTTTTCATCGATTCAGTTATAAAATATTTTAAATCACTAGCCCAATGGATTCTACTAAGTACCCCTAAATATTAAAATCATAACCTGGGATTTCATCATAGGACTCCCCAAGACAACCAAAGGAAATGACATCATTTCAGTGATAGTTAATCACATTAAAAATTCATAACATTTAATTTCTACTAAGGAATATTTATCTATTGAACAAATCCCAAAGATATAAATAAGAGAATTGGTAAAATTACATGGAGTTCAACTCTATACTGTATCTGATCTAGATCTGAGGTTTACCTCAAGGTACAGAAGAAGCCTTCCACAAGTGTTGAATATGGAACTCATTTTCTATACTTCTTATCACCCTAAAACGAGTATCTAGACCGATAGAACCATCCAAACAGTAGATTATTTGTTTATATCTTTTTCAATAAATTTCCAAGATAGTGGGAGCAGCACCTTCCCCTATTAGAGTCATCATATAACAACAATTTACTTTCAAAAATTAAAATGAATCCTTATGAGGCTCAATTTGGGAAATAGTGTTAGACTCCAACATGATGGTATGAAGTTGGATAGAGGAAAATAATGGTACTTGAAATTTTCCAAGAGTTTATAGGGAAGGTTTAAATTATTCAATGTCATATAAAATCTTTTCAAATTCAAAAAAACCCCATGTAGACAATCATCAATGAGACCTGGAGTTTGAAGTTAGTGTTTAGGTGTTACTTTGTATATCACTATGTAATAAATTCATGTGGTTTGGGAAGATGGAAAATATTAGTCTAGGATACATTTACCCCTTTGATATCCTTCATCTCATTTGAGTGGTGGCCTATTGACTATCACTTCTACAAAACCTATCTCAAGTACATGATGTGTTCCATGAAACCCTCTTGAGGAAGTACATACCAAAACCCTAAAATGTACTTAATATATAGGTGTAACCATTAGAGAAAGTCATTTCATATGAGTATCAACTTTTAAAGATATTATATCATAGAGACAATGTTTTATGAAATAAGACAACTCACCTAGTCAAAATGTTGTACTAAAACCACAAGATTGAGTAAATAACATAGGTGCTAGAAAAGGCTATAAAGAAGAAGTAACCATACCAATTTTCACCTTAGTATGCAATATGAAATTTAAATTGAGAAATTATTTGAGGGGGTAAGAATGAAACACCCTAATTTCTATAAAAAGGAAAAGTATTATTGATAGCGTATGAGATACACAACACCGAGCCTAAATAAACCATGAATATTTTTGACCATAATAACCTAGACATTAAATTATTAGGTTATAAATAGTAATAATAAATTTATTAAATATATATAAAGGTATTAATTGATATAAACTTACTGATAAATTCTAAATTTATAAGCACTCAGTTTCTATAAATACATTTTATTCCTCAAAAATATATTTCCTTCAAAAATGTTTTTTACATTTATGATAAAATAATATAATTAATTTATGGAAATATTAGATATTTTATTTTATGAAGTTAAATAATTTTTTTAATCACACACACACACACACATATATATATTAACTTAAGGTGAAATTTTGGTATTTTTCAGAAAATATTGATTTTTAGTGAATGGTGACAAATACTAATTTTCTATTAAAACTATCATTTATGTTAAAAAATTAAATAATTCAAAAAGTACCATTATTATTTTAATTTAAATTAATATTAAAATAATTTTAATTTAATCTAATTAATTACATTTTAATCTTCTTTATACTATATTTTAGTATAAGTTTATTCAGAGGCTTAAAAAATATTTTTTATGAAAATTGTTATAAAGTGCATAATATTTATCCATTTTAATTAAATAAAATAATACCTACTATGGAATAATTTATGTAATATATATTTATATATATTATTTATAATTCATTTAATTATGATTAATTTTCATACATTTAATATAATATAATCATTTCCTTGAAAAATGCATTTGTCAGAAAACCTCTCTTTATCACTTTTGCTGGTTTTATTTTAAATTAAATTATATCACTTATGTGAATTTAATTTAATAAAATTTATTCTTTATATGCAGTCATCATATTTTATATTTTATAATAATTCAATCTATGTTTTTAGTCGTAATGAATGGTCAAAATGGTAAAAAAATAGTTATCGTGGTAAAAAATCAAAATGGTAAAAGTGATTAACCTTAGAGGTAAAGAGGATAAAAAGTTGAAATAATATTTATTTTTAGTTCTAGAGGTGTTTATATTCCTTATATCTCCTCTAATACTATATTTCTCTATTTTTAGGCACTTTTCTAGAGAATGAATTCCCATTATGGAATAGTTTTAGGTATTTACAATAATGTCACTCCTGCTCCCTTTTAAAAGGGAACCCCTCTCCTATCATATCCACACTTAAAAACCCCATTTATTCCACAATTAAATTACCAAATATATTACATAACCCCATTACCACGTTCTAGATGAATGTTTTTACTATAAATTCAATCTAGGGAGGCTTTAGGTATAATCCTAAAGATATGCTCCAAAGAAGATGTATCATAATTCACCGAGCATATTTTTTTATTTCTTATTCTACCACCATAAAATATTTTTCAACCATGATGTTATTATAACATAACTATATAAATTATACTATTATGTTATTATGTTAATTTAATAAACTAAATCCATCTCCACTTCCATCAAATGGGATATAAAACCACAATTCGTGTGTACGGCGGATTACCGCCTTATGAGTCGATGTAATTAATCCTCCATAATTTCCTCACAAATATATTTATTATGATATATTTAAATTTTATATATTATATTAATGAAATATTAATCACTCCAGAAAATTAATATATCATATACGTTCTTACCTAACCATCCATTGAAAATGATAGCGTCGTTTATCTATACGGTGAACTTCCGCCTCACGAAGTGATGTGATTTTTTTACAGAATTACATGAAGGTATATGTAAGTGTATTTAAATAAATAATATTATATTTATGATATAATTATCATTATTTAAAGATAGAATAAATCTATCCTTCTTTCTATCATAAATCATTGAAAAATGGAAATGTTACCCATGTGCACGTATAGATTTTTGTGTCCATGATTGTAACGTAGTTAATTTTTCGTGAAATATAGAGACCCGAAGCTTGACGTACATGAATATTACATTACATTTGCGGAATACTTAGTACATAACAAAAACACACACACAAGGATCGTAATAGTTTAGTGTCTTTGGAAACTCGGAACATAATCTTCTAATCATGGTGAAAGATCTTCAATATCTCCCATAAATATCTTCCCTTTTTTTTACCTAAAACCTTTCTTTATATCCTGGGGAAAAGAAAACATAAAAGGGTGAGCTAAAATGCTCAGTAAGGGTATACAAAAGAAAAATAAATCACATCATATTCATAAGAACATAACTTTTGGAAATCTTAACCTGCAAAAGAGTGCATAATTTCATAACATGGGATAAATCATGGCAGTGAAATGTAATCACAATAATCATAACTTAAAACATGAAACTTTGTGGCATTCACACATAATCATAGATAATCATTTCTTTTTAGTCAAGACTCATTTCCAAGACTATCTTAGTGGACAAAGTCCCTTTCTGAATCGAGTAACCCTCGTTTCAGTCCTGTTTCACTGAACCGGTATGACCTACCATTCCAGCCATGTCTATCTCATGAGATATGAAATCTTTACCCAATGCATTGGAGGGAGATATAGGTCCCACCCATCTTATAATGAATCCTTTCTTATGTGTGCCACATAATCATAAACCATACATCATAGCGTAACCCATGTAATAAAAATGGGATTCTTAAACAACATGACATCATAAAACAATTCATATAAGATAAAGGAATTCATAAAAAATATTCCATCACAACATGATCAAATCAATGTAATAATATGGATAAAAACAGAACCCTTTATTATCTTAGATGGAAAATAATTTTGATAAAACACTTGAACTCCATTCTTGAGGAAAATATACTTTCTTCTTCAAAAACATTTTTCCTTTCTTAACATGTCATATGACTTTAAAATAAAAGAAGTTTATTAAAAATAAACTTGAAAACTTGTAAAGGAATCTTCTTGGAAATAATGTTTTAAAAATCCATTCATGCCGTATAAGTTAAAAATAACATTCTCCTCGTACTTTTGTCGGAAAAGTCAAAAAGTACCTTATATGGTAACCAAAGGAAAGATTCCATTCATACAATGTGGTAAAAAGTAAATAAAGGGTAAAAATGCCTTTAAACATCCATGGAAGAATGGTAAACATTTTATGAAATCATTTTTAGAAATCATGGTCATGGATGATAAACATAACCCCAGTAAATACTTACGTATAAGCAATCTCAGATAAAAATGAGATTGAAACTTTATCCCTTACCTTAGGTCCGATTTGCTTCGTAAGTGTCCGAACCTCCTGTATAATGATTTAAATAATGTCATTGACTTATTACAGAATCATATTCATTGTTATTATATCATATATGGTTCACTTATGACTTTATATTACCCGTTCTTTTGTAAATTCATGTTAAAGTAGCGTTTTGGGTAAAATCATCTCATTTGTCGTTCATGTTTTAACTTGTAATTATTCATATGATTACTTAGATAATTATTACTTAATTACAGAATATAAAACATGATTTATATATAATATATATTAATAATATATATATATATATATAATATATCAGTAAATGAAAAGAAATACACCGTTCATGGAGACGGTAGACCGTTCGTACGCATGAACGCTATTTTCGTTTCCTTATTGAGTTGAATGGAATTAAGTAGATGACATAAATATATATAAAAATAAATCCAGTAGCTTTATAATGTCATATATTTCATTATTATTGCTTATATATACTTTATAATCATTCTTAAATGGTTAACATGGAGAATGAATCTCATCGCGTCGTGGAGACGGTAGTCCGTACGTACGCACGAGCGATGATATCATTTCCATGATTATTGAATTGAATTGAAGTGGATGATAAAATATATCAGAATCATTATTATGTTATAATAACTATGTATAGTTATTCTTTACACCATAATACCCATCCATGTAAGGTGTTGGTGGAAAATAGATTACACCACGGCGTGGAGACAGTATTCCGTACGTACGCACGCGCGGTGATTTCATTTTTCCGTAGGATAGATAGAAGGAGAATTAGGGTTGTTTCATATTTATAATAACATATAAGTATATGAGTGATACTGATGTTATTACTTCATAATGAAACAACCTTAGAAGAAGAAGTGGAAGAAGAAGTAAAGGTGAAAGAATTGGTAACGGAAATTACCTCTTCTTTGAAACCCCTCTTTGAATACTCCACTTAGGGAACTATGATTGTTCTTTGAAGAAGACCAGGACCTCTAGGATTATTCTAGGGAAGTGGAGAAGGGATTTTGGCAGGGGTTGGCCGAGCTTGAGTGCTCAAATTGGTGTGAGGAGGAGGGAGAGGAGGTGTCCTTTTATAAGGGAGGAGAGGGGCACCTTAGGAATATCTCAAAATATTATTTTATATTAAAGTCAAAATCGGTTTATAATGGTTCCAAAGGGTCTTATTTCGAAGATAAAGTGGAGATGGGTCGAAATCCTATCATCCAATAGGAGTTAGACAAGTTTAGGGTATTATTTTAACCTTATCAATTAGATTTAACTCTAAGTTAAATAATTTAACTTTTACTGTGTCTTTTTGTTTTCTTTCACTATATGGTTAATACACTTACTATAACATGCCAAACGAACCCCAAATTGTATATTATTAATACATATATCTTTATCTAAGTCATTTGGCCGAACCTTAGATTTTTAGGAATAAAATAACAATTAATAATATAATATTTGATTTAAAAACTATTTTGTGTCAATTTTGACACTATTTGATATATGATTTTTGTGAAAGTCATAACAGAATTATATGTTCAAACCAAGTTTATTAAATCAACAATAATATATCATAGTAACCTAGAAAATTAGTGTAATTCATAAAAAGTCTCAAATTACATTTATTTTGGTGTTTATAACATCAATTATGTCAATATTTCATTAATAAGATAATTACTGCATCATCATTGTGTCATAAATAAATTAAATTATTTAATGTCTAAAAATTACAAATAAAATACAATTATTTAGGAAATCTTTTTATCTTTCTAATGAATATTTATAGTCGAATTTATCTTATGTATAACCCCATATTAAAAATGTTTTAGTAAATAAACTTTGATTTTAACTCTTTTAACCCTTCTTTAAATAAATTAATAATAAATGTCCTAATCTAATCCAAGTGGGCCTAAATGGTCATATTATATTCATAAGGTTGTTTTTGGTCGAATTAAACTTATCCAATAGAATTAGGACATGTGTTAGGGTAATAGTAATATCATATTTACCCTTAGTTACCCTATTTACTATTAACCGCGGTAAAAAAAAGTAAAAAGTTACTATTCACCAAAAATTATTTTCATCTCATTGAACCACATTTTAGTCCTTGATATTAATCGTGTCTCTCGGATTTTCGAAATTCCATTCACAGAAGCGGTAAAATTATGTTTTATGAAAAATTCAGTTTTTTAACTACCACTTAGTAGTTTCACTATTCATCAAAAATTGATGTTTTTCAGAACAATGCCAAAATTTCATCCTAAGCTATATTTCATATTCTGAATTCAAAAATGAAGTCTATTTTACCAAATTCATAACATATAAGTTGCATTAATTAATTTTATAATTAAATCCCGCTGTTAAAACAAATAGCGTGTTTTTAAGAGATAATAAATATCAAAAGGTTGAAACTTGTTTATAAGTGGTTTAAATGTGAAATTACATCCAATGACCATTATTGTATTAAATTGTAAAAATATATTCTAAATATACTTTAAAACCACTAAAATTAATAATTTATCACTATTAATTATTTCGATTGAAAAAGTTGTTTTTAATTAAAATTTAGTAATTTTCACTATTCATCAGAATATGAAAGTTATCCGAAAAGTACCAAAATTTCACCCTAAACTAATTTCGATATTCCGAATCCAAAAATGAAGTCCATTTTGAAAAATAGAATTTACAAAATTTCAAAAAGTGGTTATTACTATTCATAACGGTTAGTTTTAATAATATTTTAATAGCATATCGTTGTTTAGTAAAACTCGGTATTGCGTACTACACACACTATCAAGGAAGGTCGTGATTGCGTGTAATGAAAGGCAAGTCAAGGATGCGTGTTGTGCAAGCTCCTTTTGGTGTAGCGTACAACACAAGACATTAATAATATTAAAAAGAATATTTTTCATAAAATCTCGGGCTGTTACATGAAAATCCTTCATTATTGGTTTTAAAATTATATTTATGTATAAAGATGATAATTATGTCATGATTAATATTATTTATGTTATTAATTAACAATATCATTGAACTTAGTCAATTTTCTAATGTGTTTTTGGACATATGAGTCGAACATTGTCAAAACATCCAACCTAAACCAAAATAAATAAGTAATTGAATATAAAATGATAATAAATAAAATAAAAGGAATAATAAACTTAAAAAAGTTCATAATAAAGATAATAATTAAAATAAACTTATTATCAAGGAATATAAATAACACATGTGATGAATCAGTCTCGAGGTGAGGGATCTTTTTAACCCAGTCTTTTCTTCAGGTTATGACCATTTTCTCTCTAACTCACTTTATATTCCTTTAAAGTCATGGAATGGGTATAAATTATGTATATATATGTATTTCATATATATAAATAAATTATTCTCTCCTACTTTAATGGGGTAATACATTATTTATCTTCATTTATCAAATTCCTTCATTATGAAGTTTTCTTTTATTATGATATGAGGAAAAATTACGCAACCCATTCTGTTTACATGGGTAATTAGTATGTTATGACTTATTATTTATTTAATTTATGTGGTATAGTTAGATCATGAACATGATATTATGGGTGTTTCTATAGAGTTCTACAATTCATTGGGAAATGTTTTAGTCTCACGAGATGTCATGTATGGAGTTTGGGATTAAACCAAATCTATTATTGGACTTTGTGCACCATGTGATATTGTATATAAAGATATCCTTGACACATGTTTATGTAATGTTTTATGTTTTTGTGACATTTAATATTTACCGTGATCTTATGATACCATGTTTTTTATGTTATACTTCCATGTGATTACTCATGCGCCTTCTCATTTATGATATCATGTTATACCTTTGACTCGCATGTTATGTTTCCTTATCAGGATTATTACTTTATTGTAATTTTTAGTTCACACCTTTCTTTATGTATTACCTTGGTTATCCTATATTGTTTTATAATCTAATCATGAAGAATAAATTTAGGAGGCCATGTTTTTATTTCATTTGATGTATTATGAACCTAGTCTTCTAAATATACTGGGAAAAACGTTATTTGGGGTTATACTTGTGGGATATTTATTCTTAAAAATCATTTAATTATACGAGTAAATGGAATGAGACACTATATTTAATGAATTTCAGGAGAATAAAATTGATCAATAACTAGTAAATTTGGTCTAAGGGACTTTCCAAAATATTTTTATGTTAAATAACACGAGGAGGATGATAAGAAGTTACTTAAATAAATATTATCATCAGACCCACTCAACCATGGATAGAGGCAATTCATAAAAAACACATGCATGATGGAACACTTGTAAGGGGTAAATAAAAGTTAGATTAATCATAGAATATCTTTTTGGAATGTAACTTGTAACATTATTTCACCATCCTAGAAGAAGAAGAATTATCACCTTATATCTTTATATAGTTATAGAAAAGGAAACCACCTCGTTATGGGAATATGAAGAGAATATGGATGATCCTGACTATCCACTTACATATATAGTTACCCATCTATAAGAGTCAGGGATAAATGAAAAACCATTTGAATCCAAACCAACTTAGTGATTCAATAATTTCTTGTAATCATATTCATTTGATTTTATTGAAAATAAATTAAAAATTAACCAACCATGTCTAGATTTTATAGATTTTTAAAACACTTAGTTTTCCTTAGATAATGAAAATAAAAATTCACATTATGAATAATAAATAGAGATCCTTGAACCTATTTAAAGCATACTAGATAGGGTAATTAAGGAGGTCCCAATGGATTTTCTAGAAGAAAAATAATAATAAAGGTGTTATTAATGAATGGAAAGATCTTTATATCAATATTTAATGATTTAATTTCATTAAAATTAAATTATTCTATGAATATAACCTTAGAAAAACTATTAAGGAAACATATAATTATCATTCCCTAGATGAAACAAACTGGCCCTGGATTATCTAACATGTCACTCGACCTAGCTCTCTACTAGTTCTTAAGGGCCTTCACAATCACCATGAGCTATGAATTAGTTCTCATGCATAAAAAATGTAGGCTTAGGAATAATTTATTTTATAGATAAAAATATAAATAAGTATACAAAATGATAAATAAACAATACAAGCATGGTGTTACAAAATAATCATAAAATAACTTACAACATGCTTGTAATGAAAAGAAGGTAGAAAAAAATATAATTACTATTGAATATAAATACACTAGATAGAATTGGACGATACAATGACCCAAAAATAAAATAGAACAATAAAAACTATAATGGAACCTCCATGTGACTCATTGTCTCTCAGCACATCATAGTATGTCCAATAGTGGACCCAATGATTATTCAAATAATGAGATCCATATCGAGCACCTGAAGAAAAAAAATAAGAGCTACATACACAAACATTTCAGTTTATATACAATGTATGAGACAAGAATTCCCACAACGATTTCACTAAATAATATATCGAGTTCCTTTTATATTAAAATC
Source organism: Viscum album (assembly GCA_963277665.1). Classification (NCBI taxonomy): domain Eukaryota; kingdom Viridiplantae; phylum Streptophyta; class Magnoliopsida; order Santalales; family Viscaceae; genus Viscum; species Viscum album. The sequence continues at coordinate 1,919,882,013 of OY728152.1, forward strand.
CATAAAGTTTAGTTTGATCATACTTTATAAAAATTTACTTTTTACATGAGTATGAATCACGAAAAAAATAATTATCTATTTATTTCTTTATAAAACCAATGTAAAAAAATTTAATAATAAATGAAGCTCATCCAAAATGAAACCATATGTTTAAAAACAATTAATAAATAAAAACATTCCATGAATATTAAATTAAAAAATAGTACATTTTAAATAATATAAAAACAATTGTTTCCTTCCTCTTTTACAAAAAAATCTCCCAGAAACCTTTTTAAAACAAACACAAATTTCTTTTATAAAACTACACCTTTAAACCATTTTGTAAATAAGTTTAAAATGTAAAACAAAATTATGATCAAAATATGTCATATGACATCATGAAATATATATATATCAATTAAAAAAAATAAAATGACCAATAAACAAACCAAGTATCCATGATATTTAATTCTAAGTGATACAATTAATATGATTTTATCAGGATCCCCTAAATTATACTCTGAAAAATATAATAATCATGGGTAAATAACTTGGGAATAACATTAATTACATCATACCTAGTCTTATTAAGTAAAATATCTCCTGGGTACCCTATGTGAAATCAAAAAATACCTCTCAGTACCCCTTGAGGTCACTGTGTACAAAAATTAACCCCAAGAGGGTATAAATTTCCTAGAGAAATAGATTGTCCACACAAACTATGATAGAATAACATCAATCAAAACCTACTACTTAGCTAACTATATTTCCCATTATATAAATAAAATGAGGTGATCAACAACAATCAATGAGGTTATCACACACATCACCATTTTAAAACAAAAATAGTGAACCTCATCTCACCTCCAACACCCTCACACAAAAGAACCCATTCCATATCCATGGATAAGAATACATATAAAAAAATATCCAATATCCTCCTTGGGGACACAATCCATAATAAACATAACACAAATGAATATGAATTAAAATTAGGTCAACCAAAACTTCAAAACAACTCCTTTTAATAAAGTTCCAAATAGGACTTTAAAAAATACTTTGAATTCCAAGCTATTTTACAAAATTTAACCTCAACCATTTAAAACATCTTTGAAATAAACTTGTTCTAAGAACCCATTTGAAATCACCCATTAAATTTTTAACTATAGTAATCCCCTTTTAAACATAACACATGATCTTTCAAAAATCATGTAGTGAAAAACACCTTTCTAAAGCCTTTAAATCACTTTAAAAATCCACTCAGAAATTTTATCAAATCCATTTCATGTGAAAAGACCATTATAAGTGTCAAAATAATTTTTAAACCATTTTCCATCCTCAATTTTGTAATACGTATTAGTGTGATTTATAAATAAAAGTTATTTAAAACATTAAATCATTTCAGAGAATGTAATAAAAAGGAATAACAAAAAATATATACCTCATGAAAATAAAACCATATTAAATGCCTATCACCTTTGTTGGAGAATGATTAACCAATAATGAAAACATCCTCTAAAACCCTAGACAAACCAAATTCCCATAATTAGAACCATTCTAAACATTAATATCAACTTGAACTATGATTAAGGCCATGGAGGAGAGAAAAATATTAGGAGAGTTCAAGGGGATAAGTGAGGAAGAGGAACAATAGGAATAATACCTTGAGAAGACTCTTAAAATAAATTATATAAGGCTTAAAATACATGGATGAAGAAGATAAGGAGCTCCAATGCACACTATATCCTAAACAAAATGATAGAGAAGAATAGGGGATATTTGAACCCTTTTAATTTGAGAGGGGAAAACGTATAAATTATAATTTTTTAAGATCATGGGAAGCTTATATGGTTAGGAAACATAGTTTGGTATACAATATTCTAATTATATGGGTTTAGTTTCCAAATAAAAACACTCTTTCATGGTTTGGAAACACTATTTAACAACCATGAAAAATTTATCTATTAAAAACTACATATCTCTTCATTATTCTCACATGGTTACTCATTATTGTGTGTAAGGAATACACCAAGAAACTCCCATGAAAAAGGTAATCCACATGTTTTTAATTTGAACTCACATAATTTATACTAAATCGTATATTATCTATGTGGACCAATTTTTTTGTGTTTAAAATGAACTAAAAAATATCCCCGTGTAAAGGATACCATGAACTCTATATAAAGGTGACCCTAGATGATTTCCAAAACTTTTAACAGAAGTAAATACCCATTCAATGGTAATGAACAATGTTTAGTAAACCATGTGGTGACCTTATGCAAACATTTTACGAAGGAAAACTTTTATAAACTTTAAAATGTTAACCAAAACCCTCCAAAAATTAGATTTGGAAAAAATAATGTAAAATAATATATAATAGTAAATAAAAACTGACATAGGGGTGTCCTAATTATCCCCACTATTCCACTTTATTCCCACATGAATAATCTTGTAGAATCAAAGGTAATAGAAAAATAGGAAATCCCAAGAAATTTTTAAGATCAAGGAAAAACTGAATAAGATCGATCCACCAAAAACCATTAAAATACTCAATAAACAACATCAAACTCTAGTATGATCCAACTATAATCATCTAAGGAAGAAGCCTTAAGTAATTGGAGAACAAACATGGGTCTCACCATTATTTATCATTGGTCTAAATTGGTGAAACAATAATGACCTCTCATAAAATGAGAGTATCAATAAAGAAACTATGATACCATAAAGCATTAAGGAAACCATAAAAATAAAAAAACCTTAACCAGCCATAAAAATGGCTCAAATATATAAAGGGGACACAACCACAAAAAGGTAACAACCAAAGGCCACAAGTCTGAGCCCCAAATACCATCACATCACAAGTAATGGGAGAAACACATCTAATCATGAATATTCATTGACATGGAATAACATGGTTCTAACCTTAATCCATGAAACTAAATAGAGGGTAATTCAGGTTCAAAATCATGAAACACCATCTCATGATAGTTCGTAAAAGAAAATTTCAACTCAGTAGTACCCATAGATAACTCAAAACAATCCAATCCACTCTGTAACCCTATGAATGCACCCAAGGCATCCCCTTATTCAATCCATTAGAAAAACCCCATGAATATATTTTAAAAAAAATCTAGTATCATAAATCCATCAAAAAAGAACAAATAAGTAGTGATGTATTAAAATCACAAGAAATCACTACTCACATGAGAGTAATTTATAAGGGGAACCAAATAATATGACAAATGATTACCACCTCAAGACCTCAACCACTCTAAGCTTCTCAAGGATTCAAAAAACTGATCTTCATCTGAATTTATATAATCTAAAAAATGCATCCACTAACTAATCCATATTATACTACTATAGATGAACCAAATGATCATCTTTAACCATGCCATAAACTCACCCCATTTTGTCACTCCAAAAGAGGGATTAATAACTCAATGGTTCCTCCACCTGCACTGTCTTATGATGAATTCACTAAACAAATATAATCTAAAATAAGTCTCATATATTCAATGAAATATATGGAAATATAATAATGAAATCTTATACTCTATTTAAAGTTTGGTAAGTGAAAAATAAAATGTGTACTACAACCATCCAATGGGAGGATTCACCCAAAGGGTAATTCCTAAAAATAAATCTTTCTACCTTTCATCGAAAAATTTCTTGGAGGTTAATTTTGAACAAAATGAAACATTAATCCTACCAATCCATGTTTTCCAAAAAAATCAACTAGTCCCAACAAACCAAAGAAAAAAATAAAAAATCACACTTAAAAAACCCATATCCATTTCAAAACACTCCACCCATTCAAATTATTAAAACACTTCCTAATTATCACTTAAAAAATAACCATTCATGATAACATTATCTATGAGGGAAAAAAATCCTTTTATAATTTAATAAACAACTAGTTTGAAAAACAAAACATCTTCCTAGATTTATAATGAATTTAAACATTTTTAAAAACATTTTTTATAAACCAAATCCATTTTATAAACAATAATAAAGGCTTCATTTCAATTTTTTTATGAAATCCCTCCATTTTGAAACTACTTTTCTAAAACAACCATAATAAAAAGATGTTCACAAAAAATCAAAAAAAATTCTTTCCACACCATAAAAATATCACAAGACTCCCTTGAAATCACCCCTATCATTGTAAATCACTCAATGGTAGTTTAAATTTCATACCAAAATGGGATTCTAGAACATGATTGACTCAATGACATGGTTTTATGGACCATTGTCCAGTAATCTGTTAATCCCTAAAACATTTATGAGATCAATCATTTGGTCGTTTCCCAGTTTATCAATATATGTAATCTATCCTCATTTAATTAATCATATTTTACATATTCACCAAAGGTAACTCATATAATTTCATTGATGATCAATAATCACCAATCTAAAAAACCATAATAATCAAAATCAATCCATTTTTTTCACTACCTATAGTAACTTGAGTGTCATCATAAAGGGTAGTGATCAATTACCTGTTTATGACCAACCTCCCATGCCCCAAAGATAATATTAAATCCATCCTACAATGAAACTCTCAACTAATAAGAGAGTGTTTCAAGAACCTAGGTCTATATTTAGAAACCTAGGTTCTGATTCCATTTCTACTAAACTATCCTAGGTTGACTTGACATGTCACTTGACCTAAATCACCACTAGTCTTGATGATCACTTCTGATCCCCACGGGTAGGAAACTAGTTCCTAAGATTCAAAAATGAACACTTGGGTATGAATTTATCGTTATATTATAATATAAATAATATATATAAATATATAATGAAACAATCCAGGCATGATGTATTGAAATAAAAACCTACCCAAATACATACAACATAATTATATAAAAAAGATGGTGGAAAAAATATAATGAGTATAACATATAAATACACTAGAACAAATTGAATTATACATTAACCCGTAAATAAAACAGTACCTAAAAAACTCTAATAGAAACTTTATGTGACTTAAATTCACTCATCAAATCCCATCACATCCAATGATAGACCCAACAAGCATCTAAAGAATGAGATCAATACTGGGAACTTGAAGAGATAAAATAAGAGCTGTATAGACCCACATACTAGTGTATATGTAAGGTGGCATACAAAAATGACCAGTATGATTTAAATAATGAATATATGTATTTTTTTAATACTAATATCCATAAATTATTATTTGATCATACTTTATAAAAATAGGTTTTTTCTCATGAGTATGCATGAGGAAAAAATAGCATTTTATTTATTTCATTCACAAACTAGGGTAAAAACTTTTAGGAATAAAGGAGTTTCAAACATCCAAAAACCATATTTTTAAAGACAATTAATAAATCGAAAATTTCATTTACAACTTATTTTAAAATATAAAAGTTGAGACATCAAATCATAACAAAATAATCATTTCCTCCTCATTTCCCAAAACATTTCCCAAATGAATTTTTAAAATAAACCCCACTTTCCTTTATTTTATCACACTTTACAAGTAATTTGTAAATTAGTATGAAAGGTAAACCAAAATAATGATAAAAAAGTAGTAACACCTCAAAAAACAAGTACATCAATGTAATAAAATAAAGTAACCAACAACTAAACCAAGGTTTCATGCAATAAAATGTTTGGGGATAAAATCAATGTGTATGTATCAGGATCCACTAAATAATTCTCATATAGATCTAATAATCACAAAATATATACTAGGATCAAACATGAATGATACTAGACTTTATCTCTTGAGGCCACATCTCTCTAATCCCCATGTGAAACTAGAGAATACCTTTTAAAACCCCTTGGCGTCATATAGTACCAAAATAAAGACATAGGTTGGTATAAAATTTATAGTCCACTTGAAAACCTACAAAATAAGTAAACTCCTATGATGTGGATCATATTATTAGTTTTACAGAAATGGACCTTGAATTTACAGGCTCATGGGTTCAGTGAGTCTGGTCATTTTATGATCAAGGTGGCCTTCAGATATCAGTGAGTAGAAAGACCCAATTTCAGCTAGTTTCATAGTGAATAATTAATTTGGGTTTTAGATTCAGTATTAGATAGATTCTAAGCATAACTATCAGACTCAATATGTTTTTTATGTGATTTGAAGGTGTTTTATAATAATGGTACACTAATTATCGGGGTAAGAGAACGGTGGATGGTTTGGTTGTTTAAGGATCCAATCATGGAATTAAATTGAGTTCCAGGTATAGACTTTGTTTTGGGCATTGGATTATCTTGGTATTCCTTTGAGATTTAGTACATGATAATCAAGTTATGAGATGTAATGTTTATGGGAGTAGTTGACCGTTTAAAAAAATAGTTGGGAAAAGGAGTTCTAGTTGGTGTTATCATGTATAATTAGGTGTAGGGAGGTGGAGACTACACAAATAGTGTCATAGATGAATTTATTGATGAAACCATGATGTCTTGGGATATAAAACTTCTACTAATTTATATCTCAATGATTCAGTGATGGTGAGGAGGAGTAGATTCGTTTTTTAGAATAATGTGCATCGTTCTTGGGTTTTCATAATGAAATCTCTTTCAGCATTCTAGATAGAGCATGGTGAACTAAAAAAGAAATGGATACATGAATTGGTTAAGGATAATTGTTGAATGGAAATTTAGGTTTCTTAGGGATAATAAGTGATACAGTTGGGAGATTTTAAATTAATCTCTTCTTTTTGGTTTATAAATTCTAGAGTGGATTTTAATTTTGACTTTAGATCACGATTTATTTTAAAAAACTTGGTTTATATTTGAATTATGATATTTTTATCATACATAGTATATTTTTTAGATATGGACCGAGACCTAGGAAGTTCCAAAGGTGTACTAGTGAGTCTAAGGAGCTTCAAGTCTAATTTTAGATGTTTTAGAAGGGTTTTACCCCTATGCATGATTACCACACTATTGTGAAAACCAATATTAGTGAACTATGTGTTGTGGTTTTTTATAGGTTAATGGTACACAATTATAAAAAAACCTTGAAAAACCCACAATTTAGTTTCAACATAAATTCAAATAGTTAGAACATGGTTTAAAAATCCATGCAGTAATCGTGAAACCATTTAAAAATGTCAAAATTATCAATTACCCCCATGATCCTTTAATCCTTAACCCATATTTTCCTTCTACCTCACATGCATTCCCATTTGACCAAACTCATACCCTTTACTCATTCATAACCCTTGTATTGGGGTGATTTTTTGGTGTGATATTTCAATGATTTGAGGTGAGTTATTCCCCCATACTTTCTTTATTTTTATCCTTTCATCATCTAAAATTTTGGATGATTTGTATTAGTGTTTTTGGTGATGATTTCACTGTATAATGGTGAAATCATCTGATAATAATGGAGATTTAATATTATGTAGTTAGAGGAAACCCTAGTATAAGGTCTACGTATCGTTGCATGCCGTTTTGGGGGAGGTACATTGTTGTATGAATTTTATTTACTTTTTATCCGAAATTTGGTGAAATTATCTATGTAATCAAATGTAATAAATGGTATTTTAATTTATTTGTTTTGATAGAATATACATTTTATACCACACCCTATTTCCCAAGGTTTCGGTGAGCTAATGTCACTTGGTGTGTTTTAAATAATTTATGCATATTTGATTTAAATATAATTAAATTGTAAAATAAATAAATTTATTAATTTTTGAATAATTTAGAGCCTCATGTGGGTTGATTATGGATTGTTAGACTTAGATTATCTGGATTAATTATGACCAAAATTAGTTTTAAAAGAGATGGATTCAATTTTGTAGGTGGTCACTATATACTTTCCCCATGGTATTATGCATGGTTTATGTGGTGTGTATATGTGGTATCACAGCCAAGGGTGATAAATATTTTATTTAAATAAATATTTATTTGTAATTAAATTATTATGGAAATACACAAGTATCAAGGGAATAAATGGACCCCTAAGAACTGGCTTGATACCTCGACCACCGATAGCCAGTGCTTGACTATTGAATGAGAGACTTGAAATGTATGAACCTTGAGGGGTGTAAATGAAATGAAATGATATTAAAAAGAAAAAAGAAGTAGAGAGATTTCATCACTTAGTGATATTTGTGTAGAGGAACATGATAAATAGGAATGATTGGCTAAATTAGGCCATGAGATAACATTGAGATACCCGTATTGGATTAAGTGAGATGATTAAAGAGTGGAGTGAGTGTTACAACCCCACTAGTAATTTAGTATTTGAGTGGATGTGTCCTAGGATGGTTTAAGTATAGGTTGGGAAAGTGGAAAGACCTAGGATTTTATTGGGATATGTTAAATTCATTATGATTTATTTCTAAGATTAATTCCATGTGACTATGCCTATGAGTAAAATAAGGTTGTATGATGATCATGGTGATGTCAAGGGTCATTATGCCCCCTAAGTGTTGGGTGTTAACCCAATAGATGAGAATGGGATAAGAGAGCCAATGTAGGGTGTCTTTGTTATAGTGTGTCCTAGGGGACCTTGGTGGGTGAACCCCTGTGTTATATACCAATTAATAGGGTTAACATGAGAATGAGTTGTGGGGATTAAAAGTGTTACCTTATAGCCCAAAGAGATTATGTGATCCTGATATGGCTATAGTGATGAGTACATGTGATAGTGTGTGTGGAATGAAATACCATATAAAATTATGAATTATTTCTTAGGATATCACATGGTATTCATCCTTTAGGTCTATTTGTAATATCCAAGTCATGTTACATGGGATTTGGACCTCAGGTGTTTATGGAATTCCTAGGGCTAGTCACTTGGGATTCAACTATTAATCCTATTACATTTTAATATGATCTTGGGGAGATATAATTACCCCAATAACTATGTGATATGATTCTTGAGAGAGATTATTATCCCAATTTTTATTGGATTTCCTAGGATTTACACTTATGAAGTGGATGTATTCCCAATTCTAGATTTCCAAGTATTGACTCACAAGAATCAGCTATATTCTTGATACAATATTGCCTTCGATTTACTCCAAGTAATTAACTATATTCATGATATGTTAGATTTCCTTGGTTTAATCATAAAAATTTTCCTTGGTAATTTTACTATTGATTTTTTCTGGTACATAACTGTGAATTGGCCCACGAGTCTATGTGGGTTTACTAGGTTCTTACCTAGGAATCGGCCAATGATTCTATGTGTCTTGACTGGATGTTTACTCAATAATCATATGTAAGTTATATTATATTAAATATTATTTTTCATGTAAATCATATTTATTCCCAATAATAAAGGATTTACTATGATAACATCTTAATAATTAGTGATTGGATGTGTTCCTATAGGTCCTTTGAGCCCAATGTTATGCTCAGAGACCCCCAACACTGGCCAAAGCATCTATATTTGGTCTTGACTTTCATGTTATAACATTGAGATAGAAGATGGATATTTTTATTTATACTTCCATAGTTTAATTAATTATTCAAATTAAAATATCACATCTTCATTTACTACTTTACTAGTTATGTTTGGGACCGCATTGTTTGTGCCCTACTAAGTTGTACTCACACCCATCTTAGGAGACCATGAAACATTGGAACTTGAGAAAACTTAATTGATCATTGGTCCAAATTGGGAAGAGGCCTAAATTATCTTTATCTTGTGGAGTAACATGGAAGAGAATGGATATTTGGCTATGGAGTCTCAGGGATGTAAACATAGCTTAAATTTAGTCTAATTATTTTTTATATGTATTTTTATTAGATTTGTGGGTGATTATACATTTTATACTGGAATGATTTTGTGTCTACATGAATATATCCTTTATCACTCATTTGACATGGATTTTTATTTTTATTTAATCAATTTACTATGATTATTTGTTTTGGTTTCTTTTTGGTAAATTTTAATATGTTTTACTTTGACATGTGAAAATAGTCTCCTAATAGTGACACCCTAGATCTTCTTTCTAGTCGAGATCCTTTGGTGTACGAAGAGTCATGCTTGAGGTTAAATAGTTACTACAATTTTAGACACTATTTGAGTTGTTCTATGTAGTGGGAAATTACATAAAAGGGGTTATCATTTTAGTGGGATAATATTTCATAAAATCCCTAATTAAATGTATGTAAAATTTGATACACATCTAGTAAAATATTTTGGTATGAAAATTTTAAATTATAATTATCCAAATTAACTTTGATATCATTTATAAAGAAATAAAATCTTAATGAAATAAACATCTTATAATAGTAAAAGAACTTAAGAATTGTTCTTAAGAAATAATTAAATTTCTATGTGTTAGAGGAAAAACTTCTGGAGAAAGATCCTATTGATAACAATAGTCAAGAAGAGAAGTATTCTTATCATAATAAAATTAAGGATTATCTTTATGCGTCTACATTGATTCATGTTTATATGGATTCAAATATTTAAAAGAAACATGAGATTATACCTTAAAAGACTCTTTCAAGAATAGTCTAGACACGATAGATAGAAAGATGCAATAGGTTTCTTTAAATGTAAAACAACTAAGATTACTTTTTTCTTAACTCATATACTCAATATAATTTGGTATGTAAATGACTTGGAGAGAATGTGTGTCCTCTCTTAGGATAGATATGGATATGGTCTTCATTATATAGTCACCACTTTAAGGGTTTTGATAGTTTATTATGAGTTACAACATGAATGATTTTAATGAATGTTTAATAGATCTCTTAAAAACATTTAGGATTACTGATTTGGTCAAAGGATATCCAAGATCATGTTTCATCAAGGCGTTACCAAAAAGAAATGGTAAAATTTATAGGTATAGGGACAATAAAAGTTTCTATAAAGAGTCCACACAACTTTTAAATTGATGAAATCATATTATAAGGAAGAAAATGTTTCCATTGTGGTGAGACTGGTCATTAGAGATGAAACCAAAAGAAATTTATAAAGAAGTTTAAGAAAATCTATAGAGATTCTATATCAGGTATCAATGTTATGAAAATCAATTATTATATTTTTAATTTTATATGATACCAAAAATACATAAACAATTTACTATAAATATTTATAAGAATTTAAAATTGATTTAGAGTTAACAGTTATATATTAACGTATGATTTAAAGTGATGAAGTAAGGGATTTCTTCATCAAGGAGATGGATATGGTTTATTTATTTAAAATATATAGTGGAACAAAATAAAGACTATTTATTTTTCATCTTATTTTCCTCTTAAATTATAAGATGGGTTATTGTAACCAATGATTGTTTCAAATAAATGAGATGATTGTTTTGATATACATGGTTATTATTTTATCTAGTTCTATAACTTGGATTGAAAATATGTTAGTATAAACAATATTTATCTTTGATAATGTTTTTTATCTAATATATTTGTTAAAGTAATAGGTAAAGGGTTCCCACCACCTAACAGTGACATATTTTAAAGTATCCTTTTGAAAATATTATTCCAAACACATATAATACCATATGAGATATAGTTTTTTAAAAATTTATTTATTATATATTCCCACTTAATGGAAGTAAGTTTTATTTTCTAACATTAAGGACTTTTTGTATTAAAAATATATTTTAGAGAAAGTATATTTTCTTAAAAGCTAGTTTTTGTATTCAAACATATATAAATGTAAAAGGATACAATTAAAAGATCACACCAACCGATTAAAAGTGACTATCACTTTGTATCCTGGAAGAGTTGGGATATGTTGGTAAAGAAATTTTTTAATGTAAATAGTGACATTTTATTTAGTTAAAAAAATATAAGAAATAAAGGTTTAAATGGAAAGTTTCAAAGATGATGAAAATGAACTTAAAAAGAGTTATTAGTAGACAATGGATGTTATTAACATTATATCATTGTATATTATGAATTAAAATAGTTTTTATTCTATTTTAAAGGAGTTTAATATTAGGATTATAAATCCAATATAAACATTATTTAAAAAAATATTTATTCATAGATGTTACTCAATAAATAATTTTAGTGGAAGGTTTTATTAAATGATTACATAGTGACATGGTATAAATCTCAAAAAGATACAATGAGTTTAACAAAACCTGAAAAGACCAATAAATATAATACCTCTTTGGTGGTATATCATATGAGATATGAGTACATAGGTTATTATTTATGTTTTTTCATAATTCATAAAGAATTCTAATAACATAAAATTTATCATGTTGTACAAAAGGCAGTGTCCAATTTGTCATTCTTTCACATTAGATACATATACTAATGAAGTATAATGATAATCGACATCTCAAATTATTATTTTAAGTTATCCATTCATAAGGGATTATTTTACGATGTGATAAAAGTTTATGGATAAAATGGTAATGATATCTTATAGAGATAAAAAATATGATCATGATATAAAAAATGAGTTATTTTTATGATGGATGACCCACCAAATGTACCACATTGAGTTTCATACTCTATGTCTTTAGTATTCTAGGGGTGCATGATTCATATTAAATCCTCATAAATAAATATAGATACAATATTTAGCATGAAAATTTTCATAATTTTATACCTTAAATATACTAGACATGATTATGATCTAATCATGATTGGTTAGTTATTTTTTTGATCATGTCATTTGTTGAGGTTTAACTAAGATAGAATTTATCCTCACATACGATGAAGATGAAATATGGTAATTTAATTGAGATATATTGAAGGAGTATATGAACATAACTAGATTAGTGACACATGATGTGATTATATATTGGATGATGGGAATGCAGTTTTTTTATAATTTAGGTATAATGACATGTGATGTATCCACCCATCTGACTAGTCTATAGTAATAGAATCATGAATGTTTGGGTGGTATACAGGATTGGAAAACATTGTGTCCTATGGTTACTCGATGTCTTCGAAAAAGGTATTATATGATTTTTATATGATATTTTTTTTCAAAAAAAAGTGTATATATTTTATCACTATGATATGTTTTGATATATTTCTCTTTAAATAAATTTTATGACTCCAATATATTACTTTACACGCAACACTAAGTTTAAAAAAACTTTCTCATACCATTAAAATATTATTATTTAAAGTGGCTATTATCACCTAGATATTGGATTGGTGGGTATAAATATAAGTAACTAAATTATGAAAAATTATTTCTTACACATTTATGAGATGAATTTATTTGTTATCAATTCGTTAAAAATAAAAATAAAATCATTCAAAGGTAAAAAGATATGTTTTTTTGAAAAGGTATTTTTATGAATAGAATGTGTTTTTATCTTTATAAATTAAATTAATCAAAATTTATATATTATTTTAATGAAATTTATAGATAATATATTCAATAAAATATTTTAATATTCAACCAATGGTTTTTACTAGGCATGAAATAAAAATAAATCCAATTTTATGATAAAAAGGCATTTTTCTAAAAACTGTTTTATTATGTTTTAAAAAAATATTTTACAATGAATTTATAACAATTATAGAAATTTAATAGGATAAAAATGTTTCCATATTTATAATAAAAATTTAAAAATTTATTAATGAGCCCAATTTCATTTTTTTCATTATTAATTTTATTGGAATTAAAAATTCATTACCGCACTAAAGGTCAGAAGGGTTAATGGGTGTTAAACTGAAGAGATAAGGTTTTAAATGACCTAAAAACTTGAGTAAATCTAATTATTTAACTATATTTAGACCCAAAATTGTATTATATTTTAGTTTTCATTTCTTTTGTTCCACTTTCACTTGAATATGACTTTATTATATTTTAATTTTTTAAGTATTTACAAGAGTTCCACACCCATCGCTAATAAAAGGGAACTTCCTATTCTCTTTTATTAACACCACTTGATCCATTTAACTCAACAAATATATGAAAATATACTCTTCAAAAATAATTATACATTAAATATAGGAGTTTTTATTTTCAAAATTACTATCCAATATGCCTTAAGGTTCTTTTCAAAGGAGGACACCCTAAGAAGAGGTATATGTTCTTACTGATCTTTTTCATCTTTTTTTTATTTTTCAGACCTCATAAAAATTTTATATAAACATATTTAATTGAATAAATAATTTTATTCACTATGATTAGATGTTTTGATGTTAATGGTATATCCATTTTATATCTCCTTCCCATCATTTGGAAAATGATAATGTTGCTCAGGAATACGTGTGGACTACCACCTCCACAAAGTGATGTGATTCATTTTTAATTTACTATTTACATCGATGGTCATAAATATATATTTAATAAAGATATATTATATTTTTTATACAATTATTATTCTAAAATGGTGAATTATTATTTAACTTTCTTTCATTATATCTATCAAAAAGTTGATGTATCATTTGTATGCACGTGTGGACTACCATCTCAAGGAAGTGATGCTAGACATTCTTCATCACCAATTTATATGAATAGTTATAAAATAATTTTTTGATAAATTAATATAATACTTATGAAATGATTAATATTATGGATTTTATTAAACCATGATAAAGTTTCAATTATTGGAACCGTCTAAATGAAATATGCATGGAAAATGAATCAATTTTCACCTGAATGTTCATTTCAATGAAGACTTATTTGTAAAAGGATAATTAGAAATTATAAACAAATAATACATATTAATTTATGTTTTAATATAAATCTAAAATAGATTTATAATAAATATTTATTTATTATACTGGAGTTTTTTAGGCATACAAATCAAGATGAGACATTAGGTATGGGTTTATATTATAATCTCATTTCCTTTTGGGATTGTCTATGATAAATTTATGTTGAGGTAAATTATATGGATATTATTCATTAAAACATATATATTTTCCTATACATTGTTTATTTGTAGAATTATCCTATAATAACACTATTTCCATCTACTTTATTCTTAAAATGGTTAAGAAAATGTTTTAAATAAAATCCGACTTTATTTCCTCTTTGGTCAATGATTTTTTTCTTCTATGTCCATATTTTTTGAAATGATTTCAACATGTTAATTTATATGATAAAATGAATAATTAATGTAATTTTGAATCATATTTGAATTTATTTTAAATTTTCTAATTTAATTGTTATTATCTCTTTTCGAATGACGTAGTTGTGACTCTTTACCAAAAGTCTGAAAGGAATATTTGTTTTAATGTTTACCAAATGAATAAATTTTCCCACCCTCATAACCGTTATTTTATTTGATAATAAATTTACATGTTTCCATGGTTATTTACATAGAAAATAATTTTATCAATTTTCTATTAATTTTTAGTCTTTAAAGATACCTAAATGAAATTATATTTTCACTTTTTTCTAATAAATGTTCAAATTATTTTTTAAAGGTAGTTTTTTATCTATGTTAGAATCCTTTAAGTATTTTCATAGTTCATTGGGGATATGATCCTATATTACCATCCACTTTATTACTATGGATAGATTATGAAGTTGATGTTTTAAGGATGATTATTTGAAACATGTTATATTCCCATGGGTTAATTATGTTTTGATAAAACCTCTATGAAACCTATTTATTTTCCATGGGTTATGATATAATAAATGTTTTATGATTTCAGGACACACATATATATAAATAGTTTTAATTATGTGAAAGTTGGTATTGTAATTATATATCCCTCATAATAATTATGTAAAGAATGATATATCCTGAGATAATATGGACTAGAATGGGGAGTGATCCTATTTTAGTAAGGGACTCTATCCATTATGGTAGTATTGGGAGAGAACCTTAAGAAAAAAAATTATGGAATGGGGAGTGAAACGAATCCAATACAAGAATTTTTACGCTATTATAGTCTTATTAGTGATCTTTGACTAATTAAATGATTTAATGGGGAGTGAACCCAATCCACTATGGGACTCTATCCAATATAATAGTCCTTGTAGTGTGATTTGACTAAGGAAATAATTTTATATGATTTTATGTATACCAAAAACCTATTTATTATACTTATGAAATGTTCTCATGGATCATGATTGATTATTTATGATTCCAAACTCATATAACATATCTATTTTTTTAATGAAAAATCCTTATTCCATGATTCATGATTAAGGATATTTTACAGATTAGGTATAAATTTTGTAAGTTATGAACATTTTATCAAACCCTTATTTATAAATTATGATGACTTATGATCATTAATTGATATCCGAAATTTTTAACCTTACTAAGAATCTAAGAACACCCTTTCTTGTATTTCTATCTCCCTAGGTTATGGATAAAGTTTTTAAGTAGGGTATGTATAAGAATGGAACTATTTGAGAATAAATTTATCTGAAATATTGAAGATCATTCCTAAAATAAGTTTATTATGTATCTAGTATCCAAAGAATCCAATCATTTTTGTTCTAGGTAATTAATTATTATGAGACATATTGAATATTTATATAAACTGATATAATATTTATGTATGTATTGTTTGGGTCACCTCAGATGGAATTAGGGAAAAGGAGATAATCTAATCCTTTATAACTCCCATGTGTGAAAATTATGCAAAGCATGAATCAATTACCAGGGGATTCATGAGAAATGGGCTACCATTGAGTATGGTGGTAAGAGCCCCGCCTAGGAGGTGTATCCACGTGTGGAGTGATTTCATAACTATCAGCTATAACCCATTGGGTATGAGACTAGACCATTATAGTTGTTATCAAATAATAGTTTAGTTATTTATAGATAATAGTATTAGAAAACTTTGGTTATAAACTTGAGGATAAGTATTTTTATGGGATAACATAATGATGTTTTAGTAGAGTAGATATTATGTGGTTTCTTAGAAATTAAACCCATGTTTGGAAGCTGGGAAGTGGATTCTACTATGAAACATATGAACCAAGGTGTAAACAACCTAAAAAATGATAGTTTAGTATCAACTTGATCTTCAATTAGCGCATGATGAGAGTGACCAAAACTATAAAAATAGCTAGAATCTCATAGGGATATGATTTGGTTAATTTATATTATCATTATGAACTATTAGGATGGACGAGAGAATATAATCTCTATAAACATATGATAATATTTAGTGATATGAGATAAACATAAAGTTTCATGGGTTGAAAGAAGGTGTCATAATTTAGGACATAATAAGAATGATTTTAATAATCATATGATTTCTTACTCTTATTATTTATGATTGATATTAACATTATGACTATTGGGTTTAGTCAATTGATGAAATTGGGAGGAATCATGTGAAAAATGATTGTGAGGGACTATTAAATATCTACAATTTTAAGAAACAAAATTAAATGGGAGATGGAATAAAAAACCTTTTGATTATGTATAATTAGATTTCTCAAATTATGATAAAAAACTAAAACATTGGTGAATTTATGAATGCACTAAAGAAAAAAAAATGGAATTTAAAGAAATTTAAGGTGATATAGAGCATGAAGGGAAGAAGATTCAGCTACCCATATGTCCCCTAGTCTCGGGGCTTCATCAGCACTCCTGCTAGATCATGGGTGCTAGAAACATCTCTTTATGGAAAAGCAACTGGGCGGGATCCGTGGTTAGTTTCCCGGGGTGACCAGGGCCTTTTATTAATTTCAAGGAGCCAATATCATACCTGAATTTCGTTAATGTTGGGCTGGATAAGACCCAAAAAGAGATTTTTGACTCTATCCTCAACAATTCAGAGCTGGATAAGTGTGTGTTTACCCCATCCCATTCTGGAAAGTTCTCCAAAAAGGACTTCCAGAGGATTTCCACTCCTCATGCATAGCTAGAAAACATGAATGAATTAATGTGGTGCATCAGAATTCCAAAAAAGTGAAATTTCCTAGTCTAGAAATTTAGGAATGCAATGATCCCCTCCTATGAGAGCATCCAAAAATTGGGAATAAGCTTTGCATCATGGTGTCAGTGCTGTTGCAGAGAAAATGAGGAGAACACAAATCATATCTTCTTCGAGGGAGAGTGGGATAAGGAGGAGTGGAATTGCTTTTGAATTTTTACAGCGGTCTCATCTAATGAGATTAAAGGGTCTTCGTGCCTTGAGAAGTGGTACCAGGGAATAACAGATAAAGGTCCGGAGAGGATGGAACATTTCGTGGTCCTCAGTGCTGGGTGCTGGTGCCTCTAGCAGGCCTGCAACAAGGAAATATTTGAGGGGATTAAATCCACTGGGAGGTCCATCATTTTGAAAATAAAATTCATGCTGGTTGATATAGTCTCCATGCACAAGAACTGGCGGGAGGCCTCCTCCCTAAGGATGTTGCAGGCTAGCCCCGACCTGGCTCCTCCCTTAGATAAAATGCATGGGAAATGGGTAAGATAGAGTCCTCCAGCAAATGGTTTTAATCTAAAAACAGATGGATCTTGCATCTCAATTACCATGCGAGGAGGAGAAGTGGTTCGTAATTTATGAGGGAGTGTGATCCTTAAATTCAAATCCAACTTCACCAATGGAAACTCTCTTCAGGAGGAGGCCATGTCTCTTCTCACCAGGATTAATATGTGTAATTAGAATAATATTGAAATCTCCCATGTAGAAACTGACTCGAGGATCATCCATGACTCCCTGCTAAATAGAGGCTCCACCCCATGGTCAGTAATGTACACCATAAATAGTTGAAAAGAGCTCCTGAGGAGAAACATTCCAGTCACACATACATGGAAATAGGGGAATAAAGTCGCGGACTACCTTACTTCACTTGCAATCCCTAGTTCTGATGTCACATGCATTCACAATTTGTCCTCCTTTGAAGAATGAGGGTGTGAATCTAATAGATGGGGACACCCTTGGTATTCACTATTTTAGACGCCCTAGACGTCGAGTTTCTTTGTTACCAGAATTTCCGGTCTTCTGTTTTACCTACTTGACTAAATATATAATAATGATGATGGTTAAGGTGCACTTAACATTCACTCCAGAGTTGGGTATTTCATGTTAATGTTTTTAATAATGTTCCTTATTTGACTACTATTATTCTTATCTTAGTGGAATTTGATGTTTTTTAGCATTAATTAACTCTATTTATATAGATCCAAAATAAATTATTGGGGATGGGAAGTCACATTTGATATAATGAATTAACCTATTATTGTATTTTGATGAGATGGTGAATATAAGCTTTCAATGAAAATTACTTTGGTTGTATGGGTCTTATTACCTATTCACAAGGGAAATTTATCTCAAATGGTTGGGGAAACTCAACATTGAATATATGCATATTTTTTGGGAATATACAGATGTATTTTCTGAATACTTGATTATAATTCCTCTAAATCATGAAGATGAGTTTTCAGTAGAAGTTATACATGGTGAAATATTTATTTCAAAGACTCTATTTGGAATGACCATGATTGAGTTCCAAGAATAGAAGAAGAAACTCAAGGAGAATATAGATAAGGGACTCATAAACCCTTATGTTTCACCATGGGGTGCACCTATTCTTTTTGTTAATAAGAAAGATAGGTTAATCAATATTTTCATTTATTATTGAGAACATAAAAAATATCACTATCAAGAATAAGTATTCTATAACCAACATTAATGGATTATTTGATAATTTTTGTGAAGTTAAATACTTTTATAAGATTGAAATTCATTCTGGATATCATCAATTGAGGGAAAATAAGGAGGATATATCCAATACAACCTTTCATACATGCTATAGAAATTATGAATTTATAGTTATATCATTTGGACTTTCCAATGACCATTATATCTTCATGGATTTAATGAATAGAGTCTTTATAGATTACCTCGAACCATTTTTGGTACTATTTATAGATTATATTCTTATATATTCCAAGAGTAAATAAGATCATGTATATCAATTAAGGATTTTTTTAAAACCTTGAGGAAGGAGAATCTACCTTCCAATTTTTTCATGTGTGAATCTTGGCTACAAAAATTTTCATTTTTGGGTTATATAATCTCAAGTGATGGTATATCAGTGGATACTTCAAAGATGGATGTTATTGAATGATAATCTAGACCAACCACGGTGACCGGAATCCATATTTTTCTTTTTTGGATGTATAATATCAACACTTTGTGAGATATTTAGCATATTTATCAAATCCAAAATCCAAATTCACTAAAAATGGATCCAAGTTCCTTTAGACCACTAAATGCAAAGAAAATTTCAAGGAACCAAAGAAAAGGATGGTCTATGAACTTATGATCAAACAAACCTACACTGGAGAAGGGTTTGGGATCAATAATTTTATAATAAAGAATAGAACATGATATTTACTCATGAATAATGAAATGGGGATAAATTATGCCTCATTTAATTTGAAAATTCAGGAGGAAAATTACCCGACTCATGATTTGGAGTCAGTAGTGGTAATGTTTTCATTAAGAATATAGAGGAATTATCATTATAGTGAAACATGTGAAATATATAAGGATCATAAAATATTGAATTATATATTCAAAAAAAGATTTAAATACACAAAAAAGAATATGGTTGGAGTTATTTAAAGATTATGACATCTCAATACATTACCACCATAGGAAGGAGAAAAAGGTGGCTGATGTTTTGAGTCAGATATACCATGCTAGTTTTCCTGAAATAGGATTGAAATACTTCTAATACTTATTTATTTATCAAATATGGATCTTGAAATCTTGGGGAAAGGAAAATTTCATTTCATTATCACATGAATGGTCAACCATCCAGTTATGTAAGGATTAAAGAGGAATAAACAGAAGATGTGACACTTCAAGAGATGGTGAAAAATGTTCCTAAATTCAACCATGATTAAGATAGATTGATAAATTTCAAGAAATGATTATGTTCCCCTTCAATACTATATTAGAATTATATATTAGAAAATTCTCAGAGTTTATCATTATTCATTCATCATATGATTTTGAAGATTTATGGATATATGAATGAGTATTTCTAGTACGACAACATAAAAAAGGATATTATAGAGAATGTATATTGATGACTAGTATATCATCAATCTAATACTAGGATACATAATTATATGGGGATATTACCACCATTACTGATATCATAATGGAAATGGTAAAACATCACCCTAGATTTCTCCACCAGACTCCTTAAAACATCTAAAGGCCATAATTTTATTTGGGTTGTAGTCGATCTTCTAAAAAAGTTAGAACATTTCATTGAAATCATATAATATTTTTAACTTAAACATTTTTATAGTATATTAATTATTTAAGTGTTAATATTTTATATAATAAGACATTATATTGTATCCTATCAAGATCCTAGGTTTAGCTCAAAGTTCCAGAGAAGTCTTTAGAAAGATTTGAATAAATAGTTGAACTTTATCACTATATATCATCCTTGAATAGATGGTTTGTTTGAGAGGAACACTCAAAACCTATATTATATTTTTAGAAATTATTATATGTATTTTAAACATTTTTGGGATCAACCACTTTCTCTAGTTGAGTTTTCTTATGAAATATCTTTTACTCAAGCATTAAAATAGCTCATTATATAACCCTCTATGGAAGTAAGTGAAGAAATAAAATGTGCATAGATAAAGATAAAAAATGAAAGCTATTATGACATGATATAGATAAAGAAATGGTAGGTAAGTTTAGATCAATTCATCAGAACATTAGGTTATCTTAGAGTGGATATATATGTTATGTTAAAAATCATCATTGATATCTAGAGTTTTAAGTTAATGAAAAGTAATTCCTATGAAAATCTACATGGAATAAGGTTATGAGATTTTGAAATAAGGTAAATAAAATCCCTAGATATATTATTCCCTTTAAAAAAATTCATGTTGGGATTATTTCTTATCACTTGATTATTTCACTGAATCCCTCTCAAGTCCATGATATGTTCCATGTATCTCCATTGAGAAAGTACATACCTAATCTTTTACGTGTAATAAACTCATATTTCATACCATTGGAGCATGATATATCTTATAATAAAATGACATTGGATACTCTAGATCAAATAGATAATGTTTTGTGGAACAAGACCACTCACCAAGTTAATTTTATTCTTGTGAAACCATAAATTTGAAGAAACTATGTGGGAACCTGAGGATATGACGAGGAAAGAAGTATCCTCAGTTTTTTTATATCATAGTGATGGAAGTTAAAGGAAAAAAAATTGTATAAAAGGGTGGATTTTAAGACCCCAGGATTTTATAATATATTTCTCTTTAAATAAATTGGATTTCTTTGATAGCTTGCTTCACACGCAACACTGAGTTTAAATGAACCACATTATACTTTTGAAATATTATTATTTTAAGTAACTATTTTCACCTAGAAATTATATTGAAAGGTATGAATATGAATATCTAAATTATGAAAATTAATTTTCTACAAAAGTATAAAATTATTTCATTGGTTATAAATTAGTTAAAAATGAAAATAAAATCATTTGAATGTAAAAAAGAGTTGTTTTTATGAAAAACTATTTTTATACGTGCATTATGTTTTTATCCTAATAAATTAAATTAATCACTATTTAAAAATTATTTAAATCAAAATTTTATATTATATATTTAATAAAATATTTTAATATTAATATAATGGTTTTTACAGGGCATTGAATTGGAAGAAATTCAGTTTTACAATAAATAAAGAATTTTTTAAAAACTGTTTTTTGTTACATTTTTCATACTTATTTTAAATAAATTTATTCTTATTATAGAAGTTTAATATGATATAACTATTTACATATTTGGAATCATCACATGATAATTTATTAATTATTCCAATTTCATTTTTTCCTTATGTATAGAAATCATGGTAAAAAATCATTATTGTGGAAAATGTTAAAAGGGTTAATGAGGGGTTAAACTAAGGTGATAAGGGTTAAAATGACCTAAAAGCTTTATGAAATTATATTTTTAAATTTATTTATACCAAAAATAATTTTATATTAAAATTGGGGTATTTTGGTGCCACTTCCCCTTGAATATGACTTTATTATATTTTAATGTTTTAAGTATTTATAATAGTTTCACACACCCCATTTATAAGAGGGAACCTCGTATCCACTACTCTCTAGGACACTTGAGACCTTTATCTAAACCATGATCTACTGAAAAAATCTATCATAATCTTTATCCATTACCTTGATGTTCTGGTCTTCCCAAAATACACATTGAAGAACCTTACGGTGCTTTACAAAGGAGAATAACCAAAGAAGAGGTATATGTTTGTATATATTATTTTCATGTTTATTTCTTATTAAAATTCATTATAATTTTCTATAAAAAAATTAAAATTATGGAATTTATATCTTAAATATACTTTGTGGTTTTATTTTAATGATATATCCATTTTATATCTACTTCTCATTTGTTGGAAAATTATAACATTGATCGTGCATATATGTGGACTACCACATCCATGAAGCGATGTAGTTGATTTTTCATTTAATCTTGACATGGATGGTCATAAGAATATATTAAATGAATATGTATTATTTTTAGGATATAATTATTATATTGTAAAGGTTAATTATTATTTACCTTTCTTTTATTCCTTCCATCTAAATGTGAAAACATCACTTGTGTATATGAACAAACTATCATCTCTATGAAGTGATGTAATCCATTTTTCATCACTACTTAATATTAATGGTTATAAAAGTTTATATAATATATTAATATAATAATTATTAAAATTATTAATATTCTATAAGTGATGAGACTATGAACAAGGTGCAAGGAACAAAATCATGGAACTGAAACATGCATGGAAAATATATCAGTTTTCACATAAATGTCATTTTAATGAAGAATTATTAATAATAGGATAAATGGAAATTATAATGGAATGATAAATAGTAATTTATGTATTAATATAGTTATTTAATAAATTTATATTTATCATATAGGAGTATTAAACACCTATAAAGAAATACAAGACTTGAGGTAAGGGTTTATGTTTCTCATTACTTTTCAAAACTATCAATAATATATCCACATTGTGGGAAATTATATGGATATTATAATTTTAAGACAATATATTTATTCTAATATGGTTATTATTGTAAGTTCAAGTAATAATAACATTATACAATATTTATTACATAAAATGATTGGTTTTTTTTAAGAAAATATGATCTTATTTCCTCTTTGGTCAGCAGATTTTTCTTCTATGTATATGATCTTTGAACTTTTTTCAAGAGTTTTATTTTCTATAAAAAAATTAATATTTAAATTAATTTTAAAACATATTTAAATTTATTTTAAAATTTTAAAATTAATGTTCCTATATCTTTTCTAACGAGGTTGTTTTGATTTTTTACTAAAAGTGTGAAAGGAATATTTTTTTTAGTGTTTACCAAATAAATAGATTTTACCACCATAATAAATATTCATTTTTTAAAATTACATTATATTCAACCATGTATATTTTCAAATAAAATATTTTCCCAATACTCTGTAAATTTTTGGTTTTAAAATATATCTAAATAAGAGGTTATTTTACCCATTTTCAATGATATGTTTAAATGTTAGTTTAAAGGAATTTTCTATCCATGAAAAAATCATTTAAGAATTATTATGATTTAATAAACATATGATACTATGATACAATAAAATTTATTTCTATGGATGGGTTATGATGATATTTTTTAAAGTATAGTTCTATAAAACCCCTTACATTTCAATAGGGAAATTTAGTTGTGATGGAATATTTAAAAAACCTATTTCTTTTGAATGAGTAATAATTTGATATATATATATATATATTTATGTTATTAAGACACTTTTATGTATGATTATAATTATGTGATTTGTGGGTTTAGAATTATATAGCCCTCTTATGCATTGTGTAAAAAATGATGTCTCATGGGATATTATGGGCTGCAATTGGGAGTCAATCAAGTTGAATAAGTGAATCAGTTCACCATGACTGTGTTGAGAGTTAACCTTGACTAGGGAAATGATGGAATGGGGAGTGAAACCAATCCAATATTGGAATTTTTACACTATGATAGTCATGGGAGTGAACCTTGACAAAGGAAATGATGGAATGTTTAGTAATCCTAATCGACAATGGGACTCTATCCACTATGATAGTATTGGTTGCAAGCCTAAATTGATTAGAAATGACTCTCATAAGTTATGTTCATGTTCTCATAATCATATACTTATCTTATTCTCACTTACGATAATTTATTAATATCTATTATGTTTACCCTTATTGAGCAACAAATCCCACCCTTTATTACGTTTATATTTCCCTAGGTTATGAATAATGATTTTAATTAGGGTGTGCCTAAGATGTGTACTATGTGAGATGAAATTTTTGAGATATATTAAAGATATTTCAGGTAATATGTTTATTATGTTTCTAGTCTACAAAGAAACCAAACCATACCCATCTTGGGGAATATTTTATTATGTTATGTATTTAATATTTATATAAAATTATGTAACATTGAAGTATGTAATGTTTGAGTTTCCTCAGAGATTCATGTGTTTGATGAAGATCAAGCTAAATCCATTTATATATTTAGTAAAAAAAATTATTTTATAGAGGGTTCTCCTTACTTACATTTATGATTTAAATGATTCAAAATTATTTTCAATACTATAATGGCCTATGTGGTCACGATTTTTAGATGATTGAATGAGGAATAATATTTTTATAAAAACATAGAGAGAAACTCTAAATTTTTTGAATGATTATATAAGTAGTTTTTATGTATATTCTTAAATTATTTCATGTGATTTTATATATGGTAAAATTTATTTTTAGGATTATAATATTTTTTAAATAGTCAAAAGAAGTTTTGGATTTGGTTTTATAAGTTATTGTATATATTACAATATAATGTGAAATATTAAAATGTCTATAAGGATTTTGTGAAAGTGGGATATTGATGGAGATATGTTATAAATACTTATATACACAGGATGTGCGACAACAAAAATATTAATCTCCTTATTATCATATCTATTTCTTTGTTTTTATCTTTTATCCTTGAGTTTTATGCCATTTTCTTTAATGTTTTTTTGGAAAAAATAACAGTCTTTCCAATTGCATGGTATACGCATGGTTAATAAAAACCATGTGACAACTATGAATGTGTGTTTTAAATTTGAATAAAGATATTTAATATGGTTGGAATTGAACTTTCCAAATCATGCAACCAAAATTGTATACTACTCCCAAGATATCCAGTTATGTTTGTATGGTTGGTACATGGTTTGAAAAAACCTTATAGAAAAACCATTTATCCTATCCATCACATTAAAAATTGGATTTTTCCTTCCCCCCTCTATATATTTAAGGAAAAATTTCTTCCTATCCTCCCATTTGACATATGTTCCCATTCTAGCCTCCCCCCTTCATTATTCATCCTTTTTGGGTGATTTTAATGTATTTTCATGGGGTTTTAGGTTGATTCTCTATGTTAATATCCTTTAAGACCCTTCTTATCTTCATTTTTATTATTTTTCTCCATTTTTCTTACCCTAATGATGTCTTGGAGACCAAGGGTTCTATATAGATATATTTTTAATTGGATTTTTCTTCATTATTCGGTTCCTCATGATCATTTATGGATATGTTAGCTTTGTTGAGTTGTAATAACACTTCTATTTGTGAAAGCAATGATATTAAAGGTAGTTAGTCCCTTGGATAACTCTTTAAAGATAAAACCATAACTTCTTGTATTTTCCAATTGGTGTTTTTCATATTTTATGAACTGAACATATTATATTGAATAGTTTTGATGAATGAAAATGATTTCTATTTATTTTTAAATCGAATCAATGGGGGTTTCCCCTTGAAATATAAAGATATAATATATTTTCAAATTACAAGAACACCACATGTTTAGTTAAATACCTGTTTGGTAATTTTAGGGGAATAAATAATACAATATTTTTAAACATTTTACTTTTTGTTTTTAATGATTTTAATCCCACAATATTCATATATAATGTGTAATTATCTCATATGTATATTTAAGGATTACTTTGGATTTAATTGTGGAAAATAATTAACACTTGATTTATAATAGTTTTTTTTATCTTTGGAATTATTAAAACAAAATACTACAATTAATTTTAGATATTTTTATAATTATTTCAGGTGGTAGAGTTTATTTTGAATAAATCAAAAAAGTGGTTTTCTATTAATACGAGGAATATAGAATGCTATAGGATTTCACCACTTGAATTTTGAAAAAGGGACCGAGCACATGAATTTAAAAATATAGATCATATTATTTTAGTGATTTTTAGCATAAAATTTTTTATGGATATTTGTTATTAATTATAGTTTCATCATATGAAGATGATAAATACAATAATAAGACTTTGGATGGTGAGATCGTATGAATTTTATGATATATCAAAAAGTTAACTTAAAAAATTATGTTCAAACTAAGCCATAAACCTAAGGAGATGAAGACATCCACCTAGAGGTAGCTAACTAATCATCAAAAATTCACCTAGAATGTGATATCAAGGAGAAAAACATGTTTTAATAAAGACATTATAATGGAAATAGGACCATAGGTATAAGGATCCAGCCTTAAACATTACATATTATTGAATTAAATGAATAATTCACATTGAGGATCTTTTCAGGTTTCGAGTTTTAGAGAATTAGGACATAACTATTACATCTCAAATATTACAAAGTAGACGCATCTACTCAGCTTCCATTTTTTTCACAGAAATAAAAACTCTTGAACAAAACAGTCATGTCTAGTTCCTTATTATAGACATCTTGAAATTTATTTGATCCCATATTTAACCCTATTCAATAGGTTTGTGACAAGTTTAAGACTTATATTTCACCCTATCTTCTCATTTTATTTAAATCGTTCATTTATGAGGTAATCACCGCATCATCACAGTGTCATAAATAAAATAATTTATTTAATGTCTAAAAATTATAAAAAATATTATGATGTAGGAAATATTTTTATCTTTCCAATTACTATTTATAGTCCAAGAGATAGTTTATCTAGACAAAATTAAAATGATTTTACTTAGGTGTTACATACTTTGGTTACATTTTCCTTTCTTTAAAAAAAATATGATAAAAGGTCACTATCACACTAAAGTGATTCCATGGGGTCCCAAGGTTGGAACAAGTCATCCCATGGTCATCCATGACACCACCAATAGAATTAGGACACATTTTGGGGTCATTTTATATTTTTATGATATTATTTTCTTACCCTTAATTACCCGATTACTAATTAAATACGATAATTAAAGATAATTACAGTTGTTACTATTCATAATGTCCAAAAACAAAAGAGTATTAATTACATAATATGGACCATATTATTCCAAATATGGAATCCATTTCATCAAATTCAGAACACATAAATAGTAGTAATTAATTTAAAAGTAAATCTTATTGTCAAAACAAAAGACGGGTTTTTAAGAAATAAAATTTATCAAAAGATTGACTTGTTTTTAAATCCAATTAAAAATTGAACTTACTTACAATGAACAAAATTGTATTAAGTGATAAAAAAAATAATTCAATTATACTTTAAAAACAATTAAAATGACAATCTAAATATATAAATAAATCGGATGAAAAGGAAGTTTTGAATTAAAAACTGTATTTTTCACGATTCATTAAAAATGATCATTATCAGAAAAATACCAAAAATTAACCCTAAGCTATATTTGATATTTCAAATTCAGAAATGATGTCCATTTTACCAAATTCAAAACATATAAGTTTCATTAATTAATCATATAGTTAATTCCCGCTGTCAAAACAAATAGCGGTTTTTTTGGAAGCAATGTCTATGAAAAGTTTGGCACTTGTTTATGTACATTTTCAAAGTGAAATTAATTATAATGAACACCATTGAATTAAATTGTAAAAATATATTCTAATTAAACTTTAAAACCAATTAAAAATATAATCTAACCATATATTTAAATTAGATGAAAAAGAAATTTTGATGTAAAATGCAATATTTTTCACTATTCATTAAAAAAAAGAACATTGTCAGAAACATACCAAAAATTTATCCAAAGTAAATTTCAATGGACCAATCATAAAGAATAAGTTTATTATGACAAATATAGCTTATAAATTTGTCAAAAGTTATATTTAAAAAAGGTTTGCCATCAAAAGGTGGTAAAACAATCTTTTAAAAATATTAGAGTATTTATTCTTAAAATTGGATTCATTTGGATTTTAAGCCTCTAACATTTATTGGATAAATGTAAAAATATTTAACAAACATATTTAATCATTTTTTAGTTACTTCTGTTCATTACCGCCATTATAACGGCTAGGCATTAACTATTATAATATTATTATATTATTAGTGTGCAATGTAAGATTTCAAAGAAACTCGTTGTTGCGTATTGGGTAAGCCATCGAGCATAGCATTCCCTTTAAAGTAATATTAACATTTTATTCACAAATATTGATAAAAATTAGAATTTAATATTATTTATTTACCTGGGATGTTACATCCTTCCCCCCTTTTGGGAATTGCGTCCTCGCAATTTCAAAATTGGGCTTGGAAACTTCATTGAATGTCCCACATCAGAACAAGAGTCAGTAAAACTATCACTTTAAAAGAAAGGGAGAGGTACAAAGGTCACCTGAGTTAACCCATACTAGGATTCCAAGAAAGAAAATATGGATATGGAGGAGAAAATAAAGGGTCATGTTCTGATGGAGAGTGATAGTAAACATGTCTAGGAGAAAGTCAACCATAAGAAAATCACAAACTTGTGATGGGTTAAACGGTATTCGATTCCCCAGTAGGAAAAGTTAACAGCCAACATTTTTGTTTTAAGTTAATTTTCATTGAGGAATTTATTTTTGAGCTTAACTAAATCATAATGAAACATAATTAATTGTCACGTAGACTTTCAAATTTTACTATATTCCTTAATCAAACTCATATTTTCTCCAAAAGACGAGTATTTTGGAAGACATGTTCACATTAAGAGTACTATAATAAAATTCTTGATAATCACCTAATCCAAAAAAGAGAACTATATATTTTCCATGTCTTTATATCTCAACCAAAATCAAACCAAAAAGTTTAGTACGAGATCAAATAATACCCAAAAAGGATATTTTTTTACAAAAATAAAAACTACTCCTAATCTCCAAAATTTGTCAAACAAAACCTAAAGTTCAACAAAGACCACTCAATAAACATCTATCCATAAAATTATTCAAAGTAAACCCAACTAAGATTGAAACCCAAATATTTGAAGGATTTAATCACATAGTCTCCCAAGGTACAAATTAACATTTATCTCCAAATAAAATCAGTTACTCTTAAAGTCTCATACTGAAAAGTAATTAACCTAATCACATATCCTCCATGATAGGTTAATAATTTCCATAGATAACCCAAAATCAACTTACTCTTGATTCATAAAATCATCCAACTAAAAAAATAATTAGTCAAACTAACCAGGGACATCACGTAGTCCAGTGGTAGGCGATAAATACCAGTCACACTTTGGTTGTGGGTTCGATCCCACAGCTTTGTCCGACGCGACGGGTTGTCACACGGTCTGCGTGTTGTCCTTTTTCCAAAACTATATAATTCTTAAAACATTCCCCAAAATGAGATAATATCTTCAAAAATAACCATAACATAATTTAACCTCAATTTTATCTCATTTCATTCATATTCCATCATAACGTATAGTAACCCATAATTACCTCAAAAGTAAGGATCATATAAACCCTAATGGTTACCTTTATAATTATTACCTGAACTTCCATGTCGAGTTGGTTCTATCATACATGATGCATTAGAGAACTCACCAAGGTTCAAGTGGTTGATCAAGACTCCTGATAGTTGGTTTAGAATAACCACAATATTTCTCATTGAATCCCCCATTTCATCCAGTCTCTTAGTCAAGGAACCACCAAATTTTCCATCAAACCCATTGTCACTTTGGTGCCTACTAGATCCATCCATTTACTAAAACTAGAAATGTCAGTGTGAGTATATTAACAAAATCATTATGCACTAAAGAGTAAGATAAACACTAAGATATACTTATCCAAGTTATCTCAAACTCATTCCAGCCTTCAAAAATTACAATGACTCTATCTAATATAATAACCATTGTGGTTATACACAACTTGTCACTTAACACTCTAACCTCTAAAGTTATCTAAACCATCATCTTATACCAACTGTAAGGACCCGACCTTAAACATTACTTATTATTGAATAAAATGAATAATTCACATTGTGGATCTTTTTAGATATAGAGTTTTAGATAATTAGGACATAACTATTACATCTCAAAGATTACAAAGTAGACGCATCTACCCAACTTCCATTTTTTTCACAAAAAAAAATTCTTGAACAAAAGAGTCATGTCTAGTTCCCTGTTTTAGACAGTCTGATATTTCCTTGATCCCATCCTTGACCCTATTCAACTTTATGTCCTGTGAAAACATTTCAAAAACTTGGAATAAGCATAAAAATCTCAGTAAGGGTTATAACAGTACGGAAAGAAAACATCAGTCCATGTGTACATAAGAATCAATGAAATCATACTTTACTCATAAAACATAATCAATTTAACATACCTCATGAAATCATAATATTTATGCATAACTCAATAGAAATCATAAGGCATAAAGGTAACTTGAGGCATTCATAAAATTTTTACGTAGGGAGTAACCCTCATGGTTACGTTTGGAATAACAATCACAGTATATTCCCTAAATATCTTTGGAGAAACCTTAGCGTTTAACTCCTTCACGTTACCCAATGCATTGGAGAGCTATATCGGGCTCACCTGCCCTAAGTTTATCATGGAACCACCCGTATTCATAAACAATGCCCAAGAACCATAACATAATCACATCACATAACTTAAGCATAAAGGAAAGATAACATTCCCACATTTCAATAACAATATAAACTTTTAAGATATTGAAATAATGAATCAATTCTAAAAAACTATTTTCAAAACCATTTAAAACCATTTAATAAAGAGATTTTTGAATCAAGGTGTCCCATACCACTTTGAAGCTTTTAACATTTTAAACCATTAATATCCATATAAACAAATACTTAAACCCATTTTGAAAACATGGATATTAATGAGAAATATTTATAAGAATAAATTAATAAAACATTTAAAACGATATTTTAGTTAAAGGGGTTTTAACAAAATGAGAGACACTTGAATACAATAATTGAGGAATAACATTTAATCAGAACATATATCATGAAAATAAAGGGATTCATGATATAATATTCCAAAGGATAGTATATACACCATATAAGAGTGAACTGGTGCATAACAACAATGAAGTCTCAATAGAAATGTAAAATGAGATGAAATCCATTATAAAGAAGGTATCCTTAAATTAAGGATAAATCAATCTCAAAATTATGTGTCACAAATATAAATACACAAAATATAAGTGGATATTAAGTTTAAAACAATAAAATTTCATTCACCCATATTCAAAGGATGACATATTCAATAACTACATGTTGAAC
Organism: Viscum album; assembly: GCA_963277665.1. Classification (NCBI taxonomy): domain Eukaryota; kingdom Viridiplantae; phylum Streptophyta; class Magnoliopsida; order Santalales; family Viscaceae; genus Viscum; species Viscum album. The sequence continues at coordinate 1,919,914,426 of OY728152.1, forward strand.
CCAAAGAAATCAAAATTGGGTTAAGAAGTTCCCTTGGTAAAATTCGACAGCCTAACAGCGTCACTTTAAAATTCATAAAATTAGTTGATGAGAGAGAAAATGGTATCTCATAACTTGGACATAAAATTTACATCAATAAGGATATAGAATAACATATCCCAACATAAAAATATGTAAATTAAAAGATATAAAAAATAAGTCTTTTAAAAATAGGAGGGTGAAAGGTTCCCTTACCGATTTGGGTAACTTTCGAAAAGTTCACCCCATGAAAGAAGGATCGTACAATGTTGATGTAAACACCCAAAAAAGAAATTATATTACAAAAAAAGTAGGATAATGGGAAGTAAATACACCACTCAAAACAAATAGTGGCAAATTTAGCATAAATCTCACGGGAATAAAAGTGAGATGAAAAATAACTTACAAAAACTCGGTAGCCTAACGACGCCACTTAAAAATTACAAAAAAAGGATTGATGAAATAAAATATGCTCTCTCTTCATGTGAACATAGAGAGTAAAGAAATAGGAATATAAAAGAACATCCCCTAAAATAATAAATAGGAGCTTAATGTATGTTACATAAAAAAGAGTACTTAAAAAGAAAGAGAGAGGTAGGATCCCTTACCTCAAGTCCGACTTGTCTTGTTCGTTTCTTTATATTCCTGAATAATAAACTTTGTTCAATTTATAATTACTTAAGGTCATCCTTTAAATATTATTATTCAGTTCATATCACATATTATAATTTTATAATAATTGGTTAATAATGTGAGTTCATATCAGACGTTTTTGTCGATACTTGGTACATGAGTCAAAAATGAACTTGTTTGAAATTGATTGTCCATGTAGTTATAAGTAAATCATCTCCAGAATAGTATTAATGATTTAAATATCATATATATCCAGTAAATATTCATTTTATACATTTCCATAACATTTGGAGATAAAAATAAATGAAATGCACCGTTCATGGAGACGGTAGGCCGTACGTATGCATGAACGGTACTTTCATTTCTTTGACATATTAATGGAATTAAAAATAATTGAGAGATATATATTATAACTACAGTATAATATATATGTTTTATAGGTCACATAATTTCATTAATTGCATTCTTTATACATTCCATGTATTGCATGAACGAGTCACATCACTTGAGGGGGCGGTAGTCCGCACTTCCTCATATGAAATTATCACATTTTCACAACATGAAAAGAATAAAGGTATTATTTAAATATAAAATAAAGAAGTACATATAACACATAAATACCATATATATCATATATAAAATACAGTGACATCATAATGGCCACCTTTAAAGGTGTTAAATAAATATTGAACAATCATCGTTTCGTGAGGCAGTAATTCACCATCCACAGAAATAGTATGTTCTTTAACCATTAGATGGATGTGTGTGTAAGTGTAGCACTAATAATTCTTATAACAGCATCCTAGTATATTTAAGATACTGGTGTTGTTACAAAATAAAGGAATAAAAAAGAGTTTAGGGGTTTGTAGAAGCAAAATAAAACAAAAGAACACAAGTGAAGACATTACCTTTAAATCGGGTAACTCCTCTTGGTTTGAACCAAAAGGGTTTCTTGAAGAGCATTCAGCCAAATGTGAGGCTTCAATGATGAATAGAAGGATGTGGAGAGATGAAATGGGCAGGGTTTGGCCGAGAAAAAGGCTTGAGAGGTGTGGGTAAGGTGGTAGAGGTGGGGGGCCTTTTATAAGAGAAGAGGAGGGGAACTCTTGGAAAGTTACAAATTATTACTTTATTATAAAATTCTTTTAGGATTTTAAAGGTCACAAAAGGATATATTTCGATGCTAAGGTGATAAGGTTTCTAAATTAACCCATTAAATAGGTTTTTAACAAGCTTACGACTTATATTTCACCCTATCTTCTCATTTTATTTAAATCGTTCATTTACGAGGTAATCACCGAATCATCACGGTGTCATAAATAAAATAATTTATTCAATGAATAAAAATTATAAAACAAATATCATGATGTAGGAAATATTTTTAGCTTTCCAATTACTATTTATAGTCTAAGATATTGTTTATGTAAACAAAATTAATATTATTTTACTTAGGTGTTACATACTTTGGTTACATTTTCTTTTCTTTAATAAAATATGATAAAAGGTCACTATCACACTAATGTGATTCCATGGGGTCAGAAGGTTTGAAAAAGGCATACCATGGTCGTCCATGACATCACCAATATAGTTAGGACACATGTTGGGGTCATTTTAAATTTTTATGATATTATTTTCTTACCCTTAATTACCCGATTACTAATTAAACACGATAATTAAAGATAATTACCGTCATTACTATTCATAATGCTCAAAAACAAAAGAGTCTTGATTACATAATTTGGAACTTCTGATTCCAAATATGGAATCCATTTCATCAAATTCAAAACACATAAATTTTAGTAATTAATATAAAAGTAAATCTCGTTGTCAAAACAAAAGACGAGTTTTTATGAAGTAAAATTTATCAAATGATTGACTTCTTTTTACATCCAATTGAAAAGTGAAATTACTTCCAATGAACAAAATTGTATTAAGTGATAAAAACATAATTCAATTATACTTTTAAAAACAATTAAAATGACAATTTAAATATATAAATAAATTGGATGAAACGGCAGTTTTGAATTAAAAACTGTATTTTTCACTATTCATTAAAAAAATCATTATCAGAAAAATACCAAAAATTAACCCTAAGATATATTTGATATTTCAAATTTAGAAATGATGTCCATTTTACCAAATTCAAAACATATAATTTTCATTAATAAATCATATAGTTAATTCCCACCGTCAAAACAAATAGCGGGTTTTTTGGAAGCAATATCTATGAAAAGTTTGGCACTTGTTTATGTCCATTTTCAAAGTGAAATTAATTATAACGACCACAATTGAATTAAATTTAAAAAATATATTCTAATTAAACTTTAAAACCAATTAAAAATATAATCTAACAATATATTTAAATTAGATGAAAAATCATTTTTGATGTAAAATGCAATATTTTTCACTATTCATTAAAAAAAGAACATTGTCAGAAACATACCAAAAATTTATCCAAAGTAAATTTCAATGTCCCAATAAAAAAGAATAAGATTATTTTTACAAATAGAACTTATAAAATTGTAAAAAGTTAGATTTAAAAAAGGTTTTCCATCAAATGGCGGTAAAACAATCTTTTAAAAATATTAGAGTATTTATTCTTAAAATTAGATTCATTTGGATTTTAAGCCTCTAACATTTATTGGATAAATGTAAAAATATTTAACAAACATATGTAATCATTTTGTAGTTATTTCTATTCATTCCCGCCATTACAACGGCTAGGCATTAACTATTATAATATTATTATATTATTGGTGTGCAACGTAAGATTTCAAAGAAACTCGTTGTTGCGTATTGGGTACGCCATCGAGCATAGCATTCCATTTAAGGTAATATTAAAATTCTATTCACAAATATTGATAAAAATTAGAATGTAATATTATTTATTTACCTGGGATGTTACAATAGGAAATCTAGGAATATGAGGTGATGGGTAGGAGGACCCGTGAAGGAAAACAAAAGAGCTGGTCATCTAACAACCTATTGCTTTTTCGATCATAATATAGTAGAGGATAAAAAATTAGAGAATTGATATGATATTAAATTATGTATTAATTTTTCATCATTTAGGAGTTCACAAACTCAGGCATAATGAAACACTATCATTCTTCATTGAAACTCATAATCCTTCTCATGTTATACCACACTGATCACCAGCATGCTAAATACAGCCATGAATTCCATCATAGAATCGTGAATCATTCTACCATGTACAGCTAGGAATCTAGGAATCGCTATTATAAAACCTGGTGATCGACATGAAATCATGAAAAAAACTAAGATACTATAAACATGAGTTAGATAATGGATGTAGACACACAGTGAAATGGTTAGAGAAAGGATGTTGAGTCATGGTTCATTGGTGATGTTTAAAAGTGGAATGACTATGTCTATGATGTGGTATTTTCCACGATTTCATGAAAAGTATGAAAATTCTATAAGGAATATGATAATCCCACAACCATGACTGTATTTAATATAACATGAGCATGCACATGTCATGAGATTTTAAAATATAGAGATTCAATGAGATATTTAGAAGGGAGTAGGGAAATAAATTCAAGACAGTTGAGCTTTAGTTTGAATTAAATTTGAAGAATATATTTTAATGCTTTTTAAGGGGTTCAATTATACCATTAAATAAGATGAGTCCACCACTATTGAAGGGGATCAACTACAACCCTGAGAATTATGATTGAAGTTATATTTTTTTTAGAATTAGATATTTTCTATATATTATTTCCATTCATTATGTAATCACATACTAGAAGTCTTAATAAATTTATCTCATTCCTCTTTCATTGTTTCTCTGTCACTCTATTCTATATCATTTTCTCTCCCTGTTATCTTCTTAACTATGATACTTTTAACTCATGGTTATAATTGACTAACCTAAGGATTCTATTGGGGGACTAATTTTATTATGAGGTTAATTATTAAATAATTCAGGATTAATGTTTATTATTTTCTTAGATTTATCCTATGGTAGATATAAATTAGTAAATTCTCCGTTGTGTCTCCTCTTTAAATTTGAGGTATATCTTCTTCTTTATAAACTATTATCCCTATATGAAGGATATATATGTATAGTGTAATTGATGAGTGAATTTTATGTTCAAAATCATGATATAAGAGGATGTAAACACGTATTAAATAAATAATTAAATTACTAAAAAATATTTTTTCATGATGTATTCTGATTCTGATTATATAGCATGGATTGACATCTCTTAGGTGTATCCATGAGAAGAATAAGTTTATAATTTAGAAGAAGACCCATAGAACGATATAAAATTAGAAATATAAGATTTAAAGAGAAAAATGAAATGACTAGTTGAATATGTTTGTGAATCATAGGATAAACAACTAGATCAAGAACCAGTACCATTGGTGGAAGATAATTCCCACCCATTTTTTATGTCAAGGAATCTAAGGAGGTTGATATGAAGTTACATATTGATATACTATCATTAGAACTCACTCAACCAAGGATAGAGGTGATTCTTGAAGAACACTTTCATATTGACACACTTATGGTGGATCAATAAAAAATGGAAGAATCCTAGAATCTCTTTGCGGAATGTAGCCTACAACATGATTTCCCCGCCTAAGAAGAATAAGAATTAATACAACAATATCTTTATCTAGTTATAGAATAAGAAACCATATCGATGGTGTAATTTGAAGATAATATAGATACTTAGGACTACCTAACTCCATCCATGATAACCCAACTTCATGTGGAATTGTGGAATGATGAAATTTTTGAACTTGAACAAACTTTAAGAGCCAATACATTCTTATAATAAGTATTTTATTTCATTTAAACCAAATTAAGAATTAACTCCCACTAGTTTTATTTTATATATTTGATTAAAATATAGTTTCATTAGAGAATAAAAATAAAAATTCACCAGATTAATAATACAAGGATCACCATGAACCTATTTAATATCTACTATATTAAGTACTTGATGAGATCTTAGTGTTTTTTCTTAAAGAAAAAAATTTCAAAGCCTCTATTAATAAAGAAGAATATTTTGATATAGTTTTTTCATTCTTTAATTTCATTTAACTTAAATTACTATCTATATTTTCATTTAAAAATCCTCTTATTGCAACATATCCTAAGTAGGACCTAGATGGAATGAACTAGATCAGGATGACCTGACACATCACCTAACCTGGATCACCACTTGTCTCGAAGGGAATTCTCGATCCCTATAGGATAAAAACTAGTGATTGTACGTAAAAATGTACACCTGAGAATTATTTTACCCTAAAATAAAAGTATAAAAAGTATAAGAAATAAATAAAAAACAATCTCAGAATTAAATAATTAAATAAACATCCATATAAAAATATACAACATGCACAAAATGAAATGGTGGTGGAAACAGATATAATGATTACAAAATACCAATACACCAGACCAAAGTGAATGACAAAACAACCCAAAAATAAAATGGAACCTAAAAAAGTACATCATAACCTCCAAGTGACTCATGGTCCCTCACCACATCCAAATATTCCCAATGATGGAACTAATGAGAATTCAATGTATGAGATCAATTTGATAACCTAAAGAGAAAACATAATAGTTTCACACACACACACACACACTCATTAGTGTATATATAAATAATGAGCCAAACATTCCCAATAATAGTTTACTAAGTATCTTTTGGAGTTCCTCTCATATTTTAATCCATATATTTTACTTTTAACATACTTTATATAAATAATATTTTCACATGAGTACAAAGTAGGAAAAAAAATATTATTTATTTCTTTATTTACAAACCTAGGTAAACAATTTTAAAAATCAATGAGGCTCAATCATCATAATACAATAGTTTGAAACCCAATTAATAAATCAAAACAATCTTGTAATACTAATTTTAAAATATAAAAGAGTATATTTCAAATCATAACAATTTTTTTCTTCCACTTATCCCAAAACATTTCACAAACAAATTTTTAAAACAAACACCACTTTCCTTTATAAAACAATAGTTTCCAAAACATTTGTAAATTAGTTTAAATGGTAAACCAAAAGTATGATCAAAATAATTCATAACACATAAATAACCAAATATATCAATGAAACAAAACAAAATTACCAACAAACAAACAAATGTTCCAAGAAATAGAAATCCAGGGGATATGATTAGGTGTATGAATTAGGATCCCCTAAATCATCCTCAGACTAATCTAAGAATCATGAAAATATCACTAAGATCTTACATAAAATTTACTAGACCAGGTCTCCTTAGGTCACATCTCTCTATAGTCCCTCTATATGAAACCATAATATACCTCTCGACACCCCGTGGGGCCACTGTGTATAAAAATAGACCCCTCAGAGGGAATAAATTTCCTAGATAATTTTATAGCCTATATAAACTGAGATATTGTAATAGAAATACATACCTTAAACATAAATACCTATGGTTCACATGATATCAACTAAATGAGGTGATAAAGTAAAATAATTAAGGTCATCACTCAAATCAACATTTTATGACAAAATCATAAACCTCATCTCACCTCCAACACCCTTACATGAAACAACCCTTTCCCATCCATTCATAAGAATCAATATTAAAGAATATATAATATAACACTTGGTTCCACAATCTATAATTAACATAATATAAATTGAGATTCTAAAAATTTGGGAAATCATAACTTCAAAACAAATATTTTTAAAAAATTTCCAAACGAGACTTTGAAAACACACTTGGGAATCCAATATATTATATACCATTTGTATTAAAATATTTAAACCTTCTTTAAAATAAATTTATTCTAATAATTCCTTTGAAATTACCCATTAAATTTTCAAATAAAACAATCCTTTTATAAACATAACACATGATCTTTTAAAAATAATTTAGTGTCTAATACCCTTTAAAAACATTTAAATCCCTTTGAAATATCCACTTAGGAATTTTATGAAACCCTAATCTTGTGATAGGTCCATTACAAGTATCAAAATAATTGAAATATAATTTCATAACCTCAACCAATTAATAAATATATGAATAATTTGGAAATAAAAGTTGTTTAAAATAATTAATATTTTATAGTGTATAATATAAAGGGATGAAACCATGACTCCTACCTCATCCTAGAATAAATTCATCAGAAACCTATTGGCTTTGGTGGAAAACACGTAACTAGGAAATAAGACATACTAATCAATCATATCCAACCCAAATACCCAACATTAAAACCATACCAAACCCTAATCTCAACCCGAACAATTGTTAATGTTCATAAAATAGAAAAAAATTAGGGATATGGAAAGGAGAGGAGGGAGGAAGTGGAAATATAGAGGAATACCATGAAAATCCTCTTGAAATCAAGAAGAGAAGACTTAAAATCCATGTATGATGAAGATAAGAAGCTCCCATTCACACCCTAGCCTCATCCTAATGTGATATAAGAAGAGGGGAGGCCAAAGACCTTTCAATTAATTAGGGGAAAATAGAAATTACAATTTTTTAAGAATATGGGAAACTCGTATGGTTTGGCTGCACAATTCAGTAAACCATGCACTAACCATGCAAGTTTCATTTCTTAATGAAAAAAATATTTTAGAGTTTGGACACACTATTTACCAACCATGTTGTAACCCTGAGAAAACTACCTATTTAAAAGTATATATATTTTCATTCTTGTCACATGGTTACTCATAACTGTGTGAATGGTGTGCACTAAAAAACTCCCAAAAAAGGTTATACATCCAGTTTACATTATAAAAATGATTTAGAATAAATTTTGTGCTCTCTTTGTGGAACAAACCATGAATATTTAAATTTAACTAAAAAAGGCTCTTATATAAAGGTAATCATGATCTCAATACAAATATGACCCTATATTATTCACCAAACTATGCAGAGAAGAAAATCCTCACATAATGGTAATTGTTATAATTTAGTAAAATGAGTGGTGACTATATGAAAACCATATGTAAATAAATACTTACAAAAACTTTAAAATTTAACTAAAACCCTCCAAAAATTAACCCTAACAAAAAATTAAATATATTAATATAAAATAATAAATAAATAGTGAAATGAGGGTGTCACAATTTACCCCACTATGCGACTTTCTTCACCTAGAAAGTCACTTGTAGAAACAATAATAACATAAAAAAAGTGGAAAACACATGATGTATCTAATATCATGGAATAAATAAGATCTATCCACTAAAAACAATTGCAATAATAAATAAATGAAAATAACCATACACATGATCCAATAATAGTCATCTAATGGAAAATCCCTAAATGAAGGTAGAACAAACATGGGTCTCACTACCATTTTGAATTGGCCTAAATTGGTGAAACAAAAATTATATCTCCTATAATGAGTTCATTACCAAGGAAACAATGATTCCATAAAGTATCAAGGAAACCCAAACACTTTTCCAACTACAACCATCAACTAAAAACGGCTAAACTCCATAACAGGCACCCAAACCCTAAAATAGAAAATCTAAAGGCCATAAGACTGAGTCACTAAAACCACCACATACAAAGAAATAGAAGAAACAAAAATGATCAGAAATATGACTCGACATGAAATAACATGGTTATATCAATGGGTAATTAAAATAAATGGATGGTAATTCTGGTCAAAACTCATGGAATAGAATTACATGGTGGTTTTTGAAGGAAAATTCCAACCCCGTAGAACCCATTGATAAATAGAAACAATCCAATACTTCCCATTACCATAAGAATATACCCAATGAAACCCCATGCTTAGTCTATTAAAAAACCTCATGCATATTGTTAGATACCATATTTTCTATAGGTACATCCATATTTGATTTTTTGTGTTAAATGTATTCCATTGGGTTTTCCCTTTGTCTTTAAGCCTTGATTACTAAGTATTGCTTGAATTGGGGGAGATCGTATTAGGTAAAATGACCTAAAATTTAGGGATATACGTTTTTTTAATTAGTGGAGTCTAGTTATAAATGTTTTAAATTTATTATGAGGTATTTTTATGTTTGGGAGGGATTTGGATGAGGTTAAGTTCCCTGTGTAGAATTTGGTATGAAAACTATCTTCTAGGTAATTACAATCCTTGTATATGTTATAAGATATGTAATTGATACTATACACACTATGAACCAACAAAAGTCTTGAAGTGGTTACACATCAGGTAAACCATTCATGTCATTCAAATATTAATTAGGAAAAATATAATTCTATGGTGACATATTTTTTGGCATCTCCCTCTAAAAACAACTACACGATATATAAAAGACTTATATGCCATGTAATATCCTGACCAATTGTTTTAAATAGCACGGTACAAGATTTTTTTTCCAGATTCCTTGGGTGATGATTCATCCTCTTGACCTAGGATGGCTCTCTTAGAAAATTTGGAGTTCTATCCTCCTTTTCAAACATTCCATTTGTGTGATAAATTATTGGTAACTATTTTTATTTTCTTCCCCCTTCTTCTTCCATTGTTCTCTGTGACGGAGGTGGAATCCTTACACCACTTTTGGTTTTGATCATGAACTGGTATAATATTGGTTCTTTTTGGAATCTTCTACACATTCTTCCTCATTTGTGATACCCTTTATAAGTGTTGCGTTATTCACCTGTTAATTGTAGGGGCTCTAAACCTTGACCCTATGGTCTGTTTAATTATATAGTATGAGCAATATTAAAATTACACCAATATAACATGTTCCTAAATTAATTAAACTATGAATTGGATTATTACTTGGAATACATTTGTATTGAATTTTTATTGAAAGGGATTATGGCTACCGTTTAGGTGATCAAGGCCTTAATTAGAAATGACTTGATTAATGCCTTGATGTGTGTTTATCATGACATGAGTTCTGGGTGATTTCTTGATATAGATTCACTTTGGCTTGGCTTGATTATAGAAATGATGGGAATGTTCTTGGTTTATATAAAAATGATAAAATATATACGTAAATTAAATATAAATAGTAATTTTCATAATTAACCATTGATCCTTATTATGTGATTTTTGATATCCTTACAATAATGCTTATATACGAGTCTTGGCCTTGATTCAAGTTGTAATGCTTACATATCAGGCCCTAACATAATACAATTTGTAATGATTATATATTGGGATTGGACCTGATACATGATGTATTGATTATATATCGATCTTTTTCCTTATATATGATTTAATGGTTATATATTAATAATGAAAATGGTTTATTACTAAAAAGAATATATAATGGGCTTTATCTAGATTTTTATGACTTATATCATGGATATATGGTTATGTTTGGCATGGTTGTGAGACATGATCATAGATATTACAACATTGAAAATAAGTAGGTTATGTTTTACCATGGTTATATAGTAGGATTAGAATGGTCATGAGACATTCTTAAAGACATTCTAGCATGGTACCAAAGAAGGTTGATGTGGAATTAATTTAATTGTTTAATTAATTAATACACGTATTTATTACATTATTGCTTGAACTTACTTCCATACTGATTATTTTTAGACAAGGTAGTTTCAATGTAATGAGTTATACTCACACCCAACTCAGGCCTTCATTTGGTACTCAAGAATATTTCATGGATGCAGGACTGGATAAGGGAAAGGGACCTTGTTGTTGATCGTTTATTCCTGGATGGGATAGAGTTTAGAGACAATAATTATATGAGGTTTGGGACCAATTTCTTTTGATTTTATTTGTTTTAGATGAATCATTTATCATATTAAGTTTATTTTTTCATTTAGTTACATTCCACCATGACATTACATTGTTCATTTATTATTTATTAGATTATTTAGTTGGCTTTTATTGATTGAATTCCCCACTGTATTATACTATTTTCATTATTTTTGAACTCTTTTATTAAATTATATGGTTTATTAATACTTGGTTGTAACTATTTATTAGGATGTATATTATCCCCTCTATACTTATCACACCCCAATACTTTTCAATAGCCTCTGGTATACGAGGAGGTATGCTTGAGATCCCATAACCAACCCATTTCAGCTACGTGAGAGAGCTCTAGAATCAGGGGATGTTACAATGTGTCATCAAATCACACCAGGTTTCTTTTTTATTTCTTTAATATTTGGGAAATGTATAATGGAGCCTTGTATGTGTTATTACTTGGTAATGATCTTGTTCATGGGAGTAGCTAACCCATGTATGTGGGAAAATCCAAGTTCCCCTAGATGGGATTGTTGTTTATAATGTTTTCTTGTTACAGTTGACGTTATTTCACTTAGGGTGATTCACCTATTGTGTGAGGTTATTTTTTTGTGATGTTATTTGTTCTTGAGATTTAAAATCACGTCTCTTTATAGAATAAGATGATTATGAATGAATCATGATAGAAACATAGGGATATATATTGACAATCATTGTTCATGATAGTGTCATATTTATTGCATGTGATTTATACTTTCCTGTTTGAAGAATGATATAATATACCTATTAAATATGAGAAATGAAACAAATAAATTGACATTTCATGATAAAATACTTGAAATCAATGTTTATAGTGACTAGGAGTTAGTGGTTCTTTGTTATTTTTACCTATTGAGGTTGACCTTGTTGATAGACTATGTTCTGAGGAGTTTATTTTTCCTATAGAGAAAATTTCTCCCTTCCTTATTCAAGTTGAGTGTCAAGAGTGGAAACAAGCTTGCTCTTAATGTAACTGATTTGAATATTTCTATATATCCTAATGATCAAATGTTTGTTCATTTTAATTAATGATTCCTGAGGGTCATGCAATCCATTAAAAGGGAGAATGTTCGCACCATTCCATTTATGTCTAATCTAACAAGATAATTCTAGTAACAAAATTTTCCTACATTCATTATACAGGGAGTCCCTAGGAATATAATTTCTGGATCAAGTATCTCCAAATGAGATTTAATCATCTTGAGAAACCCTCAAATAGAAGGGTGAATCTTTATTCATATATGATTCATGGAACAACCAATCAATGGAGGGATACTCTAGAGAAGGCTAGGAAGAAAGAGGAGTTATCTTGGAAGTCAAGTCGATGCTAGACTACATTAGATGCTTCATTGACCTTCATCACTTTCCACCATCTTTAGTAGTTGATGAGATCTCAAGGGTGAGATATTTTTCGAATGGGATAAATTATGTGATCAATATGCAGGTGAAAATTTTCATTTTAAGTAGTTTTGTGGATGTGATAAATCAGGAAATCATTAAAGAAGTTAATCAAAGTGATTCCCCAGGCCATGCCAGTTTGTATTAGTAGGTAAAACTGGTAACTCCACTTTTATTTGAATTTTTTTTCCCATAAGACAGTTTTTCCAAGTCAACAATGAACAAAGAAGTCAAGGTAGTGGAAAAATATATCATGATCTTGTTTTGTTGTAGTTTTATCAATGTGGTAAGATGAGCCAAAAATTGTATTAGTGTTCATACCCCACTTTGAAGTGTCATTATTATGATAGGATAAACCATATGTAGAGGTTTTGTAGGGTCATTCTGCAACATATCAGTGGAAGTGGATCAGGATAGGAACTATAGTTTGGGAAAGACTCAACTACTCATCAGTAGATTGGTAACTAGAGTTCCACATGATGTTATGGTTGAGGTAGGGGATGTGGTACCCTAGTATAATAATTGTAGAACCTAGTATAGAGAATATACTAGGGTAGTTAGAGTAAAGACTATAATAGATGGGCTAGTCAAGTGAGTGCTATGTAGACTACTCTAGAAACTGTGGATGAAATAATTCTACTATCACTGGTACTATTCTCATATCATTTACCATTTCTTGTTTTTTTGATACAAGAGCATCACATTCCATTTTATATGATTTTTGGAAAATGGCTTGAGCTTGGGTGTGGAAATCTCTAGTGTTTTCTTGACTATTGTTACACCTTAGGGATTATGGTCACAGAATATAAAATACTTCAAGGTGTTACCATTAGATATTAGTGGTTACCATTTATTTTGGGAACCTTTTTGATGTAAATGAAATGTTTAAATTTGATTCTTGGTATGGATTAAATAGTTCAATACCAGGATCACATCAACTATTACTATAGGACAGTTACCTTTCTATCCTTAGAAGGAGGCATCTATTATCAACAGGGTGAGTGGGATTTTCAAGTTTGTTTTACAAGACTAATTTAGTATATATTGAATTATATCATGGCTCAGATAACTGATCCCTCTCTATATTATGGTGTGATGTAGTAGGATTATTTTCCTCCAGTGTTAGACAATTATTAGGATGTATTTCCTAATGATTTATACAGCTTACCACCCAAGTGATAGATCAAGTTCATGATCTAGTTGGTGGGGAGAGAAGATAAAATTTCAATCCTTCCTTATAGAATGGAACCAGTATATCTTTGATATTTGAATGTCCATTTTTAAAATCTAGAAGCTAAAGGTTTCATATATCCTAGAACATCTACTTAGTGTTCCTTAGTTCTATTTTCCAAGATGTTTTATTGGAATTTTTACTTATGTGTGGATTATTAGAGATTGAACTAGATGAAGATAAAGAACCAATATCCCCTTCCGCATAATGATAATCTTTTCGATTGATTGACAGGTTCTAAGATCTTTCTAAGATAGATTTGACATCAAGATACCATCCGTTTTTGGGTGGGACCATAAAACATACCTCATTATTTTTTAGGAGCAGTTATGGATTGTATGAATTTTTATTGATGTCAAATGAGTTGACTAATGAACCAGCAATATTCATGGATTTGATAAATTAGATATTTCATCCTTTTTAGATCAGTTTAGGGGTTTTTATGTAAAATATTAGTATACTCCTAGTTAGTAGGTGATATTTGTCAATATCTTGACACAGTCTTTATTATAATGAGAGTATGTAGACTTTACACCAATATAAGAAAATATAGAATATGGATTGATAAAGTTAACTTCTTGGGCCATGTCATCTTAGGGGTAGGGTTGTTAGTGGACCCAGAAAAGGTTGCGAGCCTAGTATATTGGGACCAGCCCACGATTGTATTCAAAATTTAGTGATTTCTTGGTTTAGTAGTTTATTATTGATTCATTATCCATGACTTCTCCCATCTGTAAATACTGATGTCAGGACTAACCAAGAAGGGGTAAAGTACATTTGGTCAGATGATTTTTAGAGATATTTTTTTGGATCTGACAGGCAAGATGACCTTAGAACCTATCCACACATTACCTATGTTGAGTAAATCATATACTGTGTACTCTTATGCATCTTGAGTTGGACTCTAAGTAGTCTTAATTCATGGGGATAACATGGTTTCTTATGGATACAAACAACTATGTACACATGAGAGAAATTTCACTACTAACTATTTGGAGTTAATAGTAGTGATACTTTCATTGAGATTCTAGAGACATTATCTCTTTGGTGAGAGGTTTGTGGTATACATGAACCATAGGTGCCTTAGGTACATATTTTATCAGTGGGACCTAAACCTTTGGAATAGGAGGTAAATCAAGTATATATAGTCTTTCAACTTCGAGTTGGATTATAAAACAGGAAAGGGAAATGCCATTACCAATTCTTGGATAAAGAAGATGTAGATGGAGGAAGTGTGAGAGTCTTTTTATGATTGGTTTATGGAAAAACTCTTTGTAAACATGCATCTAGATGTTCAGGATTCCCTAGGATGAGTAGATATGAAATAGAAATATGTTAAACCTTATCTTTTGGACTATATTAATACCGATAAGTTATATCATTGGAAGAAATTAGTTTTATGAGATAGTTTATATGGTGTGGAGACACCATTAGGATGATCTCTTGGAAGGGGAAATTACATTATTTTCCATGGAAGGGTATGGGTTCCTATGATCTTACATGAGAAGATGATGTGAGAGTTTCATACTTTTAGATGGTAGGTACATCTTGGTTTGACAAATATGTATTTTGATCTCCATATACAGTATTAATGGACCGTAATGAAGAAGTAGTTAGAAAGATTTTTGGTGATATATTTTAATTTTCATCTGATGAAAGCTGAGCATCATAGGCCTGTTGGGATTTTGTAGCCTTTTCCCATTCCAGAGTGGAAATGAGATGATTTCACAATGTATTTTTTGAAAGGATTACCCAGGACAACCCATAAGAATAATATTTTATGGGTGAATTTGGATCGAATGATGAAGTTATCCAACTTATTTTCTATCATGGATACCTTCAAATATGATGATCTAGGTAGTCTATACATGCAAGAGGTAGTTTGGATGCACAGTGTTCCAAAGAGTATCATTATAGATAGATAACCTAGTTTCAAATCATGGTTTTGGTAGGGTCATCAAAAGGATAAGATATTCTTCTAAGTATAAAATATCTTTTTTATACTGATGGTTAATTTGAGTGAACTATTCAGGTTCTGAAGGATATCTTATGTGTCAATGTTTTTTTATTTCAATGGTTTATGGGAGAAACATATGAAACTTATGGAGTTTGAGTATAATAATAGATTTAAGGCATCAATCTAGATGGAACCGTTCAAGGATTTGTATGGATTTTTGTTCCATTATCTTTTTTGTTGGTTAGAGGTAGGCGGACCAACACTTGTTGGGCTTAGTATCATAAAAGAGACATCTTAGAAGGTTTAATTGATTTGGAGGTGGTTGGTCACTATGAAGAGTAGGTAGAAATACTAAATTGACCATCCATGATGAAATCATAAGTTTGGGGTTGGTCATCATGTTTTCCTTTAGGTGTCTCCTAGGTTGGGGAAACATTGTATTATAAAACAAGGAATGCTAGTTCCCAGGTTTGTTGGGCTGTTTGAGATAGTGGATAGGGTCGGTCCAATAGAATAATGATTAGGCAGTCCAAAGCACTATAGTTCCATGAGCGATGTGTTTCATATGTCTTCACTTCATATATATCATCCAAACCCTTATCAAGTGATATATATAGTAGATGTTGATATTTGGGTAGACATGTCCTTTTAGGAGAATATGATATGGATTTTGGATCGTAGTGAGAAGTGTCTCCAGGGTAGTACTGTACATTTGGTTTCAGTGTAGTCGAATCATGGGAGATTTTAGGAGGATACCTGAGAGTGGGAGTTTGATATGAGAGCATAGTGTCCAGACTTGTTCATTGAGAACCCATAGTGATGCATGGAGTAAGTCGGGGATGAGCTGTTATATGGTGAGGATTATGTAAGATACCCTATTTTTCTAGGAATTCATTTTTTTAGTTTTTATGTGAAATGTAATCTGTTGTGTGTTTCCTTTTTTTAAGACTTGGTGGATGAGTTTTGTTTGGAAATAGATATAACTTATTAGGGAAAATGGCCTAGAGTTTAGTGATCTATGTTTTTTTCAAATTAATATAGATTGGATATAAATGTGTTAATTGGATTATGAGATTTTTCCATGCTTAGTAAGGCTTTGGAGGTGGTTTGGGTCCTTAAGTAGAATTTGGTCCGAAAATTGTTTTTTGGGGGATTACACACTGTGTACATGTTACATGATTTGTAAATTCTTCTAGACATGTTGTGAAACATCATAGGGTGTGAAGTAGTAATATGTTTTGTAAACCATTCATGTCATGTAAATATTAGATAGGATAAATATTAACCCTAGGCGACGGGTTTTTCAGTATCTCCCTCGAAATTGAAATATAGGATGTGTAAAATAGTTACAAACTGTGTAATATACTGACTAAAAATTTTAAATAGAATCGTACATGATTTTTTTCTCATTACTTGGGTGAAACATTCTCCTCTCAACCAAGGATGGATCTCCATGTAATTTTAGAGTTCCATCATCCTTTCTAGATGTACCGTTTGTGCAATCAATCCATGCTAAGTATTTGGATTTGGTTTCCCCGAGCACTTATGTTGGTTTTCATTAGGGTGATGGAATCCTTGGATGAATTTTGGTTGTGATGTTGACCTGGGTTGATCTATGTTCTATTTTCAGTCTTCTTCACATTCTTTCTCATTAGTTTCACCCTTTGGATGCACTTTATTATTACTCGGTTAAAGGTAGGGGGTCTAAACCTTAAAATTATTGTATGATTAAGTGAAAAGTATGTAAAATATTTCAATTTCACCAATATAACATGTTCTTAAATTAATTAAATGTAGAATTGGATTACTCCTTGGAATATTTTGGATTAAATTTTTATTGAACAAACTTATGGGTACCATTTGGGTGAGATAACCCTTGATTATAAATGATTTAACTAATGGATTGAAATGTGTTTAACATGACATGATTTTTGGGCGATTTCATGTTATATATTCACAATGGATTTGATTTATTATAGAATTGATGGGAATGTTATTGGTTTATGAACGAATGATAAACCAAATGTGTAAATGAATGATAAATGGCAATTTTCATAATTAACCATTGAGACTTATGATGTGATATTGTGATATCCTTATTGTAATTATTATATAACAAGATTTGACCTGATACATAGTATAATTCTTATATACCATGATTGGCCCATGATACATGCTGTAATGATTATATACTGAGCTTGGACTTGATACATGATGTAATTATTATATACTAGGTTCGACCCTGATTTATTTTTGAAATTATTATATTGCATGTTTGACCTATATTTGTGTAATTTATACAATATATATATGGTTATGGATGGCATGGTTGTGATACATTCTTAGAGATATTATAGCATGGCATCGAATTAGGTTATGTTTTACCATGGTTATATGGTTTGGGTTGGCATGGGCGTGATATATACTCTGATACATTCCAGAATGGTTCTGAATTAGGTTGATGTGGTATTGATTTAAATGTTTAATTAATTAATACACATATTTATTCTATTATTTCATGTATATGCTATTATACTATTTAGGTTTAGATATGGTGGATTCAACCTAATGGGTTATACTCACACCCTACTCAGGCCTCCATTTGTTACTCGAGAAGATTACATGGATGCATGATTGGACAAGGGAAAGAGACCTTTATTTTGATTGTTTCTTGCTAGATGAGCAAGAGTTTGGAGATAAGAATAAAATGGGGTTTGGGACTTGGATATTTTGAGTTTATTTATGTCAGATGATTCCATTATTGTATTACTTCATGTTTTATATTTAGATACCTTCCACCATGACCTTAAATTATTTTTTTATTATTTATTGGATTATCTATTTGGATTTTATTTTTTGGTTTTTCCATATCATTATACTATTTCCATTATTTCCATACTATGATATTTTTTTATATTATTTATTTTTATTAGGTTGTAAATCTATAATAGAGGGAATAATCTCCCCACAATACTTGTTACACCCCCGCTGCTAGTTGGCAGCCTTTGGTGTATAGGGAGGTGTGTTTAAGGACGGATAAATAACCCGTTTCAGCCATGTGAGAGAGTTCGGAAATCAAGGGACCTTACACCTAAATTTTAACATATATAAAACATTAAAAAATCAATAAAAAAGAAAAAATTAATTATAGATTAATTTATATACTAACAAATCATAATTAACATGAGAGTAATCAATAATTACACCCAAATAATATGCCATATAATGACCACCTCAAGACTACAACCATTATAATCTCCTTGAGAAAGAATCCCAAAACTAATCATAACCCAAATCAGGATCATGTACAAATTCACCCTGAAATGTATCCATACAATAATACTAGAAACAATCCAAATGATTATTTCTAGCCACACCAAAAAATCCCACCACAATCACTCACTCCAAAAGAGGACTCAAGTACTCAATGGATCCTCTACCTACACGGCCTTGAGATGATGTCACTACACAAACATAATATCATATATGTCTCCTAAACATACTAAAATAGAAGGATACAGAACAATGTAATCTACCACTCTATTTATATCTTGGGCAATATAAAACACTAGGAGGACCCCGACCAAGAAATGAAAGGCCTAAGGTTTTCCCAAAAAGGAAATATTTCTACTTTTCATACAAACCTTTTTGGGAGGTTCACTTTGGACAAAATGAAACATGAATCCATCCAATTCATGTTTCCCAAAACAAATAAACTTTTCATAACACACTAATGGTCAATAAACAAAAGAAAAATTTTCTTAAAAATTCCTTTTCATTTAAAAATAATTGACACCATAAAACATTTCAAACACTTCTTGATTTTCACATCAAAATAAACCATTCATGGAAACACCCTCCAAGAGTGTCTAAATAAATTTATAATTAAATCAACAAATGGATTTAAAACCAAAATTTCTTCTTAATTTTATAATAAATTTAACAATTTAAAAAAAAATATACTAAACAAATCCATTTTATAAACAATTTCAAATGCTTCATTTAAATTCAAAAACATTCTTCATGAAATACCCCATTTTCATAGAATATAGTTTTCAACAGAAACATAATAAATGGAGCAACACAAAATATCAAAATGAAATTCAATCCATATTTTCAAAATATTTCATGAATCCTTTGAAATCACTAGTATCATTGGGAATCACTCAAGCATAGTCTAAATATTATGATGACACTGGATTCCAAACTATGCTTGGATCGACCATATGGTTTTATGGACCACGGTCCAATCATGCAATGATACCTAAAATATTTATGAGATTGAGTTTTTATAAATTTTATAGTTTATTAGGGTGTGCAATCCAACCTTATATCATTGATACTTTTTCCATTTTCACCCAATGTAACTCATACAATTCTATCGAGGATCAATAATCACCTATCTAAATAAACTATAATATTAAAATGCCATCCAATTTTCCACTATTGATGGAAACTCAATCATTTTAATGAAGGGTGGTGATCAACAACCCACTCATGATCAACCTCCCAAGTCCCAATGACAATCCTAACTCTATACTACCATTACACACTCAAATAACTAGAGTGTGTTTCAATAACCTAGGCCCATACTGAGAAACATAGGCTTCAATACCATTTTTAATGAACTGACCAAGGATGACCAACACTTCACCCAACCCATATCACTACTATGATTTAAGGGTATTCCGGATCCCAATGAGTGGATAACTAGTGTCTGGGAATCAGAAATTCACACTTGGGAACAATTTCAACCTCGAATAACAATATAAATAAGTATTAAAAATATATGAAGAATAAATCTAAGTATGGTGTAATGAAATTATCATCCATACAAAGATATAAAACATGATCAAAAAGAAAATATGGTGGAAACAAATACAATCAGTACATGATATATATACAGTAGAACAAAGTGGATTATAAAATAACCCACAAATATAATTGATCTTGAACAACTCCAATGGAACCTCCATGTAACTCACCACCACTCACCATCACTCACCACTTCCAAACATGTACAATGATAGAAAAAAAGTATCCAAAGAATAAGATAAATATTAGGAACCTAAATATAAAACATAATATCTACATAGACACACACACACACACCAATATATTTGTAGGGTGTGGTCCAAACATTCCCAGTAGGATATAACCAAGTAATCTATGAAGTTACTTTTATATTAAAATAAAAAAGAATTGTTTGAACATACTATATAAAAATAGGGTTTTCACATGAGTAAACATCATGAAAAAAAATAAAATGTTTCATTTATTTCTTTCCAAAATTGAGGAAAAATATTTTAATAATAAATGTGGATTGACATGGAACACCCCATAGAGGGTAGTAAAAGAGACCCTCTAAATATAACAGCTGATATGAAACTTATGAATGATCAACCAATCCATCATGACAATTAAATCAAAAAGATTCATGTATATAAAAAAAATGTTCCAATAAATCTCAACTTCTATAGAAGAAAAAGAAAAATATGGGAATAAGAGACCCTGCTCTTTCTTCATTCAGATAGGTTCATTCATCTCCACTCGATAAGGTATGATGTCTATCGAAAGATTCATAAATTAAACATTGTAGATAGATATGATGGATTAAGAGGAACCAATATAAAATAAATTAGTCACTAAAGATGAAATAATTGTAATTATATGTCTCACTATCACAATACCCATATCATTATCCACTGAAGACTCATCCATTATGTTAAAAAGATTTGTTCATGATCCTTATGGCAAGAATCCATTTGTTCTCGAAGCATCTAACTATTCAATATATCCACTTGATACTATTGATCCCATACCACTATTTGGAGTGGAAAATATGTGACCAAATATCTTCAAGTGATCATAGAATCTATAATTTATAAAGATATTTAGTTCCTCTATTAAAGAACACTTTGAGTGCCCAAATTTTAAACACTAAAAAATGTCCTTTTTCTAGATACCATATAAGATTTAAAAAAAGTATTATTCTTAGATCCACCACTATAGTTTACACCATGAGACTCATCCTAATTCCTATTCCATTTAAAATGGACCACTCAAGCTACCATTGGGAGTAGGAGGAACTCCCATCATACCCAAATTACTAACCAAGTCAAGTTATACTATCAATTCTCTATCCCTAACATTAACATTAGATGAGATATTCATATAAAAACCCTGAAATAAAATATATCCATAAAGACTGATTTCAAAACCCTAATATTTCATATTATTATTTGATACCACCTTATGTGAGAAATGAAAAATCTTGGTAAATCAGTTTATATACCAAGTCACTGTTTGGTCATATTGTTAAAGTTTAATGAAATCAATTGACTTATCCAACAATATTGATTCTGGATAGAACCATTCTATGAAAAGATCCTTGAATTCCTTCCAATACAATACCACATTTCTCCCACCTAATATAAAGAATCCCACCAACTACTTATAGGTACTTTATGTTTGAGGATAACATATTTTACCTTAACTAAATTTAGTGTCCTAAAAAACTCCTAGTCACTCAACCATATTCAACCAATCCATAGACAATTGAGGATCATTGGTAGACTAGAATAATGGTGGATTGATATGAAGAAAGTACAAGGAATTGTCTCTTATAATTTTCCTTAGAAGAACAACCACTACGACCATTATTTGTACAAGTGAACCTACCTAGCATAGAGCTTGGACCGCCTGCATAAAAACCTCTACAAGGTTCTTATTAATGCAGGGTTCAATTACAATGGTTTATCATAAGCTCCATCTAAGGCCTGTTTAAATATCTTTATTGTGGAATGGTATTAAAAAACATAAAAATAAAACAAGAGAAAATCATTTTATAGATTTAAATATCATCATATATATCATGAATAATTCAACTGGGAAAGAAAAATCTCAGATAATTACTTTGGAAAAAAATTAGGATCAAATTGAATAACTCAGAGAGAAACATTTTTACAATATCCTATATAAACTCAATGCTCATTTCAACCATATTTGTTCATACACTCATTAATAACCTACTAATTATGTCCCAAAAATTTTGTAACCTATAAACAAATATATCCCAAACAACATAATGACATCAAGAAAGGATACAAGCTTCCTTTGATATAAGGCCCCAGCTTTAAACCTTACTTAATCTTGATTTATTACAAGATTACACATTGAGGATCTTTTCAGGTTTATAGTTTTATAGAATTAGATCATAGAACTTGCATTACATTCCACATTTAAACAAAGTGGTTAAATAAAATATAGTATTCATTTTTCCCATCAACGGAAACATATTTAAAATAAAACATAAATTCTTTCTTGAAACTTCCTTGACACTATCATCATATCATGTACCATTCCCTTGACCTGTGAAAAACATTTCAAAAACATGGGATGAGCATAATAAGCTCAGTAAGGGTTATAAAAAAATATGAAATGAAAACATTAGTCCATGCATGAAATCATACTTTACTCATAAAACATAATCACATACCTCATCAAGTCATGAATAAATCATAGAAATCATAATACATAAAGTAACTTGAGGCATTCATAACATTCTTACATAGGGAGTAACCCTCTTGGTTACATTTGGAATACCCATCAAAGTATATTCCCTAAACCTCTTCGGAGAAACCTCAATGTTTAACTCCTTTGCATTACCCAATGCATTAGAGAGCTATATCGGGCTCACCCACCCTTAGTTTATCACGGAACCACCCGTCTTCATAATAATGCCCAGGAACCATAACATAATCGTATCACATAAAACATGCATAAAGGAAACATAACATTTCCACCTTTTAATCATAAGATATCAATACACCACATAGATATAAAAACATTATGAAAACCATTTTCAATACCAAAATAAAAGAAAAGTAAAATATGGTATTTATTTTTCTTTAAAAAAAGGTATGGCTTGTAGAGGAAGCCGAAACTCAAATAATGGTCACGGCGGCAGAGAAGTCGTTGTCGCCGCAAACATACGACAAAAACCTTCCCTTTTTTCATTTAGTAAAACGCTTCGTATAAAAAAGATTCCTTTTGGATAAACATAAAAGTCAAATGGGTTTATACACCGTATAAAAGAAGGTTGTGTATAAAACAAAATATGCCTCAATGAAAGGAGATTGAGGCGAAGTCCCATACCTTGGGTCCGACTTGACTCGATCGTTCTTTAAACTCCTGAATAATAAACTTGAGTTAATTTATACTTGATTAAGAACCTTTTTCAAGTTCATTATTCCTTTTATATTACTTATTACCATGTCATGAACACTATGTAATTATTTAAGTTAATAACGGTCGTTTTAACGATCATAGGTACTTGAGTCAAAAATAAACTCTTTATAATTAAAAGTTGTTCATGTATCCATTATATCCAGAGTTATAATCATGATTTATATATCATATATATCATATATATCCAGTATATACATGCATTTATAATATTCCATAACCTTTAGAGTTAATAAATGAAATGCACCGTTCATAGAGACGGTAAGCCGTACGTACGCATGAACGCTACTTTCATTTCTATTTCGTATTTTATGGAATGAAATCATAATGATATAAAGGTATATTATAATTCAAGTATAATATCATATATAATATCATTAATTACATCCTTTATATGTCCCACATATGGCATTAACGAATCAAATCACTTTGAGGGGGTGGTAGTCCGCACTTCCTAAAATGAAGATATCGTGTTTACCCATAATGGAAACCATAAATGTATGACATAAATGAAAAATAAAGAATCTTAAGTAAAACATAAACATATTATATATCATATATAAATATATTTTCATCTTAATGTCCACCTTTGAAGGTGTTAAAAGAATATTAAACAATCATCGTTTCGTGAGGCAGAAATTCGCCATCCACAGAAACAGTATGTTCTTTAACCATTAGATGTAGGTGTGTGTAATTGTAGCTCTAATAATTCTTATAAAAACATCCTAGTATATGGAAGATACTGGTGTTGTTACAAAATAAATTAATAAAAAGATTTTAGGGGGTTGGAGAAGCAAAATAAAACATAAGAACACAAGACAAGACACTACCTTTAAATCATGTAACTCTTTTTGATTTGAGCTCAAAGGATTCCTTGGGAAGACTTATGTCCAATGTGAGGCTTCTAAGAGTTAGATAAGGATTTGGAGAGACAAAATGGGCAGGGGTTGGCCGATCCAAAGGCTTTGGAAGTGTGGGTAAGGTGGTAGAGGTGGGGCCTTTTATAAGAGAAGAGGAGGGGCACTCTTGGAAAGTTATAAAAGGATACTTTATTATAAAATGATTTTCGGATTTAAAAGGTAAAAAAATTATATATGTCGAGGATAAGGTGATAATAGTTATAAATAAACCCATCCAATAGGTTTTTTACATGTTTAGGTCTTAGATTTTACATTTTCTTTTCATTTTTTTAAAATCATCAAATAATGAGGTAATCGCTGCATCATCATGGTGTAATAAATAATTTAATTTATCTAATATCTAAAAATTATAAAAAAATACAACGATGTAGGAAATATTTTTAGATTTCTAATGACTATTTATAGTCAAAAATATTACTTGTATAACCCCATTTAAAAATTGTTTTAGTAAAATAACACATGTTTGTGTCATTTTTACTTTTACTTTAAATAAAAGGCATTAATGTCATTATCTTACCCAAGTGGCTCCATGGGGTCCCAAAAATCGACCCATGGGTTTTATGGGTTGGACATGACACATTCAATAAGGGTAGGACATGTTTCAAGGATATTTCATATTATTAAAACATTATTTTTACCTTAAACTACACTAATTACCTCTAATCGCGAATAAAAACCTAAAAGTTACTATTCACAAAAAATTAATTTAATCCCATTGAACCACATTTTACTTCCTAATGACAAACATGTATGTCAGATTTTTAAAATTCAAAACACAGAGGTGGTAACATTTCCTTTAAACGAAAAATCAGTTTTTCAAGTACCACTTAGTGGTTTCACTATTCATCAAAAATTGAAGTTTTTCAGAAAAATACTAAAACATCACCCTAAGATATATTTGATATTCAAAATTCAAAAATGATGTCTATTTTACAAAATTCAAAACATATAAGTTACATTAATTAATTTAATAATTAATTCCCACTGTCAGAGAAAATAGCGTGTTTTTATGAAACAATTAGTATCAAAATATTGACACTAGTTTAAGTCCAATTTCAAAGTGAAATTAATTCCAACAACCAATATTGGATTAAATGGTAAAAATAAATTCTAATTTAAATTTAAAACCAATTCAAAAGATAATATAATCATATAAATAAATTAGATTAAAAAGAGGTTTTGAATTAAAATACATCATTTTTCACTATTCATGAAAAAAATGAACTTTATCAGAAAAATACGAAAAATTTACCCAAAGTAAATTTCAAGGTACCAATCATAAATAATAAGTTTATTTCGACAAATAGAGATTATAAAATTTTCAAAATTTTGATTTAAAAATGGTTTGCCATCAAAAGGTAGTAAAACAATATTTTAAAAATATTATTGTATTCCATGCTTAAGATTGGATTTATTCTCATTTGAAGCCTCTAAAACACTATCCAATTCATTAATAGAAATAGAGAAAAATATCTATTATTCATTACTTACTTGGGATGTTACATCCTTCTCCCCTTTAGAAAATTGCATCACCACAATTTATTTACTTATCGAACAAGTGAGGGTATTTAGCCCTCATTGTATTTTCAGATTCCCATGTTGCCTCTTCAATCATGTGGTTTTTCCACAAAACCTTTACCTGATGGATCACCTTATTCTGTAACACTTTCTCCCTATGGTCAAGAATCTGAACCGGTTGTTCCTCATAAGATAGGTTCTCTTCCAACTGAACTACCTTTGGACTCAAAACATGAGATGGATCTCGCATGTACTTCCTTAAGATGGAAACATGAAAAACATTGTGTACCTAAGATAAACTCGGAGGTAAAGCCACTCGGTAAGAAACTGATCCAACTCTCTCCATAATTTCATATGGTCCAATGAACCTTGGACTCAGGTTTCCTTTCATACCAAATCGCATCACTCTTTTCCATGGTGAGACTTTGAGAAAAACATGATCACTTACCTCAAAAGAGAGATCCTTCCTCCTGTTGTCTGCATAACTCTTCTGCCTGCTCTGAGCTGTTCTCATGTGTTTCTGTATCAGTTGAAATTTTTCTGCCAACTCTTCTACCAATTTTGGTCACATCAGCTTCCTTTCACCCACTTCATCCCAGAAAGCTAGAGTTCGACACCGCTTCCCATATAATGCCTCAAATGGTGCCATCTGTATATTGGAATGAAAACTGTTATTATATGAAAATTCAACCAAAGAAATATGTTGGTCCCAACTTCCCTGATAATCCATCGAACAAGCGCGTAGCATATCTTCCAAAGTCTGAATTGTTCGTTCTAACTGCCCATCTGATTGAGGATGAAAAACTGTACTAAAATTTAATTCAGTGCCCAATGACTTCAGAAGGCCTTTCCAAAAGTTAGAAGTAAACCTGGGATCACAATCAGATACAATGGAGAGAGGAACTCCATGTAACCTGACTATCTCTTTATGATACAAACGAGAAAGTTGATCTAGGGAAAAAGTATCTCGTATAGCAAGGAAATGAGCAGATTTAGTTAAGCGAGCAACAATAACCCAAATTGCATTATTACCTCGAGGTGTCTTTGGCAATCCCACAACGAAGTCCATGTATATATTTTCCTATTTCCACTCTGGCACTGGTAAAGGCTGAAGCACCCCTTTCGGTAACTACTGCTCTGATTTAACCTGCTGACAAGTCAAACAATTCACAGTAAAATCAGCAATATCCCTTTTCATTCCGTCCCACCAGTAATACTCCCGAAGATCTCTATACATCTTAGAACATCATGGATGAAATGAAAACAGAGAACTATGAGCTTCAAATAACAATTCTCTCTTCAACTGTGAATCACAAGGCACACACAATCTCTTCCCAAATCTCAAAACAAAATCATTATCAATGTTGAATTCAGGCAACTTACCCTTCTGAACCAACTCTACCTTTTTCTGCAACTCGTTGTCTTGCTTCTGTGCTTGCTTGATTCTGTCTGATAGAGAATATTTCACTAATACCTGAAACAAAAAAGAAGAACATCCTGCACCTAAAACTTCTATGAAAAAGTTCATCAAATCCTTAACCAAAGGATCATGTTCCAAATGCAACATTGTTAATGAAGCATTACTTTTTCGACTCAAAGAATCAACCACTTTATTTGCTTTTCCCAGATGGTAATGAATTGTACAATCATAATCCTTGATTAATTCTAGCCATCTCCTCTGTCTCATGTTCAATTCTTTCTGAGTG
The DNA here is from genome assembly GCA_963277665.1 of Viscum album. Lineage (NCBI taxonomy): Eukaryota > Viridiplantae > Streptophyta > Magnoliopsida > Santalales > Viscaceae > Viscum > Viscum album. The sequence goes on from OY728152.1 coordinate 1,919,942,788, forward strand.
GATATATACTTTAAATTTTTGTGATCGGTATATATTTCACACTTTACTCAATACAAATGATGCCTCCAAATTTTTAAAGTGAAAACTACAGTAGCTAATTCCAAATCATGTGTAGGGTAATTTACCTCATGAGTTTTCAACTGTCGTGACGCATAAGCAATTACCTGATCATTCTTCATTAGGACACAACCAATTCCTTTCAATGAATCATCATTGTAGATAACAAACTCACCATTCCTGGAAGGTAGTTCCAAAACTGGAGCATTCACCAATCTTCTTTTCAATTCCTAAAAACAATCATCACATTATTTTGTCCAGATAAACTTAACACCCTTTTGAGTTAGCTTAGACATTGGACTAGATAACCGTGAAAAATTTCTAACAAAACTTCGGTAATAGCCTGCCAAACCAATGAAACTACGAATCTCAGTTACATTTGTGGTTCTTGGCCATTCTTCAACAACCTTTGTTTTTTCAGGATCAACATTTATCCCATCTTTAGAAACAATGTGACCAAGGAAAGAAATTTGTTGCAACCAAAATTCACACTTTCTGAATTTCCCATACAATTTCTTTTCTTTTAAGGTTTAAAAAATAACCCATAAATGTATTTCATGCTCCTCTTTACTTTTAGAAAACACCAAAATATCATCAATGAAAATAACCAAAAACTTATCCAAGAACTCATGGAAAATTCTATTCATTAAGTCCATGAATACAGCAGGTGCATTGGTTAGCCCAAAAGGCATTACTACAAATTCATAATGGCCATATCTTGTTCGAAACGCGGTCTTCTGAATATCTACTTCCTTTACCTTCAACTGATGGTACCGCAATCTCAGGTCAATCTTTGAAAAAAATTGAGCTCCCTGGAGCTGATCAAACAAATAATCGATATGAGGAAAAAGATACTTGTTCTTAACAGTGATATTATTCAAGGCTATATAATTAATGCAAAGTCTCATAGAACCATTTTTCTTTTTAAAAAATAAAACAGGAGCACCCCATGGTGATTGCTAGGTCTGATGAAACCTTTCTCTAATAAATCTTGCAATTGCTCCTTCAACTCTAAATGTTCAATTTGAGCCATTCGATAAGGGGGTTTTGAAATTGGCTTAGCATTAGGAACTAAGTCAACAGTAAATTCAACTTCCCGATCTGGTATTATTACAGGCAACTCATCAAAAAAAACATCAGGATACTCATTTACCACTGGAACATCATTAATCTGAACAGTTCCTTTATTTTCAATGATGTGTGCAGGGTAACATTCATTTCCATCTTTTACAAGTTTCTCGGCCTCTTGATAAGTTATCAACAGTAAGGGTTCATTCTTGTACACAAACTAAAAGTCTTTCTAAAAAGAAACTTCTTTAGCTCTACAGTCAATCTTAGCATGGTAAATAGAGAGCCAATCCATACCCAAGATAACATCAAACTCTACTAGAGGTAAAACAATAAGGTTCACAAGTAGGTTCTTTCCACGGATAAGGATAGGAAGATTCTTATAAATTCTTTTTGCCTCAACATTTCTCCCAGGTGTTTTTACCACAAGTTCAAGAGTCATTTCTTGAGATGGTATTCCCATTTTACTAGAAACGTTTTCAGATATGAAAGAATGTGTAGACCCCGAATCAAACAACACACTGGCATACTCTGAAAAAACAAAGTACCTGATACAACTTCATTTGATGGCCTGACATCTGCTGAAGTAGATGCAAAGGATTTCACCACCCCTTTCTTATTGTAGTCTAACTGCTTCCCATCACTCGAGCTCTTTGTCAGACACTCATTTGCATAGTAATCCATCTCATTGCACTTAAAACATTTCACTAACTGTAAATCAAATTTGGTCTTACCATCACCTTGATCTTTTTCAGTGCAATCACGAGCCTTATGTCCCATCTTACCGCATCGGTAGCACTTTCCATAATTCAAAAGACATTCCCCAGCATGCCTTTTCCCACATTTATCACAAACTGGAAACTTAGTTTTCTTACCATCAGACCTTTTTTGAAGAATTCTTCCCTTTCTCCTGCCACCTTGGTCTCTTCTTATGTTGGTTGTTATAGAACACTTGATCATCGACAAACTCCATTTCCACCTTATCAGCACATCGAACAAGCTTTTCATAACTTTTAAACTCATGAGAAGCCAATGCCCTTCGATATTTTTGCTTTAATCCTGAGTAAAAATGATTGATTTTACTATCAAGGTCTCGGATAAAATTTGGAGCATACCTTTCCAATCGAGTGAACCTTTCTTCATAGGCAGCCACTGAGTCCTACTATTACCTCAATTCCAGGAATTGGTTTTCCATCCTAAGTCAAACAGCCTTAGGAAAATACTTCTCAAGAAACATACCTTTGAATTCATCCCAGTCAAGAGCATCAATATCATCAGCATCCCTGATATTTTTAACCATCGACCACCTCTGATCTGCTTCAGCCTCCAAACGGTAAATATCAAGTCTAAACTTTTGATTGTCTGAACACCCCATGACATCGAAAATATTCTCCAGTACTTTAATCCACCCTTCAGCTAGCATAGGGTCAGATGATCCTCTGAATGATGGGGGATGTTGCTTCATGAAATGTTCCACCACTGACATGTTCCTCTACGGTTGATCTGGATGATCTCCTGCAGGGATACCGCACCATTTATTGCTTGAGTCAACTGCGCCATTACTGCAACAAACTATTCAGTTCTAATTCCGACCATCTCAGGATACTGATTCGGAAGGTTATTTCCTTCTGTATGACTTCCTAGCACTGCTTCCCTATTTCCTCTGTGGAAAACCATTCTGAACAAACATGTCTTAGATGAAGCAACATGGTAATCTTCAAATACTATATCATTTCAGTTTGACCATAAAAAAATATTTTTGGATAATCATTTAATAAAATTCTAACTCCTAAAGTTATCTAAACCGACCTTTGATACCAACTATAAGGTCGTGGCCTAAAACCTTACTTAATCTTGAGTTATTACAAAATTACACATTGAGGATCTTTTCAAGTTTAGAGTTTTAGAGAATTAGATCATAGAACATGCATTACATTCCACATTTAAACAAAGTGGTTACATAAAAGATAGTATTAATTTTTCCCATCAACGGAAACATATTTAAAATAAAACATGAATTCTTTCTTGACAATTCCTTGACACTATGATTATATCATGTACCATTCCCTTGACCTGTGAAAAACATTTCAAAAACATGGGATGAGCATAATAAGCTCAGTAAGGGTTATAAAAAAATATGAAATGAATACATTAGTCCATGCATGAAATAATACTTTACTCATAAAACATAATCACATACCTCATCAAGTCATGAATAAATCCTAGAAATCATAAGACCTAAAGGTAACATGAGGCATTCATAACATTCTTACGTAGGGAGTAACCCTCTGGGTTACGTTTAGAATACCCATCACAGTATATTCCCTAAATCTTTTCAGAGAAACCTTAACATTTAACTCCTTCACGTTACTCAATGCATTGGAGAGCTATATCGGGCTCACCCGCCCTTAGTTTATCATGGGACCACCTGTCTTCATAATAATGTCCAAGAACCATAACATAATCGTATCACATAAAACATGCATAAAGGAAACATAAAATTTCCACTTTTTAATCACAAGATATCAATACAACACATAGATATAAAAACATTATGAAAACCATTTTCAATACCAAAATAAAAGAAAAGTAAAACATGGTATTTATTTTTCTTTTAAAAAAAGGTATGGCATATAGAGGAAGCTGAAACTCAAATAATGGTCATGGCGGCAGATAGGTCGTTGTCGCCGCATACGTACGACAAAAACATTCCATTTTGTCGTTTAGTAAAACAATTCATATAAAAAATATTCCTTTTAGATAAAAGTAAAAGTCTAAGGGTTTTATACACTGTATAAAAGAAGGTTGTGTATAAAACAAAATATGCCTCAATGAAAGGAGATTGAGACAAAGTCCCATACCTCGGGTCCGATTTGACTCGATCGTTATTTAACCTCCGGAATAATAAACTTGAGTTAATTTATACTTTCTTAAGAACCTTTTTCAAGTTAATTATTCCTTTTATATCACTTATTACCATGTCATGAACACTATGTAATTATTTAAGTTAATAACGGTCGTTTTAACGATAATTGGTACTTGAGTCAAAAATAAACTCTTTATAATTAAAAGTTTTTCATGTATCCATTATATCCAGAGCTATAATCATGATTTAGATATCATATATATCATATATATATAGTATATACATGCATTTATAATATTACATAACGTTTAGAGTTAAGAAATGAAATGCACCATTCATGGAGACGGTAAGCCGTACGTACGCATGAACGCTACTTTCATTTATATTTCGTATTTTATAGAATGGAATCATAATGATATAAAGGTATATTATAATTGTAGTATAATATCATATATTATATCATTAATTACATCCTTTATACGTCCCACATATGGCATTAACAAATCAAATCACTTTGAGGGGGTGGTAGTCCACACTTCCTAAAATGAAGATATCGCGTTTACCCATAATGGAAACCATAAAGGTATTCCCTAAATGAAAAATAAAGAAGATTAAGTAAAACGTAAACATATTATATATTATATATAAATATATTTTCATCTTAATGTCCACCTTTGAAGGTGTTAAAAGAATATTGAACAATCATCGTTTCGTGAGGCAGAAATTCGTCATCCACAGAAACAGTATGTTCTTTAACCATTAGATGTAGGTGTGTGTAAGTGTAGCTTGAATAATTCTTATAACAACATCCTATTACATGGAATATACTGTTGTTGTTACAAAATAAATGAATAAAAAGATTTTAGGGGGTTGGAGAAGCAAAATAAAACATAAGAACACAAGAGAAGACACTACCTTTAAACCGGGTAACTCTTTTTGATTGGAGCTCAATGGCTTCCTTGGGAAGACTTCTGCCCAAAGTAAGGCTTCTAAGAGTTATAGAGGGATGTGGAGAGACAAAATGGGAAAAAGTTGGCCGATCCAATGGCTTTGGAAGTGTGGGTATGGTGGTAGAGGTGGGGGCCTTTTATAAGAGGAGAGGAGGGGCACTCTTGGAAAGTTATAAAAGGATACTTTATTATAAAATGATTTTCGGATTTAAAAGGTCCCAAAATTATATATTTCTAGGATAAGGTGATAATATTTCTAAATAAACCCATACAATAGGTTTTTTACATGTGTAGGTCTTATATTTTACATTATCTTTTCATTTTTTTAAATCATGAAATAATGAGGTAATCGCTGCATCATCATGGTGTCATAAATAATTTAATTTATCTAAGATCTAAAAATTATAAAAAAAATACTAAGATGTAGGAAATATTTTTAGTTTTCTAATGACTATTTATAGTCAAAAATAAAACTTGTATAACCCCACTTAAAAATTGTTTTAGTAAAACAACACATGTTTGTGTCATTTTTTACTTTTACTTTAAATAAAAGGTATTAATGTCATTATCTTACCCAAGTAGCTCCATGGGGTCCCAAAAAAAGACCCATGGGTGGTATTGGTCGGCCATGAAACATCAAATAAGGGTAAGACATGTGTAGAGGTCATTTCATATTATTAAAACATTATTTTTACCTTAAACTACACAAATTTCCTCTAATCGCGATTAAAAACTTAAAAGTTACTATTCACCAAAAAATTAATTTAATCCCATTGAACCACATTTTAATCCCTAATGACAACCATGTATGTCAGATTTTTGAAATTCAAAACACAGAGGTGGTAAAATTTCATTTAAACGAAAAATCAGTTTTTTAAGTACCACTTAGTGGTTTCACTATTCATCAAAAATTGTAGTTTTTCAGAAAAATACCAAAACTTCACACTAAGCTATATTTGATATTCCGAATTAAAAAATTATGTCTATTTTAAAAAATTCAAAACATATAAGTTACATTAATTAATTTAATAATTAATTCCCACTGTCAGAGCAAATAGCGTGTTTTTATGAAACAATAAGTATCAAAAGATTGACACTAGTTTAAGTCCAATTTCAAAGTGAAATTAATTCCAACGACCACTATTGGATTAAATGGTAAAAATAGATTCTAATTTAACTTTAAAACCAATTCAAATGATAATCTAATCATATAAATAAATTGTATTAAAAAGAGGTATTGAATTAAAATACAACATTTTTCACTAATCATTAAAAAAATGAACTTTATCGGAAAAATACCAAAAATTTACCCAAAGTAAATTTCAATGTCCCAATCATAAAGAATAAGTTTATTTAGACAAATAGAGCTTATAAAATTGTTAAAAGATTGATTTAAAAATGGTTTTCCATCAAAAGGTAGTAAAACAATCTTTTAAAAATATTATTGTATTCCATGCTTAAGATTGGATTTATTCTCATATTAAGCCTCTAAAACACTATCTAATTCATTAATAGACATAGAGAAAAATATCTATTATTCATTACTTACTTGGGATGTTACATCCTTATCCCCTTTAGAAAATTTCATCCCCGCAATTTATTTACTTATCAAATAAGTGGGGGTATTTATCCCTCATTGCATTTTCCGATTCCCATGTTGCCTCTTCAATCATATGGTTTTCCACAAAACCATTACCTGATGAATCAACTTATTCCGTAACACTTGCTCCCTATGGTCAAGAATCTGGATCGGTTGTTCCCCATAAGATAGGTTCTCTTCCAGGTGAACTACCTATGGACTCAAAACATGAGATGGATCTGGCATGTACTTCCTTAACATTTAAACATGAAAAACATTGTGTACCTAAGATAAACTCGGAGGTAAAGCCACTCGGTAAGCAACTGATCCAACTCTCTCCAGAATTTCATATGGTCCAATGAACCTTGGACTCAGCTTTCCTTTCATACCAAATCACATCACACTTTTCCATGGTGAGACTTTGAGAAAAACATGATCACCTACCTCAAAAGAGAGATCCTTCATCCTGTTGTCCGCATAACTCTTCTGCCTGCTCTGAGCTGTTCTCATGCGTTTTTGTATCAGCTGAACTTTTTCTGCCAACTCTTCTACCAATTCGGATCCCATCAGCTTCCTTTCACCCACTTCATCCCAGAAATATGGAGTTCGACACCGCTTCCCATATAACGCCTCAAATGGTGCCATCTGTATACTGGAATGAAAACTGTTATTATATGAAAATTCAACCAAAGAAAGATATTGGTCCCAACTTCCCTGATAATCCATCGAACAAGCACGTAGCATATCTTCCAATGTCTGAATTTTTCGTTCTAAATGCCCATCTGATTGAGGATGAAAAGATGTAATAAAATTTAATTCAGTTCCCAATGACTTAAAAAGGCCTTTCCAAAAGTTAGCAGTAAACCTGGGATCACGATCAGATACAATGGAGAGAGGAACTCCATGTAACCTGACTATCTCTTTATGATACAAACGAGAAAGTTGATCTAGGGAAAAAGTATCTCGTATAGCAAGGAAATGAGCAGATTTAGTCAAGCAATCAACAATAACCCAGATTGCATTATTACCTCGAGGTGTCTTCGGCAATCCCACAACGAAGTCCATGGATATATTTTCCCATTTCCACTCTGGCACTGGTAAAGGCTGATGCATCCCTTTCAGTAACTACTGCTCCGCTTTAACCTACTGACAAGTCAAACACTTCGCAGTAAAATCAGCAATATCCTTTTTCATTCTGTCCCACCAGTAATACTCCTGAAGATATCTATACATCTTAGTACATCCTGGATGAACTGAAAACGGAGAACTATGAGTTTCACATAACAAATCTCTCTTCAACTGTGAATCAAAAGGCACACACAATCTCTTCCCAAATCTCAAAACACAATCATTATCAATGTTGAATTTAGGCAACTTACCCTTCTGAACCAGCTCTACCTTTTTCTACAACTCGTTGTCTTGCTTCTGTGCTTGCTTGATTCTGTCTGATAGAGAAGATTTCACTGATACCTGAAACAAAACAGAAGAAAATACTGCACCAAAAACTTCTATGCCAAAGTTCATCAAATCCTTAACGAAAGGATCACGTTCCAAATGCAACATTGTTAATGAAGCATTACTTTTTCAACTCAAAGCATCATCCACTTTATTTTCTTTTCCCATATGGTAATGAAATGTACAATCGTAATCCTTGATTAATTCTAGCAATCACCTCTGTCTCATGTTCAATTCTTTCTGAGTGAATATATACTTTAAACTTTTGTGATCAGTATATATTTCACACTTTACTCAATACAAATGATGCCTCCAAATTTTTAAAGTGAAAACTACAGCAGCTAATTCCAAATCATGTGTAGGGTAATTTACCTCATGAGTTTTCAACTGTCGTGACACATAAGCAATTACCTGATTATTCTGCATTAGGACACAACCAATTCATTTCAATGAAGCATCACTGTAGATAACAAACTCACTATTCCTGTAAGGTAGTGCCAAAACTGGAGCATTCACCAATATTCTTTTCAATTCCTGAAAACAATCATCACATTCTTTTTTCCAGATAAACTTAACACCCTTCCGAGTTAGCTTAGTCATTGGACTAGATAACCTTGAAAAATTTCTAACAAACCTTCGGTAATAGCCTACCAAACCAAGGAAACTACAAATCTCAATTACATTTGTGGGTCTTGGCCATTCTTCAACAACCTTTGTATTTGTAGGATCAATAGTTATCCCATCTTTAGAAACAATGTGACCAAGGAAAGAAATTTGTGGCAACCAAAACTCACACTTGCTGAATTTCCCATACAATTTCTTTTCCTTTAAGGTTTGCAAAATAAACCTTAAATGTCTTTCATGCTCCTCTTTACTTTTAGAAAACACCAAAATATCATCAATGAAAACCACCACAAACTTATCTAAGAACTCATGGAAAATTCTATTCATTAAGTCCATGAATACAACAGGTGCATTGGTTAGCCCAAAAGGCATTACTACAAATTCATAATGGCCATATCTTGTTTGAAACACGGTCTTCAGAATATCTGCTTCCTTTACCTTCAATTGATGGTACCCCGATCTCAGGTCAATATTTGAAAAAAATTGAGCTCCCTGGAGCTGATCAAACAAATCATCGATATGAGGCAAAGGATACTTGTTCTTAACAGTGATATTATTCAAGGATATATAATCATTGCAAAGTCTCATAGAACCATTTTTCTTTTTAAAAAATAAAACAGGAGCACCCCATGGTGATTGCTAGGTCGAATGAAACCTTTCTCTAATAAATCTTGCAATTTCTCCTTCAACTCTAAAAGTTCAATTTGAGCCATTCGATAAGGGGGTTTTGAAATTGTCTTAGCATCAGGAACTAAGTCAACATTAAATTAAACTTACCGATCTGGTATTATTACAGGCAACTCATCAGGAAAAACATCAGGATACACATTTACCACTGGAACATCATTAATCTGAACAGTTCCTTTGTTTTCAACGATGTGTGTGAGGTAACATTCATTTCCATCTTTTACAAGTTTCTCAGCCTCTTGATAAGTTATCAACAGTAAGGGTTCATTCTTGTACACAAACTGAAAGTCTTTCTAAAAAGAAACTTCTTTAGATCTATAGTCAATATTAGCATGGTAAATAGAGATCCAATCCATACCCAAGATAACATCAAAATCTACTAGAGGTAAAATAATAAGGTTCGCAAGTAGATTCTTTCCACGGATAAGAATATGAAGATTCTTATAAATTCTTTTTGCCTCAACATTTTCCCCAGGTGTTTTTACCACAAGTTGAAGAGTCATTTCTTGAGATGGTATTCCCATTTTACTAGAAAAGTTCTCAGTGATGAAAGAATGTGTAGACCCCGAATCAAACAACACAGTGGCATAATCTAAAAAAACAAAGTACCTGATACAACTTCATTTGATGGCCCGACATCTGCTGAAGTAGTTTCAAAGGATTTCACCACCCCTTTCTTCTTGTAGTCTTACTTCTTCCCATCACTCGAGCTCTTTGCCGGATACTCATTTGCATAGTGACCCATCTCATTGCACTTAAAACATTTCAATAACTGTAAATAAAATTTGGTCTTACCATCACCTTGATCTTTTTCAGTGCAATCACGAGCCTTATGTCCCATCTTACCGCATCGGTAGCACTTTCCAGAATTCAAAATACATTCCCCAGCATGCCTTTTCCCACATTTATCACAAACTGGAAACATAGTTTTCTTACCATCAGAACTTTTTGAAGATTTTTTCCTTTCTCCGGCCACCTCGGTCTCTTCTTATGTTGGTTGTTATAGACCACTTGATCATCAGAAAACTCCATTTCCACCTTCTCAGCACATCGAACAAGCTTTTCATGACTTTTAAACTCACGAGAAGCCAATGCCCTTCGATATTTTGGCTTTAATACTGAGTAAAAACGATTGATTTTACTATCAAGGTCTCGGATAAAATTTGGAGCATACCTTTCCAATCGAGTGAACCTTTCTTCATAGGCAGCCACTGAGTCCTCCTCTTGCCTCAATTCCAGGAATTGTTTTTCCATCCTAAGTCGAACAGACTTAGGAAAATACTTCTCAAGAAACACACCTTTGAATTCATCCCAGTCGAGAGCATCAATATCATCAGCGTCCCTGATATTTTTAACTATCGACCACCACTGATCTGCTTCACCCTCCAAACGGTAAATAGAAAGACTAACATTTTGATTGTCTGAACACCCCATGACATCGAAAATCTTCTCCAGTGCTTTAATCCACCCTTCAGCTAGCACAGGGTCAGATGATCCTCTAAATGATGGGGGATATTGCCTCATGAAATGTTCCACCACTAACATGTTCCTCTGTGGTTGATCTGGCTGATCTCGTGCAAGGATATCGCACCATTTATCGCTTGAGTCAACTGTGCCATTACTGCAAAAAACTATTCAGTTCCAATTCCGACCATCTTAGGATGCTGATTCGGAAGGTTATTTCCTACTGTATGCCTTCCTATCACTACTTCCCTATTTCCTCTACGGAAAACCATTCTGAACAAACATGTCTTAGATGAAGCAACATGGTAATCTTCAAATGCTATATCATTTCAATTTGACCATAAAAAAATATTTTTGGATAATCATTTAATAAAATTCTAACACCTAATGTTATCTAAACCGACCTATGATACCAACTATAAGGCCCCAACCTTAAACCTTACTTAATCTTGAGTTATTACAAGATTACACATTGAGGATATTTTCAGGTTTAGAGTTTTAGAGAATTAGATCATAGAACTTGCATTACATTCCACATTTAAACAAAGTGGTTACATAAAAGATAGTATTCATTTTCCCATCAACGGAAACATATTTAAAATAAAACATGGATTCTTTCTGGACACTTCCTTGACACTATCATCATATCATGTACCATTCCCTTGACCTGTGAAAAACATTTCAAAAACATGGGATGAGCATAATAAGCTCAGTAGGGTTATAAAAAAAATATGAAATGAAAACATTAGTCCATGCATGAAATCATACTTTACTCATAAAACATAATCACATACCTCATCAAGTCATGAATAAATCATAGAAATTATAAGACATAAAGGTAACTTGAGGCATTCATAACATTCTTAGGTAGGGAGTAACCCTCTTAGTTACGTTTGGAATACCCATCACAGTATATTCCCTACATCTCTTCAGATAAACCTTAACATTTAACTCCTTCGCATTACCCAATGCATTGGAGAGCTATATCGGGCTCACCCGCAATTGGTTTATCACTTAACCACCTGTCTTTATAATAATTCCCACAAACCATAACATAATATTATCACATAAAACATGCATAAAGGAAACATAACATTTCCACTTTTTAATCACAAGATATCAATACAACACATAGATATAAAAACATTATGAAAACCATTTTCAATACCAAAATAAAAGAAAAGTAAAACATGGTATTTATTTTTCTTTTAAAAAAAGTTATATCTTGTAGAGGAAGCCGAAACTCAAATAATGGTCACAACGAAAGAGAAGTCGTTGTCGCCGCATACGTACGACAAAAACATTCCATTTTGTCGTTTAGTAAAACATTTCTTATAAAAAAGATTCCTTTTGGATAAACATAAAAGTCGAAGGGGTTTATACACCGTATAAAAGAAGGTTGTGTGTAAAACAAAATATGCCTCAATGAAAGGAGATTGAGACGAAGTCCCATACCTCGGGTCCGACTTGACTCGATCATTCTTTAACCTCATGAATAATAAACTTGAGTTAATTTATAATTGATTAAGAACATTTTTCAAGTTCATTATTCCTTTTATATCATTTTTTACCATGTAATGAACACTATGTAATTATTTAAGTTAATAACGGTCGTTTTAATGATCATTGGTACTTGAGTAAAAAATAAACTCTTTATAATTACAAGTTTTTCATGTATCCATTATATCCAGAGTTATAATCATGATTTAGATATCATATATATCATATATATCCAGTATATACATTCATTTATAATATTACATAACGTTAAGAGGTAAGAAATGAAATGCATCGTTCATGGAGACGGTAAGCCGTATGTACGCATGAACGCTACTTTCATTTATATTTCGTATTTTATGGAATGGAATCATAATTATATAAAGGTATATTATAATTGTAGTACAATATCATATATAATATAATTAATTACATACTTTATACATCCCACATATGGCATTAATGAATCAAATCACTTTGAGGGGGTGGTAGTCCGCACTTCCTAAAATGAAGATATCACGTTTACCCATAATGGAAACCATAAAGGTATTCCATAAATGAAAAATACAGAAGCTTAAGTAAAACATAAACATATTATATATTATATATAAATATATTTTCATCTTAATGGACACCTTTGAAGGTGTTAAAAGAATATTGAACAATCATCGTTTCGTGAGGCAGAAATTCGTCATCCACAGAAACAGTATGTTCTTTAACCATTAGATGTAGGTGTGTGTAACTGTAGCTCAAATCCTTTTTATAAAAACATACTAGTATATGGAATATACTGGTGTTTTTACAAAAGAAATGAATAAAAATATTTTAGGGGGTTGGAGAAGCAAAATAAAACATAAGAACACAAGAGAAGACACTACCTTTAAATCGGGTAACTCTTTTTGATTTGAGCTCAAAGGCTTCCTTGGGAAGACTTATGCACAAAGTGAGGCTTCTAAGAGTTAGAGAGGGATGTGGAGAGACAAAATGGGTAGGGTTTGGCCGAGCCAAAGGCTTTGGAAGTGTGGGTAAGGTGGTAGAGGTGGGGGCCTTTTATAAGAGGAGAGGAGGGGCACTCTTGGAAAGTTATAAAAGGATACTTTATTATAAAATGATTTTCAGATTTAAAAGGTCCCAAAATTATATATTTTAAGGATAAGGTGATAATAGTTCGAAATACACCCATCCAATAGGTTTTTTACATGTGTAGGTTCTAGATTTTACATTATCTTTTTATTTTGTTTTAAATCATGAAATAATGAGGTAATCGCTGCATCATCATGGTGTCATAAATAATTTAATTTATCTAATATCTAAAAATTATAAGAAAATTACTAAGATGTATGAAATATTTTTATCTTTCTAATGACTATTTATAGTCAAAAATCCAACTTGTATAACCCCATTTAAAAATTGTTTTAGTAAAACAACACATGTTTGTGTCATTTTTACTTTTACTTTAAATAAAAGTCATTAATGTCATTATCTTATCCAAGTGGCTCCATAGGGTCCCAAAAATCGACCCATGGGTTGTCGTGGTCGTCCATGAAACATAAAATAAGGGTAGGACATGTGTCAAGGTCATTTCATATTATTAAAACATTATTTTTACCTTAAACTACACTAATTACCTCTAATCGCGATTAAAAAATTAAAAGTTACTTTTCACCAAAAAATTAATTTAATACCATTGAACCACATTTTACTTCCTAATGAAAACCATGTATGTCGGATTTTTGAAATTCAAAACATAGAGGTGGTAAAATTTCATTTAAACGAAAAATCGGTTTTTTAAGTACCACTTAGTGGTTTCACTATTCATCAAAAATTGAAGTTTTTCAGAAAAATACCAAAACTTCACACTAAGATATATTTGATATTCCGAATTCAAAAATGATGTATATTTTACAAAATTCAAAACATATAAGTTACATTAATTAATTTAATAATTAATTCTCGCTGTTAGAGAAAATAGCGTGTTTTTATGAAACAATAAGTATCAAAAGATTGACACTAGTTTAAGTCCAATTTCAAAGTGAAATTAATTCCAACAACCACTATTGGATTAAATGGTAAAAATAAATTCTAATTTAACTTTAAAACCAATTCAAAAGATAATCTAATCCTATAAATAAATTATATTGAAAAGAGGTTTTGAATTAAAATAAAACATTTTTCACTATTCATTAAAAAATGATCTTTATTGGAAAAATACCAAAAATTTACCACAAGTAAATTTCAATGTCCCAATCATAAAGAATAAGTTTATTTCGACAAATAGAGCTTATAAAATTGCCAAAAGTTTGACTTAAAATGGTTTGCCATCAAAAGGTAGTAAAACAATCTTTTAAAAATATTATTGTATTCCATGCTTAAGATTGGATTTATTCTCATTTTAAGCCTCTAAAACACTATCTAATTCATTAATAGTCATAGAGAAAAATATCTATTATTCATTACTTACTTGGGATGTTACATCCTTCTCCCCTTTAGAAAATTGTTTCCCTGCAATTTATTTACTTATCGAATAAGTGGGGGTATTTAGCCCTCATTTCATTTTCTGATTCCCATGTTGCCTCTTCAATCATGTGGTTTTTCCACAAAACCATTACCTGATGAATCACCTTATTCCGTAACACTTTCTCCCTATGGTCAATAATCTTGACCGGTTGGCCCTTATAAGATAGGTTCTCTTCCAGTTGAACTACCTATGGACTAAAAACATGAGATAGATCTGGCATGTACTTCCTTAACATTGAAACATGAAAAACATTATGTACCTAAGATAAACTCGGAGGTAAAGCCACTCGGTAAGCAACTGATCCAACTCTATCCATAATTTCATATGGTCTAATGAACCTTGGAATCAGCTTTCCTTTCATACCAAATTGCATCACACTTTTCCATGGTGAGACTTTGAGAAAAACATGATCACCTACCTCAAAAGAGAGATCCTTCCCCCTGTTGTCCGCATAACTCTTCTGCCTGCTCTGAGCTGTTCTCATGTGTTTCTGTATCAGCTGAACTTTTTCTGCCAACTTTTCTACGAATTCTGGTCCCATCAGCTTCCTTTCACCCACTTCATCCTAGAACACTGGAGTTCGATACCGCTTCCCATATAACGCCTCAAATGGTGCCATCTGTATACTGGAATGAAAACTGTTATTATATAAAAATTCAACCAAAGAAAGATGTTGGTCCAAACTTCCCTGATAATCCATCGAACAAGAACGTAGAATATCTTCCAAATTCTGAATTGTTCGTTCTAACTGCCCATCTGATTGAGGATGAAAAGATGTACTAAAATTTAATTCAGTACCCAACGACTTCTGAAGGCCTTTACAAAAGATAGAAGTAAACCTGGGATCATGATCATATACAATGGAGAGAGGAACTCCATGTAACCTGACTATATCTTTATGATACAAACGAGAAAGTTGATCTAGGGAAAAAGTATCTCATATAGCAAGGAAATGAGCAGATTTAGTCAAGCGATCAACAATAACCCAGATTGCATTATTACCTCACGGTGTTTTCGGCAATCCCACAACGAAGTTTATGGATATATTTTCCCATTTCCACTCTAGAACTGGTAAAGGCTGAGGCATCCCGTTTGGTAACTGCTGCTCTTCTTTAACCTGCTGACAAGTCAAACACTTCACAGTAAAATCAGCAATATCCCCTTTCATTCCGTCCCACCAGTAATACTCTCGAATATCTCTATACATCTTAGTACTTCCTCGATGAACTGAAAATGGAGAACTATGAGCTTCACATAACAAATCTCTCTTCAACTATGAATCACAAGGCACACACAATCTCTTCCCAAATATCAATACACAATCATTATCA